>JAJQKT010000050.1:0-1200000 GCA_030512225.1 Rauvolfia tetraphylla
AAGATTCGAAGTGTCAAGCAGATTGGGCACCACTCCAAAAGATTCTCCTAGAGTTTCCTAAATTATCTTTACTGATAATCGGGTTTAAGGGTTTTTGTTTATACCTTTGGTTCTTGGGTTATATATCCAACGGGTTAAGGGGTTCTTGAAGACCTTTTTCACACATCCTTGGGCATTTGTGGAAGTTTGCTGTTGGGTTCTAGGATTCTATACTTAGGGTTCGCATCATCTTGGTATCAGAGCGAAGGCTGTGATTCAGGTTTTTACTATCTTTCGTTTTCCTCTCTTTGATATTTCGTTGAAGAACTTGTTGTTATCCGTCTCTCTCTCTAGTCCGCCTACTTTATCAAAAGTTCTATTCTTTTGTTTAGCGTTCTTGGTGTCAAAGTTGTGCCTTTTGTGAGTTGCTTGAAAGAAAAAAAAGAAAAAAAATCGTCCAAAAAAAAAGAAAAAAAATCGTCCAAAAAAAACAGAAAAAAGAAGACAACAAAAGAAGGTCGAGTTGGAGAAGAAAAGGAAGGAAGATTCGTAGTGTCAAACAGATTGGGCACCACTCCAAAAGATTCTCCTAGAGTTTCCTAAATTATCTTTACGGATAACGGGTTTAGGGTTTCTGTTTATACCTTTGGTTCTAGGGTTATATATCCAACGGGTTAAGGGTTCTTGAAACCTTTTTCACACATACTTGGGCATTTGTGGATGTTTGCAATTGGGTTCTAGGTTTCTATACATAGGGTTCGCATCATATTGGTATCAGAGCGAAGGCTGTGAATCAGGCTTTTACAATCTTTCGTTTTTCTCTCTTTGATTTTCGTTGTTGATCTTGTTGTTATCCGTTTCTCTCTCTAGTCAGCCTACTTTATCAAAAGTTCTATTCTTTTGTTTGCGTTCTTGGTGTCAATGTTGTGCCTTTTGTGAGTTACTGAAAAAAAAAAAAGAAAAAAAATTGTCCAAAAAAACAGAAAAAGAAGAACACAAAAAAAGGTCAGCTGGAGAAGAAAAGGAAGGAAGATTTCGAGCGTCAAACAGATTGGGCAACACTCCAAAAGATTCTCCAAGAGTTTGCTAAATTATCTTTACTGATAACGGGTTTAGGGTTTCTGTTTATACCTTTGGTTCTTGGGTTATATATCCAAGCTGGGTTAAGGGTTCTTGAAGACCTTTTTCACACGTCCTTGGGACATTTGTGGAAGTTTCTTTGTTGGGTTCTAGGATTCTATACATAGGGTTCGCATCATCTTGGTATCGGAGCGAAGGTGTGATTCGGGGTTTTTACTATCTTTCGTTTTCCTCTCTTTGATTTTCGTTGAAGACCTTGTTGTTATCAGACTCTCTCTCTAGTCCGCCCTACTTTATCAAAAATTCTATTCTTTTGTTAGCGTTCTTGGTGTCAAAGTTGTGCCTTTTGTGAGTTCACGAAAAATAAAAAAAAGAAAAAAAATCGTCAAAAAAAAAGAAAAAAAATCGTCCAAAAAAAAGCGAAAAAAAAGACCACAAAAAGAAGGTCGGTTGGAGAAGAAAAGGAAGGAAGATTCGAGCGTCAAAGCAGATTGGGCAACACTCCAAAAGATTCTCCTAGAGTTTCCTAAATTATCTTTACTGATAACGGGTTTAGGGTTTTACGTTTATACCTTTGGTTCTTGGGTTATATATCCAACGGGTTAAGGGTTCTTGAAACCTTTTTCACACATCCTTGGGCATTTGTGGAAGTTTCTTTGTTGGGTTCTAGGTTTCTATACTTAGGGTTCGCATCATCTTGGTATCGGAGCGAAGACTACGAATAAGGTTTTTTACTATCTTTCGTTTTTCCTCTCTTTGATTTTTCGTTGTTGAACTTGTTGTTATCCAGTCTCTCTCTCTAGTCGACCTACTTTATCAAAATTTCTATTCTTTTGTTTAGCGTTCTTGGTGTCAAAGTTGTGCCTTTTTGTGAGTTCTGAAAATAAAAAAAAGAAAAAAAATCGTCAAAAAAAAAGAAAAAAAATCGTCCAAAAAAAAGCAGAAAAAGAAGACCACAAAAAGAAGGTCAATTGGAGAAGAAAAGGAAGGAAGATTCGAGCGTCAAAGCAGATGGGCAACAATCCAAAAAGATTCTCCTAGAGTTTCTTAAATTATCTTTATTGATAACGGGTTTAGGGTTTTACGTTTATACCTTTGGTTCTTGGGTTATATATCCAGCGGGTTAAGGGTTCTTGAAGACCTGTTTTCACACGTCCTTGGGCATTTGTGGAAGTTTGCTTTGTTGGGTTCTAGGATTCTATACTTAGGGTTCGCATCATCTTGGTATCAGAGCGAAGGCTGTGATTCAGGTTTTTACTATCTTTCGTTTTCCTCTCTTTGATTTTCGTTGTTGATCTTGTTGTTATCCGTCTCTCTCTCTAGTCAGCCTACTTTATCAAAAGTTCTATTCTATTGTTTGCGTTCTTGGTGTCAAAGTTGTGCCTTTTGTGAGTTACTGAAAATAAAAAAAGAAAAAAATCGTCCAAAAAAAAAGAAAAAAAATCGTCCAAAAAAAAAGCAGAAAAAAAATGACCACAAAAAGAAGGTCGGGTTGGAGAAGAAAAAGGAAGGAAGATTCGTAGGGGTCAAGCAGTTGGGCAACACTCCAAAAGATTCTCCTAGAGTTTCCTAAATTATCTTTATTGATAACGGGTTTAGGGTTTCTGTTTATACCTTTGGTTCTTGGGTTATATATCCAACAGGTTAAGGGTTCTTGAAGACCTTTTTCACACATCCTTGGGCATTTGTGGAAGTTTGCTGTTGGGTTCTAGGATTCTATACTTAGGGTTCGCATCATCTTGGTATCGAGAGCGAAGATGTTTGTGATTCAAGTTTTTACTACCTTTGGTTTTCCTCTCTTTGATTTTCGTTGTTGAACTTGTTGTTATCAGTCTCTCTCTCTGAGTCGACCTACTTTATCAAAATTTCTATTCTTTTGTTAGCGTTCTTGGTGTCAAAGTTGTGCCTTTTGTGAGTTCTTGAAAGAAAAAAAAGAAAAAAAATCGTCCAAAAAAAAAGAAAAAAAATCGTCAAAAAAAAGCAGAAAAAGAAGACCACAAAAAGAAGGTCGAGTTGGAGAAGAAAAGGAAGGAAGATTCGAGCGTCAAGCAGATTGGGCAAGACTCCAAAAGATTCTCCTAGAGTTTCCTAAATTATCTTTATTGATAACGGGTTTAGGGGTTTACGCTTATACCTTTGGTTCTTGGGTTATATATCCAACGAGGTTAAGGGTTCTTGAAGACCTTTTTCACACATCCTTGGGCATTTGTGGAAGTTTCTATTGGGTTCTAGAATTCTATACTTAGGGTTCGCATCATCTTGGTATCGGGAGCGAAGAGTTTTGTGATTCAAGTTTTTACTACCTTTCGTTTTCCTCTCTTTGATTTTCCATTGTTGAACTTGTTGCTATCAGTCTCTCTCTCTAGTCGACCTACTTTATCAAAAAAATTTCTATTCTTTTGTTTGCGTTCTTGGTGTCAAAGTTGTGCCTTTTGTGAGTTCTTGAAAGAAAAAAAAGAAAAAAAATCGTCCATAAAAAAAAAGAAAAAAAATCGTCCAAAAAAAAGCAGAAAAAGAAGACCACAAAAAGAAGGTCGAGTTGGAGAAGAAAAGGAAGGAAGATTCAGAGCGTCAAAGCAGATTGGGCAACACTCCAAAAGATTCTCCTAGAGTTTCCTAAATTATCTTTACTTGATAACGGGTTTAGGGTTTTCGTTTATACCTTTGGTTCTTGGGTTATATATCCAGCGGGTTAAGGGTTCTTGAAACCTTTTTCACACATACTTGGGCATTTGTGGAAGTTTCTTTGTTGGGTTCTAGGTTTCTATACTTAGGGTTCGCATCATCTTGGTATCGGGAGCGAAGACTGCGAATCAGAGTTTTTTTACTATCTTTCGTTTTCCTCTCTTTGATTTTCGTTGTTGAACTTGTTGTTATCCGTCTCTCTCTCTAGTCAGCCTACTTTATCAAAATTTCTATTCTTTTGTTAGCGTTCTTGGTGTCAAAGTTGTGCCTTTTGTGAGTTACTGAAAATAAAAAAAGAAAAAAATCGTCCAAAAAAAAAGAAAAAAAATCGTCCAAAAAAAACAGAAAAAGAAGACCACAAAAAGAAGGTCAATTGGAGAAGAAAAGGAAGGAAGATTCCGAGCGTCAAAGCGAGATTGGGCAACAATCCAAAAGATTCTCCTAGAGTTTCTTAAATTATCTTTATTGATAACGGGTTTAGGGTTTCTGTTTATACCTTTGGTTCTTGGGTTATATATCCAACGGGTTAAGGGTTCTTGAAGACCTGTTTCACACATCCTTGGGCATTTGTGGAAGTTTGCTGTTGGGTTCTAGGATTCTATACTTAGGGTTCGCATCATATTGGTATCAGAGCGAAGGCTGTGATTCAGGTTTTTACTATCTTTCGTTTTCCTCTCTTTGATTTTCGTTGTTGATCTTGTTGTTATCCGTCTCTCTCTCTAGTCAGCCTACTTTATCAAAAGTTCTATTCTATTGTTTGCATTCTTGGAGTCAAAGTTGTGCCTTTTGTGAGTTCTGCGAAAATAAAAAAAAGAAAAAAAATCGTCAAAAAAAAAGAAAAAAAATCGTCCAAAAAAAAACAGAAAAAGAAGACCACAAAAGAAGGTCGGGTTGGAGAAGAAAAGGAAGGAAGATTCGAGCGTCAAGCAGTTGGGCAACACTCCAAAAGATTGTCATAGAGTTTCCTAAATTATCTTTATTGATAACGGGTTTAGGGTTTACATTTTATACCTTTGGTTCTTGGGTTATATATCCAACGGGTTAAGGGTTCTTGAAGTCTTTTTCACACATCCTTGGGCATTTGTGGAAGTTTCTTTGTTGGGTTCTAGGATTCTATACTTAGGGTTCGCATCATCTTGGTATCGGAGCGAAGGTCGTGATTCAGAGTTTTTACTATCTTTCGTTTTTCCTCTCTTTGATTTTCGTTGTTGATCTTGTTGTTATCAGTCTCTCTCTCTAGTCGACCCTACTTTATCAAAAGTTCTATTCTATTGTTTGCGTTCTTGGTGTCAAAGTTGTGCCTTTTGTGAGTTCTTGAAAATAAAAAAAAGAAAAAAAATCGTCCAAAAAAAAAGAAAAAAAATCGTCAAAAAAACAGAAAAAAAATGACCACAAAAAGAAGGTCGGTTGGAGAAGAAAAGGAAGGAAGATTCGTAGGGTCAAAGCAGTTGGGCACCACTCCAAAAGATTCTCCTAGAGTTTCCTAAATTATCTTTATTGATAACGGGTTTAGCGTTTTACTGTTTATACCTTTGGTTCTTGGGTTATATATCCAACAGGGTTAAGGGTTCTTGAAGACCTTTTTCACACATCCTTGGGCATTTGTGGAAGTTTCTTTGTTGGGTTCTAGGATTCTATACTTAGGGTTCGCATCATATTGGTATCAGAGCGAAGGCTGTGATTCAGGTTTTTACTATCTTTCGTTTTCCTCTCTTTGATTTTCGTTGTTGATCTTGTTGCTATCCGTCTCTCTCTCTAGTCAGCCTACTTTATCAAAATTTCTATTCTTTTGTTTTGCGTTCTTGGTGTCAAAGTTGTGCCTTTTGTGAGTTCTTGAAAGAAAAAAAAGAAAAAAAATCGTCCATAAAAAAAAGAAAAAAAATCGTCAAAAAAAAGCGAGAAAAAGAAGACCACAAAAAGAAGGTCGGTTGGAGAAGAAAAGGAAGGAAGATTCGAGCGTCAAAGCAGATTGGGCAACACTCCAAAAGATTCTCCTAGAGTTTCCTAAATTATCTTTACTGATAACGGGTTTAGGGTTTCTGTTTATACCTTTGGTTCTTGGGTTATATATCCAACGGGTTAAGGGTTCTTGAAACCTTTTTCACACATACTTGGGCATTTGTGGAAGTTTGCTGTTGGGTTCTAGGTTTCTATACTTAGGGTTCGCATCATCTTGGTATCAGAGCGAAGACTACGAATAAGGTTTTTTTACTATCTTTCGTTTTTCCTCTCTTTGATTTTCGTTGTTGAACTTGTTGTTATCAGTCTCTCTCTCTAGTCGACCCTACTTTATCAAAATTTCTATTCTTTTGTTAGCGTTCTTGGTGTCAAAGTTGTGCCTTTTGTGAGTTCTTGAAAATAAAAAAAAGAAAAAAAATCGTCCAAAAAAAAAGAAAAAAAATCGTCCAAAAAAAAGCAGAAAAAAGAAGACCACAAAAAGAAGGTCAATTGGAGAAGAAAAGGAAGGAAGATTCAGAGCGTCAAGCGAGATTGGGCAACAATCCAAAAAGATTCTCCTAGAGTTTCTTAAATTATCTTTATTGATAACTGGGTTTAGGGTTTTCGTTTATACCTTTGGTTCTTGGGTTATATATCCAACGGGTTAAGGGTTCTTGAAGACCTGTTTCACACATCCTTGGGCATTTGTGGAAGTTTCTTTGTTGGGTTCTAGGATTCTATACTTAGGGTTCGCATCATATTGGTATCGGGAGCGAAAGGTCGTGATTCGGAGTTTTTTACTATCTTTCGTTTTCCTCTCTTTGATTTTCGTTGTTGATCTTGTTGTTATCCGTCTCTCTCTCTAGTCAGCCTACTTTATCAAAAGTTCTATTCTATTGTTTGCATTCTTGGAGTCAAAGTTGTGCCTTTTGTGAGTTACTGAAAATAAAAAAAGAAAAAAATCGTCCAAAAAAAAAGAAAAAAAATCGTCCAAAAAAAACAGAAAAAGAAGACCACAAAAAGAAGGTCGGGTTGGAGAAGAAAAGGAAGGAAGATTCCGAGCGTCAAACAGATTGGGCAACACTCCAAAAGATTGTCATAGAGTTTCCTAAATTATCTTTATTGATAACGGGTTTAGGGTTTCTGTTTATACCTTTGGTTCTTGGGTTATATATCTAACGGGTTAAGGGTTCTTGCAGTCTTTTTCACACATCCTTGGGCATTTGTGGAAGTTTGCTGTTGGGTTCTAGGATTCTATACTTAGGGTTCGCATCATCTTGGTATCAGAGCGAAGGCTGTGATTCAGGTTTTTACTATCTTTCGTTTTCCTCTCTTTGATTTTCGTTGTTGATCTTGTTGTTATCCGTCTCTCTCTCTAGTCAGCCTACTTTATCAAAAGTTCTATTCTATTGTTTGCGTTCTTGGTGTCAAAGTTGTGCCTTTTGTGAGTTACTGAAAATAAAAAAAGAAAAAAATCGTCCAAAAAAAAAAGAAAAAAAATCGTCCAAAAAAAACAGAAAAAAATGACCACAAAAAGAAGGTCAGTTGGAGAAGAAAAGGAAGGAAGATTCGTAGGGTCAAGCAGTTGGGCACCACTCCAAAAGATTCTCCTAGAGTTTCCTAAATTATCTTTATTGATAACGGGTTTAGCGTTTACGTTTATACCTTTGGTTCTTGGGTTATATATCCAACGGGTTAAGGGTTCTTGAAGACCTGTTTTCACACATCCTTGGGCATTTGTGGAAGTTTCTTTGTTGGGTTCTAGGATTCTATACTTAGGGTTCGCATCATATTGGTATCGGAGCGAAGAGTTTGTGATTCGAGTTTTTACTATCTTTCGTTTTTCCTCTCTTTGATTTTCGTTGTTGATCTTGTTGTTATCAGTCTCTCTCTCTAGTCGACCCTACTTTATCAAAAGTTCTATTCTATTGTTTGCGTTCTTGGAGTCAAAGTTGTGCCTTTTGTGAGTTCTTTGAAAATAAAAAAAAGAAAAAAAATCGTCAAAAAAAAGAAAAAAAAATCGTCAAAAAAAAAGAAAAAAAAATCGTCCAAAAAAAACAGAAAAAAAATAACCACAAAAAGAAGGTCGAGTCGGAGAAGAAAAGGAAGGAAGATTCGTAGTGTCAAAGCAGTTGGGCACCACTCAAAAGATTCTCCTAGAGTTTCCTAAATTATCTTTATTGATAACGGGTTTAGGGTTTACGTTTATACCTTTGGTTCTTGGGTTATATATCCAGCTGGGTTAAGGGTTCTTGAAGACCTTTTTCACACATCCTTGGGCATTTGTGGAAGTTTCTTTGTTGGGTTCTAGAATTCTATACTTAGGGTTCGCATCATCTTGGTATCGGAGCGAAGAGTCGTGATTCAAGTTTTTACTACCTTTCGTTTTTCCTCTCTTTGATTTTCCATTGTTGAACTTGTTGTTATCAGTCTCTCTCTCTAGTCGACCCTACTTTATCAAAATTTCTATTCTTTTGTTTGCGTTCTTGGTGTCAAAGTTGTGCCTTTTGTGAGTTACTGAAAGAAAAAAAGAAAAAAATCGTCCATAAAAAAAAGAAAAAAAATCGTCCAAAAAAAACAGAAAAAGAAGACCACAAAAAGAAGGTCAGTTGGAGAAGAAAAGGAAGAAAGATTCCGAGCGTCAACCAGATTGGGCATGACTCCAAAAGATTCTCCTAGAGTTTCCTAAATTATCTTTATTGATAACGGGTTTAGGGTTTCCGCTTATACCTTTGGTTCTTGGGTTATATATCCAGCGGGTTAAGGGTTCTTGAAGACCTTTTTCACACATCCTTGGGCATTTGTGGAAGTTTCTTTGTTGGGTTCTAGAATTCTATACTTAGGGTTCGCATCATCTTGGTATCGGAGCGAAGGTCGTGATTCAAGTTTTTACTATCTTTCGTTTTCCTCTCTTTGATTTTCCATTGTTGAACTTGTTGTTATCCGTCTCTCTCTCTAGTCGACCTACTTTATCAAAAATTTCTATTCTTTTGTTTGCGTTCTTGGTGTCAAAGTTGTGCCTTTTGTGAGTTCTTTGAAAGAAAAAAAAGAAAAAAAATCGTCCATAAAAAAAAAGAAAAAAAATCGTCCAAAAAAAAAGCAGAAAAAGAAGACCACAAAAAGAAGGTCGGGTTGGAGAAGAAAAGGAAGGAAGATTCGAGCGTCAAGCAGATTGGGCAAGACTCCAAAAGATTCTCCTAGAGTTTCCTAAATTATCTTTATTGATAACGGGTTTAGGGTTTACGCTTATACCTTTGGTTCTTGGGTTATATATCCAACGAGTTAAGGGTTCTTGAAGACCTTTTTCACACATCCTTGGGCATTTGTGGAAGTTTCTTTGTTGGGTTCTAGAATTCTATACTTAGGGTTCGCATCATCTTGGTATCGGAGCGAAAGTTTGTGATTCAAGTTTTTACTACCTTTCGTTTTCCTCTCTTTGATTTTCATTGTTGAACTTGTTGTTATCAGTCTCTCTCTCTAGTCGACCTACTTTATCAAAATTTCTATTCTTTTGTTTGCGTTCTTGGTGTCAAAGTTGTGCCTTTTGTGAGTTACTGAAAGAAAAAAAGAAAAAAATCGTCCAAAAAAAAAGAAAAAAAATCGTCCAAAAAAAAACAGAAAAAGAAGACCACAAAAAGAAGGTCGGGTTGGAGAAGAAAAGGAAGGAAGATTCGTAGTGTCAAGCAGTTGGGCACCACTCCAAAAGATTCTCCTAGAGTTTCCTAAATTATCTTTATTGATAACGGGTTTAGGGTTTTACGTTTATACCTTTGGTTCTTGGGTTATATATCCAACGGGGTTAAGGGTTCTTGAAGACCTTTTTCACACATCCTTGGGCATTTGTGGAAGTTTCTTTGTTGGGTTCTAGAATTCTATACTTAGGGTTCGCATCATCTTGGTATCGAAGCGAAAGGTCGTGATTCAAGTTTTTACTACCTTTCGTTTTTCCTCTCTTTGATTTTCCATTGTTGAACTTGTTGTTATCCAGTCTCTCTCTCTAGTCGACCCTACTTTATCAAAATTTCTATTCTTTTGTTTTGCGTTCTTGGTGTCAAAGTTGTGCCTTTTGTGAGTTCTTGAAAGAAAAAAAAGAAAAAAAATCGTCCATAAAAAAAAAGAAAAAAAATCGTCCAAAAAAAAATAGAAAAAAGAAGACCACAAAAAAGAAGGTCGGGTTGGAGAAGAAAAGGAAGGAAGATTCGAGCGTCAAAGCAGATTGGGCAAGACTCCAAAAGATTCTCCTAGAGTTTCCTAAATTATCTTTATTGATAACGGGTTTAGGGTTTACGCTTATACCTTTGGTTCTTGGGTTATATATCCAACTGGTTAAGGGTTCTTGAAGACCTTTTTCACACATCCTTGGGCATTTGTGGATGTTTGCTATTGGGCTCTAGGATTCTATACTTAGGGTTCGCATAATCTTGGTATCAGAGCGAAGGCTGTGAATCAGGTTTTTACTATCTTTCGTTTTCCTCTCTTTGATTTTCGTTGTTGATCTTGTTGTTATCAGTCTCTCTCTCTAGTCGACCCCTACTTTATCAAAAGTTCTATTCTATTGTTTGCGTCCTTGGTGTCAAAGTTGTGCCTTTTGTGAGTTACTGAAAATAAAAAAAGAAAAAAATCGTCCAAAAAAAAAGAAAAAAAATCGTCCAAAAAAAAAAGAAAAAAAATCGTCCAAAAAAACGAAAAAAAATAACCACAAAAAGAAGGTCGAGTTGGAGAAGAAAAGGAAGGAAGATTCGTAGTGTCAAAGCAGTTGGGCACCACTCCAAAAGATTCTCCTAGAGTTTCCTAAATTATCTTTATTGATAACGGGTTTAGGGTTTCTGTTTATACCTTTGGTTCTTGGGTTATATATCCAACTGGTTAAGGGTTCTTGAAGACCTTTTTCACACATCCTTGGGCATTTGTGGAAGTTTGCTGTTGGGTTCTAGGATTCTATACTTAGGGTTCGCATCATCTTGGTATCAGAGAGAAGGCTGTGATTCAAGTTTTTACTACCTTTGGTTTTCCTCTCTTTGATTTTCGTTGTTGAACTTGTTGTTATCAGTCTCTCTCTCTAGTCGACCTACTTTATCAAAATTTCTATTCTTTTGTTAGCGTTCTTGGTGTCAAAGTTGTGCCTTTTGTGAGTTCTTTGAAAGAAAAAAAAGAAAAAAAATCGTCCATAAAAAAAAAGAAAAAAAAATCGTCCAAAAAAAAACAGAAAAAAGAAGACCACAAAAAGAAGGTCAGTTGGAGAAGAAAAGGAAGGAAGATTCCGAGCGTCAACCAGATTGGGCAAGACTCCAAAAGATTCTCCTAGAGTTTCCTAAATTATCTTTATTGATAACGGGTTTAGGGTTTCTGCTTATACCTTTGGTTCTTGGGTTATATATCCAACGGGTTAAGGGTTCTTGAAACCTTTTTCACACATACTTGGGCATTTGTGGATGTTTGCAATTGGGTTCTAGGTTTCTATACATAGGGTTCGCATCATCTTGGTATCAGAGCGAAGGCTGTGAATCAGGCTTTTACAATCTTTCGTTTTTCTCTCTTTGATTTTCGTTGTTGATCTTGTTGTTATCCGTTTCTCTCTCTAGTCAGCCTACTTTATCAAAAGTTCTATTCTTTTGTTTGCGTTCTTGGTGTCAATGTTGTGCCTTTTGTGAGTTACTTGAAAAAAAAAGAAAAAAAATTGTCCAAAAAAACAGAAAAAGAAGACCACAAAAAAAGGTCAGCTGGAGAAGAAAAGGAAGGAAGATTCCGAGCGTCAAACAGATTGGGCAACACTCCAAAAGATTCTCCAAGAGTTTGCTAAATTATCTTTACTGATAACGGGTTTAGGGTTTCTGTTTATACCTTTGGTTCTTGGGTTATATATCCAACTGGTTAAGGGTTCTTGAAGACCTTTTTCACACATCCTTGGGACATTTGTGGAAGTTTCTTTGTTGGGTTCTAGGATTCTATACATAGGGGTTCGCATCATCTTGGTATCGGAGCGAAGAGTGTGATTCGAGTTTTTACTATCTTTCGTTTTTCCTCTCTTTGATTTTTCGTTGAAGACCTTGTTGTTATCCGACTCTCTCTCTAGTCCGCCTACTTTATCAAAAATTTTATTCTTTTGTTAGCGTTCTTGGTGTCAAAGTTGTGCCTTTTGTGAGTTACTGAAAATAAAAAAAGAAAAAAATCGTCCAAAAAAAAAGAAAAAAAATCGTCCAAAAAAAACAGAAAAAGAAGACCACAAAAAGAAGGTCAGTTGGAGAAGAAAAGGAAGGAAGATTCCGAGCGTCAAACAGATTGGGCAACACTCCAAAAGATTCTCCTAGAGTTTCCTAAATTATCTTTACTGATAACGGGTTTAGGGTTTCTGTTTATACCTTTGGTTCTTGGGTTATATATCCAACGGGTTAAGGGTTCTTGAAACCTTTTTCACACATACTTGGGCATTTGTGGAAGTTTGCTGTTGGGTTCTAAGTTTCTATACTTAGGGTTCGCATCATCTTGGTATCAGAGCGAAGACTACGAATAAGGTTTTTTCTATCTTTCGTTTTCCTCTCTTTGATTTTCGTTGTTGAACTTGTTGTTATCCGTCTCTCTCTCTAGTCAGCCTACTTTATCAAAATTTCTATTCTTTTGTTAGCGTTCTTGGTGTCAAAGTTGTGCCTTTTGTGAGTTACTGAAAATAAAAAAAGAAAAAAATCGTCCAAAAAAAAAGAAAAAAAATCGTCCAAAAAAAACAGAAAAAGAAGACCACAAAAAGAAGGTCAATTGGAGAAGAAAAGGAAGGAAGATTCCGAGCGTCAAACAGAATGGGCAACAATCCAAAAGATTCTCCTAGAGTTTCTTAAATTATCTTTATTGATAACGGGTTTAGGGTTTCTGTTTATACCTTTGGTTCTTGGGTTATATATCCAACGGGTTAAGGGTTCTTGAAGACCTGTTTCACACATCCTTGGGCATTTGTGGAAGTTTGCTGTTGGGTTCTAGGATTCTATACTTAGGGTTCGCATCATATTGGTATCAGAGCGAAGGCTGTGATTCAGGTTTTTACTATCTTTCGTTTTCCTCTCTTTGATTTTCGTTGTTGATCTTGTTGTTATCCGTCTCTCTCTCTAGTCAGCCTACTTTATCAAAAGTTCTATTCTATTGTTTGCGTTCTTGGAGTCAAAGTTGTGCCTTTTGTGAGTTACTGAAAATAAAAAAAGAAAAAAATCGTCCAAAAAAAAAGAAAAAAAATCGTCCAAAAAAAAAAGAAAAAAAATCGTCCAAAAAAAACAGAAAAAAATAACCACAAAAAAGAAGGTCGGGTTGGAGAAGAAAAGGAAGGAAGATTCGTAGTGTCAAACAGATTGGGCACCACTCCAAAAGATTCTCCTAGAGTTTCCTAAATTATCTTTATTGATAACGGGTTTAGGGTTTCTGTTTATACCTTTGGTTCTTGGGTTATATATCCAACTGGTTAAGGGTTCTTGAAGACCTTTTTCACACATCCTTGGGCATTTGTGGAAGTTTGCTGTTGGGTTCTAGAATTCTATACTTAGGGTTCGCATCATCTTGGTATCAGAGCGAAGGCTGTGATTCAAGTTTTTACTACCTTTCGTTTTCCTCTCTTTGATTTCCATTGTTGAACTTGTTGTTATCCGTCTCTCTCTCTAGTCAGCCTACTTTATCAAAATTTCTATTCTTTTGTTTGCGTTCTTGGTGTCAAAGTTGTGCCTTTTGTGAGTTACTGAAAGAAAAAAAGAAAAAAATCGTCCAAAAAAAAAGAAAAAAAATCGTCCAAAAAAAATAGAAAAAGAAGACCACAAAAAGAAGGTCAGTTGGAGAAGAAAAGGAAGGAAGATTCGAGCGTCAACAGATTGGGCAAGACTCCAAAAGATTCTCCTAGAGTTTCCTAAATTATCTTTATTGATAACGGGTTTAGGGTTTACGCTTATACCTTTGGTTCTTGGGTTATATATCCAGCTGAGTTAAGGGTTCTTGAAGACCTTTTTCACACGTCCTTGGGCATTTGTGGATGTTTGCTATTGGGCTCTAGGATTCTATACTTAGGGGTTCGCATAATCTTGGTATCGAGGCGAAGAGTCGTGAATCGAGTTTTTACTATCTTTCGTTTTTCCTCTCTTTGATTTTTCGTTGTTGATCTTGTTGTTATCCAGTCTCTCTCTCTAGTCGAGCCTACTTTATCAAAAGTTCTATTCTATTGTTTGCGTCCTTGGTGTCAAAGTTGTGCCTTTTGTGAGTTACTGAAAATAAAAAAAGAAAAAAATCGTCCAAAAAAAAAGAAAAAAAATCGTCCAAAAAAAAAAGAAAAAAAATCGTCCAAAAAAAACAGAAAAAAATAACCACAAAAAGAAGGTCAGTCGGAGAAGAAAAGGAAGGAAGATTCGTAGTGTCAAACAGATTGGGCACCACTCCAAAAGATTCTCCTAGAGTTTCCTAAATTATCTTTATTGATAACGGGTTTAGGGTTTCTGTTTATACCTTTGGTTCTTGGGTTATATATCCAACTGGTTAAGGGTTCTTGAAGACCTTTTTCACACATCCTTGGGCATTTGTGGAAGTTTGCTGTTGGGTTCTAGGATTCTATACTTAGGGTTCGCATCATCTTGGTATCAGAGAGAAGGCTGTGATTCAAGTTTTTACTACCTTTGGTTTTCCTCTCTTTGATTTTCGTTGTTGAACTTGTTGTTATCCGTCTCTCTCTCTAGTCGACCCTACTTTATCAAAATTTCTATTCTTTTGTTAGCGTTCTTGGTGTCAAAGTTGTGCCTTTTTGTGAGTTTCTTGAAAGAAAAAAAAAGAAAAAAAATCGTCCATAAAAAAAAAGAAAAAAAATCGTCCAAAAAAAACAGAAAAAAGAAGACCACAAAAAGAAGGTCGAGTTGGAGAAGAAAAGGAAGGAAGATTCGAGCGTCAGCAGATTGGGCAAGACTCCAAAAGATTCTCCTAGAGTTTCCTAAATTATCTTTATTGATAACGGGTTTAGGGTTTACGCTTATACCTTTGGTTCTTGGGTTATATATCCAACGGGTTAAGGGTTCTTGAAGACCTTTTTCACACATACTTGGGCATTTGTGGATGTTTGCAATTGGGTTCTAGGTTTCTATACATAGGGTTCGCATCATCTTGGTATCGGGAGCGAAGGTCGTGAATCGAGCTTTTTACAATCTTTCGTTTTTCCTCTCTTTGATTTTCGTTGTTGATCTTGTTGTTATCCGTCTCTCTCTCTAGTCGACCTACTTTATCAAAAGTTCTATTCTTTTGTTTGCGTTCTTGGTGTCAATGTTGTGCCTTTTGTGAGTTCTTTGAAAAAAAAAGAAAAAAAATTGTCCAAAAAAAAACGAAAAAAGAAGACCACAAAAAGAAGGTCGAGTTGGAGAAGAAAAGGAAGGAAGATTCGAGCGTCAAGCAGATTGGGCAACACTCCAAAAGATTCTCCTAGAGTTTGCTAAATTATCTTTATTGATAACTGGGTTTAGGGTTTTACGTTTATACCTTTGGTTCTTGGGTTATATATCCAAGCTGGGTTAAGGGTTCTTGAAGACCTTTTTCACACATCCTTGGGCATTTGTGGAAGTTTCTTTGTTGGGTTCTAGGATTCTATACATAGGGTTCGCATCATCTTGGTATCGGAGCGAAGGTCGTGATTCGAGTTTTTACTATCTTTCGTTTTCCTCTCTTTGATTTTCGTTGAAGACCTTGTTGTTATCCGACTCTCTCTCTAGTCAGCCTACTTTATCAAAAATTTCTATTCTTTTGTTAGCGTTCTTGGTGTCAAAGTTGTGCCTTTTGTGAGTTCTTGAAAAATAAAAAAAAGAAAAAAAATCGTCCAAAAAAAAAGAAAAAAAAATCGTCCAAAAAAAAGCAGAAAAAGAAGACCACAAAAAGAAGGTCGAGTTGGAGAAGAAAAGGAAGGAAGATTCGAGCGTCAAGCAGATTGGGCAACACTCCAAAAGATTCTCCTAGAGTTTCCTAAATTATCTTTATCGATAACGGGTTTAGGGTTTTACGTTTATACCTTTGGTTCTTGGGTTATATATCCAACGGGTTAAGGGTTCTTGAAACCTTTTTCACACATACTTGGGCATTTGTGGAAGTTTGCTGTTGGGTTCTAGGTTTCTATACTTAGGGTTCGCATCATCTTGGTATCAGAGCGAAGACTACGAATAAGGTTTTTTCTATCTTTCGTTTTCCTCTCTTTGATTTTCGTTGTTGAACTTGTTGTTATCAGTCTCTCTCTCTAGTCGACCCTACTTTATCAAAATTTCTATTCTTTTGTTAGCGTTCTTGGTGTCAAAGTTGTGCCTTTTGTGAGTTACTGAAAATAAAAAAAGAAAAAAATCGTCCAAAAAAAAAGAAAAAAAATCGTCCAAAAAAAACAGAAAAAGAAGACCACAAAAAGAAGGTCAATTGGAGAAGAAAAGGAAGGAAGATTCCGAGCGTCAAACAGAATGGGCAACAATCCAAAAGATTCTCCTAGAGTTTCTTAAATTATCTTTATTGATAACGGGTTTAGGGTTTCTGTTTATACCTTTGGTTCTTGGGTTATATATCCAACGGGTTAAGGGTTCTTGAAGACCTGTTTCACACATCCTTGGGCATTTGTGGAAGTTTCTTTGTTGGGTTCTAGGATTCTATACTTAGGGTTCGCATCATATTGGTATCGGGAGCGAAGGGTTTGTGATTCGAGTTTTTACTATCTTTCGTTTTCCTCTCTTTGATTTTCGTTGTTGATCTTGTTGTTATCCGTCTCTCTCTCTAGTCAGCCTACTTTATCAAAAGTTCTATTCTATTGTTTGCGTTCTTGGAGTCAAAGTTGTGCCTTTTGTGAGTTACTGAAAATAAAAAAAGAAAAAAATCGTCCAAAAAAAAAGAAAAAAAATCGTCCAAAAAAAACAGAAAAAGAAGACCACAAAAAGAAGGTCAGTTGGAGAAGAAAAGGAAGGAAGTTTCCGAGCGTCAAACAGATTGGGCAACACTCCAAAAGATTGTCATAGAGTTTCCTAAATTATCTTTATTGATAACGGGTTTAGGGTTTCTGTTTATACCTTTGGTTCTTGGGTTATATATCCAACGGGTTAAGGGTTCTTGCAGTCTTTTTCACACATCCTTGGGCATTTGTGGAAGTTTGCTGTTGGGTTCTAGGATTCTATACTTAGGGTTCGCATCATCTTGGTATCATAGCGAAGGCTGTGATTCAGGTTTTTACTATCTTTCGTTTTCCTCTCTTTGATTTTCGTTGTTGATCTTGTTGTTATCCGTCTCTCTCTCTAGTCAGCCTACTTTATCAAAAGTTCTATTCTATTGTTTGCGTTCTTGGTGTCAAAGTTGTGCCTTTTGTGAGTTACTGAAAATAAAAAAAGAAAAAAATCGTCCAAAAAAAAAAGAAAAAAAATCGTCCAAAAAAAACAGAAAAAAATGACCACAAAAAGAAGGTCAGTTGGAGAAGAAAAGGAAGGAAGATTCGTAGGGTCAAACAGATTGGGCACCACTCCAAAAGATTCTCCTAGAGTTTCCTAAATTATCTTTATTGATAACGGGTTTAGGGTTTCTGTTTATACCTTTGGTTCTTGGGTTATATATCCAACATGTTAAGGGTTCTTGAAGACCTTTTTCACACATCCTTGGGCATTTGTGGAAGTTTGCTGTTGGGTTCTAGGATTCTATACTTAGGGTTCGCATCATCTTGGTATCAGAGCGAAGGCTGTGATTCAAGTTTTTACTACCTTTGGTTTTCCTCTCTTTGATTTTCGTTGTTGAACTTGTTGTTATCCGTCTCTCTCTCTAGTCAGCCTACTTTATCAAAATTTCTATTCTTTTGTTAGCGTTCTTGGTGTCAAAGTTGTGCCTTTTGTGAGTTACTGAAAGAAAAAAAGAAAAAAATCGTCCATAAAAAAAAGAAAAAAAATCGTCCAAAAAAAAACAGAAAAAGAAGACCACAAAAAGAAGGTCAGTTGGAGAAGAAAAGGAAGGAAGATTCCGAGCGTCAACCAGATTGGGCAAGACTCCAAAAGATTCTCCTAGAGTTTCCTAAATTATCTTTATTGATAACGGGTTTAGGGTTTCTGCTTATACCTTTGGTTCTTGGGTTATATATCCAACAGGTTAAGGGTTCTTGAAGACCTTTTTCACACATCCTTGGGCATTTGTGGAAGTTTGCTGTTGGGTTCTAGAATTCTATACTTAGGGTTCGCATCATCTTGGTATCAGAGCGAAGGCTGTGATTCAAGTTTTTACTACCTTTCGTTTTCCTCTCTTTGATTTCCATTGTTGAACTTGTTGTTATCCGTCTCTCTCTCTAGTCAGCCTACTTTATCAAAATTTCTATTCTTTTGTTTGCGTTCTTGGTGTCAAAGTTGTGCCTTTTGTGAGTTACTGAAAGAAAAAAAGAAAAAAATCGTCCATAAAAAAAAAGAAAAAAAATCGTCCAAAAAAAAACAGAAAAAGAAGACCACAAAAAGAAGGTCAGTTGGAGAAGAAAAGGAAGGAAGATTCCGAGCGTCAAACAGATTGGGCAACACTCCAAAAGATTCTCCTAGAGTTTTCTAAATTATCTTTACTGATAACGGGTTTAGGGTTTCTGTTTATACCTTTGGTTCTTGGGTTATATATCCAACGGGTTAAGGGTTCTTGAAGACCTTTTTCACACATCCTTGGGCATTTGTGGAAGTTTCTTTGTTGGGTTCTAGGTTTCTATACTTAGGGTTCGCATCATCTTGGTATCGGAGCGAAGACTACGTGATTCAAGGTTTTTTCTATCTTTCGTTTTTCCTCTCTTTGATTTTCGTTGTTGAACTTGTTGTTATCCGTCTCTCTCTCTAGTCGACCTACTTTATCAAAATTTCTATTCTTTTGTTAGCGTTCTTGGTGTCAAAGTTGTGCCTTTTGTGAGTTCTCGAAAACAAAAAAAAGAAAAAAAATCGTCCAAAAAAAAAGAAAAAAAAATCGTCCAAAAAAAAAGCAGAAAAAGAAGACCACAAAAAGAAGGTCAATTGGAGAAGAAAAGGAAGGAAGATTCCGAGCGTCAAGCGAGATTGGGCAACAATCCAAAAGATTCTCCTAGAGTTTCTTAAATTATCTTTATTGATAACGGGTTTAGGGTTTTACGTTTATACCTTTGGTTCTTGGGTTATATATCCAACGGGTTAAGGGTTCTTGAAGACCTGTTTCACACATCCTTGGGCATTTGTGGATGTTTGCTATTGGGTTCTAGGATTCTATACTTAGGGTTCGCATAATCTTGGTATCAGAGCGAAGGCTGTGAATCAGGTTTTTACTATCTTTCGTTTTCCTCTCTTTGATTTTCGTTGTTGATCTTGTTGTTATCCGTCTCTCTCTCTAGTCAGCCTACTTTATCAAAAGTTCTATTCTATTGTTTGCGTTCTTGGTGTCAAAGTTGTGCCTTTTGTGAGTTACTGAAAATAAAAAAAGAAAAAAATCGTCCAAAAAAAAAGAAAAAAAATCGTCCAAAAAAAACAGAATAAAATAACCACAAAAAGAAGGTCAGTCGGAGAAGAAAAGGAAGGAAGATTCGTAGTGTCAAACAGATTGGGCACCACTCCAAAAGATTCTCCTAGAGTTTCCTAAATTATCTTTATTGATAACGGGTTTAGGGTTTTCGTTTATACCTTTGGTTCTTGGGTTATATATCCAGCTGGGTTAAGGGTTCTTGAAGACCTTTTTCACACATCCTTGGGCATTTGTGGAAGTTTCTTTGTTGGGTTCTAGAATTCTATACTTAGGGTTCGCATCATCTTGGTATCGGGAGCGAAAGTTTGTGATTCAAGTTTTTACTACCTTTCGTTTTCCTCTCTTTGATTTCCATTGTTGAACTTGTTGTTATCCGTCTCTCTCTCTAGTCAGCCTACTTTATCAAAATTTCTATTCTTTTGTTTGCGTTCTTGGTGTCAAAGTTGTGCCTTTTGTGAGTTACTGAAAGAAAAAAAGAAAAAAATCGTCCAAAAAAAAAAGAAAAAAAATCGTCCAAAAAAAAACAGAAAAAGAAGACCACAAAAAGAAGGTCAGTTGGAGAAGAAAAGGAAGGAAGATTCCGAGCGTCAACCAGATTGGGCAAGACTCCAAAAGATTCTCCTAGAGTTTCCTAAATTATCTTTATTGATAACGGGTTTAGGTTTCTGCTTATACCTTTGGTTCTTGGGTTATATATCCAACAGGTTAAGGGTTCTTGAAGACCTTTTTCACACATCCTTGGGCATTTGTGGATGTTTGCTATTGGGCTCTAGGATTCTATACTTAGGGTTCGCATAATCTTGGTATCAGAGCGAAGAGTCGTGAATCGAGTTTTTACTATCTTTCGTTTTCCTCTCTTTGATTTTCGTTGTTGATCTTGTTGTTATCCGTCTCTCTCTCTAGTCGACTCTACTTTATCAAAAGTTCTATTCTATTGTTTGCGTTCTTGGTGTCAAAGTTGTGCCTTTTGTGAGTTACTGAAAATAAAAAAAGAAAAAAATCATCCAAAAAAAAAGAAAAAAAATCGTCCAAAAAAAAAAGAAAAAAAATCGTCCAAAAAAAACAGAAAAAAATAACCACAAAAAGAAGGTCAGTCGGAGAAGAAAAGGAAGGAAGATTCGTAGTGTCAA
Source organism: Rauvolfia tetraphylla (assembly GCA_030512225.1). Classification (NCBI taxonomy): domain Eukaryota; kingdom Viridiplantae; phylum Streptophyta; class Magnoliopsida; order Gentianales; family Apocynaceae; genus Rauvolfia; species Rauvolfia tetraphylla. The sequence goes on from JAJQKT010000050.1 coordinate 20,268, forward strand.
ACAGATTGGGCACCACTCCAAAAGATTCTCCTAGAGTTTCCTAAATTATCTTTATTGATAACGGGTTTAGGGTTTTCGTTTATACCTTTGGTTCTTGGGTTATATATCCAGCTGGGTTAAGGGTTCTTGAAGACCTTTTTCACACATCCTTGGGCATTTGTGGAAGTTTCTTTGTTGGGTTCTAGGATTCTATACTTAGGGTTCGCATCATCTTGGTATCAGAGAGAAGGCTGTGATTCAAGTTTTTACTACCTTTCGTTTTCCTCTCTTTGATTTTCGTTGTTGAACTTGTTGTTATCCGTCTCTCTCTCTAGTCAGCCTACTTTATCAAAATTTCTATTCTTTTGTTAGCGTTCTTGGTGTCAAAGTTGTGCCTTTTGTGAGTTACTGAAAGAAAAAAAGAAAAAAATCGTCCATAAAAAAAAGAAAAAAAATCGTCCAAAAAAAAACAGAAAAAGAAGACCACAAAAAAGAAGGTCGGGTTGGAGAAGAAAAGGAAGGAAGATTCCGAGCGTCAACCAGATTGGGCAAGACTCCAAAAGATTCTCCTAGAGTTTCCTAAATTATCTTTATTGATAACGGGTTTAGGGTTTCTGCTTATACCTTTGGTTCTTGGGTTATATATCCAACGGGTTAAGGGTTCTTGAAACCTTTTTCACACATACTTGGGCATTTGTGGATGTTTGCAATTGGGTTCTAGGTTTCTATACATAGGGTTCGCATCATCTTGGTATCAGAGCGAAGGCTGTGAATCAGGCTTTTACAATCTTTCGTTTTTCTCTCTTTGATTTTCGTTGTTGATCTTGTTGTTATCCGTTTCTCTCTCTAGTCAGCCTACTTTATCAAAAGTTCTATTCTTTTGTTTGCGTTCTTGGTGTCAATGTTGTGCCTTTTGTGAGTTACTTTAAAAAAAAAAGAAAACAAATTGTCCAAAAAAAAGCAGAAAAAGAAGACCACAAAAAAAAGGTCGAGTTTGGAGAAGAAAAGGAAGGAAGATTCCGAGCGTCAAACAGATTGGGCAACACTCCAAAAGATTCTCCAAGAGTTTGCTAAATTATCTTTACTGATAACGGGTTTAGGGTTTCTGTTTATACCTTTGGTTCTTGGGTTATATATCCAACTGGTTAAGGGTTCTTGAAGACCTTTTTCACACATCCTTGGACATTTGTGGAAGTTTGCTGTTGGGTTCTAGGATTCTATACATAGGGTTCGCATCATCTTGGTATCAGAGCGAAGGCTGTGATTCAGGTTTTTACTATCTTTCGTTTTCCTCTCTTTGATTTTCGTTGAAGACCTTGTTGTTATCCGACTCTCTCTCTAGTCCGCCTACTTTATCAAAAATTCTATTCTTTTGTTAGCGTTCTTGGTGTCAAAGTTGTGCCTTTTGTGAGTTACTGAAAATAAAAAAAGAAAAAAATCGTCCAAAAAAAAGAAAAAAAATCGTCCAAAAAAAACAGAAAAAGAAGACCACAAAAAGAAGGTCAGTTGGAGAAGAAAAGGAAGGAAGATTCCGAGCGTCAAACAGATTGGGCAACACTCCAAAAGATTCTCCTAGAGTTTCCTAAATTATCTTTACTGATAACGGGTTTAGGGTTTCTGTTTATACCTTTGGTTCTTGGGTTATATATCCAACGGGTTAAGGGTTCTTGAAACCTTTTTCACACATACTTGGGCATTTGTGGAAGTTTGCTGTTGGGTTCTAAGTTTCTATACTTAGGGTTCGCATCATCTTGGTATCGGGAGCGAAGACTACGAATAAGGGTTTTTTTACTATCTTTCGTTTTTCCTCTCTTTGATTTTCGTTGTTGAACTTGTTGTTATCCGTCTCTCTCTCTAGTCAGCCTACTTTATCAAAATTTCTATTCTTTTGTTAGCGTTCTTGGTGTCAAAGTTGTGCCTTTTGTGAGTTACTGAAAATAAAAAAAGAAAAAAATCGTCCAAAAAAAAAGAAAAAAAATCGTCCAAAAAAAACAGAAAAAGAAGACCACAAAAAGAAGGTCAGTTGGAGAAGAAAAGGAAGGAAGATTCCGAGCGTCAAACAGATTGGGCAACAATCCAAAAGATTCTCCTAGAGTTTCTTAAATTATCTTTATTGATAACGGGTTTAGGGTTTCTGTTTATACCTTTGGTTCTTGGGTTATATATCCAACGGGTTAAGGGTTCTTGAAGACCTGTTTCACACATCCTTGGGCATTTGTGGAAGTTTCTCTGTTGGGTTCTAGGATTCTATACTTAGGGTTCGCATCATCTTGGTATCGGGAGCGAAAGGTCGTGATTCGAGTTTTTACTATCTTTCGTTTTCCTCTCTTTGATTTTCGTTGTTGATCTTGTTGTTATCCGTCTCTCTCTCTAGTCAGCCTACTTTATCAAAAGTTCTATTCTATTGTTTACGTTCTTGGAGTCAAAGTTGTGCCTTTTGTGAGTTCATCGAAAATAAAAAAAAGAAAAAAAATCGTCCAAAAAAAAAGAAAAAAAATCGTCCAAAAAAAAAGCAGAAAAAGAAGACCACAAAAAGAAGGTCGGGTTGGAGAAGAAAAGGAAGGAAGATTTCCGAGCGTCAAACAGATTGGGCAACACTCCAAAAGATTCTCATAGAGTTTCCTAAATTATCTTTATTGATAACGGGTTTAGGGTTTCTGTTTATACCTTTGGTTCTTGGGTTATATATCCAACGGGTTAAGGGTTCTTGAAGACCTTTTTCACACATCCTTGGGCATTTGTGGAAGTTTCTTTGTTGGGTTCTAGGATTCTATACTTAGGGTTCGCATCATCTTGGTATCGGAGCGAAAGGGTCGTGATTCGAGTTTTTACTATCTTTCGTTTTCCTCTCTTTGATTTTCGTTGTTGATCTTGTTGTTATCAGTCTCTCTCTCTAGTCGACCCTACTTTATCAAAAGTTCTATTCTATTGTTTGCGTTCTTGGTGTCAAAGTTGTGCCTTTTGTGAGTTACTGAAAATAAAAAAAGAAAAAAATCGTCAAAAAAAAAGAAAAAAAATCGTCCAAAAAAAAACAGAAAAAGAAGACCACAAAAAGAAGGTCAGTTGGAGAAGAAAAGGAAGGAAGATTCGTAGCGTCAAGCAGATTGGGCACCACTCCAAAAGATTCTCCTAGAGTTTCCTAAATTATCTTTATTGATAACGGGTTTAGGGTTTACGCTTTATACCTTTGGTTCTTGGGTTATATATCCAACGGGTTAAGGGTTCTTGAAGACCTTTTTCACACATCCTTGGGCATTTGTGGAAGTTTGCTGTTGGGTTCTAGGATTCTATACTTAGGGTTCGCATCATCTTGGTATCAGAGCGAAGGCTGTGATTCAAGTTTTTACTACCTTTGGTTTTCCTCTCTTTGATTTTCGTTGTTGAACTTGTTGTTATCCGTCTCTCTCCCTAGTCAGCCTACTTTATCAAAATTTCTATTCTTTTGTTAGCGTTCTTGGTGTCAAAGTTGTGCCTTTTGTGAGTTACTGAAAGAAAAAAAGAAAAAAATCGTCCATAAAAAAAAAGAAAAAAAATCGGCCAAAAAAACAAAAAAAGAAGACCACAAAAAGAAGGTCAGTTGGAGAAGAAAAGGAAGGAAGATTCCGAGCGTCAAACAGATTGGGCAACACCTCAAAAGATTCTCATAGAGTTTCCTAAATTATCTTTATTGATAACGGGTCTAGAGTTTCGGTTTATACCTTTGGTTCTTGGGTTATATATCCACCGGGTTAAGGGTTCTTGAAGACCTTTTTCACACATCCTTGGGCATTTGTGGAAGTTTGCTGTTGGGTTCTTGAATTCTATACTTAGGGTTCGCATCATCTTGGTATCGGGAGCGAAAGGTCGTGATTCAAGTTTTTACTACCTTTCGTTTTCCTCTCTTTGATTTCCATTGTTGAACTTGTTGTTATCCGTCTCTCTCTCTAGTCAGCCTACTTTATCAAAATTTCTATTCTTTTGTTTGCGTTCTTGGTGTCAAAGTTGTGCCTTTTTGTGAGTTCTTGAAAGAAAAAAAAGAAAAAAAATCGTCCAAATCGTCCAAAAAAAACAGAAAAAGAAGACCACAAAAAGAAGGTCAGTTGGAGAAGAAAAGGAAGGAAGATTCCGAGCGTCAACCAGATTGGGCAAGACTCCAAAAGATTCTCCTAGAGTTTCCTAAATTATCTTTATTGATAACGGGTTTAGGGTTTCTGCTTATACCTTTGGTTCTTGGGTTATATATCCAATAGGTTAAGGGTTCTTGAAGACCTTTTTCACACATCCTTGGGCATTTGTGGATGTTTGCTATTGGGTTCTAGGATTCTATACTTAGGGTTCGCATAATCTTGGTATCCGAGCGAAGGCTGTGAATCAGGTTTTTACTATCTTTCGTTTTCCTCTCTTTGATTTTCGTTGTTGATCTTGTTGTTATCCGTCTCTCTCTCTAGTCAGCCTACTTTATCAAAAGTTCTATTCTATTGTTTGCGTTCTTGGTGTCAAAGTTGTGCCTTTTGTGAGTTACTGAAAATAAAAAAAGAAAAAAATCGTCCAAAAAAAAAGAAAAAAAATCGTCCAAAAAAAACAGAAAAAGAAGACCACAAAAAAAAGGTCAGTTGGAGAAGAAAAGGAAGGAAGATTCGAGCGTCAAAGCAGTTGGGCAACACTCCAAAAGATTCTCCTAGAGTTTCCTAAATTATCTTTATTGATAACGGGTTTAGGGTTTTCGCTTTATACCTTTGGTTCTTGGGTTATATATCCAGCGAGTTAAGGGTTCTTGAAGACCTTTTTCACACATCCTTGGGCATTTGTGGAAGTTATTTGTTGGGTTCTAGGATTCTATACTTAGGGTTCGCATCATCTTGGTATCGGGAGCAAAAGTCGTGAATCGAGTTTTTACTATCTTTCGTTTTTCCTCTCTTTCATTTTCGTTGTTGATCTTGTTGTTATCCCAGTCTCTCTCTCTAGTCGACCCTACTTTATCAAAATTTCTATTCTTTTGTTTGCGTTCTTGGTGTCAAAGTTGTGCCTTTTGTGAGTTCATGAAAGAAAAAAAAGAAAAAAAATCGTCCATAAAAAAAAAGAAAAAAAATCGTCCAAAAAAAAACAGAAAAAAGAAGACCACAAAAAGAAGGTCGGGTTGGAGAAGAAAAGGAAGGAAGATTCGAGCGTCAAGCAGATTGGGCAAGACTCCAAAAGATTCTCCTAGAGTTTCCTAAATTATCTTTATTGATAACGGGTTTAGGGTTTTCGCTTATACCTTTGGTTCTTGGGTTATATATCCAACGAGTTAAGGGTTCTTGAAGACCTTTTTCACACATCCTTGGGCATTTGTGGAAGTTTGTTTGTTGGGTTCTAGGATTCTATACTTAGGGTTCGCATCATCTTGGTATCGGGAGCGAAAAGGCTGTGATTCAAGTTTTTACTATCTTTCGTTTTTCCTCTCTTTGATTTTCATTGTTGAACTTGTTGTTATCCGTCTCTCTCTCTAGTCAGCCTACTTTATCAAAATTTCTATTCTTTTGTTTGCGTTCTTGGTGTCAAAGTTGTGCCTTTTGTGAGTTACTGAAAGAAAAAAAGAAAAAAATCGTCCAAAAAAAAAGAAAAAAAATCGTCCAAAAAAAAACAGAAAAAGAAGACCACAAAAAGAAGGTCGGTTGGAGAAGAAAAGGAAGGAAGATTCGAGCGTCAACCAGATTGGGCAAGACTCCAAAAGATTCTCCTAGAGTTTCCTAAATTATCTTTATTGATAACGGGTTTAGGGTTTAGCTTTATACCTTTGGTTCTTGGGTTATATATCCAACAGGTTAAGGGTTCTTGAAGACCTTTTTCACACATCCTTGGGCATTTGTGGATGTTTGCTATTGGGTTCTAGGATTCTATACTTAGGGTTCGCATAATCTTGGTATCAGAGCGAAGGCTGTGAATCAGGTTTTTACTATCTTTCGTTTTCCTCTCTTTGATTTTCGTTGTTGATCTTGTTGTTATCCGTCTCTCTCTCTAGTCAGCCTACTTTATCAAAAGTTCTATTCTATTGTTTGCGTTCTTGGTGTCAAAGTTGTGCCTTTTTGTGAGTTCACTGAAAATAAAAAAAAAAAAAAATCGTCCAAAAAAAAAGAAAAAAAATCGTCCAAAAAAACAGAAAAAAGAAGACCACAAAAAAAAGGTCAGTTGGAGAAGAAAAGGAAGGAAGATTCCGAGCGTCAAACAGATTGGGCAACACTCCAAAAGATTCTCCTAGAGTTTCCTAAATTATCTTTATTGATAACGGGTTTAGGGTTTCTGCTTATACCTTTGGTTCTTGGGTTATATATCCAACGAGTTAAGGGTTCTTGAAGACCTTTTTTCACACATCCTTGGGCATTTGTGGAAGTTTCGTTTGTTGGGTTCTAGGATTCTATACTTAGGGTTCGCATCATCTTGGTATCAGAGCAAAAGCTGTGAATCAGGTTTTTACTATCTTTCTTTTTCCTCTCTTTCATTTTCGTTGTTGATCTTGTTGTTATCCGTCTCTCTCTCTAGTCAGCCTACTTTATCAAAAGTTCTATTCTATTGTTTGCGTTCTTGGTGTCAAAGTTGTGCCTTTTGTGAGTTACTGAAAGAAAAAAAGAAAAAAATCGTCCAAAAAAAAAAGAAAAAAAATCGTCCAAAAAAAAACAGAAAAAGAAGACAACAAAAAGAAGGTCAGTTGGAGAAGAAAAGGAAGGAAGATTCGTAGTGTCAAACAGATTGGGCACCACTTCAAAAGATTTTCCTAGAGTTTCCTAAATTATCTTTATTGATAACGGGTTTAGGGTTTCTGTTTATACCTTTGGTTCTTGGGTTATATATCCAACAGGTTAAGGGTTCTTGAAGACCTTTTTCACACATCCTTGGGCATTTGTGGAAGTTTGCTGTTGGGTTCTAGGATTCTATACTTAGGGTTCGCATCATCTTGGTATCAAAGCGAAGGCTGTGATTCAAGTTTTTACTATCTTTCGTTTTCCTCTCTTTGATTTTCATTGTTGAACTTGTTGTTATCCGTCTCTCTCTCTAGTCAGCCTAATTTATCAAAATTTCTATTCTTTTGTTAGCGTTGTTGGTGTCAAAGTTGTGCCTTTTGTGAGTTACTGAAAGAAAAAAAGAAAAAAATCGTCCAAAAAAAAAGAAAAAAAATCGTCCAAAAAAAAACAGAAAAAGAAGACCACAAAAAGAAGGTCAGTTGGAGAAGAAAAGGAAGGAAGATTCCGAGCGTCAACCAGATTGGGCAAGACTCCAAAAGATTCTCCTAGAGTTTCCTAAATTATCTTTATTGATAACGGGTTTAGGGTTTCTGCTTATACCTTTGGTTCTTGGGTTATATATCCAACAGGTTAAGGGTTCTTGAAGACCTTTTTTCACACATCCTTGGGCATTTGTGGATGTTTGCTATTGGGTTCTAGGATTCTATACTTAGGGTTCGCATAATCTTGGTATCGGGAGCGAAGGTCGTGAATCGAGTTTTTACTATCTTTCGTTTTCCTCTCTTTGATTTTCGTTGTTGATCTTGTTGTTATTCGTCTCTCTCTCTAGTCAGCCTACTTTATCAAAAGTTCTATTCTATTGTTTGCGTTCTTGGTGTCAAAGTTGTGCCTTTTGTGAGTTACTGAAAATAAAAAAAAGAAAAAAAATCGTCCAAAAAAAAAGAAAAAAAATCGTCCAAAAAAAACAGAAAAAGAAGACCACAAAAAAGAAGGTCGGTTGGAGAAGAAAAGGAAGGAAGATTCGTAGCGTCAAAGCAGATTGGGCAACACTCCAAAAGATTCTCCTAGAGTTTCCTAAATTATCTTTATTGATAACGGGTTTAGGGTTTCTGTTTATACCTTTGGTTCTTGGGTTATATATCCAACAGGTTAAGGGTTCTTGAAGACCTTTTTCACACATCCTTGGGCATTTGTGGAAGTTTGCTGTTGGGTTCTAGGATTCTATACTTAGGGTTCGCATCATCTTGGTATCAGAGCGAAGGCTGTGATTCAAGTTTTTACTACCTTTCGTTTTCCTCTCTTTGATTTTCATTGTTGAACTTGTTGTTATCCGTCTCTCTCTCTAGTCAGCCTACTTTATCAAAATTTCTATTCTTTTGTTTGCGTTCTTGGTGTCAAAGTTGTGCCTTTTGTGAGTTACTTGAAAAATAAAAAAAAGAAAAAAAATCGTCCAAAAAAAAAGAAAAAAAATCGTCCAAAAAAAAACAGAAAAAGAAGACCACAAAAAGAAGGTCGGGTTGGAGAAGAAAAGGAAGGAAGATTTCGAGCGTCAAAGCAGATTGGGCAAGACTCCAAAAGATTCTCCTAGAGTTTCCTAAATTATCTTTATTGATAACGGGTTTAGGTTTCTGCTTATACCTTTGGTTCTTGGGTTATATATCCAACGGGTTAAGGGTTCTTGAAGACCTTTTTCACACATCCTTGGGCATTTGTGGATGTTTGCTATTGGGTTTTAGGTTTCTATATTTAGGGTTCGCATCATCTTGGTATCGGGAGCGAATGATGTGAATCGAGTTTTTACTATCTTTCGTTTTTCCTCTCTTTGATTTTTCGTTGTTGATCTTGTTGTTATCCGTCTCTCTCTCTAGTCGACCCTACTTTATCAAAAGTTCTATTCTATTGTTTGCGTTCTTGGTGTCAAAGTTGTACCTTTTGTGAGTTACTGAAAATAAAAAAAGAAAAAAATCGTCCAAAAAAAAAGAAAAAAAATCGTCCAAAAAAAACAGAAAAAGAAGACCACAAAAAGAAGGTCAGTTGGAGAAGAAAAGGAAGGAAGATTCGTAGTGTCAAAGCAGATTGGGCACCACTTCAAAAGATTCTCCTAGAGTTTCCTAAATTATCTTTATTGATAACGGGTTTAGGGTTTACGTTTATACCTTTGGTTCTTGGGTTATATATCCAACGGGTTAAGGGTTCTTGAAGACCTTTTTCACACATCCTTGGGCATTTGTGGAAGTTTCTTTCGTTGGGTTTCTAGGTTTCTATATTTAGGGTTCGCATCATCTTGGTATCAGAGCGAAGGATGTGAATCAGGTTTTTACTATCTTTCGTTTTCCTCTCTTTGATTTTCGTTGTTGATCTTGTTGTTATCCGTCTCTCTCTCTAGTCAGCCTACTTTATCAAAAGTTCTATTCTTTTGTTTGCGTTCTTGGTGTCAAAGTTGTGCCTTTTGTGAGTTACTGAAAAAAAAAGAAAAAAATCGTCCAAAAAAAAAACAGAAAAAGAAGACCACAAAAAGAAGGTCAGTTGGAGAAGAAAAGGAAGGAAGATTCGTAGTGTCAAACAGATTGGGCACCACTCCAAAAGATTCTCCTAGAGTTTCCTAAATTATCTTTATTGATAACGGGTTTAGGGTTTTCGTTTATACCTTTGGTTCTTGGGTTATATATCCAACGGGTTAAGGGTTCTTGAAGACCTTTTTCACACATCCTTGGGCATTTGTGGAAGTTTCTTTGTTGGGTTTCTAGGTTTCTATATTTAGGGTTCGCATCATCTTGGTATCGGAGCGAATGATGTGAATCGAGTTTTTACTATCTTTCGTTTTTCCTCTCTTTGATTTTCGTTGTTGATCTTGTTGTTATCCAGTCTCTCTCTCTAGTCGACCCTACTTTATCAAAAGTTCTATTCTATTGTTTGCGTTCTTGGTGTCAAAGTTGTGCCTTTTGTGAGTTATTGAAAATAAAAAAAAGAAAAAAAATCGTCCAAAAAAAAAGAAAAAAAATCGTCCAAAAAAAAGCAGAAAAAGAAGACCACAAAAAAGAAGGTCGAGTTGGAGAAGAAAAGGAAGGAAGATTCGTAATGTCAAAGCAGTTGGGCACCACTTCAAAAGATTCTCCTAGAGTTTCCTAAATTATCTTTATTGATAACGGGTTTAGGGTTTACGCTTTATACCTTTGGTTCTTGGGTTATATATCCAACGGGTTAAGGGTTCTTGAAGACCTTTTTCACACATCCTTGGGCATTTGTGGAAGTTTCTTTGTTGGGTTTCTAGGTTTCTATATTTAGGGTTCGCATCATCTTGGTATCAGAGCGAATGATGTGAATCAGGTTTTTACTATCTTTCGTTTTCCTCTCTTTGATTTTCGTTGTTGATCTTGTTGTTATCCGTCTCTCTCTCTAGTCAGCCTACTTTATCAAAATTTCTATTCTTTTGTTTGCGTTCTTGGTGTCAAATGTTGTGCCTTTTTGTGAGTTCTGAAAAAAAAAGAAAAAAATCGTCCAAAAAAAAACAGAAAAAAAAATCGTCCAAAAAAAAACAGAAAAAGAAGACCACAAAAAGAAGGTCGGTTGGAGAAGAAAAGGAAGGAAGATTCGTAATGTCAAGCAGTTGGGCACCACTCCAAAAGATTCTCCTAGAGTTTCCTAAATTATCTTTATTGATAACGGGTTTAGGGTTTCTGTTTATACCTTTGGTTCTTGGGTTATATATCCAACGGGTTAAGGGTTCTTGAAGACCTTTTTCACACATCCTTGGGCATTTGTGGAAGTTTGCTATTGGGTTTCTAGGTTTCTATATTTAGGGTTCGCATCATCTTGGTATCGGGAGCGAATGATGTGAATCGGGGTTTTTACTATCTTTCGTTTTTCCTCTCTTTGATTTTCGTTGTTGATCTTGTTGTTATCCGTCTCTCTCTCTAGTCAGCCTACTTTATCAAATGTTCTATTCTTTTGTTTGCGTTCTTGGTGTCAATGTTGTGCCTTTTGTGAGTTACTGAAAAAAAAAAAGAAAAAATCGTCCAAAAAAAACAGAAAAAGAAGACCACAAAAAGAAGGTCAGCTGGAGAAGAAAAGGAAGGAAGATTCGTAGCGTCAACAGATTGGGCACCACTCCAAAAGATTCTCCTAGAGTTTCCTAAATTATCTTTATTGATAACGGGTTTAGGGTTTCTGTTTATACCTTTGGTTCTTGGGTTATATATCCAACGGGTTAAGGGTTCTTGAAGACCTTTTTCACACATCCTTGGGCATTTGTGGAAGTTTGCTGTTGGGTTTTAGGTTTCTATATTTAGGGTTCGCATCATCTTGGTATCAGAGCGAATGATGTGAATCAGGTTTTTACTATCTTTCGTTTTCCTCTCTTTGATTTTCGTTGTTGATCTTGTTGTTATCCGTCTCTCTCTCTAGTCAGCCTACTTTATCAAAAGTTCTATTCTATTGTTTGCGTTCTTGGTGTCAAAGTTATACCTTTTGTGAGTTACTGAAAATAAAAAAAGAAAAAAATCGTCCAAAAAAAAAAGAAAAAAAATCGTCCAAAAAAAACAGAAAAAGAAGACCACAAAAAGAAGGTCAGTTGGAGAAGAAAAGGAAGGAAGATTCGTAGTGTCAAACAGATTGGGCACCACTTCAAAAGATTCTCCTAGAGTTTCCTAAATTATCTTTATTGATAACGGGTTTAGGGTTTCTGTTTATACCTTTGGTTCTTGGGTTATATATCCAACGGGTTAAGGGTTCTTGAAGACCTTTTTCACACATCCTTGGGCATTTGTGGAAGTTTGCTATTGGGTTCTAGGTTTCTATATTTAGGGTTCGCATCATCTTGGTATCAGAGCGAATGATGTGAATCAGGTTTTTACTATCTTTCGTTTTCCTCTCTTTGATTTTCGTTGTTGATCTTGTTGTTATCCGTCTCTCTCTCTAGTCAGCCTACTTTATCAAAAGTTCTATTCTATTGTTTGCGTTCTTGGTGTCAAAGTTATACCTTTTGTGAGTTACTGAAAATAAAAAAAGAAAAAAATCGTCCAAAAAAAAAGAAAAAAAATCGTCCAAAAAAAACAGAAAAAGAAGACCACAAAAAGAAGGTCAGTTGGAGAAGAAAAGGAAGGAAGATTCGTAATGTCAAACAGATTGGGCACCACTTCAAAAGATTCTCCTAGAGTTTCCTAAATTATCTTTATTGATAACGGGTTTAGGGTTTCTGTTTATACCTTTGGTTCTTGGGTTATATATCCAACGGGTTAAGGGTTCTTGAAGACCTTTTTCACACATCCTTGGGCATTTGTGGAAGTTTGCTGTTGGGTTTTAGGTTTCTATATTTAGGGTTCGCATCATCTTGGTATCAGAGCGAATGATGTGAATCAGGTTTTTACTATCTTTCGTTTTCCTCTCTTTGATTTTCGTTGTTGATCTTGTTGTTATCCGTCTCTCTCTCTAGTCAGCCTACTTTATCAAAAGTTCTATTCTATTGTTTGCGTTCTTGGTGTCAAAGTTGTACCTTTTGTGAGTTACTGAAAATAAAAAAAGAAAAAAATCGTCCAAAAAAAAAGAAAAAAAATCGTCCAAAAAAAACAGAAAAAGAAGACCACAAAAAGAAGGTCAGTTGGAGAAGAAAAGGAAGGAAGATTTGTAGTGTCAAACAGATTGGGCACCACTTCAAAAGATTCTCCTAGAGTTTCCTAAATTATCTTTATTGATAACGGGTTTAGGTTTCTGTTTATACCTTTGGTTCTTGGGTTATATATCCAACGGGTTAAGGGTTCTTGAAGACCTTTTTCACACATCCTTGGGCATTTGTGGAAGTTTGCTGTTGGGTTTTAGGTTTCTATATTTAGGGTTCGCATCATCTTGGTATCAGAGCGAAGGGTGTGAATCAGGTTTTTACTAGCTTTCGTTTTCCTCTCTTTGATTTTCGTTGTTGATCTTGTTGTTATCCGTCTCTCTCTCTAGTCAGCCTACTTTATCAAAAGTTCTATTCTATTGTTTGCGTTCTTGGTGTCAAAGTTATACCTTTTGTGAGTTATTGAAAATAAAAAAAGAAAAAAATCGTCCAAAAAAAAAAGAAAAAAAATCGTCCAAAAAAAATAGAAAAAGAAGACCACAAAAAGAAGGTCAGTTGGAGAAGAAAAGGAAGGAAGATTCGTAATGTCAAACAGATTGGGCACCACTTCAAAAGATTCTCCTAGAGTTTCCTAAATTATCTTTATTGATAACGGGTTTAGGGTTTCTGTTTATACCTTTGGTTCTTGGGTTATATATCCAACGGGTTAAGGGTTCTTGAAGACCTTTTTCACACATCCTTGGGCATTTGTGGAAGTTTGCTGTTGGGTTTTAGGTTTCTATATTTAGGGTTCGCATCATCTTGGTATCAGAGCGAATGATGTGAATCAGGTTTTTACTATCTTTCGTTTTCCTCTCTTTGATTTTCGTTGTTGATCTTGTTGTTATCCGTCTCTCTCTCTAGTCAGCCTACTTTATCAAAAGTTCTATTCTTTTGTTTGCGTTCTTGGTGTCAATGTTGTGCCTTTTGTGAGTTACTGAAAATAAAAAAAGAAAAAAATCGTCCAAAAAAAAAAGAAAAAAAATCGTCCAAAAAAAAACAGAAAAAGAAGACCACAAAAAGAAGGTCAGTTGGAGAAGAAAAGGAAGGAAGATTCGTAATGTCAAGCAGTTGGGCACCACTTCAAAAGATTCTCCTAGAGTTTCCTAAATTATCTTTATTGATAACGGGTTTAGGGTTTCTGCTTATACCTTTGGTTCTTGGGTTATATATCCAACGGGTTAAGGGTTCTTGAAGACCTTTTTCACACATCCTTGGGCATTTGTGGAAGTTTGCTGTTGGGTTTTAGGTTTCTATATTTAGGGTTCGCATCATCTTGGTATCAGAGCGAAGGGTGTGAATCGAGTTTTTACTATCTTTCGTTTTCCTCTCTTTGATTTTCGTTGTTGATCTTGTTGTTATCCAGTCTCTCTCTCTAGTCGACCTACTTTATCAAAAGTTCTATTCTATTGTTTGCGTTCTTGGTGTCAAAGTTGTGCCTTTTTGTGAGTTATTGAAAATAAAAAAAAGAAAAAAAATCGTCCAAAAAAAAAGAAAAAAAATCGTCCAAAAAAAAACAGAAAAAGAAGACCACAAAAAAGAAGGTCGAGTTGGAGAAGAAAAGGAAGGAAGATTCGTAATGTCAAAGCAGATTGGGCACCACTTCAAAAGATTCTCCTAGAGTTTCCTAAATTATCTTTATTGATAACGGGTTTAGGGTTTTCGTTTATACCTTTGGTTCTTGGGTTATATATCCAGCGGGTTAAGGGTTCTTGAAGACCTTTTTTCACACATCCTTGGGCATTTGTGGAAGTTTGTCTGTTGGGTTTCTAGGTTTCTATATTTAGGGTTCGCATCATCTTGGTATCGGAGCGAATGATGTGAATCGAGGGTTTTTACTATCTTTCGTTTTCCTCTCTTTGATTTTCGTTGTTGATCTTGTTGTTATCCGTCTCTCTCTCTAGTCGACCCTACTTTATCAAAAGTTCTATTCTATTGTTTGCGTTCTTGGTGTCAAAGTTGTGCCTTTTTGTGAGTTACTGAAAATAAAAAAAGAAAAAAAATCGTCCAAAAAAAAAGAAAAAAAATCGTCCAAAAAAAAAGCAGAAAAAGAAGACCACAAAAAAGAAGGTCGGTTGGAGAAGAAAAGGAAGGAAGATTCGTAGTGTCAAGCAGATTGGGCACCACTTCAAAAGATTCTCCTAGAGTTTCCTAAATTATCTTTATTGATAACGGGTTTAGGGTTTACGCTTTATACCTTTGGTTCTTGGGTTATATATCCAACGGGTTAAGGGTTCTTGAAGACCTTTTTTCACACATCCTTGGGCATTTGTGGAAGTTTCTTTGTTGGGTTTTAGGTTTCTATATTTAGGGTTCGCATCATCTTGGTATCGGGAGCGAATGATGTGAATCGAGTTTTTACTATCTTTCGTTTTTCCTCTCTTTGATTTTCGTTGTTGATCTTGTTGTTATCCGTCTCTCTCTCTAGTCGACCCTACTTTATCAAAATGTTCTATTCTTTTGTTTGCGTTCTTGGTGTCAAATGTTGTGCCTTTTGTGAGTTCTTGAAAAAAAAAGAAAAAAATCGTCCAAAAAAAAAGAAAAAAAATCGTCCAAAAAAAAACAGAAAAAGAAGACCACAAAAAGAAGGTCGGGTTGGAGAAGAAAAGGAAGGAAGATTCGTAATGTCAAAGCAGATTGGGCACCACTTCAAAAGATTCTCCTAGAGTTTCCTAAATTATCTTTATTGATAACGGGTTTAGGGTTTTCGTTTATACCTTTGGTTCTTGGGTTATATATCCAACGGGTTAAGGGTTCTTGAAGACCTTTTTCACACATCCTTGGGCATTTGTGGAAGTTTCTTTGTTGGGTTTCTAGGTTTCTATATTTAGGGTTCGCATCATCTTGGTATCGGGAGCGAATGATGTGAATCGAGTTTTTACTATCTTTCGTTTTCCTCTCTTTGATTTTCGTTGTTGATCTTGTTGTTATCCGTCTCTCTCTCTAGTCGACCCTACTTTATCAAAAGTTCTATTCTATTGTTTGCGTTCTTGGTGTCAAAGTTGTGCCTTTTTGTGAGTTACTGAAAATAAAAAAAAGAAAAAAAATCGTCCAAAAAAAAAGAAAAAAAATCGTCCAAAAAAAAAGCAGAAAAAGAAGACCACAAAAAGAAGGTCGGTTGGAGAAGAAAAGGAAGGAAGATTCGTAGTGTCAAAGCAGATTGGGCACCACTCCAAAAGATTCTCCTAGAGTTTCCTAAATTATCTTTATTGATAACGGGTTTAGGGTTTCTGCTTTATACCTTTGGTTCTTGGGTTATATATCCAACGGGTTAAGGGTTCTTGAAGACCTTTTTCACACATCCTTGGGCATTTGTGGAAGTTTCTTTGTTGGGTTCTAGGTTTCTATATTTAGGGTTCGCATCATCTTGGTATCGGAGCGAATGATGTGAATCGAGTTTTTACTATCTTTCGTTTTTCCTCTCTTTGATTTTCGTTGTTGATCTTGTTGTTATCCAGTCTCTCTCTCTAGTCGACCTACTTTATCAAAATGTTCTATTCTTTTGTTTGCGTTCTTGGTGTCAAAGTTGTGCCTTTTTGTGAGTTCTTTAGAAAAAAAAATCAAAAAAAAAGAAAAAAAATCGTCCAAAAAAAAACAGAAAAAGAAGACCACAAAAAGAAGGTCGAGTTGGAGAAGAAAAGGAAGGAAGATTCGTAGCGTCAAGCAGTTGGGCACCACTCCAAAAGATTCTCCTAGAGTTTCCTAAATTATCTTTATTGATAACGGGTTTAGGGTTTACTGTTTATACCTTTGGTTCTTGGGTTATATATCCAACGGGTTAAGGGTTCTTGAAGACCTTTTTCACACATCCTTGGGCATTTGTGGAAGTTTGCTGTTGGGTTTTAGGTTTCTATATTTAGGGTTCGCATCATCTTGGTATCAGAGCGAATGATGTGAATCAGGTTTTTACTATCTTTCGTTTTCCTCTCTTTGATTTTCGTTGTTGATCTTGTTGTTATCCGTCTCTCTCTCTAGTCAGCCTACTTTATCAAAAGTTCTATTCTATTGTTTGCGTTCTTGGTGTCAAAGTTATACCTTTTGTGAGTTATTGAAAATAAAAAAAGAAAAAAATCGTCCAAAAAAAAAAGAAAAAAAATCGTCCAAAAAAAACAGAAAAAGAAGACCACAAAAAGAAGGTCAGTTGGAGAAGAAAAGGAAGGAAGATTCGTAATGTCAAACAGATTGGGCACCACTTCAAAAGATTCTCCTAGAGTTTCCTAAATTATCTTTATTGATAACGGGTTTAGGGTTTCTGTTTATACCTTTGGTTCTTGGGTTATATATCCAACGGGTTAAGGGTTCTTGAAGACCTTTTTCACACATCCTTGGGCATTTGTGGAAGTTTGCTGTTGGGTTTTAGGTTTCTATATTTAGGGTTCGCATCATCTTGGTATCAGAGCGAATAATGTGAATCAGGTTTTTACTATCTTTCGTTTTCCTCTCTTTGATTTTCGTTGTTGATCTTGTTGTTATCCGTCTCTCTCTCTAGTCAGCCTACTTTATCAAAAGTTCTATTCTATTGTTTGCGTTCTTGGTGTCAAAGTTATGCCTTTTTGTGAGTTACTGAAAAATAAAAAAAAGAAAAAAAATCGTCCAAAAAAAAAGAAAAAAAATCGTCCAAAAAAAACAGAAAAAGAAGACCACAAAAAGAAGGTCAGTTGGAGAAGAAAAGGAAGGAAGATTCGTAATGTCAAACAGATTGGGCACCACTTCAAAAGATTCTCCTAGAGTTTCCTAAATTATCTTTATTGATAACGGGTTTAGGGTTTCTGTTTATACCTTTGGTTCTTGGGTTATATATCCAACGGGTTAAGGGTTCTTGAAGACCTTTTTCACACATCCTTGGGCATTTGTGGAAGTTTGCTGTTGGGTTTTAGGTTTCTATATTTAGGGTTCGCATCATCTTGGTATCAGAGCGAAGGGTGTGAATCAGGTTTTTACTAGCTTTCGTTTTCCTCTCTTTGATTTTCGTTGTTGATCTTGTTGTTATCCGTCTCTCTCTCTAGTCAGCCTACTTTATCAAAAGTTCTATTCTATTGTTTGCGTTCTTGGTGTCAAAGTTGTGCCTTTTGTGAGTTATTGAAAATAAAAAAAGAAAAAAATCGTCCAAAAAAAAAGAAAAAAAAATCGTCCAAAAAAAAACAGAAAAAGAAGACCACAAAAAGAAGGTCAGTTGGAGAAGAAAAGGAAGGAAGATTCGTAGTGTCAAACAGATTGGGCACCACTTCAAAAGATTCTCCTAGAGTTTCCTAAATTATCTTTATTGATAACGGGTTTAGGGTTTCTGTTTATACCTTTGGTTCTTGGGTTATATATCCAACGGGTTAAGGGTTCTTGAAGACCTTTTTCACACATCCTTGGGCACTTTGTGGAAGTTTCTTTGTTGGGTTCTAGGTTTCTATACTTTAGGGTTCGCATCATCTTGGTATCGGAGCGAATGATGTGAATCGGAGTTTTTACTATCTTTCGTTTTTCCTCTCTTTGATTTTCGTTGTTGATCTTGTTGTTATCCGTCTCTCTCTCTCTAGTCAGACTACTTTATCAAAAGTTCTATTCTATTGTTTGCGTTCTTGGTGTCAAAGTTGTGCCTTTTGTGAGTTACTGAAAATAAAAAAAGAAAAAAATCGTCCAAAAAAAAAGAAAAAAAATCGTCCAAAAAAAACAGAAAAAGAAGACCACAAAAAGAAGGTCAGTTGGAGAAGAAAAGGAAGGAAGATTCGTAGTGTCAAGCAGTTGGGCACAACTCCAAAAGATTCTCCTAGAGTTTCCTAAATTATCTTTATTGATAACGGGTTTAGGGTTTCTGTTTATACCTTTGGTTCTTGGGTTATATATCCAACGGGTTAAGGGTTCTTGAAGACCTTTTTCACACATCCTTGGGCATTTGTGGAAGTTTGCTGTTGGGTTTTAGGTTTCTATATTTAGGGTTCGCATCATCTTGGTATCAGAGCGAATGATGTGAATCAGGTTTTTACTATCTTTCGTTTTCCTCTCTTTGATTTTCGTTGTTGATCTTGTTGTTATCCGTCTCTCTCTCTAGTCAGCCTACTTTATCAAATGTTCTATTCTTTTGTTTGCGTTCTTGGTGTCAATGTTGTGCCTTTTGTGAGTTACTGAAAAAAAAAAAGAAAAAATCGTCCAAAAAAAACAGAAAAAGAAGACCACAAAAAGAAGGTCAGCTGGAGAAGAAAAGGAAGGAAGATTCGTAGCGTCAACAGATTGGGCACCACTCCAAAAGATTCTCCTAGAGTTTCCTAAATTATCTTTATTGATAACGGGTTTAGGGTTTCTGTTTATACCTTTGGTTCTTGGGTTATATATCCAACGGGTTAAGGGTTCTTGAAGACCTTTTTCACACATCCTTGGGCATTTGTGGAAGTTTCTTTGTTGGGTTTCTAGGTTTCTATACTTTAGGGTTCGCATCATCTTGGTATCAGAGCGAATGATGTGAATCAGGTTTTTACTATCTTTCGTTTTCCTCTCTTTGATTTTCGTTGTTGATCTTGTTGTTATCCGTCTCTCTCTCTAGTCAGCCTACTTTATCAAAAGTTCTATTCTATTGTTTGCGTTCTTGGTGTCAAAGTTGTGCCTTTTGTGAGTTACTGAAAATAAAAAAAGAAAAAAATCGTCCAAAAAAAAAGAAAAAAAATCGTCCAAAAAAAACAGAAAAAGAAGACCACAAAAAGAAGGTCAGTTGGAGAAGAAAAGGAAGGAAGATTCGTAGTGTCAAACAGATTGGGCACCACTCCAAAAGATTCTCCTAGAGTTTCCTAAATTATCTTTATTGATAACGGGTTTAGGGTTTCTGTTTATACCTTTGGTTCTTGGGTTATATATCCAACGGGTTAAGGGTTCTTGAAGACCTTTTTCACACATCCTTGGGCATTTGTGGAAGTTTGTTGTTGGGTTCTAGGATTCTATACTTAGGGTTCGCATCATCTTGGTATCGAGGCGAAGGGACGTGAATCGAGTTTTTACTATCTTTTCGTTTTCCTCTCTTTGATTTTCGTTGTTGATCTTGTTGTTATCCGTCTCTCTCTCTAGTCGACCCTACTTTATCAAAAGTTTCTATTCTTTTGTTAGCGTTCTTGGTGTCAAAGTTGTGCCTTTTGTGAGTTACTGAAAGAAAAAAAGAAAAAAATCGTCAAAAAAAAAAAAAAAAAATCGTCCAAAAAAAACAGAAAAAGAAGACCACAAAAAGAAGGTCAGTTGGAGAAGAAAAGGAAGGAAGATTCTGAGCGTCAAACAGATTGGGCAACACTCCAAAAGATTCTCCTAGAGTTTCCTAAATTATCTTTATTGATAACGGGTCTAGGGTTTCTGTTTATACCTTTGGTTCTTGAGTTATATATCCAACGGGTTAAGGGTTTTGAAGTCTTTTTCACACATCCTTGGGCATTTGTGGAAGTTTGCTGTTGGGTTCTAGGATTCTATACTTAGGGTTCGCATCATCTTGGTATCAGACCGAAGGCTGTGATTCAGGTTTTTACTACCTTTCGTTTTCCTCTCTTTGATTTTCATTGTTGAACTTGTTGTTATCCGTCTCTCTCTCTAGTCAGCCTACTTTATCAAAATTTCTATTCTTTTGTTAGCGTTCTTGGTGTCAAAGTTGTGCCTTTTGTGAGTTACTGAAAGAAAAAAAAAAAAAAATCGTCCAAAAAAAAAAGAAAAAAAATCGTAAAAAAAAAACAGAAAAAGAAGACCACAAAAAGAAGGTCAGTTGGAGAAGAAAAGGAAGGAAGATTCCGAGCGTCAAACAGATTGGGCAACACTCCAAATGATTCTCCTAGAGTTTCCTAAATTATCTTTATTGATAACGGGTTTAGGGTTTCTGCTTATACCTTTGGTTCTTGGGTTATATATCCAACGGGTTAAGGGTTTTTGAAGACCTTTTTCACACATCCTTGGGCATTTGTGGAAATTTGCTGTTGGGTTCTAGGATTCTATACTTAGGGTTCGCATAATCTTGGTATCAGAGCGAAGGCTGTGATTCAGGTTTTTTACTCCCGTTCGTTTTCCTCTCTTTGATTTTCATTGTTGAACTTGTTGTTATCTGTCTCTCTCTCTAGTCAGCCTACTTTATCAAAATTTCTATTCTTTTGTTAGCGTTCTTGGTGTCAAAGTTGTGCCTTTTTGTGAGTTCTTGAAAGAAAAAAAAAGAAAAAAAATCGTCCAAAAAAAAAAGAAAAAAAATCGTCCAAAAAAAAACAGAAAAATAAGACCACAAAAAGAAGGTCAGTTGGAGAAGAAAAGGAAGGAAGATTCCGAGCGTCAAACAGATTGGGCAACACTCCAAAAGATTCTTATAGAGTTTCCTAAATTATCTTTATTGATAACGGGTCTAGGGTTTCTGTTTATACCTTTGGTTCTTGAGTTATATATCCAACGGGTTAAGGGTTTTGAAGTCTTTTTCACACATCCTTGGGCATTTGTGGAAGTTTGCTGTTGGGTTCTAGGATTCTATACTTAGGGTTCGCATCATCTGGTATCAGAGCGAAGACTGTGAATCAGGTTTTTACTATCTTTCGTTTTCCTCTCTTTGATTTTCGTTGTTGAACTTGTTGTTATCCGTCTCTCTCTCTAGTCAGCCTACTTTATTAAAAGTTCTATTCTATTGTTTGCGTTGTTGGTGTCAAAGTTGTGCCTTTTATGAGTTACTGAAAATAAAAAAAGAAAAAAATCGTCCAAAAAAAAAAGAAAAAAATCGTATAAAAAAAAAGAAAAAGATGACCACAAAAAGAAGGTCAGTTGGAGAAGAAAAGGAAGGAAGATTCGTAGTGTCAAATAGATTGGGCACCACTCTAAAAGATTCTCCTAGAGTTTCCTAAATTATCTTTATTGATAACGGGTTTAGGGTTTCTGTTTATACCTTTGGTTCTTGGGTTATATATCCAACGGGTTAAGGGTTCTTGAAGACCTTTTTCACACATCCTTGGGCATTTGTGGAAGTTTGCTGTTCGGTTCTAGGATTCTATACGTAGGGTTCGCATCATCTTGGTATCAGAGCGAAGGCTGTGATTCAGGTTTTTACTATCTTTCGTTTTCCTCTCTTTGATTTTCGTTGTTGATCTTGTTGTTATCCGTCTCTCTCTCTAGTCAGCCTACTTTATCAAAAGTTTTATTCTTTTGTTTGCGTTCTTGGTGTCAAAGTTGTGCCTTTTTGTGTAGTTACTTGAAAAAATAAAAAAGAAAAAAAATCGTCCAAAAAAAAACAGAAAAAAGAAGACCACAAAAAGAAGGTCAGTTGGAGAAGAAAAGGAAGGAAGATTCGTAGCGTCAACAGATTGAGCACCACTCCAAAAGATTCTCCTAGAGTTTCCTAAATTATTTTTATTGATAACGGGTTTAGAGTTTCTGTTTATACCTTTGGTTCTTGGGTTATATATCCAACAGGTTAAGGGTTCTTGAAGACCTTTTTCAAACATCCTTGGGCATTTGTGGAAGTTTGCTGTTGGGTTCTAGGATTCTATACTTAGTGTTCGCATCATCTTGGTATCAGAGCGAAGGCTGTGAATCAGGTTTTTACTATCTTTCGTTTTTCTCTCTTTGATTTTCGTTGTTAATCTTGTTGTTATCCGTCTGTCTCTCTAGTCAGCCTACTTTATCAAAAGTTCTATTCTATTGTTTGCGTTCTTGGTGTCAAAGTTGTGCCTTTTCTGAGTTACTGAAAATAAAAAAAGAAAAAAATCATCCAAAAAAAAAAAGAAAAAACATCGTCCAAAAAAAACAGAAAAAGAAGACCACAAAAAGAAGGTCAGTTGGAGAAGAAAAGGAAGGAAGATTCGTAGTGTCAAACAGATTGGGCACCACTTCAAAAGATTCTCCTAGAGTTTCCTAAATTATCTTTATTGATAACGGGTTTAGGTTTCAATTTATACCTTTGGTTCTTGGGTTATATATCCAACGGGTTAAGGGTTCTTGAAGACCTTTTTCACACATCCTTGGGCATTTGTGGAAGTTTGCTGTTAGGTTCTAGGATTCTATACGTAGGGTTCGCATCATCTTGGTATCAGAGCGAAGGCTGTGATTCAAGTTTTTACTATCTTTCGTTTTCCTCTCTTTGATTTTCGTTGTTGATCTTGTTGTTATCCGTCTCTCTCTCTAGTCAGCCTACTTTATCAAAATTTCTATTCTTTTGTTAGCGTTCTTGGTGTCAAAGTTGTGCCTTTTGTGAGTTACTGAAAAAAAAAGAAAAAAAATCGTCCAAAAAAAAAGAAAAAAAATCGTCCAAAAAAAACAGAAAAAGAAGACCACAAAAAGAAGGTCAGTTGGAGAAGAAAAGGAAGGAAGATTCGTAGTGTCAAACAGATTGGGCACCACTCCAAAAGATTCTCCTAGAGTTTCCTAAATTATCTTTATTGATAACGGGTTTAGGGTTTCTGTTTATACCTTTGGTTCTTGGGTTATATATCCAACGGGTTAAGGGTTCTTGAAGACCTTTTTCACACATCCTTGGGCATTTGTGGAAGTTTCTTTGTTGGGTTCTAGGTTTCTATATTTAGGGTTCGCATCATCTTGGTATCAGAGCGAAGGATGTGAATCAGGTTTTTACTATCTTTCGTTTTCCTCTCTTTGATTTTCGTTGTTGATCTTGTTGTTATCCGTCTCTCTCTCTAGTCAACCTACTTTATCAAAAGTTCTATTCTTTTGTTTGCGTTCTTGGTGTCAAAGTTGTGCCTTTTGTGTAGTTCTTGAAAAAAATAAAAAAAAGAAAAAAAATCGTCCAAAAAAAAACAGAAAAAAGAAGACCACAAAAAAGAAGGTCGAGTTGGAGAAGAAAAGGAAGGAAGATTCGTAGCGTCAAACAGATTGGGCACCACTTCAAAAGATTCTCCTAGAGTTTCCTAAATTATCTTTATTGATAACGGGTTTAGGGTTTTCGTTTATACCTTTGGTTCTTGGGTTATATATCCAACGGGTTAAGGGTTCTTGAAGACCTTTTTCACACATCCTTGGGCATTTGTGGAAGTTTGCTGTTGGGTTCTAGGATTCTATACTTAGGGTTCGCATCATCTTGGTATCAGAGCGAAGGGTCGTGATTCGAGGTTTTACTATCTTTCGTTTTCCTCTCTTTGATTTTCGTTGTTGATCTTGTTGTTATCCGTCTCTCTCTCTAGTCGACTCTACTTTATCAAAATTTCTATTCTTTTGTTAGCGTTCTTGGTGTCAAAGTTGTGCCTTTTGTGAGTTACTGAAAGAAAAAAAAAAAAAAATCGTCAAAAAAAAAGAAAAAAAATCGTCAAAAAAAAACAGAAAAAGAAGACCACAAAAAGAAGGTCAGTTGGAGAAGAAAAGGAAGGAAGATTCGTAGTGTCAAAGCAGTTGGGCACCACTCCAAAAGATTCTCCTAGAGTTTCCTAAATTATCTTTATTGATAACGGGTTTAGGGTTTTCGTTTATACCTTTGGTTTCTTGGGTTATATATCCAACGGGTTAAGGGTTCTTGAAGACCTTTTTCACACATCCTTGGGCATTTGTGGAAGTTTGCTGTTGGGTTCTAGGTTTCTATATTTAGGGTTCGCATCATCTTGGTATCAGAGCGAAGGATGTGAATCAGGTTTTTACTATCTTTCGTTTTCCTCTCTTTGATTTTCGTTGTTGATCTTGTTGTTATCCAGTCTCTCTCTCTAGTCGACCTACTTTATCAAAAGTTTCTATTCTTTTGTTTGCGTTCTTGGTGTCAAAGTTGTGCCTTTTGTGAGTTCTAATGAAAAATAAAAAAAGAAAAAAAATCGTCCAAAAAAAAAGCAGAAAAAGAAGACCACAAAAAAGAAGGTCAGTTGGAGAAGAAAAGGAAGGAAGATTCGTAGCGTCAACAGATTGGGCACCACTCCAAAAGATTCTCCTAGAGTTTCCTAAATTATCTTTATTGATAACGGGTTTAGGGTTTCTGCTTATACCTTTGGTTCTTGGGTTATATATCCAACGGGTTAAGGGTTTTTGAAGACCTTTTTCACACATCCTTGGGCATTTGTGGAAGTTTGCTGTTGGGTTCTAGGATTCTATACTTAGGGTTCGCATCATCTGGTATCAGAGCGAAGACTGTGAATCAGGTTTTTACTATCTTTCGTTTTCCTCTCTTTGATTTTCGTTGTTGAACTTGTTGTTATCCGTCTCTCTCTCTAGTCAGCCTACTTTATCAAAAGTTCTATTCTATTGTTTGCGTTCTTGGTGTCAAAGTTATGCCTTTTGTGAGTTACTGAAAATAAAAAAAGAAAAAAATCGTCCAAAAAAAAAGAAAAAAAATCGTCCAAAAAAAACAGAAAAAGAAGACCACAAAAAGAAGGTCAGTTGGAGAAGAAAAGGAAGGAAGATTCGTAGTGTCAAACAGATTGGGCACCACTCCAAAAGATTCTCCTAGAGTTTCCTAAATTATCTTTATTGATAACGGGTTTAGCGTTTCTGTTTATACCTTTGGTTCTTGGGTTTTATATCCAACGGGTTAAGGGTTGTTGAAGACCTTTTTCACACATCCTTGGGCATTTGTGGAAGTTTGCTGTTGGGTTCTAGGATTCTATACGTAGGGTTCGCATCATCTTGGTATCAGAACGAAGGCTGTGATTCAGGTTTTTACTATCTTTCGTTTTCCTCTCTTTGATTTTCGTCGTTGATCTTGTTGTTATCCGTCTCTCTCTCTAGTCAGCCTATTTTATCAAAAGTTCTATTCTTTTGTTTGCGTTCTTGGTGTCAATGTTGTGCCTTTTGTGAGTTACTGAAAAAAAATTGAAAAAAATCGTAAAAATAAAACAGAAAAAGAACACCGCAAAAAGAAGGTCAGTTGGAGAAGAAAAGGAAGGAAGATTCGTAGTGTCAAACAGATTGGGTACCACTCCAAAAGATTCTCCTAGAGATTCCTAAATTATTTTTATTGATATCGGGTTTAGAGTTTCTGTTTATACCTTTGGTGCTTGGGTTATATATCCAACAGGTTAAGGGTTCTTGAAGACCTTTTTCAAACATCCTTGGGCATTTGTGGAAGTTTGCTGTTGGGTTCTAGGATTCTATACTTAGTGTTCGCATCATCTTGGTATCGGGAGCGAAGGTCGTGAATCGAGTTTTTTACTATCTTTCGTTTTTCTCTCTTTGATTTTCGTTGTTAATCTTGTTGTTATCCGTCTCTCTCTCTAGTCGACCTACTTTATCAAAAGTTCTATTCTATTGTTTGCGTTCTTGGTGTCAAAGTTGTGCCTTTTGTGAGTTACTGAAAAATAAAAAAAGAAAAAAAATCATCCAAAAAAAAAGAAAAAAAACATCGTCCAAAAAAAAACGAAAAAAGAAGACCACAAAAAAGAAGGTCGAGTTGGAGAAGAAAAGGAAGGAAGATTCGTAGTGTCAAAGCAGATTGGGCACCACTCCAAAAGATTCTCCTAGAGTTTCCTAAATTATCTTTATTGATAACGGGTTTAGGGTTTTCGTTTATACCTTTGGTTCTTGGGTTATATATCCAACGGGTTAAGGGTTCTTGAAGACCTTTTTTCACACATCCTTGGGCATTTGTGGAAGTTTCTTTGTTGGGTTCTAGGATTCTATACTTAGGGTTCGCATCATCTTGGTATCGGGAGCGAAGGTCGTGAATCGAGTTTTTACTATCTTTCGTTTTCCTCTCTTTGATTTTCGTTGTTGATCTTGTTGTTATCCGTCTCTCTCTCTAGTCGACTCTACTTTATCAAAATTTCTATTCTTTTGTTAGCGTTCTTGGTGTCAAAGTTGTGCCTTTTGTGAGTTCTTGAAAGAAAAAAAAGAAAAAAAATCGTCAAAAAAAAAGAAAAAAAATCATCCAAAAAAAAGCAGAAAAAAGAAGACCACAAAAAGAAGGTCGAGTTGGAGAAGAAAAGGAAGGAAGATTCGTAGTGTCAAGCAGATTGGGCACCACTCCAAAAGATTCTCCTAGAGTTTCCTAAATTATCTTTATTGATAACGGGTTTAGGGTTTCTGTTTATACCTTTGGTTCTTGGGTTATATATCCAACGGGTTAAGGGTTCTTGAAGACCTTTTTCACACATCCTTGGGCATTTGTGGAAGTTTGCTGTTGGGTTCTAGGATTCTATACTTAGTGTTCGCATCATCTTGGTATCAGAGCGAAGGCTGTGAATCAGGTTTTTACTATCTTTCGTTTTCCTCTCTTTGATTTTCGTTGTTGATCTTGTTGTTATCCGTCTCTCTCTCTAGTCAGCCTACTTTATCAAAATTTCTATTCTTTTGTTAGCGTTCTTGGTGTCAAAGTTGTGCCTTTTGTGAGTTACTGAAAGAAAAAAAGAAAAAAATCGTCCAAAAAAAAAAGAAAAAAAATCGTCCAAAAAAAAACAGAAAAAGAAGACCACAAAAAGAAGGTCAGTTGGAGAAGAAAAGGAAGGAAGATTCCGAGCGTAAAACAGATTGGGCAACACTCCAAAAGATTCTCATAGAGTTTCCTAAATTATCTTTGTTGATAACGGGTCTAGGGTTTCTGTTTATACCTTTGGTTCTTGAGTTATATATCCAACGGGTTAAGGGTTCTTGAAGTCTTTTTCACACATCCTTGGGCATTTGTGGAAGTTTGCTGTTGGGTTCTAGGATTTCTATACTTAGGGTTCGCATCATCTTGGTATCAGAGCGAAGAGTCGTGAATCGAGTTTTTACTATCTTTCGTTTTTCCTCTCTTTGATTTTCATTGTTGAACTTGTTGTTATCCGTCTCTCTCTCTAGTCAGCCTACTTTATCAAAATTTCTATTCTTTTGTTAGCGTTCTTGGTGTCAAAGTTGTGCCTTTTGTGAGTTACTGAAAGAAAAACAGAAAAAAATCGTCCAAAAAAAAAAAGAAAAAAAATCCACCAAAAAAAAACAGAAAAAGAAGACCACAAAAAGAAGGTCAGTTGGAGAAGAAAAGGAAGGAAGATTCCGAGCGTCAAACAGATTGGGCAACACTCCAAATGATTCTCCTAGAGTTTCCTAAATTATCTTTATTGATAACGGGTTTTGGGTTTCTGCTTATACCTTTGGTTCTTGGGTTATATATCCAACAGGTTAAGGGTTTTTGAAGACCTTTTTCACACATCCTTGGGCATTTGTGGAAGTTTTCTGTTGGGTTCTAGGATTCTATACTTAGGGTTCGCATCAGTTGGTATCAGAGCGAAGACTGTGAATCAAGTTTTTACTATCTTTCGTTTTTCTCTCTTTGATTTTCGTTGTTGAACTTGTTGTTATCCGTCTCTCTCTCTAGTCAGCCTACTTTATCAAAAGTTCTATTCTATTGTTTGCGTTCTTGGTGTCAAAGTTATGCCTTTTGTGAGTTACTGAAAATAAAAAAAGAAAAAAATCGTCCAAAAAAAAAGAAAAAAAATCGTCCAAAAAAAACAGAAAAAGAAGACCACAAAAAGAAGGTCAGTTGGAGAAGAAAAGGAAGGAAGATTCGTAGTGTCAAACAGATTGGGAACCACTCCAAAAGATTCTCCTAGAGTTTCCTAAATTATCTTTATTGATAACGGGTTTAGGGTTTCTGTTTATACGTTTGGTTCTTGGGTTATATATCCAACGGGTTAAGGGTTCTTGAAGACCTTTTTCACTCATCCTTGGGCATTTGTGGAAGTTTGCTGTTGGGTTCTAGGATTCTATACGTAGGGTTCGCATCATCTTGGTATCGGGAGCGAAAGGTCGTGATTCGGAGTTTTTACTATCTTTCGTTTTCCTCTCTTTGATTTTCGTTGTTGATCTTGTTGTTATCCGTCTCTCTCTCTAGTCGGCCTACTTT
Source organism: Rauvolfia tetraphylla (assembly GCA_030512225.1). Lineage (NCBI taxonomy): Eukaryota > Viridiplantae > Streptophyta > Magnoliopsida > Gentianales > Apocynaceae > Rauvolfia > Rauvolfia tetraphylla. The sequence continues at coordinate 48,265 of JAJQKT010000050.1, forward strand.
ATCAAAAGTTCTATTCTTTTGTTTGCGTTCTTGGTGTCAATGTTGTGCCTTTTGTGAGTTACTGAAAAAAAAAAAAAAAAAATCGTAAAAAAAAAACAGAAAAAGAAGACCACAAAAAGAAGGTCAGTTGGAGAAGAAAAGAAAGGAAGATTCGTAGTGTCAAACAGATTGGGCACCACTCCAAAAGATTCTCCTAGAGTTTCCTAAATTATCTTTATTGATAACGGTTTTAGAGTTTCTGTTTATACCTTTGGTTCTTGGGTTATATATCCAACAGTTTAAGGGTTCTTGAAGACCTTTTTCACACATCCTTGGGCATTTGTGGAAGTTTGCTGTTGGGTTCTAGGATTCTATAATTAGTGTTCGCATCATCTTGGTATCAGAGCGAAGGCTGTGAATCAGGTTTTTACTATCTTTCGTTTTTCTCTCTTTGATTTTCGTTGTTAATCTTGTTGTTATCCGTCTGTCTCTCTAGTCAGCCTACTTTATCAAAAGTTCTATTCTATTGTTTGCGTTCTTGGTGTCAAAGTTGTGCCTTTTCTGAGTTACTGAAAATAAAAAAAGAAAAAAATCATCCAAAAAAAAAAGAAAAAACATCGTCCAAAAAAAACAGAAAAAGAAGACCACAAAAAGAAGGTCAGTTGGAGAAGAAAAAGAAGGAAGATTCGTAGTGTCAAACAGATTGGGCACCTCTCCAAAAGATTCTCCTAGAGTTTCCTAAATTATCTTTATTGATAACGGGTTTAGGGTTTCTGTTTATACGTTTGGTTCTTGGGTTATATATCCAACGGGTTAAGGGTTCTTGAAGACCTTTTTCACTCATCCTTGGGCATTTGTGGAAGTTTGCTGTTGGGTTCTAGGATTCTATACTTAGGGTTCGCATCATCTTGGTATCGGGAGCGAAAGGTGTGATTCGAGTTTTTACTATCTTTCGTTTTCCTCTCTTTGATTTTCGTTGTTGATCTTGTTGTTATCCGTCTCTCTCTCTAGTCAGCCTACTTTATCAAAAGTTTTATTCTATTGTTTGCGTTCTTGGTGTCAAAGTTGTGCCTTTTCTGAGTTACTGAAAATAGAAAAAGAAAAAAATCATCCAAAAAAAAAAGAAAAAACATCGTCCAAAAAAAACAGAAAAAGAAGACCACAAAAAGAAGGTCAGTTGGAGAAGAAAAGGAAGGAAGATTCGTAGTGTCAAACAGATTGGGCACCACTCCAAAAGATTCTCCTAGAGTTTCCTAAATTATCTTTATTGATAACGGGTTTAGGGTTTCTGTTTATACCTTTGGTTCTTGGGTTATATATCCAACGGGTTAAGGGTTCTTGAAGACCTTTTTCACACATCCTTGGGCATTTGTGGAAGTTTGCTGTTGGGTTCTAGGTTTCTATACTTTAGGGTTCGCATCATCTTGGTATCAGAGCGAAAGATGTGAATCAGGTTTTTTCTATCTTTCGTTTTCCTCTCTTTGATTTTCGTTGTTGATCTTGTTGTTATCCGTCTCTCTCTCTAGTCAGCCTACTTTATCAAAAGTTTTATTCTTTTGTTTGCGTTCTTGGTGTCAAAGTTGTGCCTTTTGTGTGTTCTATGAAAAAATAAAAAAAAGAAAAAAAATCGTCCAAAAAAAAACAGAAAAAGAAGACCACAAAAAGAAGGTCAGTTGGAGAAGAAAAGGAAGGAAGATTCGTAGCGTCAACAGATTGGGCACCACTCCAAAAGATTCTCCTAGAGTTTCCTAAATTATCTTTATTGATAACGGGTTTAGGGTTTCTGTTTATACCTTTGGTTCTTGGGTTATATATCCAACGGGTTAAGGGTTCTTGAAGACCTTTTTTCACACATCCTTGGGCAATTTGTGGAAGTTTCTTTGTTGGGTTCTAGGGTTTCTATACTTAGGGTTCACATCATCTTGGTATCGGAGCGAGAGGTCGTGAATCGGGTTTTTACTATCTTTTCGTTTTCCTCTCTTTGATTTTCGTTGTTGATCTTGTTGTTATCCGTCTCTCTCTCTAGTCGACTCTACTTTATCAAAAGTTCTATTCTATTGTTTGCGTTCTTGGTGTCAAAGTTGTGCCTTTTGTGAGTTACGAAAATAAAAAAAAGAAAAAAAATCGTCAAAAAAAAAGAAAAAAAATCGTCCAAAAAAAAACAGAAAAAGAAGACCACAAAAAGAAGGTCGGGTTGGAGAAGAAAAGGAAGGAAGATTCGTAGTGTCAAAGCAGATTGGGCACCACTCCAAAAGATTCTCCTAGAGTTTCCTAAATTATCTTTATTGATAACGGGTTTAGGGTTTCTGTTTATACCTTTGGTTCTTGGGTTATATATCCAACGGGTTAAGGGTTTTTGAAGACCTTTTTCACACATCCTTGGGCAATTTGTGGAAGTTTCTTTGTTGGGTTCTAGGGTTTCTATACTTAGGGTTCACATCATCTTGGTATCGAGCGAAAGGCATGTGAATCGGGTTTTTACTATCTTTCGTTTTCCTCTCTTTGATTTTCGTTGTTGATCTTGTTGTTATCAGTCTCTCTCTCTAGTCGACCCTACTTTATCAAAAGTTCTATTCTTTTGTTTTGCGTTCTTGGTGTCAAAGTTGTGCCTTTTGTGAGTTCACTGAAAAAAAAAGAAAAAAAATCGTCCAAAAAAAAAGAAAAAAAATTTCGTCCAAAAAAAAGCAGAAAAAAGAAGACCACAAAAAGAAGGTCGGGTTGGAGAAGAAAAGGAAGGAAGATTCGTAGTGTCAAGCAGATTGGGCACCACTCCAAAAGATTCTCCTAGAGTTTCCTAAATTATCTTTATTGATAACGGGTTTAGGGTTTACGTTTATACCTTTGTTTCTTGGGTTATATATCCAATGGGTTAAGGGTTCTTGAAACCTTTTTCACACATCCTTGGGCATTTGTAGAAGTTTCTTTGTTGGGTTCTAGGTTTCTATATTTAGGGTTCGCATCATCTTGGTATCGGAGCCGAAAGATGTGAATCGAGGGTTTTTTCTATCTTTCGTTTTCCTCTCTTTGATTTTCGTTGTTGATCTTGTTGTTATCCAGTCTCTCTCTCTAGTCGACCCTACTTTATCAAAAGTTTTATTCTTTTGTTTGCGTTCTTGGTGTCAAAGTTGTGCCTTTTGTGTGTTCTTGAAAAAATAAAAAAAGAAAAAAAATCGTCCAAAAAAAAACAGGAAAAAGAAGACCACAAAAAGAAGGTCGAGTTGGAGAAGAAAAGGAAGGAAGATTCGTAGCGTCAAGCAGATTGGGCACCACTCCAAAAGATTCTCCTAGAGTTTCCTAAATTATCTTTATTGATAACGGGTTTAGGGTTTTACGTTTATACCTTTGGTTCTTGGGTTATATATCCAACGAGGTTAAGGGTTCTTGAAGACCTTTTTCACACATCCTTGGGCATTTGTGGAAGTTTCTTTGTTGGGTTCTAGGATTTCTATACTTAGGGTTCGCATCATCTTGGTATCGGAGCGAAGGCTGTGAATCGAGTTTTTTACTATCTTTCGTTTTTCTCTCTTTGATTTTCGTTGTTAATCTTGTTGTTATCACGTCTCGTCTCTCTAGTCGACCTACTTTATCAAAAGTTCTATTCTATTGTTTGCGTTCTTGGTGTCAAAGTTGTGCCTTTTGTGAGTTCACGAAAATAAAAAAAAGAAAAAAAATCATCCAAAAAAAAAGAAAAAAAACATCGTCCAAAAAAAACAGAAAAAGAAGACCACAAAAGAAGGTCGGGTTGGAGAAGAAAAAGGAAGGAAGATTCGTAGTGTCAAAGCAGATTGGGCACCACTCCAAAAGATTCTCCTAGAGTTTCCTAAATTATCTTTATTGATAACGGGTTTAGGGTTTTCGTTTATACCTTTGGTTCTTGGGTTATATATCCAACGGGTTAAGGGTTCTTGAAGACCTTTTTCACACATCCTTGGGCATTTGTGGAAGTTTGCTGTTGGGTTCTAGGATTCTATACGTAGGGTTCGCATCATCTTGGTATCAGAGCGAAGGCTGTGATTCAGGTTTTTACTATCTTTCGTTTTCCTCTCTTTGATTTTCGTTGTTGATCTTGTTGTTATCCGTCTCTCTCTCTAGTCAGCCTACTTTATCAAAAGTTTTATTCTATTGTTTGCGTTCTTGGTGTCAAAGTTGTGCCTTTTGTGAGTTCTTGAAAAATAAAAAAAGAAAAAAAATCATCCAAAAAAAAAGAAAAAAACATCGTCCAAAAAAAAAGAAAAAAAAAGACCACAAAAAGAAGGTCGGGTTGGAGAAGAAAAGGAAGGAAGATTCGTAGTGTCAAGCAGTTGGGCACCACTCCAAAAGATTCTCCTAGAGTTTCCTAAATTATCTTTATTGATAACGGGTTTAGGGTTTCTGTTTATACCTTTGGTTCTTGGGTTATATATCCAACAGGTTAAGGGTTCTTGAAGACCTTTTTCACACATCCTTGGGCATTTGTGGAAGTTTCTTTGTTGGGTTCTAGGTTTCTATATTTAGGGTTCGCATCATCTTGGTATCGGAGCGAAAGGATGTGAATCGAGTTTTTACTATCTTTCGTTTTTCCTCTCTTTGATTTTCGTTGTTGATCTTGTTGTTATCCGTCTCTCTCTCTAGTCGACCCTACTTTATCAAAAGTTTTATTCTTTTGTTTGCGTTCTTGGTGTCAAAGTTGTGCCTTTTTGTGTGTTCTTGAAAAAATAAAAAAAGAAAAAAAATCGTCCAAAAAAAAACGAGAAAAAGAAGACCACAAAAAAGAAGGTCGAGTTGGAGAAGAAAAGGAAGGAAGATTCGTAGCGTCAGCAGATTGGGCACCACTCCAAAAGATTCTCCTAGAGTTTCCTAAATTATCTTTATTGATAACGGGTTTAGGGTTTTCGTTTATACCTTTGGTTCTTGGGTTATATATCCAACGGGTTAAGGGTTCTTGAAGCCTTTTTCACACATCCTTGGGCAATTGTGGAAGTTTCTTTGTTGGGTTCTAGGGTTTCTATACTTAGGGTTCACATCATCTTGGTATCGGAGCGAAGAGTCGTGAATCGAGTTTTTACTATCTTTTGTTTTTCCTCTCTTTGATTTTCGTTGTTGATCTTGTTGTTATCCGTCTCTCTCTCTAGTCGACCCTACTTTATCAAAAGTTCTATTCTATTGTTTGCGTTCTTGGTGTCAAAGTTGTGCCTTTTGTGAGTTACTGAAAATAAAAAAAGAAAAAAATCGTCAAAAAAAAAGAAAAAAAATCGTCCAAAAAAAACAGAAAAAAGAAGACCACAAAAAGAAGGTCGGGTTGGAGAAGAAAAGGAAGGAAGATTCGTAGTGTCAAGCAGTTGGGCACCACTCCAAAAGATTCTCCTAGAGTTTCCTAAATTATCTTTATTGATAACGGGTTTAGGGTTTACTGTTTATACCTTTGGTTCTTGGGTTATATATCCAACGGGTTAAGGGTTCTTGAAGACCTTTTTTCACACATCCTTGGGCATTTGTGGAAGTTTCTTTGTTGGGTTCTAGGTTTCTATACTTAGGGTTCGCATCATCTTGGTATCGGGAGCGAAGGGATGTGAATCGGAGTTTTTACTATCTTTCGTTTTCCTCTCTTTGATTTTTCGTTGTTGATCTTGTTGTTATCAGTCTCTCTCTCTAGTCGACCCTACTTTATCAAAAGTTCTATTCTTTTGTTTGCGTTCTTGGTGTCAAAGTTGTGCCTTTTGTGAGTTCTTGAAAAAAAAAGAAAAAAAATCGTCCAAAAAAAAAGAAAAAAAATTTCGTCCAAAAAAAAACAGAAAAAGAAGACCACAAAAAAGAAGGTCGGGTTGGAGAAGAAAAGGAAGGAAGATTCATAGTGTCAAAGCAGATTGGGCACCACTCCAAAAGATTCTCCTAGAGTTTCCTAAATTATCTTTATTGATAACGGGTTTAGGTTTCTGTTTATACCTTTGTTTCTTGGGTTATATATCCAACGGGTTAAGGGTTCTTGAAACCTTTTTCACACATCCTTGGGCATTTGTAGAAGTTTGCTGTTGGGTTCTAGGTTTCTATATTTAGGGTTCGCATCATCTTGGTATCAGAGCGAAAGATGTGAATCAGGTTTTTTCTATCTTTCGTTTTCCTCTCTTTGATTTTCGTTGTTGATCTTGTTGTTATCCGTCTCTCTCTCTAGTCAGCCTACTTTATCAAAAGTTTTATTCTTTTGTTTGCGTTCTTGGTGTCAAAGTTGTGCCTTTTGTGTGTTACTGAAAAATAAAAAGAAAAAAATCGTCCAAAAAAAAAACAGAAAAAGAAGACCACAAAAAGAAGGTCAGTTGGAGAAGAAAAGGAAGGAAGATTCGTAGCGTCAACAGATTGGGCACCACTCCAAAAGATTCTCCTAGAGTTTCCTAAATTATCTTTATTGATAACGGGTTTTGGGTTTCTGCTTATACCTTTGGTTCTTGGGTTATATATCCAACGGGTTAAGGGTTCTTGAAGACCTTTTTCACACATCCTTGGGCATTTGTGGAAGTTTGCTGTTGGGTTCTAGGATTCTATACTTAGGGTTCGCATCATCTTGGTATCAGAGCGAAGGCTGTGAATCAGGTTTTTACTATCTTTCGTTTTTCCTCTCTTTGATTTTCGTTGTTGATCTTGTTGTTATCAGTCTCTCTCTCTAGTCGACCTACTTTATCAAAAGTTTTATTCTATTGTTTGCGTTCTTGGTGTCAAAGTTGTGCCTTTTGTGAGTTCTTGAAAATATCGTCCAAAAAAAAAGAAAAAAAATCGTCCAAAAAAAAGCAGAAAAAGAAGACCACAAAAAGAAGGTCGGGTTGGAGAAGAAAAGGAAGGAAGATTCGTAGTGTCAAAGCAGATTGGGCACCTCTCCCAAAAGATTCTCCTAGAGTTTCCTAAATTATCTTTATTGATAACGGGTTTAGGGTTTTCGTTTATACCTTTGGTTCTTGGGTTATATATCCAACGGGTTAAGGGTTCTTGAAGACCTTTTTCACTCATCCTTGGGCATTTGTGGAAGTTTGCTGTTGGGTTCTAGGATTCTATACTTAGGGTTCGCATCATCTTGGTATCAGAGCGAAGGCTGTGATTCAGGTTTTTACTATCTTTCGTTTTCCTCTCTTTGATTTTCGTTGTTGATCTTGTTGTTATCCGTCTCTCTCTCTAGTCGACCCTACTTTATCAAAAGTTCTATTCTTTTGTTTGCGTTCTTGGTGTCAAAGTTGTGCCTTTTTGTGAGTTCTTGAAAATAAAAAAAAGAAAAAAAATCATCCAAAAAAAAAGAAAAAAACATCGTCAAAAAAAAACAGAAAAAGAAGACCACAAAAAGAAGGTCGGGTTGGAGAAGAAAAGGAAGGAAGATTCGTAGTGTCAAGCAGATTGGGCACCACTCCAAAAGATTCTCCTAGAGTTTCCTAAATTATCTTTATTGATAACGGGTTTAGGGTTTTCGTTTATACCTTTGGTTCTTGGGTTATATATCCAACGGGTTAAGGGTTCTTGAAGACCTTTTTTCACACATCCTTGGGCATTTGTGGAAGTTTCTTTGTTGGGTTCTAGGTTTCTATATTTAGGGGTTCGCATCATCTTGGTATCGGAGCGAAAGATGTGAATCAAGTTTTTTTACTATCTTTCGTTTTCCTCTCTTTGATTTTCGTTGTTGATCTTGTTGTTATCCGTCTCTCTCTCTAGTCGACCCTACTTTATCAAAAGTTTTATTCTTTTGTTTTGCGTTCTTGGTGTCAAAGTTGTGCCTTTTGTGTGTTCTTGAAAAAATAAAAAAGAAAAAAAAATCGTCCAAAAAAAAGCAGAAAAAAGAAGACCACAAAAAGAAGGTCGAGTTGGAGAAGAAAAGGAAGGAAGATTCGTAGCGTCAAGCAGATTGGGCACCACTCCAAAAGATTCTCCTAGAGTTTCCTAAATTATCTTTATTGATAACGGGTTTAGGGTTTTCGTTTATACCTTTGGTTCTTGGGTTATATATCCAACGGGTTAAGGGATTCTTGAAGCCCTTTTTCACACATCCTTGGGCAATTTGTGGAAGTTTCTTTGTTGGGTTCTAGGGTTTCTATACTTAGGGTTCACATCATCTTGGTATCGGAGCGAAAGGCTGTGAATCGGAGTTTTTACTATCTTTCGTTTTTCTCTCTTTGATTTTCGTTGTTAATCTTGTTGTTATCAGTCTCTCTCTCTAGTCGACCCTACTTTATCAAAAGTTCTATTCTATTGTTTGCGTTCTTGGTGTCAAAGTTGTGCCTTTTTCTGAGTTACTAGAAAATAAAAAAAAGAAAAAAAATCATCCCAAAAAAAAAGAAAAAAACATCGTCCAAAAAAAACAGAAAAAGAAGACCACAAAAAGAAGGTCAGTTGGAGAAGAAAAGGAAGGAAGATTCGTAGTGTCAAACAGATTGGGCACCACTCCAAAAGATTCTCCTAGAGTTTCCTAAATTATCTTTATTGATAACGGGTTTAGGTTTCTGTTTATACCTTTGGTTCTTGGGTTATATATCCAACGGGTTAAGGGTTCTTGAAACCTTTTTCACACATCCTTGGGCATTTGTAGAAGTTTGCTGTTGGGTTCTAGGTTTCTATATTTAGGGTTCGCATCATCTTGGTATCAGAGCGAAAGATGTGAATCAGGTTTTTTCTATCTTTTGTTTTCCTCTCTTTGATTTTCGTTGTTGATCTTGTTGTTATCCGTCTCTCTCTCTAGTCAGCCTACTTTATCAAAAGTTTTATTCTTTTGTTTGCGTTCTTGGTGTCAAAGTTGTGCCTTTTGTGTGTTACTGAAAAATAAAAATAAAAAAATCGTCCAAAAAAAAACAGGAAAAGAAGACCACAAAAAGAAGGTCAGTTGGAGAAGAAAAGGAAGGAAGATTCGTAGCGTCAACAGATTGGGCACCACTCCAAAAGATTCTCCTAGAGTTTCCTAAATTATCTTTATTGATAACGGGTTTAGGGTTTCTGTTTATACCTTTGGTTCTTGGGTTATATATCCAACGGGTTAAGGGTTCTTGAAGCCTTTTTCACACATCCTTGGGCAATTGTGGAAGTTTGCTGTTGGGTTCCAGGTTTCTATACTTAGGGTTCACATCATCTTGGTATCAGAGCGAAGGCTGTGAATCAGGTTTTTACTATCTTTCGTTTTCCTCTCTTTGATTTTCGTTGTTGATCTTGTTGTTATCCGTCTCTCTCTCTAGTCAGACTACTTTATCAAAAGTTCTATTCTATTGTTTGCGTTCTTGGTGTCAAAGTTGTGCCTTTTCTGAGTTACTGAAAATAAAAAAAGAAAAAAATCATCCAAAAAAAAAAAAAAAAAACATCGTCCAAAAAAAACAGAAAAATGAAGACCACAAAAAAGAAGGTCGAGTTGGAGAAGAAAAGGAAGGAAGATTCGTAGTGTCAAACAGATTGGGCACCACTCCAAAAGATTCTCCTAGAGTTTCCTAAATTATCTTTATTGATAACGGGTTTAGGGTTTCTGTTTATACCTTTGGTTCTTGGGTTATATATCCAACGGGTTAAGGGTTCTTGAAACCTTTTTCACACATCCTTGGGCATTTGTAGAAGTTTGCTGTTGGGTTCTAGGTTTCTATATTTAGGGTTCGCATCATCTTGGTATCAGAGCGAAGGATGTGAATCAGGTTTTTTCTATCTTTCGTTTTCCTCTCTTTGATTTTCGTTGTTGATCTTGTTGTTATCCAGTCTCTCTCTCTAGTCGACCCTACTTTATCAAAAGTTTTATTCTTTTGTTTGCGTTCTTGGTGTCAAAAGTTGTGCCTTTTGTGTGTTCTTGAAAAAAATAAAAAATAAAAAAAATCGTCCAAAAAAAAACAGAAAAAGAAGACCACAAAAAGAAGGTCAGTTGGAGAAGAAAAGGAAGGAAGATTCGTAGCGTCAACAGATTGGGCACCACTCCAAAAGATTCTCCTAGAGTTTCCTAAATTATCTTTATTGATAACGGGTTTAGGTTTCTGTTTATACCTTTGGTTCTTGGGTTATATATCCAACGGGTTAAGGGTTCTTGAAGACCTTTTTCACACATCCTTGGGCATTTGTGGAAGTTTCTTTGTTGGGTTCTAGGATTCTATACTTAGGGTTCGCATCATCTTGGTATCGGAGCGAAGATCGTGAATCGAGTTTTTACTATCTTTCGTTTTTCCTCTCTTTGATTTTCGTTGTTGATCTTGTTGTTATCCGTCTCTCTCTCTAGTCGACCCTACTTTATCAAAAAGTTTCTATTCTATTGTTTGCGTTCTTGGTGTCAAAGTTATGCCTTTTGTGAGTTCTCGAAAAATATCGTCCAAAAAAAAAGAAAAAAAATCGTCCAAAAAAAATAGAAAAAGAAGACCACAAAAAGAAGGTCGAGTTGGAGAAGAAAAGGAAGGAAGATTCGTAGTGTCAAAGCAGATTGGGCACCACTCCAAAAGATTCTCCTAGAGTTTCCTAAATTATCTTTATTGATAACGGGTTTAGGGTTTTACGTTTATACCTTTGGTTCTTGGGTTATATATCCAACGGGTTAAGGGTTCTTGAAGACATTTTTCACTCATCCTTGGGCATTTGTGGAAGTTTGCTGTTGGGTTCTAGGATTCTATACGTAGGGTTCGCATCATCTTGGTATCAGAGCGAAGGCTGTGATTCAGGTTTTTACTATCTTTCGTTTTCCTCTCTTTGATTTTCGTTGTTGATCTTGTTGTTATCCGTCTCTCTCTCTAGTCAGCCTACTTTATCAAAAGTTCTATTCTTTTGTTTGCGTTCTTGGTGTCAAAGTTGTGCCTTTTGTGAGTTACAGAAAATAAAAAAAGAAAAAAATCATCCAAAAAAAAAAGAAAAAACATCGTCCAAAAAAAAACAGAAAAAGAAGACCACAAAAAGAAGGTCAGTTGGAGAAGAAAAAGAAGGAAGATTCGTAGTGTCAAACAGATTGGGCACCTCTCCAAAAGATTCTCCTAGAGTTTCCTAAATTATCTTTATTGATAACGGGTTTAGGGTTTCTGTTTATACGTTTGGTTCTTGGGTTATATATCCAACGGGTTAAGGGTTCTTGAAGACCTTTTTCACACATCCTTGGGCATTTGTGGAAGTTTCTTTGTTGGGTTCTAGGATTCTATACTTAGGGTTCGCATCATCTTGGTATCGGGAGCGAAGAGTCGTGATTCGAGTTTTTACTATCTTTCGTTTTCCTCTCTTTGATTTTCGTTGTTGATCTTGTTGTTATCCAGTCTCTCTCTCTAGTCGACCCTACTTTATCAAAAGTTCTATTCTTTTGTTTGCGTTCTTGGTGTCAAAGTTGTGCCTTTTGTGAGTTCATGAAAAATAAAAAAAAGAAAAAAAATCATACAAAAAAAAAGAAAAAAACATCGTCCAAAAAAAAACAGAAAAAAGAAGACCACAAAAAGAAGGTCGGGTTGGAGAAGAAAAGGAAGGAAGATTCGTAGTGTCAAGCAGATTGGGCACCACTCCAAAAGATTCTCCTAGAGTTTCCTAAATTATCTTTATTGATAACGGGTTTAGGGTTTACGTTTATACCTTTGGTTCTTGGGTTATATATCCAACGGGTTAAGGGTTCTTGAAGACCTTTTTCACACATCCTTGGGCATTTGTGGAAGTTTCTTTGTTGGGTTCTAGGTTTCTATATTTAGGGTTCGCATCATCTTGGTATCGGAGCGAAAGATGTGAATCGAGTTTTTTACTATCTTTCGTTTTTCCTCTCTTTGATTTTTCGTTGTTGATCTTGTTGTTATCCGTCTCTCTCTCTAGTCAGCCCTACTTTATCAAAAGTTTTATTCTTTTGTTTGCGTTCTTGGTGTCAAAGTTGTGCCTTTTTGTGTGTTCTTGAAAAAAATAAAAAAAGAAAAAAAATCGTCCAAAAAAAAACAGAAAAAAGAAGACCACAAAAAGAAGGTCGAGTTGGAGAAGAAAAGGAAGGAAGATTCGTAGCGTCAAAGCAGATTGGGCACCACTCCAAAAGATTCTCCTAGAGTTTCCTAAATTATCTTTATTGATAACGGGTTTAGGGTTTTCGTTTATACCTTTGGTTCTTGGGTTATATATCCAACGGGTTAAGGGTTCTTGAAGACCTTTTTCACACATCCTTGGGCAATTTGTGGAAGTTTCTTTGTTGGGTTCTAGGTTTCTATACTTAGGGTTCGCATCATCTTGGTATCGGAAGCGAAGGCTGTGAATCGGGGTTTTTACTATCTTTTGTTTTTCCTCTCTTTGATTTTCGTTGTTGATCTTGTTGTTATCCGTCTCTCTCTCTAGTCGACCCTACTTTATCAAAAGTTCTATTCTATTGTTTTGCGTTCTTGGTGTCAAAGTTGTGCCTTTTTGTGAGTTCATGAAAAATAAAAAAAAGAAAAAAAATCGTCAAAAAAAAAGAAAAAAAAATCGTCCAAAAAAAAGCAGAAAAAGAAGACCACAAAAAGAAGGTCGAGTTGGAGAAGAAAAAGGAAGGAAGATTCGTAGTGTCAAACAGATTGGGCACCACTCCAAAAGATTCTCCTAGAGTTTCCTAAATTATCTTTATTGATAACGGGTTTAGGTTTCTGTTTATACCTTTGGTTCTTGGGTTATATATCCAACGGGTTAAGGGTTCTTGAAGACCTTTTTCACACATCCTTGGGCATTTGTGGAAGTTTGCTGTTGGGTTCTAGGATTCTATACTTAGTGTTCGCATCATCTTGGTATCAGAGCGAAGGCTGTGAATCAGGTTTTTACTATCTTTCGTTTTTCTCTCTTTGATTTTCGTTGTTAATCTTGTTGTTATCCGTCTCTCTCTCTAGTCAGCCTACTTTATCAAAAGTTCTACTCTATTGTTTGCGTTCTTGGTGTCAAAGTTGTGCCTTTTCTAAGTTACAGAAAATAAAAAAAGAAAAAAAATCATCCAAAAAAAAAAGAAAAAACATCGTCCAAAAAAAACAGAAAAAGAAGACCACAAAAAGAAGGTCAGTTGGAGAAGAAAAGGAAGGAAGATTCGTAGTGTCAAACAGATTGGGCACCACTCCAAAAGATTCTCCTAGAGTTTCCTAAATTATCTTTATTGATAACGGGTTTAGGTTTCTGTTTATACCTTTGTTTCTTGGGTTATATATCCAACGGGTTAAGGGTTCTTGAAACCTTTTTCACACATCCTTGGGCATTTGTAGAAGTTTGCTGTTGGGTTCTAGGTTTCTATATTTAGGGTTCGCATCATCTTGGTATCAGAGCGAAAGATGTGAATCAGGTTTTTTCTATCTTTTGTTTTCCTCTCTTTGATTTTCGTTGTTGATCTTGTTGTTATCCGTCTCTCTCTCTAGTCAGCCTACTTTATCAAAAGTTTTATTCTTTTGTTTGCGTTCTTGGTGTCAAAGTTGTGCCTTTTGTGTGTTACTGAAAAATAAAAATAAAAAAATCGTCCAAAAAAAAAACAGAAAAAGAAGACCACAAAAAGAAGGTCAGTTGGAGAAGAAAAGGAAGGAAGATTCGTAGCGTCAACAGATTGGGCACCACTCCAAAAGATTCTCCTAGAGTTTCCTAAATTATCTTTATTGATAACGGGTTTAGGGTTTCTGTTTATACCTTTGGTTCTTGGGTTATATATCCAACGGGTTAAGGGTTCTTGAAGCCTTTTTCACACATCCTTGGGCAATTGTGGAAGTTTCTTTGTTGGGTTCAGGGTTTCTATACTTAGGGTTCACATCATCTTGGTATCGAGGCGAAGAGGCGTGAATCGGGGTTTTTACTATCTTTCGTTTTCCTCTCTTTGATTTTCGTTGTTGATCTTGTTGTTATCCGTCTCTCTCTCTAGTCAGACTACTTTATCAAAAGTTCTATTCTATTGTTTGCGTTCTTGGTGTCAAAGTTGTGCCTTTTGTGAGTTACTGAAAATAAAAAAAGAAAAAAATCATCCAAAAAAAAAAAGAAAAAACATCGTCCAAAAAAAACAGAAAAAGAAGACCACAAAAAGAAGGTCAGTTGGAGAAGAAAAGGAAGGAAGATTCGTAGTGTCAAACAGATTGGGCACCACTCCAAAAGATTCTCCTAGAGTTTCCTAAATTATCTTTATTGATAACGGGTTTAGGTTTCTGTTTATACCTTTGGTTCTTGGGTTATATATCCAACGGGTTAAGGGTTCTTGAAACCTTTTTCACACATCCTTGGGCATTTGTAGAAGTTTGCTGTTGGGTTCTAGGTTTCTATATTTAGGGTTCGCATCATCTTGGTATCAGAGCGAAGGATGTGAATCAGGTTTTTTCTATCTTTCGTTTTCCTCTCTTTGATTTTCGTTGTTGATCTTGTTGTTATCCGTCTCTCTCTCTAGTCAGCCTACTTTATCAAAAGTTTTATTCTTTTGTTTGCGTTCTTGGTGTCAAAGTTGTGCCTTTTTGTGTAGTTACTTGAAAAAAATAAAAAAAGAAAAAAAATCGTCCAAAAAAAAACAGAAAAAGAAGACCACAAAAAAGAAGGTCGAGTTGGAGAAGAAAAGGAAGGAAGATTCGTAGCGTCAACAGTTGGGCACCACTCCAAAAGATTCTCCTAGAGTTTCCTAAATTATCTTTATTGATAACGGGTTTAGGGTTTCTGTTTATACCTTTGGTTCTTGGGTTATATATCCAACGGGTTAAGGGTTCTTGAAGACCTTTTTCACACATCCTTGGGCATTTGTGGAAGTTTCTTTGTTGGGTTCTAGGTTTCTATACTTTAGGGTTCGCATCATCTTGGTATCGGAGCGAAGGATGTGAATCGAGTTTTTTCTATCTTTCGTTTTTCCTCTCTTTGATTTTCGTTGTTGATCTTGTTGTTATCCAGTCTCTCTCTCTAGTCGACCCTACTTTATCAAAAGTTCTATTCTATTGTTTGCGTTCTTGGTGTCAAAGTTGTGCCTTTTGTGAGTTACTGAAAAAATAAAAAAAAGAAAAAAAATCATCCAAAAAAAAAGCAGAGAAAAAGAAGACCACAAAAAGAAGGTCGAGTTGGAGAAGAAAAGGAAGGAAGATTCAGTAGCGTCAAGCAGATTGGGCACCACTCCAAAAGATTCTCCTAGAGTTTCCTAAATTATCTTTATTGATAACGGGTTTAGGGTTTACGTTTATACCTTTGGTTCTTGGGTTATATATCCAACGGGTTAAGGGTTCTTGAAAGACCTTTTTCACACATCCTTGGGCATTTGTGGAAGTTTCTTTGTTGGGTTCTAGGGTTTCTATACTTAGGGTTCGCATCATCTTGGTATCGGAGCGAAGGTTGTGAATCGAGTTTTTACTATCTTTCGTTTTCCTCTCTTTGATTTTCGTTGTTGATCTTGTTGTTATCAGTCTCTCTCTCTAGTCGACCCTACTTTATCAAAAGTTCTATTCTTTTGTTTTGCGTTCTTGGTGTCAAAGTTGTGCCTTTTGTGAGTTCACTGAAAAAAAAAGAAAAAAAATCGTCCAAAAAAAAAGAAAAAAAAATTTGTCCAAAAAAAAAGCAAAAAAGAAGACCACAAAAAGAAGGTCGGGTTGGAGAAGAAAAGGAAGGAAGATTCATAGTGTCAAACAGATTGGGCACCACTCCAAAAAGATTCTCCTAGAGTTTCCTAAATTATCTTTATTGATAACGGGTTTAGGGTTTTCGTTTATACCTTTGGTTCTTGGGTTATATATCCAACGGGTTAAGGGTTCTTGAAACCTTTTTCACACATCCTTGGGCATTTGTGGAAGTTTGCTGTTGGGTTCTAGGTTTCTATACTAAAGGGTTCGCATCATCTTGGTATCAGAGCAAAGGCTGTGAATCAGGTTTATACTATCTTTCGTTTGTCTCTCTTTGATTTTCGTTGTTGATCTTGTTGTTATCCGTCTCTCTCTCTAGTCGACCCTACTTTATCAAAAGTTCTACTCTTTTGTTTTGCGTTCTTGGTGTCAAAGTTGTGCCTTTTTGTGAGTTCTGAAAAAAAAAGAAAAAAAATCGTCCAAAAAAAAAGAAAAAAAATCGTCCAAAAAAAAAGCAGATAAAAGAAGACCACAAAAAGAAGGTCAGTTGGAGAAGAAAAGGAAGGAAGATTCGTAGTGTCAAACAGATTGGGCACCACTCCAAAAGATTCTCCTAGAGTTTCCTAAATTATCTTTATTGATAACGGGTTTAGGGTTTCTGTTTATACCTTTGGTTCTTGGGTTATATATCCAACGGGTTAAGGGTTCTTGAAGACCTTTTTCACTCATCCTTGGGCATTTGTGGAAGTTTGCTGTTGGGTTCTAGGATTCTATACGTAGGGTTCGCATCATCTTGGTATCAGAGCGAAGGCTGTGATTCAGGTTTTTACTATCTTTCGTTTTCCTCTCTTTGATTTTCGTTGTTGATCTTGTTGTTATCCGTCTCTCTCTCTAGTCAGCCTACTTTATCAAAAGTTCTATTCTTTTGTTTGCGTTCTTGGTGTCAATGTTGTGCCTTTTGTGAGTTACTTGAAAAAAAAAAAAAAAAATCGTAAAAAAAAAACAGAAAAAGAAGACCACAAAAAGAAGGTCAGTTGGAGAAGAAAAGGAAGGAAGATTCGTAGTGTCAAACAGATTGGGCACCACTCCAAAAGATTCTCCTAGAGTTTCCTAAATTATCTTTATTGATAACGGGTTTAGGGTTTCTGTTTATACCTTTGGTTCTTGGGTTATATATCCAACAGTTTAAGGGTTCTTGAAGCCCTTTTTCACACATCCTTGGGCATTTGTGGAAGTTTGCTGTTGGGTTCTAGGATTCTATACTTAGTGTTCGCATCATCTTGGTATCAGAGCGAAGGCTGTGAATCAGGTTTTTACTATCTTTCGTTTTTCTCTCTTTGATTTTCGTTGTTAATCTTGTTGTTATCCGTCTGTCTCTCTAGTCAGCCTACTTTATCAAAAGTTCTATTCTATTGTTTGCGTTCTTGGTGTCAAAGTTGTGCCTTTTTGTGAGTTACTTGAAAAATAAAAAAAAGAAAAAAAATCATCCAAAAAAAAAGAAAAAAAACATCGTCCAAAAAAAAACAGAAAAAGAAGACCACAAAAAAGAAGGTCGAGTTGGAGAAGAAAAGGAAGGAAGATTCGTAGTGTCAAACAGATTGGGCACCACTCCAAAAGATTCTCCTAGAGTTTCCTAAATTATCTTTATTGATAACGGGTTTAGGTTTCTGTTTATACCTTTGGTTCTTGGGTTATATATCCAACGGGTTAAGGGTTCTTGAAACCTTTTTCACACATCCTTGGGCATTTGTAGAAGTTTGCTGTTGGGTTCTAGGTTTCTATATTTAGGGTTCGCATCATCTTGGTATCAGAGCGAAGGCTGTGAATCAGGTTTTTACTATCTTTCGTTTTTCTCTCTTTGATTTTCGTTGTTGATCTTGTTGTTATCCGTCTCTCTCTCTAGTCAGCCTACTTTATCAAAAGTTCTATTCTTTTGTTTGCGTTCTTGGTGTCAAAGTTGTGCCTTTTGTGAGTTAATGAAAAAAAAAGAAAAAAAATCGACAAAAAAAAAGAAAAAAATCGTAAAAAAAAAACAGAAAAAGAAGACCACAAAAAGAAGGTCAGTTGGAGAAGAAAAGGAAGGAAGATTCGTAGTGTCAAACAGATTGGGCACCACTCCAAAAGATTCTCCTAGAGTTTCCTAAATTATCTTTATTGATAACGGGTTTAGGTTTCTGTTTATACCTTTGTTTCTTGGGTTATATATCCAACGGGTTAAGGGTTCTTGAAACCTTTTTCACACATCCTTGGGCATTTGTAGAAGTTTGCTGTTGGGTTCTAGGTTTCTATATTTAGGGTTCGCATCATCTTGGTATCAGAGCGAAGGATGTGAATCAGGTTTTTACTATCTTTCGTTTTTCCTCTCTTTGATTTTCGTTGTTGATCTTGTTGTTATCCAGTCTCTCTCTCTAGTCAGACCCTACTTTATCAAAAGTTTTATTCTTTTGTTTTGCGTTCTTGGTGTCAAAGTTGTGCCTTTTTGTGTGTTACTTGAAAAATAAAAAAAGAAAAAAAATCGTCCAAAAAAAAACAGGGAAAAGAAGACCACAAAAAGAAAGGTCGAGTTGGAGAAGAAAAGGAAGGAAGATTCAGTAGCGTCAAGCAGATTGGGCACCACTCCAAAAGATTCTCCTAGAGTTTCCTAAATTATCTTTATTGATAACGGGTTTAGGGTTTTACGTTTATACCTTTGGTTCTTGGGTTATATATCCAACGGGTTAAGGGTTCTTGAAACCTTTTTCACAAATCCTTGGGCATTTGTAGAAGTTTGCTGTTGGGTTCTAGGTTTCTATATTTAGGGTTCGCATCATCTTGGTATCAGAGCGAAGGATGTGAATCAGGTTTTTTCTATCTTTCGTTTTCCTCTCTTTGATTTTCGTTGTTGATCTTGTTGTTATCCGTCTCTCTCTCTAGTCAGCCTACTTTATCAAAAGTTTTATTCTTTTGTTTGCGTTCTTGGTGTCAAAGTTGTGCCTTTTGTGTGTTACTGAAAAATAAAAAGAAAAAAATCGTCCAAAAAAAAAAACAGAAAAAGAAGACCACAAAAAGAAGGTCAGTTGGAGAAGAAAAGGAAGGAAGATTCGTAGCGTCAACAGATTGGGCACCACTCCAAAGATTCTCCTAGAGTTTCCTAAATTATCTTTATTGATAACGGGTTTAGGGTTTCTGTTTATACCTTTGGTTCTTGGGTTATATATCCAACGGGTTAAGGGTTCTTGAAGACCTTTTTCACACATCCTTGGGCAATTTGTGGAAGTTTCTTTCGTTGGGTTCTAGGGTTTCTATACTTAGGGTTCACATCATCTTGGTATCGGAGCGAAAGGTTTGTGAATCAAGTTTTTACTATCTTTCGTTTTTCTCTCTTTGATTTTCGTTGTTAATCTTGTTGTTATCCGTCTCTCTCTCTAGTCGACCCTACTTTATCAAAAGTTCTATTCTATTGTTTGCGTTCTTGGTGTCAAAGTTGTGCCTTTTTCTGAGTTACTGAAAATAAAAAAAAGAAAAAAAATCATCCAAAAAAAAAGAAAAAAACATCGTCCAAAAAAAAGCAGAAAAAGAAGACCACAAAAAGAAGGTCGGGTTGGAGAAGAAAAGGAAGGAAGATTCGTAGTGTCAAAGCAGATTGGGCACCACTCCAAAAGATTCTCCTAGAGTTTCCTAAATTATCTTTATTGATAACGGGTTTAGGGTTTACGTTTATAGCTTTGTTTCTTGGGTTATATATCCAACGGGTTAAGGGTTCTTGAAACCTTTTTCCACACATCCTTGGGCATTTGTAGAAGTTTCTTTGTTGGGTTCTAGGTTTCTATATTTAGGGTTCGCATCATCTTGGTATCGGGAGCGAAAGATGTGAATCGAGGTTTTTTCTATCTTTCGTTTTTCCTCTCTTTGATTTTCGTTGTTGATCTTGTTGTTATCAGTCTCTCTCTCTAGTCGACCCTACTTTATCAAAAGTTCTATTCTATTGTTTGCGTTCTTGGTGTCAAAGTTGTGCCTTTTGTGAGTTACTTGAAAAATAAAAAAAAGAAAAAAAATCGTCCCAAAAAAAAACAGGGAAAAAGAAGACCACAAAAAGAAGGTCGGGTTGGAGAAGAAAAGGAAGGAAGATTCGTAGCGTCAACAGATTGGGCACCACTCCAAAAGATTCTCCTAGAGTTTCCTAAATTATCTTTATTGATAACGGGTTTAGGGTTTCTGTTTATACCTTTGGTTCTTGGGTTATATATCCAACGGGTTAAGGGTTCTTGAAGACCTTTTTCACACATCCTTGGGCAATTGTGGAAGTTTGCTGTTGGGTTCCAGGTTTCTATACTTAGGGTTCACATCATCTTGGTATCAGAGCGAAGGCTGTGAATCAGGTTTTTACTATCTTTCGTTTTCCTCTCTTTGATTTTCGTTGTTGATCTTGTTGTTATCCGTCTCTCTCTCTAGTCAGCCTACTTTATCAAAAGTTCTATTCTTTTTTTTGCGTTCTTGGTGTCAAAGTTGTGCCTTTTGTGAGTCACTGAAAAAAAAAAAGAAAAAAATCGTCCAAAAAAAAAAAGAAAAAAATTTGTCCAAAAAAAACAGAAAAAGAAGACCACAAAAAGAAGGTCAGTTGGAGAAGAAAAGGAAGGAAGATTCATAGTGTCAAACAGATTGGGCACCACTCCAAAAGATTCTCCTAGAGTTTCCTAAATTATCTTTATTGATAACGGGTCTAGGGTTTCTATTTATACCTTTGGTTTTTTGGGTTATATATCCAACGGGTTAAGGGTTCTTGAAACCTTTTTCACACATCCTTGGGCATTTGTGGAAGTTTGCTGTTGGGTTCTAGGTTTCTATACTAAAGGGTTCGCATCATCTTGGTATCGAGCAAAGGTCGTGAATCGAGTTTATACTATCTTTCGTTTGTCTCTCTTTGATTTTTCGTTGTTGATCTTGTTGTTATCCAGTCTCTCTCTCTAGTCGACCCTACTTTATCAAAAGTTCTATTCTTTTTTTTGCGTTCTTGGTGTCAAAGTTGTGCCTTTTGTGAGTTACTGAAAAAAAAAAAAAAAAAATCGTCCAAAAAAAAAAAGAAAAAAATCGTCAAAAAAAAACAGATAAAGAAGACCACAAAAAGAAGGTCAGTTGGAGAAGAAAAGGAAGGAAGATTCGTAGTGTCAAACAGATTGGGCACCACTCCAAAAGATTCTCCTAGAGTTTCCTAAATTATCTTTATTGATAACGGGTTTAGGGTTTCTGTTTATACCTTTGGTTCTTGGGTTATATTTCCAACGGGTTAAGGGTTCTTGAAGACCTTTTTCACTCATCCTTGGGCATTTGTGGAAGTTTGCTGTTGGGTTCTAGGATTCTATACGTAGGGTTCGCATCATCTTGGTATCGGAGCGAAAGGTTGTGAATCGAGTTTTTACTATCTTTCGTTTTTCCTCTCTTTGATTTTCGTTGTTGATCTTGTTGTTATCCGTCTCTCTCTCTAGTCGACCCTACTTTATCAAAAGTTCTATTCTTTTGTTTGCGTTCTTGGTGTCAAATGTTGTGCCTTTTTGTGAGTTACTTGAAAAAAAAAGAAAAAAAATCGTCAAAAAAAAACAGAAAAAAGAAGACCACAAAAAAGAAGGTCGAGTTGGAGAAGAAAAGGAAGGAAGATTCAGTAGTGTCAAAGCAGATTGGGCACCACTCCAAAAGATTCTCCTAGAGTTTCCTAAATTATCTTTATTGATAACGGGTTTTAGAGTTTCTGTTTATACCTTTGGTTCTTGGGTTATATATCCAACAGTTTAAGGGTTCTTGAAGACCTTTTTCACACATCCTTGGGCATTTGTGGAAGTTTCTTTGTTGGGTTCTAGGATTCTATACTTAGTGTTCGCATCATCTTGGTATCGGGAGCGAAGAGTCGTGAATCGGAGTTTTTACTATCTTTCGTTTTTCTCTCTTTGATTTTCGTTGTTAATCTTGTTGTTATCCGTCTGTCTCTCTAGTCGACCCTACTTTATCAAAAGTTCTATTCTATTGTTTGCGTTCTTGGTGTCAAAGTTGTGCCTTTTCTGAGTTACTGAAAATAAAAAAAGAAAAAAATCATCCAAAAAAAAAAGAAAAAACATCGTCCAAAAAAAACAGAAAAAGAAGACCACAAAAAGAAGGTCAGTTGGAGAAGAAAAGGAAGGAAGATTCAGTAGTGTCAAAGCAGATTGGGCACCACTCCAAAAGATTCTCCTAGAGTTTTCTAAATTATCTTTATTGATAACGGGTTTAGGGTTTTCGTTTATACCTTTGGTTCTTGGGTTATATATCCAACGGGTTAAGGGTTCTTGAAAACCTTTTTCACACATCCTTGGGCATTTGTAGAAGTTTGCTGTTGGGTTCTAGGTTTCTATATTTAGGGTTCGCATCATCTTGGTATCAGAGCGAAGGCTGTGAATCAAGTTTTTACTATCTTTCGTTTTTCTCTCTTTGATTTTCGTTGTTAATCTTGTTGTTATCCGTCTCTCCCTCTAGTCAGCCTACTTTGTCAAAAGTTCTATTCTTTTTTTTGCGTTCTTGGTGTCAAAGTTGTGCCTTTTGTGAGTTAATGAAAAAAAAAAGAAAAAAATCGACCAAAAAAAAAGAAAAATAATCGTCCAAAAAAAAAACAGAAAAAGAAGACCACAAAAAGAAGGTCAGTTGGAGAAGAAAAGGAAGGAAGATTCGTAGTGTCAAACAGATTGGGCACCACTCCAAAAGATTCTCCTAGAGTTTCCTAAATTATCTTTATTGATAACGGGTTTAGGTTTCTGTTTATAGCTTTGTTTCTTGGGTTATATATCCAACGGGTTAAGGGTTCTTGAAACCTTTTTCACACATCCTTGGGCATTTGTAGAAGTTTGCTGTTGGGTTCTAGGTTTCTATATTTAGGGTTCGCATCATCTTGGTATCAGAGCGAAGGATGTGAATCAGGTTTTTTCTATCTTTCGTTTTCCTCTCTTTGATTTTCGTTGTTGATCTTGTTGTTATCCGTCTCTCTCTCTAGTCAGCCTACTTTATCAAAAGTTTTATTCTTTTGTTTGCGTTCTTGGTGTCAAAGTTGTGCCTTTTGTGTGTTACTGAAAAATAAAAAGAAAAAAATCGTCCAAAAAAAAAACAGGAAAAGAAGACCACAAAAAGAAAGTCAGTTGGAGAAGAAAAGGAAGGAAGATTCGTAGCGTCAACAGATTGGGCACCACTCCAAAAGATTCTCCTAGAGTTTCCTAAATTATCTTTATTGAT
The DNA here is from genome assembly GCA_030512225.1 of Rauvolfia tetraphylla. Lineage (NCBI taxonomy): Eukaryota > Viridiplantae > Streptophyta > Magnoliopsida > Gentianales > Apocynaceae > Rauvolfia > Rauvolfia tetraphylla. The sequence goes on from JAJQKT010000050.1 coordinate 70,893, forward strand.
AACGGGTTTAGGGTTTCTGTTTATACCTTTGGTTCTTGGGTTATATATCCAACGGGTTAAGGGTTCTTGAAACCTTTTTCACATATCCTTGGGCATTTGTAGAAGTTTGCTGTTGGGTTCTAGGTTTCTATATTTAGGGTTCGCATCATCTTGGTATCAGAGCGAAGGATGTGAATCAGGTTTTTTCTATCTTTCGTTTTCCTCTCTTTGATTTTCGTTGTTGATCTTGTTGTTATCCGTCTCTCTCTCTAGTCGACCCTACTTTATCAAAAAGTTTTATTCTTTTGTTTGCGTTCTTGGTGTCAAAGTTGTGCCTTTTGTGTAGTTCTTGAAAAAAATAAAAAAAAGAAAAAAAATCGTCCAAAAAAACAAACAGAAAAAGAAGACCACAAAAAGAAGGTCAGTTGGAGAAGAAAAGGAAGGAAGATTCGTAGCGTCAACAGATTGGGCACCACTCCAAAGATTCTCCTAGAGTTTCCTAAATTATCTTTATTGATAACGGGTTTAGGGTTTCTGTTTATACCTTTGGTTCTTGGGTTATATATCCAACGGGTTAAGGGTTCTTGAAGACCTTTTTCACACATCCTTGGGCAATTGTGGAAGTTTGTTGTTGGGTTCCAGGTTTCTATACTTAGGGTTCACATCATCTTGGTATCAGAGCGAAGGCTGTGAATCAAGTTTTTACTATCTTTCGTTTTTCTCTCTTTGATTTTCGTTGTTAATCTTGTTGTAATCCGTCTCTCTCTCTAGTCAGCCTACTTTATCAAAAGTTCTATTCTATTGTTTGCGTTCTTGGTGTCAAAGTTGTGCCTTTTCTCAGTTACAGAAAATAAAAAAAGAAAAAAATCATCCAAAAAAAAAAGAAAAAACATCGTCCAAAAAAAACTGAAAAAGAAGACCACAAAAAGAAGGTCAGTTGGAGATGAAAAGGAAGGAAGATTCGTAGTGTCAAACAGATTGGGCACCACTCCAAAAGATTCTCCTAGAGTTTCCTAAATTATCTTTATTGATAACGGGTTTAGGTTTCTGTTTATAGCTTTGTTTCTTGGGTTATATATCCAACGGGTTAAGGGTTCTTGAAACCTTTTCCACACATCCTTGGGCATTTGTAGAAGTTTGCTGTTGGGTTCTAGGTTTCTATCTTTAGGGTTCGCATCATCTTGGTATCAGAGCGAAAGATGTGAATCAGGTTTTTTCTATCTTTCGTTTTCCTCTCTTTGATTTTCGTTGTTGATCTTGTTGTTATCCGTCTCTCTCTCTAGTCAGCCTACTTTATCAAAAGTTCTATTCTATTGTTTGCGTTCTTGGTGTCAAAGTTGTGCCTTTTTGTGAGTTCATGAAAAATAAAAAAAAGAAAAAAAATCGTCCAAAAAAAAACGAGAAAAGAAGACCACAAAAAGAAGGTCGAGTTGGAGAAGAAAAGGAAGGAAGATTCGTAGCGTCAAGCAGTTGGGCACCACTCCAAAAGATTCTCCTAGAGTTTCCTAAATTATCTTTATTGATAACGGGTTTAGGGTTTCTGTTTATACCTTTGGTTCTTGGGTTATATATCCAACGGGTTAAGGGTTCTTGAAGACCTTTTTCACACATCCTTGGGCAATTGTGGAAGTTTGCTGTTGGGTTCCAGGTTTCTATACTTAGGGTTCACATCATCTTGGTATCGGAGCGAAAGGTCGTGAATCGAGTTTTTACTATCTTTCGTTTTTCTCTCTTTGATTTTCGTTGTTAATCTTGTTGTTATCCGTCTGTCTCTCTAGTCAGCCTACTTTATCAAAAGTTCTATTCTATTGTTTGCGTTCTTGGTGTCAAAGTTGTGCCTTTTCTGAGTTACTGAAAATAAAAAAAGAAAAAAATCATCCAAAAAAAAAAGAAAAAACATCGTCCAAAAAAAACAGAAAAAGAAGACCACAAAAAGAAGGTCAGTTGGAGAAGAAAAGGAAGGAAGATTCGTAGTGTCAAACAGATTGGGCACCACTCCAAAAGAATCTCCTAGAGTTTTCTAAATTATCTTTATTGATAACGGGTTTAGGTTTCTGTTTATACCTTTGGTTCTTGGGTTATATATCCAACGGGTTAAGGGTTCTTGAAACCTTTTTCACACATCCTTGGGCATTTGTAGAAGTTTGCTGTTGGGTTCTAGGTTTCTATATTTAGGGTTCGCATCATCTTGGTATCAGAGCGAAGGCTGTGAATCAAGTTTTTACTATCTTTCGTTTTTCTCTCTTTGATTTTCGTTGTTAATCTTGTTGTTATCCGTCTCTCCCTCTAGTCAGCCTACTTTGTCAAAAGTTCTATTCTTTTTTTTGCGTTCTTGGTGTCAAAGTTGTGCCTTTTGTGAGTTAATGAAAAAAAAAAAGAAAAAAATCGACCAAAAAAAAAGAAAAATAATCGTCCAAAAAAAAAAACAGAAAAAGAAGACCACAAAAAGAAGGTCAGTTGGAGAAGAAAAGGAAGGAAGATTCGTAGCGTCAACAGATTGGGCACCACTCCAAAAGATTCTCCTAGAGTTTCCTAAATTATCTTTATTGATAACGGGTTTAGGGTTTCTGTTTATACCTTTGGTTCTTGGGTTATATATCCAACGGGTTAAGGGTTCTTGAAGACCTTTTTCACACATCCTTGGGCAATTGTGGAAGTTTGCTGTTGGGTTCCAGGTTTCTATACTTAGGGTTCACATCATCTTGGTATCAGAGCGAAAGGTCGTGAATCGAGTTTTTACTATCTTTCGTTTTTCTCTCTTTGATTTTCGTTGTTAATCTTGTTGTTATCAGTCTGTCTCTCTAGTCGACCCTACTTTATCAAAAGTTCTATTCTATTGTTTTGCGTTCTTGGTGTCAAAGTTGTGCCTTTTGTGAGTTACTGAAAAATAAAAAAAAGAAAAAAAATCATCCAAAAAAAAAGAAAAAAACATCGTCCAAAAAAAAAGCAGAAAAAGAAGACCACAAAAAGAAGGTCGGGTTGGAGAAGAAAAGGAAGGAAGATTCGTAGTGTCAAAGCAGATTGGGCACCACTCCAAAAAGATTCTCCTAGAGTTTTCCTAAATTATCTTTATTGATAACGGGTTTAGGGTTTACGTTTATACCTTTGGTTCTTGGGTTATATATCCAACGGGTTAAGGGTTCTTGAAGACCTTTTTCACACATCCTTGGGCAATTGTGGAAGTTTCTTTGTTGGGTTCTAGGGTTTCTATACTTAGGGTTCACATCATCTTGGTATCGGAGCGAAAGGGTCGTGAATCGAGTTTTTACTATCTTTCGTTTTCCTCTCTTTGATTTTCGTTGTTGATCTTGTTGTTATCCGTCTCTCTCTCTAGTCAGCCTACTTTATCAAAAGTTCTATTCTTTTTTTTGCGTTCTTGGTGTCAAAGTTGTGCCTTTTGTGAGTCATCGAAAAAAAAAGAAAAAAAATCGTCAAAAAAAAAGAAAAAAAATTTGTCCAAAAAAAAAGCAGAAAAAGAAGACCACAAAAAGAAGGTCGGGTTGGAGAAGAAAAGGAAGGAAGATTCATAGTGTCAAAGCAGATTGGGCACCACTCCAAAAGATTCTCCTAGAGTTTCCTAAATTATCTTTATTGATAACGGGTCTAGGGTTTCTGTTTATACCTTTGGTTTTTTGGGTTATATATCCAACGGGTTAAGGGTTCTTGAAACCTTTTTCACACATCCTTGGGCATTTGTGGAAGTTTGCTGTTGGGTTCTAGGTTTCTATACTAAAGGGTTCGCATCATCTTGGTATCAGAGCAAAGGCTGTGAATCAGGTTTATACTATCTTTCGTTTGTCTCTCTTTGATTTTCGTTGTTGATCTTGTTGTTATCAGTCTCTCTCTCTAGTCGACCCTACTTTATCAAAAGTTCTATTCTTTTTTTTGCGTTCTTGGTGTCAAAGTTGTGCCTTTTGTGAGTCACTGAAAAAAAAAAGAAAAAAATCGTCCCAAAAAAAAAAAGAAAAAAAATTGTCCAAAAAAAACAGAAAAAGAAGACCACAAAAAGAAGGTCAGTTGGAGAAGAAAAGGAAGGAAGATTCCGAGCATCAAACAGATTGGGCAACACTCCAAAAGATTCTCCTAGAGTTTCCTAAATTATCTTTATTGATAACGGGTTTAGGGTTTTACGCTTTATACCTTTGGTTCTTGGGTTATATATCCAACGGGTTAAGGGTTCTTGAAGCCTTTTTCACATATCCTTGGGCAATTGTGGAAGTTTGCTGTTGGGTTCCAGGTTTCTATACTTAGGGTTCACATCATCTTGGTATCAGAGCGAAGGTTGTGAATCAGGTTTATACTATCTTTCGTTTGTCTCTCTTTGATTTTCGTTGTTGCTCTTGTTGTTATCCGTCTCTCCCTCTAGTCAGCCTACTTTGTCAAAAGTTCTATTCTTTTTTTTGCGTTCTTGGTGTCAAAGTTGTGCCTTTTGTGAGTTAATGAAAAAAAAAAGAAAAAAATCGACCAAAAAAAAAGGAAAAAAAATCGTCCAAAAAAAAACAGAAAAAGAAGACCACAAAAAGAAGGTCAGTTGGAGAAGAAAAGGAAGGAAGATTCGTAGCGTCAAACAGATTTGGCACCACTCCAAAAGATTCTCCTAGAGTTTCCTAAATTATCTTTATTGATAACGGGTCTAGGGTTTCTGTTTATACCTTTGGTTTTTGGGTTATATATCCAACGGGTTAAGGGTTCTTGATACCTTTTTCACACATCCTTGGGCATTTGTGGAAGTTTGCTGTTGGGTTCTAGGTTTCTATAGTAAGGGTTCGCATCATCTTGGTATCAGAGCAAAGGCTGTGAATCAGGTTTATACTATCTTTCGTTTGTCTCTCTTTGATTTTCGTTGTTGATCTTGTTGTTATCCGTCTCTCTCTCTAGTCAGCCTACTTTATCAAAAGTTTTATTCTTTTGTTTGCGTTCTTGGTGTCAAAGTTGTGCCTTTTGTGTGTTACTGAAAAATAAAAAGAAAAAAATCGTCCAAAAAAAACAAGAAAAAAAATCGTCCAAAAAAAAAAACAGAAAAAGAAGACCACAAAAAGAAGGTCAGTTGGAGAAGAAAAGGAAGGAAGATTCGTAGTGTCAAACAGATTGGGCACCACTCCAAAAGAATCTCCTAGAGTTTTCTAAATTATCTTTATTGATAACGGGTTTAGGTTTCTGTTTATACCTTTGGTTCTTGGGTTATATATCCAACGGGTTAAGGGTTCTTGAAACCTTTTTCACACATCCTTGGGCAATTGTGGAAGTTTGCTGTTGGGTTCCAGGTTTCTATACTTAGGGTTCACATCATCTTGGTATCAGAGCGAAGGTTGTGAATCAGGTTTATACTATCTTTCGTTTGTCTCTCTTTGATTTTCGTTGTTGCTCTTGTTGTTATCCGTCTCTCCCTCTAGTCAGCCTACTTTATCAAAAGTTCTATTCTATTGTTTGCGTTCTTGGTGTCAAAGTTGTGCCTTTTCTGAGTTACTGAAAATAAAAAAAGAAAAAAATCATCCAAAAAAAAAACAGGAAAAGAAGACCACAAAAAGAAGGTCAGTTGGAGAAGAAAAGGAAGGAAGATTCGTAGCGTCAACAGATTGGGCACCACTCCAAAAGATTCTCCTAGAGTTTCCTAAATTATCTTTATTGATAACGGGTTTAGGGTTTCTGTTTATACCTTTGGTTCTTGGGTTATATATCCAACGGGTTAAGGGTTCTTGAAGACCTTTTTCACACATCCTTGGGCAATTGTGGAAGTTTGCTGTTGGGTTCCAGGTTTCTATACTTAGGGTTCACATCATCTTGGTATCAGAGCGAAGGCTGTGAATCAGGTTTTTACTATCTTTCGTTTTTCTCTCTTTGATTTTCGTTGTTAATCTTGTTGTTATCCGTCTGTCTCTCTAGTCAGCCTACTTTATCAAAAGTTCTATTCTATTGTTTGCGTTCTTGGTGTCAAAGTTGTGCCTTTTCTGAGTTACTGAAAATAAAAAAAGAAAAAAATCATCCAAAAAAAAAAGAAAAAACATCGTCCAAAAAAAACAGAAAAAGAAGACCACAAAAAGAAGGTCAGTTGGAGAAGAAAAGGAAGGAAGATTCGTAGTGTCAAACAGATTGGGCACCACTCCAAAAGAATCTCCTAGAGTTTTCTAAATTATCTTTATTGATAACGGGTTTAGGGTTTCTGTTTATACCTTTGGTTCTTGGGTTATATATCCAACGGGTTAAGGGTTCTTGAAGACCTTTTTCACACATCCTTGGGCAATTGTGGAAGTTTCTTTGTTGGGTTCAGGTTTCTATACTTAGGGTTCACATCATCTTGGTATCAGAGCGAAGGCTGTGAATCAGGTTTTTACTATCTTTCGTTTTCCTCTCTTTGATTTTCGTTGTTGATCTTGTTGTTATCCGTCTCTCTCTCTAGTCAGCCTACTTTATCAAAAGTTCTATTCTTTTTTTTGCGTTCTTGGTGTCAAAGTTGTGCCTTTTGTGAGTCACTGAAAAAAAAAAAAAAAAAATCGTCCAAAAAAAAAAAAAAAAAATTTGTCCAAAAAAAACAGAAAAAGAAGACCACAAAAAGAAGGTCAGTTGGAGAAGAAAAGGAAGGAAGATTCATAGTGTCAAAGCAGATTGGGCACCACTCCAAAAGATTCTCCTAGAGTTTCCTAAATTATCTTTATTGATAACGGGTCTAGGGTTTCTGTTTATACCTTTGGTTTTTTGGGTTATATATCCAACGGGTTAAGGGTTCTTGAAACCTTTTTCACACATCCTTGGGCATTTGTGGAAGTTTGCTGTTGGGTTCTAGGTTTCTATACTAAAGGGTTCGCATCATCTTGGTATCAGAGCAAAGGCTGTGAATCAGGTTTATACTATCTTTCGTTTGTCTCTCTTTGATTTTCGTTGTTGATCTTGTTGTTATCCGTCTCTCTCTCTAGTCAGCCTACTTTATCAAAAGTTCTATTCTTTTTTTTGCGTTCTTGGTGTCAAAGTTGTGCCTTTTGTGAGTCACTGAAAAAAAAAAGAAAAAAATCGTCCCAAAAAAAAAAAGAAAAAAAATTGTCCAAAAAAAACAGAAAAAGAAGACCACAAAAAGAAGGTCAGTTGGAGAAGAAAAGGAAGGAAGATTCCGAGCATCAAACAGATTGGGCAACACTCCAAAAGATTCTCCTAGAGTTTCCTAAATTATCTTTATTGATAACGGGTTTAGGGTTTCTGCTTATACCTTTGGTTCTTGGGTTATATATCCAACGGGTTAAGGGTTCTTGAAGCCTTTTTCACATATCCTTGGGCAATTGTGGAAGTTTGCTGTTGGGTTCCAGGTTTCTATACTTAGGGTTCACATCATCTTGGTATCAGAGCGAAGGTTGTGAATCAGGTTTATACTATCTTTCGTTTGTCTCTCTTTGATTTTCGTTGTTGCTCTTGTTGTTATCCGTCTCTCCCTCTAGTCAGCCTACTTTGTCAAAAGTTCTATTCTTTTTTTTGCGTTCTTGGTGTCAAAGTTGTGCCTTTTGTGAGTTAATGAAAAAAAAAAGAAAAAAATCGACCAAAAAAAAGGAAAAAAAATCGTCCAAAAAAAAACAGAAAAAGAAGACCACAAAAAGAAGGTCAGTTGGAGAAGAAAAGGAAGGAAGATTCGTAGTGTCAAACAGATTGGGCACCACTCCAAAAGATTCTCCTAGAGTTTGCTAAATTATCTTTATTGATAACGGGTCTAGGGTTTCTGTTTATACCTTTGGTTTTTGGGTTATATATCCAACGGGTTAAGGGTTCTTGAAACCTTTTTCACACATCCTTGGGCATTTGTGGAAGTTTGCTGTTGGGTTCTAGGTTTCTATAGTAAGGGTTCGCATCATCTTGGTATCAGAGCAAAGGCTGTGAATCAGGTTTATACTATCTTTCGTTTGTCTCTCTTTGATTTTCGTTGTTGATCTTGTTGTTATCCGTCTCTCTCTCTAGTCAGCCTACTTTATCAAAAGTTCTATTCTTTTTTTTGCGTTCTTGGTGTCAAAGTTGTGCCTTTTGTGTGTTACTGAAAAAAAAAAGAAAAAAATCGTCCAAAAAAAAAGAAAAAAAATCGGCCAAAAAAAACAGAAAAAGAAGACCACAAAAAGAAGGTCAGTTGGAGAAGAAAAGGAAGGAAGATTCCGAGCATCAAACAGATTGGGCAACACTCCAATAGATTCTCCTAGAGTTTCCTAAATTATCTTTATTGATAACGGGTTTAGGGTTTCTGCTTATACCTTTGGTTCTTGGGTTATATATCCAACAGGTTAAGGGTTCTTGAAGACCTTTTTCACACATCCTTGGGCATTTGTGGAAGTTTGCTGTTTGGTTCCAGGTTTCTATACTTAGGGTTCGCATCATCATGGTATCAGAGCGAAGGCTCTGAATCAGGTTTTTACTATCTTTCGTTTTCCTCTCTTTGATTTTCGTTGTTGCTCTTGTTGTTATCCGTCTCTCCCTCTAGTCAGCCTACTTTGTCAAAAGTTCTATTCTTTTTTTTGCGTTCTTGGTGTCAAAGTTGTGCCTTTTGTGAGTTAATGAAAAAAAAAAGAAAAAAATCGACCAAAAAAAAAGGAAAAAAAATCGTCCAAAAAAAAACAGAAAAAGAAGACCACAAAAAGAAGGTCAGTTGGAGAAGAAAAGGAAGGAAGATTCGTAGCGTCAAACAGATTTGGCACCACTCCAAAAGATTCTCCTAGAGTTTCCTAAATTATCTTTATTGATAACGGGTCTAGGGTTTCTGTTTATACCTTTGGTTTTTGGGTTATATATCCAACGGGTTAAGGGTTCTTGATACCTTTTTCACACATCCTTGGGCATTTGTGGAAGTTTGCTGTTGGGTTCTAGGTTTCTATACTAAGGGTTCGCATCATCTTGGTATCAGAGCAAAGGCTGTGAATCAGGTTTATACTATCTTTCGTTTGTCTCTCTTTGATTTTCGTTGTTGATCTTGTTGTTATCCGTCTCTCTCTCTAGTCAGCCTACTTTATCAAAAGTTTTATTCTTTTGTTTGCGTTCTTGGTGTCAAAGTTGTGCCTTTTGTGTGTTACTGAAAAATAAAAAGAAAAAAATCGTCCAAAAAAAAAAACAGGAAAAGAAGACCACAAAAAGAAGGTCAGTTGGAGAAGAAAAGGAAGGAAGATTCGTAGCGTCAACAGATTGGGCACCACTCCAAACGATTCTCCTAGAGTTTCCTAAATTATCTTTATTGATAACGGGTTTAGGGTTTCTGTTTATACCTTTGGTTCTTGGGTTATATATCCAACGGGTTAAGGGTTCTTGAAGACCTTTTTCACACATCCTTTGGCATTTGTAGAAGTTTGCTGTTGGGTTCTAGGTTTCTATACTTAGGGTTCGCATCATCATGGTATCAGAGCGAAGGCTCTGAATCAGGTTTTTACTATCTTTCGTTTTCTCTCTTTGATTTTCGTTGTTGCTCTTGTTGTTATCCGTCTCTCCCTCTAGTCAGCCTACTTTGTCAAAAGTTCTATTCTTTTTTTTGCGTTCTTGGTGTCAAAGTTGTGCCTTTTGTGAGTTAATGAAAAAAAAAAGAAAAAAATCGACCAAAAAAAAGGAAAAAAAATCGTCCAAAAAAAAACAGAAAAAGAAGACCACAAAAAGAAGGTCAGTTGGAGAAGAAGAGGAAGGAAGATTCAGTAGCGTCAAGCAGTTTGGCACCACTCCCAAAAGATTCTCCTAGAGTTTCCTAAATTATCTTTATTGATAACGGGTTTAGGGTTTCGCTTTATACCTTTGGTTTTTGGGTTATATATCCAACGGGTTAAGGGTTCTTGATACCTTTTTCACACATCCTTGGGCATTTGTGGAAGTTTGCTGTTGGGTTCTAGGTTTTTATACTAAGGGTTCGCATCATCTTGGTATCAGAGCAAAGGCTGTGAATCAGGTTTATACTATCTTTCGTTTGTCTCTCTTTGATTTTCGTTGTTGATCTTGTTGTTATCCGTCTCTCTCTCTAGTCAGCCTACTTTATCAAAAGTTTTATTCTTTTGTTTGCGTTCTTGGTGTCAAAGTTGTGCCTTTTGTGTAGTTAATGAAAAAATAAAAAGAAAAAAAATCGTCCAAAAAAAAAGCAGAAAAAGAAGACCACAAAAAGAAGGTCGAGTTGGAGAAGAAAAGGAAGGAAGATTCAGTAGCGTCAAGCAGTTGGGCACCACTCCAAACGATTCTCCTAGAGTTTCCTAAATTATCTTTATTGATAACGGGTTTAGGGTTTCTGTTTATACCTTTGGTTCTTGGGTTATATATCCAACGGGTTAAGGGTTCTTGAAACCTTTTTCACACATCCTTTGGCATTTGTAGAAGTTTGCTGTTGGGTTCTAGGTTTCTATATTTAGGGTTCGCATCATCTTGGTATCGGGAGCAAAGAGTCGTGAATTAGGGTTTTTACTATCTTTCGTTTTTCTCTCTTTGATTTTCGTTGTTGATCTTGTTGTTATCCGTCTCTCTCTCTAGTCAGCCTACTTTATCAAAAGTTTTATTCTTTTGTTTGCGTTCTTGGTGTCAAAGTTGTGCCTTTTGTGTGTTACTGAAAAATAAAAAGAAAAAAATCGTCCAAAAAAAACAAGAAAAAAAATCGTCCAAAAAAAAAACAGAAAAAAATGACCACAAAAAGAAGGTCAGTTGGAGAAGAAAAGGAAGGAAGATTCGTAGCGTCAACAGATTGGGCACCACTCCAAAAGATTCTCCTAGAGTTTCCTAAATTATCTTTATTAATAACGGGTTTAGGGTTTCTGTTTATACCTTTGGTTCTTGGGTTATATATCCAACGGGTTAAGGGTTCTTGAAGCCTTTTTTACATATCCTTGGGCATTTGTAGAAGTTTGCTGTTGGGTTCTAGGTTTCTATACTTAGGGTTCACATCATCTTGGTATCGGGAGCGAAAGTTGTGAATCGAGTTTATACTATCTTTCGTTTGTCTCTCTTTGATTTTCGTTGTTGATCTTGTTGTTATCCAGTCTCTCTCTCTAGTCGACCCTACTTTATCAAAAGTTCTATTCTTTTTGTTTTGCGTTCTTGGTGTCAAAGTTGTGCCTTTTGTGAGTCACTGAAAAAAAAAAAGAAAAAAATCGTCCAAAAAAAAAAAGAAAAAAAATTGTCCAAAAAAAACAGAAAAAGAAGACCACAAAAAGAAGGTCAGTTGGAGAAGAAAAGGAAGGAAGATTCATAGTGTCAAACAGATTGGGCAGCACTCCAAAAGATTCTCCTAGAGTTTCCTAAATTATCTTTATTGATAACGGGTCTAGGGTTTCGGTTTATACCTTTTGGTTCTTGGGTTATATATCCAACGGGTTAAGGGTTCTTGAAACCTTTTTTCACACATCCTTGGGCATTTGTGGAAGTTTCTTTCGTTGGGTTCTAGGTTTCTATACTTTAGGGTTCGCATCATCTTGGTATCAGAGCAAAGGCTGTGAATCAGGTTTATACTATCTTTCGTTTGTCTCTCTTTGATTTTCGTTGTTGATCTTGTTGTTATCCGTCTCTCTCTCTAGTCAGCCTACTTTATCAAAAGTTCTATTCTTTTTTTTGCGTTCTTGGTGTCAAAGTTGTGCCTTTTGTGAGTTACTGAAAAAAAAAAAGAAAAAAATCGTCCAAAAAAAAAAGAAAAAAAATCGGCCAAAAAAAATAGAAAAAGAAGACCACAAAAAGAAGGTCAGTTGGAGAAGAAAAGGAAGGAAGATTCCGAGCATCAAACAGATTGGGCAACACTCCAAAAGATTCTCCTAGAGTTTCCTAAATTATCTTTATTGATAACGGTTTTAGGGTTTCTGCTTATACCTTTGGTTCTTGGGTTATATATCCAACACGTTAAGGGTTCTTGAAGACCTTTTTCACACATCCTTGGGCATTTGTGGAAGTTTGCTGTTTGGTTCCAGGTTTCTATACTTAGGGTTCGCATCATCATGGTATCAGAGCGAAGGCTCTGAATCAGGTTTTTACTATCTTTCGTTTTCCTCTCTTTGATTTTCGTTGTTGCTCTTGTTGTTATCCGTCTCTCCCTCTAGTCAGCCTACTTTGTCAAAAGTTCTATTCTTTTTTTTGCGTTCTTGGTGTCAAAGTTGTGCCTTTTGTGAGTTAATGAAAAAAAAAAGAAAAAAATCGACCAAAAAAAAGGAAAAAAAATCGTCCAAAAAAAAATAGAAAAAGAAGACCACAAAAAGAAGGTCAGTTGGAGAAGAAAAGGAAGGAAGATTCGTAGCGTCAAAGCAGATTTGGGCACCACTCCAAAACGATTCTCCTAGAGTTTCCTAAATTATCTTTATTGATAACGGGTTTAGGGTTTCGTTTATACCTTTGGTTCTTGGGTTATATATCCAACGGGTTAAGGGTTCTTGAAACCTTTTTTCACACATCCTTTGGCATTTGTAGAAGTTTGCTGTTGGGTTCTAGGTTTCTATATTTAGGGTTCGCATCATCTTGGTATCAGAGCAAAGGCTGTGAATTAGGTTTTTACTATCTTTCGTTTTCCTCTCTTTGATTTTCGTTGTTGATCTTGTTGTTATCCGTCTCTCTCTCTAGTCAGCCTACTTTATCAAAAGTTTTATTCTTTTGTTTGCGTTCTTGGTGTCAAAGTTGTGCCTTTTGTGTGTTACTGAAAAATAAAAAGAAAAAAATCGTCCAAAAAAAACAAGAAAAAAAATCGTCCAAAAAAAAAACAGAAAAAAATGACCACAAAAAGAAGGTCAGTTGGAGAAGAAAAGGAAGGAAGATTCGTAGCGTCAACAGATTGGGCACCACTCCAAAAGATTCTCCTAGAGTTTCCTAAATTATCTTTATTAATAACGGGTTTAGGGTTTCTGTTTATACCTTTGGTTCTTGGGTTATATATCCAACGGGTTAAGGGTTCTTGAAGCCTTTTTCACATATCCTTGGGCAATTGTGGAAGTTTGCTGTTGGGTTCCAGGTTTCTATACTTAGGGTTCACATCATCTTGGTATCAGAGCGAAAGTTGTGAATCAGGTTTATACTATCTTTCGTTTGTCTCTCTTTGATTTTCGTTGTTGATCTTGTTGTTATCCGTCTCTCTCTCTAGTCAGCCTACTTTATCAAAAGTTCTATTCTTTTTTTTGCGTTCTTGGTGTCAAAGTTGTGCCTTTTGTGAGTCACTGAAAAAAAAAAAGAAAAAAATCGTCCAAAAAAAAAAAAGAAAAAAAATTGTCCAAAAAAAAAACAGAAAAAGAAGACCACAAAAAGAAGGTCAGTTGGAGAAGAAAAGGAAGGAAGATTCATAGTGTCAAACAGATTGGGCAGCACTCCAAAAGATTCTCCTAGAGTTTCCTAAATTATCTTTATTGATAACGGGTCTAGGGTTTCGGTTTATACCTTTGGTTTTTGGGTTATATATCCAACGGGTTAAGGGTTCTTGAAACCTTTTTCACACATCCTTGGGCATTTGTGGAAGTTTGCTGTTGGGTTCTAGGTTTCTATAGTAAGGGTTCGCATCATCTTGGTATCAGAGCAAAGGCTGTGAATCAGGTTTATACTATCTTTCGTTTGTCTCTCTTTGATTTTCGTTGTTGATCTTGTTGTTATCCGTCTCTCTCTCTAGTCAGCCTACTTTATCAAAAGTTCTATTCTTTTTTTTGCGTTCTTGGTGTCAAAGTTGTGCCTTTTGTGAGTTCTTTAAAAAAAAGAAAAAAAATCGTCCAAAAAAAAAAGAAAAAAAATCGGCCAAAAAAAATAGAAAAAGAAGACCACAAAAAGAAGGTCAGTTGGAGAAGAAAAGGAAGGAAGATTCCGAGCATCAAACAGATTGGGCAACACTCCAAAAGATTCTCCTAGAGTTTCCTAAATTATCTTTATTGATAACGGGTTTAGGGTTTCGCTTTATACCTTTGGTTCTTGGGTTATATATCCAACACGTTAAGGGTTCTTGAAGACCTTTTTCACACATCCTTAGGGCATTTGTGGAAGTTTCTTTGTTTGGTTCCGAGTTTCTATACTTAGGGTTCGCATCATCATGGTATCGGGAGCGAAGGCTCTGAATCAGGTTTTTACTATCTTTCGTTTTCCTCTCTTTGATTTTCGTTGTTGCTCTTGTTGTTATCCGTCTCTCCCTCTAGTCAGCCTACTTTGTCAAAAGTTCTATTCTTTTTTTTGCGTTCTTGGTGTCAAAGTTGTGCCTTTTGTGAGTTAATGAAAAAAAAAAGAAAAAAATCGACCAAAAAAAAGAAAAAAAATCGTCCAAAAAAAAATAGAAAAAGAAGACCACAAAAAGAATGTCAGTTGGAGAAGAAAAGGAAGGAAGATTCGTAGCGTCAAACAGATTTGGCACCACTCCAAAAGATTCTCCTAGAGTTTCCTAAATTATCTTTATTGATAACGGGTCTAGGGTTTCTGTTTATACCTTTGGTTTTTGGGTTATATATCCAACGGGTTAAGGGTTCTTGATACCTTTTTCACACATCCTTGGGCATTTGTGGAAGTTTGCTGTTGGGTTCTAGGTTTCTATACTAAGGGTTCGCATCATCTTGGTATCAGAGCAAAGGCTGTGAATCAGGTTTATACTATCTTTCGTTTGTCTCTCTTTGATTTTCGTTGTTGATCTTGTTGTTATTCGTCTCTCTCTCTAGTCAGCCTACTTTATCAAAAGTTCTAATCTTTTTTTTGCGTTCTTGGTGTCAAAGTTGTGCCTTTTGTGAGTTACTGAAAAAAAAAAGAAAAAAATCGTCCAAAAAAAAAAAGAAAAAAAATCGGCCAAAAAAAACAGAAAAAGAAGACCACAAAAAGAAGGTCAGTTGGAGAAGAAAAGGAAGGAAGATTCCGAGCATCAAACAGATTGGGCAACACTCCAAAAGATTCTCCTAGAGTTTCCTAAATTATCTTTATTGATAACGGTTTTAGGGTTTCTGCTTATACCTTTGGTTATTGGGTTATATATCCAACGGGTTAAGGGTTCTTGAAGCCTTTTTCACACATCCTTGGGCATTTGTGGAAGTTTGCTGTTAGGTTCTAGGATTCTATACGTAGGGTTCGCATCATCTTGGTATCAGAGCGAAGGCTGTGATTCAGGTTTTTACTATCTTTCGTTTTCCTCTCTTTGATTTTCGTTGTTGATCTTGTTGTTATCCGTCTCTCCCTCTAGTCAGCCTACTTTATCAAAAGTTATATTCTCTTTTTTGCGTTCTTGGTGTCAAAGTTGTGCCTTTTGTGAGTTAATGAAAAAAAAAGAAAAAAATCGTCCAAAAAAAAAGAAAAAATCGTCCATAAAAAAACAGAAGAAGAAGACCACAAAAAGATGGTCAGTTAGAGAAGAAAAGGAAGGAAGATTCGTAGCGTCAAACAGATTTGGCACCACTCCAAAAGATTCTCCTAGAGTTTCCTAAATTATCTTTATTGATAACGGGTTTAGGGTTTCTGTTTATACCTTTGGTTCTTGGGTTATATATCCAATGGGTTAAGGGTTCTTGAAGCCTTTTTCACATATCCTTGGGCATTTGTGGAAGTCTGCTGTTGGGTTCTAGGTTTCTATACTTAGGGTTCGCATCATCATGGTATCAGAGCGAAGGCTCTGAATCAGGTTTTTACTATCTTTCGTTTTCCTCTCTTTGATTTTCGTTGTTGCTCTTGTTGTTATCCGTCTCTCCCTCTAGTCAGCCTACTTTATCAAAAGTTCTTTTCTTTTGTTTGCGTTCTTGGTGTGAAAGTTTTGCCTTTTGTGAGTTACTTAAAAAAAAAATTCGTCCAAAAAAAACGGAAAAAGAAGACCACAAAAAGAAGGTCAGTTGGAGAAGAAAAGGAAGGAAGATTCGTAGCGTCAAACAGATTGGGCACCACTCCAAAAGATTCTCCTAGAGTTTCCTAAATTATCTTTATTGATAACGGGTTTAGGGTTTCTGTTTATACCTTTGGTTCTTGGGTTATATATCCAACGGGTTAAGGGTTCTTGAAGCCTTTTTCACACATCCTTGGGCATTTGTGGAAGTCTGCTGTTGGGTTCTAGGTTTATCTACTTAGGGTTCGCATCATCTTAGTATCAGAGCGAAGGCTGCGAATAAGGTTTTTTCTATCTTTCGTTTTCCTCTCTTTGATTTTCGTTGTTGATCTTGTTGTTATCCGTCTCTCTCTCTAGTCAGCCTACTTTATCAAAAGTTCTATTCTTTTGTTTGCGTTCTTGGTGTCAAAGCTGCAGTATCCTTGATGAATCTATCTGTCCTACCTCCTGAACATTGGACAGAACATCAGAAAGAATTCATCACTGCTGATGGTAAAACGTTCTACACTTCTCTTATTACTAAGAAACCCATTACCATCCAGTTCTTTCCTAAATGTGAAGTTAGTTTACATCTTGTTGGCTGTGCTGAAACTGACAAAGATCTTCTTGTTGGTTTTGACATTTACAGTAAACTTCACAAGTTTTAGATTCTCCCTAATGGTATTCGTTTTGGAAAACAGTTTCGAGAACATGGTACCATTCCAAGACTTTACCAAATCACTCCCAATCCTGTTATCGAGATTCAAAAACTTCTTGTCTCCCAATCTTGTGCTGAATCTCACACAGAGTTTCTTACTAAATTTTCTCATCCACTTTGGTAGAATCCTCAGTTCTTCATAAAACTCCCTTTCAAGAAAAATGAGGATATCAACCCTACCAAAGCCAGTCACTCTGGCATGAACCCTGATCATCTTCAGTTAGCTACAAAAGAATTCATTCTGATCTTATTGAACCTACAGATTCTCAATGGTCTTGTGAAGCATTCTATGTTGACAAATGGGCTGAACAAGTCCGTGGGAGAATGAGACTGGTAATTAATTATCAGCCTCTCAATCACTTTTTACAAGATGATAAGTTTTCATTACCACACAGGCGCACACTGTTATCACAACTCTCTGGTGCAAAATGGTTTTCCAAATTTGATTTGAAATCTGGTTTTGGCAATTAGGCATTCATCCTGATGAACGTCCTAAAACTGGTTTTTGTATCCCTAACCAGCATTTCCAGTGGAAAGTAATGCTTTTTGGATTAAAACCCACACCATCCTTGTTTCAAAAAGCCATGGTCAAGATTTTTGAACCACTCTTATACACTGCACTGGTTTATATTGATGATATCCTACTTTTCAGTTCTACTAAGGATGATCATATAAACCTTTTACGCCAGTTTGCTCAAATTGTTAAAGACTATGGCGTAATGCTTGCTGAAAAGAAAATGATCTTGGCTACACAAGAAATTACTTTCCTAGGAATGCATTTCACTGCAGGTACATACACTCCTGGAAATCATATTTTCGATGAGTTATAGAAGTTCCCTGAGTCCAATCTTTCTCAGAAACAAGTCCAACAGTTCCTTGGTGTTGTTAATTATGTTCGAGATTTCCTGCCAAGAGCCTCAGCATATCCATCCACTCACCAAGATGCTCAAAAAGAATCCATCTCCCTGGACATCTTTACAGACTCAAGCTGTAGCTGCACTTAAAGAACAAGTGTCCAAAATTCAGAAATTGCATCTCCCAACAAATGGCCAAAACATACTTCAGACTGATGCAAGTGACAAATATTGGAGTGCAGTGCTACTTGAAGAAATTGATGGCACCCGACATCTTCGTGGATTTGCAAGTGGAAGATTCAAGACAGCAGAAATTCATTACCACTCCATTTTCAAAGAAATCCTCGCAGTCAAAAATGGAATAAAGAAGTTCAGTTTCTATCTCATCGGATCAAAGTTTTTGGTGAAAACAGATATGAGTTCATTCCCCAAAATATTGCAGTTCAAGCAGAAGCAAGTTCCTCATCCTCAACTGCTCAGGTGGTCAACGTGGTTTGCGCAGTATTCATTCGAGGTCAAACACATCAAACGTAAATCTAATGTTGTGGCTGATTTCCTTTCCAGACCTGATTCCTTTACCACCAAACCCATTATAGCCATGATCCGACCCAGTTATTCCAACCCACCTAATATTCCTCCAGACTTTCCTCCAGATTACCCAGTTCCATATTCTATTGACTCAATAATGCAAAAAAGAAATTTTTATGAGTTACAGACTTTTAAAAAATTTGGAGGATCCATCCTAAAACCATCTGGAGTCAATCCATACTTCCCTTTCAGTCAAGTTTTCATTCTCCGACCTAATGACTTCCCTCCTCCATTAAAATGGTTCTTCTGGTACCTCTGTCAACAGTACCACATTCTTCTTGAAATCGACTCTGCATTATTTCTTAAAGGTTTTATTCCAAGTATACTTGAGTTCTTAACCTGGTTTAAACCTTTAGCAGAATGGAAGAACTTACTCCTCACTTTTCCTAAACACTTCTTCCTCTTTGACATCCACCGTCCAATAGACCCTGATTTCACAATCCATCCATATTCCCATCTTTACCAGGTCAATTCCATCACTGTGTTAGATCTCCCTCAAAAATACTCTGAGGCCCAAAAATACATGTTTATTGAAAATAAAATTATGCCTCAAGAAATCTGGCCTGATGATTATGGTTCTTGGAATTATCTAACCAATCATCATCACGAGATAAACATCAACATAGCTCGTGAATGGTACCTTCACCACTTGCCTGATTCTCAGCCAGACACTGAAACCCCTTTTGATTAGTTTAACCTTCAGCCAGCTAGCTCCTCTCAGTCATCACATGGGTTTACCTTTCCACGTATGGCCTTTGATAAAACTGCTCGAACCACTTTTGTCACGTCACTCAGAAAGGATACACTCAAGCAGAAAGAGAAAAAAGCAAAGGCACATGCTCTGCATCAGGACCTCATTATTGAATGCAATATCACTGACCCTGACTCCACTGATAGTGATGTTTCAACACCGACTGATTCCGAGCATTACAGCTGTGAAGACTTTTATATTTAGTGCTCTGCACTTTGTTGTCTTTATTATTCAGTGTGTTGTCGTGTCAACTTTATTTCCCAGCTGATTAAAGCTGATAAGTGTGATAAGCAATGACGTCATAGTCCAATAATTTAGCCTTCTAGGTTCTTCCTTGGAGCTCTATATAAGGAGCCCATTGTTATAATATTTCCTCAAGCTTAGTTCCCGAGTAATAATATCTCTCTTGTGTGTTCTACTCTAAACATGTCTTTCTAAGTTTCTTCTATTCTTCTTCTCTGCTTCTATTTCTGATATGGCTTTAGCTTAGATCCTTGTTCGGTGATACTTAGAAATTGTGAGTATTCCTTCCTGAATGGTTGATTTCACTCATTCTTAGATTGTTGAAAGATAAGAGGACAGGATCCTTTGAGTACCCAAGAGTTGGTCGTTGTGTTGATCCAAGTCATACCTTCTTAGACAGTCCAGGTTTGAGTTTTTGAAATTATTCTCTTTCGAATACTTCCAGTTTCTAGGTTATTCTGGATCAAGACCACATTCAAAGCAGCAATTCTGACAAGATTCACAGGAAGTGCAACCACCCCAATAGCAATGATTGGAGAATGGATCTGTCTCAAAGACGACTGGTTGGGCATTCGGTGTATACCATTTGATGATGTCTGGGAAAGTATCTCTATGGGAAACCAGAGGATGATCTGGTCCAAGTTTGGTAATTCGATCATGATCTGCTTGATGATCTGGAGGAGGATCTGAGACAGGAAGACGAATCATAGCAATTCTCGGATAGTTTTGCTTGATAGACTGGAGATGCTTATGATCAAAACTGATGGAAACAGAGCCATCAGAATTCTGAGAGATCTGAGAGGATGAAGATTCCAGAGGCTGATTTGCAGTTTCATGGACTTTTTCATATTCCGTGACCCAAGCGTCAGGAAGGAGACTGAGAAGTTCAGATTTGGGAATCTGTCTTGGGACATGGGTGCAAACAGCTGACTGTTTGTCATCTACCTTGATAAGAAGAGCATCTTCTCCACCAGGAAGGGAGAGATCTATGGCATGATTTTGGACTCGGTAGATCATTTGATAGTGTAAAGTTGCAGTGAGAGCATCATGTACCTGAGAGGCTCCTGCAATCTGGACCTGTACCATGAGAGCATTTAGCAGATGTGGATCTGCTAGAGACATTGAAGTTGGGGTACAAGGTGATGAATACCGTGCCAGCATTCAGTTTTGCTTCAACTATGGCGATACAAGCATGCTGATATGCTAGAAAGCGGGTATCCAAGAGGGCAACTCGGGCAACCATAGGTAACCCCTTTCTGCCATGGAGGGTTACTATATCTTACTATGACTAGTGCTCTCTTCTCCCCAATTGCTCTTCTCATGTCTTTTCCCCTCGCATACAAGTTCACTTTTCTTTCTTTCTTTTCAATGCAATCTGATGAGAATCAAGAAGCATCTAGATCCAGTGATCAAGACCCATTAAAGATTTCTGCTGGCCCAATCACAAGAGCTAAGGCTAAGAGGATGAAAGAGACCTTGAGTGCATTGCTTGAAAGTATAAGGAATAAACAACCAAAGAATGATGATCTTTCATGGGTGTATGCTGTGCAAGGAGGATCAATGATGGTGAATTTATTACATTCAAGCTGTCCAACCACTTTGGAGTCCATTGGGCAGCCAAATTGATGTCCAAGATAGCAAATTAATGGGCTCAAATATTCAATCTAAGGGCTGGACGAAATTTCCTTATTTTTAGGAGTCTTTTAATTAGTTTTTAAGTTTGTTTGGGCTAAGAACATTTAATTATTAATGCCCATATCTATTGTTTTTATGTTTACTCCTTAGTAGGATTTAATTAGCTACAAATTCAAGCCCGTTAAGGACTTGTGTTTCAGCCACTTACTCCAAATCCAAAACCAATTAGGTTAGGGTTTTGAGATATCTATTTATATAGGATTTTTTTTAGGAGAAGAGGAGGTGATTAATATTTTTGTGAGAACACATTCTCTCTTTGGTTCTTGAAAGAACTTCTTGAATTTATCAAGTTATTCAACTTGGAGGTTCATTTATTTGAATTATACCTTAAGTTCTTATCTTTATTGATAACGGGTTTAGGGTTTCTGTTTATACCTTTGGTTCTTGGGTCATATATCCAACGGGTTAAGGGTTCTTGAAGCCTTTTTCACACATCCTTGGGCATTTGTGGAAGTTTGTTGTTGGGTTCTAGGTTTCTATACTTAGGGTTCGCATCACAATCACTCACATTTGGGCCACTTTCAATTTTCTTTTTGGCCTCTTTTCCCTCTTTAATTTTGTTATGTTCACTGCCTGAATCCCTCTCGCCTTTACTTATCTTTGAAGGAGTATCTATTGGTATAACCATCATGTGATACCATCCTATCAAACTGCCAAGGCCTCCCAAGGAGTATATGACCAGCCTCCATGGGCACCACATCACACAACACATCATCCTCATATCTACCAATTGAGAAAGTCACCAGTACTTGTTTAGTTACCTTCACATCTGCACTATCATTAAACCATTGTAGCTTATAAGGTTCTGGATGTCTCATGCAAGTCAGCCCTAACTTCTCTACCATGGTGGTACTAGCTGCATTGGTACAACTCCCCATATCAATGATCAAATTGCACACTTTTTCTCCCACTAAACACCTTGAATGAAAAAGATTTTCTCTTTGATCTACAATCTCATCTGCAACCCTTGTACTCAATACTCTCATGACTACCAGTGCTTCCCCCTGTAACAGCCCTCTCAAAGCAATCATCATCATCAAAGTTATTTTCAAGAACAAATTCAGATTCACTACTGCTATCCTCGGAATCAATCACTCCATTGTCTCTCATAATCATAATCTTTTTATTAGGACATTGAGATGCAATATGACCAGTTCTGAAGCATTTAAAACATTTCATAGAAGAATGCTTACTAGAGGTAGCTTGGGTGTTGTAGGTACCTTTCATTTCAGATCCCCCGATTGGTTTCTTTGGTGCTTCCTTGAAGCCCACTCCCTTATCCTTAGGTTTATCCTCCCTTTTAGGCCATCTAGAGTTCCATGCATAGCTAGAATTTGCTCCACTCCTCGCTGCCAGCCTAGCCTTTAGCTGTCTCTCCACCTTCATGGCCATGTTCACCATGTCCTCAATTTCTAGATAGTGTTGTAGCTCCACAACATTGGCTATTTCCCTATTGAGCCCACTCAAAAATCTAGCCATTGTAGCCGTAGAAGTTTTTGGTGCATCTCCCTATAGTAGTAAGAAGGTACAAAACGCTTCCTCATGCATGCCTTCATTGCTCCCTACGTAGCAATCGGCATCTCTCCATTTCTCCTCCTAGATGTCACCATTTGATCCCACCATATTAGTGCATAATCTGTAAACTCAACGGCTGCAAGTTTTACCTTTTTATCCTCAGAAAAGTTGTGGCACTCAAAATCATGTCCACCTTCCTTTCCCACTCCAAGTAGGTGTCTGCATCATTCCTCCCTTTGAATGCGGGAATCTGGCCTCTCTTGTCTGATCTCATCAATTTGTTCTCTTATCTCAACAAAGGCTTGGTTGAACCTCTCAAATTGTTGCTGCATAGCTTTCAAAGTGAAAGCAATATTTGCATCTCCCCCTTGGTGCTCCTCAGTGCTACCTCCTTGTGACATTGCGAAGTGATATTATACCTGCAAAACAGCGTTAGTGATAAACAACCTCACACACTCCCTCACGTGTTTCACTCGAATGTTGTCACTCCCCTCGTGTTTATGTCACGGCAATGACACCCTCAAATGAGCTCACACACTCTTGCCTTTTAACACTCAAATTCCTCTTAAACTCAAGCTACACTTCAGAAACGAACTCAACAAATCAACCAGTCCGATTGAAGCCCAAATAACAAACACAAACCAGTACAATAACAGTAGCTTACAATCTTCCAAGTATCAAAACAACTACTAGCCCACTGATAATAGGTTACAATCGTCCAAGTAGCAAGTAACAACCAATACACTAACAATTGCTTACAACCTTTGAAACCCCAATAGTCCAGCAACAAATTGCTTACAACAGTCCAATTTACATACAATAAACAGTCCAACAACAATAATCTTGGAAGCTCCAAACAAGAATTATAACAAGCTAACAATTGGAACAATCAAAAAAAATTTTTAAAACTGCTTATCACAAGTAACTCAAGATGGTCCAACAAGAAGTATGAATATGCTAGGAAACAAAAACTTTTGCACTGACTCTGTACTTTTTTTTTTCGGACCGCTTTTTTTTTTTTTCGTTCTTTTCTTGTCCGAAATATATGTGTATATGTATTTGAATGTACTGTTTTTTTTAATGACAATCTAACCCAAGCAAATATTACAAAATGCTTAATACAAAGAATTGAAATCCTAGGCCGAAATTTCACACCTTTTGAAGTTGCGTCAATTAATCTTTGAAGAAGCCGGTTGAAGGGGCTGTTCGGACAGTCTTTGAACTTTGATGGAGTAGAATGGAAATCCTCCTCCACACCACGGCTCTGATACCAAATGACATGCAATTCGAGGAAGAAAAGATGGCGACGATGGAATTTTCGGCTTGAACAAACAAAGACTCAACTTTCAAACAAACAAACAATTCTTATACACACAAGATAATTAAATTCCTACGACACCTCTTAGAAACTTGTTCTAAGCAATCCCGATAATAAGAATTTAACCAAGTAAGAAAACACTTACACGCCACAATCGGAAATCTCAATTGATAAGTGAAAGTGTAGTTTTTGGAGTAACAAGAGTAAGAGGAATCAACCCTCTCAAAGTGGTTGCGGCAGCCCCTCTCAAATGACTCTCAAAATCTGACCTAATTGCCTAAAATAAGGCTACTTATAGCTAGGGTAAGATATGAAAGGGTTGGGCTTAATGATACATGTAAGCCCAACATAAAACAAGACATAAAACAAATCCAACAAGATTGGCAGCCCAAGTTTTAGAAACATAACTTCCTCTTGGACTTGAGTCCATTACATAGCCTTCAAGTAGTAAAATCATCCGACCTAAATATTTGAGACAAATGGACCAAGTTGGGCTGCCGCCCAACTAATTCTCCTCCAACAGGTTTGGTTAACTCTATCCTCTTCAAATGTTGGTCCACATAGGCAAATAAGGCCTCTTGAAGTGCCTTAGCCCTAGCTCTGGTCATTGAACCAACTGGTATAATTAGCTCTTTATTGGACACGTCCAAACCATCATAGTAATCCGTAGTCTTGCTCGCATCAATTGTAGAGCCGTCAATAAGATGACAGTAAAGTATCGCTTTCCTATACCTAGGTTAGACAATATGATTGATGAGCTACATGGTGCAAGTTTATTCTCCAAAATTGACCTAAAATCTAGATATCATCAAATAAGAATTCGTGAAGGAGATAAATGGAAGACTGCATTCAAAACTAAACATGGTTTGTATGAGTGGTTAGTAATTCTTTTGATCTAACTAATGCACCAAGTACTTTCATGTGTTTAACGAACCAAGTTTTGCGTCCTTTCATCGAAAAATTTGTCATTGTTTATTTTGATGACATCTTAATCTATAGTCAGAATTTGCAGGTGATATATATTAGCCTAAGACTTAGACAAATATATAAGAGAAATATTAGGGATGGAAGAAGAGGTAGAATGTGACTGAATGGAAAAAAGAAGAGAGAAGAATAATCTAAGTTGATTTAAGAGATACAACACACTCTTATTTCACCTTAGGGCTTGGTATCTATTATACACGAAATTCTTCACAAATTAAGAGTATAATTAGACTCATAATCCTCACTCTAAAGTAGCCAACTAAAGAGATATAAATTACGAAATAGTTGAACAAGTGTCACACTTTATTCAAAGAGTATTACACAAGGTTTAAGCTTCAAAAATCTGATCTCTAAAACCAGAAACTTGAGGCTTATATAGGCCTTACAATACATATTTTATGCTCATAATGAAGTAAAAATAAAGGGAAAATACATGGGGGGAGAGAGGGCCAACATACTCATTACTTTGGAATAAAAACATGATTTTGTCCTCAATGCACTACCTTTCCATTTGGGTGAATTTGACCAAGGGTATGGGTAATTTGCAAAAGGGGTTTGTGTAGGTAGGATTACTTTTGACAATGGGGTAACGAAAGTAGTCAAAAGTTGCCTAGGATGGAATAAGGTGTAAAGGGAAAGGCATACCTTTTGAAAAAGGGGAAGGAATAACTTTTGACAATGGGAAAAAGGAAAAGGAATAACTTGTAGCAATGGGATAAAGTGGAGGAATAACTTTTGACAATGGGGTAAAGAAAGTAGTCAAAAGTTGCCTAGGATGGAATAAGAATTTTCTCTCTTTTGGATGTGGAATTTCGTCCATGGGGCTTAATGGGCTAGGAAAGACTTTATTTATGGATTATTTTTGGAAGACATTAAGGTTGAAGTGTTGTGGGCTTAGTTGGGTTCGGACCAAGAGAGGGTTTGGGCTAAAAAGGTAGTCATATGGGCTTTAAATGTTTTGGGGTGAAGGAATTCAATCCAAAATGGATCATAGCATTTGGACATGAGGGACTTGACTTCCTTTAGCTCTTGAGGCGTGAGAGTGGACTGTGTAGGATTACCCCGGGATATATCAGCAGGGACACACTTGCCATTTAAGTGCTGTTCTAGTGGTACTTAGAAGGGACAAATTATATGCTAACTTGCAAAAGTGTGTCTTCTGCACTAGAGCTAAATTTTCTTGGTTATATTGTCAATGCTAATAGCATACAAGTTGATCAAGTGAAGGCAAAGGCGATAAGAGAATGTGAAAATAATTTCCTTGTACAATTCTAAGCAAGACCAGATTATATGTGCTTGGTTCAATGAGAGAATATGTCAATTAATAGCAAAGCAGCAAAACAATGTAAGATCAATAAAATAAACACAAGCAATTTATAGTGGTTCGATCTTTTCAAGATTTACGTCCACTACCTTGAGCCTACACTTAAGGATTTCAAATAATCTACTATATGCTCAAGTTTAACAATTACATAAGAGGCTCACCACACAATGATTTTACACTTACAACCTCTTTTGCAATTCTACAAACAAGGTCAACCTCTTTTGCAATTCTACAAACAAGGTTACCCTACCAAAGGATTTTATATCTACAAACAACCTTGAATCAATGTCTCAAGGATCAACCTTATCTAAAGGATTTTATGTTTTTAAGTAAACCTTGCAAGAGCTAGTAGAGAACACAACTGAATGACGAAAGGAAAATGTGTAAGATGTTACAGCTTGTTGGTAGATGATTACACAATATTGTACCTTTACACTTTGTTGTCTTTAGAATCTTGAATGATCAATTGAAAGCACAAGACAAAGAGAGCTTTAATGTTTGCTAAAGACTTTTGAATGTTTAGAGTTCTTGGAAATTCAATACTTACAAAAAATCTGAAGTTTATATCTTTTATAGATTTGAAAAATCAATTGCAACAGCTATAAAACGGCTAGTAACGGCTAGTTTCAGAGAAGTTCGAACGTCCAAACTTTCTGCCATGCGTCCGAACTTTCGTCCGAATTTTATTGTGTTAAGCTGTCTGGAAAAGTTCGGACATCCGAACTTTTCCGGACATCCGAACTTTTCCTTATGCATCCAAACATTCGTCCAAAATTCTCTGAAAAAACAGTAACCATGCTATCAGAAAAAGTTTGGACTTCCAAACTTGCATCGAAACTTATCATACTTTGTCAAATCATTTAAAAATCATCCTTAATAACATTGAAATCTTTTTGTATGAATAGATAAGTCATTTAAGGACTTTCAAACACAAAAACCGTTACCAAAATCTTTTAATCATCCAAAGTTTACTTAAGATCATTTGAGAATTCAAAAACATACTTGTTATCAAAAAATTCATTTGAAACCATTTCAAAAACAAGTTTTGTGCTCTCTTATGCATTCAACTAATTCCAAGACATACAAGTGTAGAGTTTACAGAAAAATATACCTATTTAGCATATGAACCCTACACTCTACGTCTTCAATGCCTTCAATCATCTTGAACATACTATTCAATCATGAATTACTTTTGACATAATTGAGTTGTTCTTGGATTGTGGCTTCAAGACAATAAGACTTGCCTCCTTCTCAATCCACAAAGCCTATCACACAACATACAAACATATTAGTCCTTATCAATGTTTGTCATAAATCAAAACTAATTATAACTATATGATTTGCCCTTAGGCTAACAATCTCCCCCTTTTTGATGATGACAAACTTTGATGCAAAATGTGATGGATTTAAACAATGTAGTGCAAAGAAGCATTGATGTCAATGATAGATAATAACCAATTTAGCATATTGACAATCAAAAGGCTCAATATGAGCCTATGGCCCAACCTACCTCCATTTACCTCCTTCCTTCCAACTAATAACTAGGATAGAAGATATAGCATTTAAGCATTTAGAAAAATTCTAAGAGAGGTATTAAAGGTCAGAAAAGATTAACAATGCTCCCCCTTAGATTGTGCTTATTTTTCAACAAATTTAGACTTGAGATACTAAGCATCCGAATTCTGACATATCAAGTCCAAACAATAAAATAACTGAAATGAAAGCTACAAATCTTGTAAATGAGCTATCCTAAGGTTGTTCAAACATATTAGAAGAGATTAAAACAAATTTGAATCAATTTGAACAACAACAAAAGAGCACTTTTTGACAACAAAATATGAATGCATCCGAATTTCAGAACATGCATCCAAACTTTAGACTTATGCATCCGAATTTTGAAATTTCAAGTCCAAACTTTAAAATAAGTAAGATGAAGGCTGTAATATTTGAAAATAAGCCTTTCTAAGGTTGTTCAAATATGATAGGAAGGATTAAAACAGTTTTCAAACAATTTGAACAACAAAAAAAATATTTTGGCAAACAAGGTTTTGATGCATCCAAACTTTTGGTTTGCATCCAAATGTTAAGTCCAAACTTATGAACTCTATCCTTACATATTATAACTATTTCAGTTTAAAATTTCAAATGTAGAAATACAGCCAAATATGCCACAATGTGTCAAATTTTCACATTATCAGCACACAATGCCACACATTTTTGCACACATGCCACAATGCCATGCCCCACATTTTTGCACACAACATCTTTCTCCCCCTTTTGTCATCACTCAAAGATGGGAATATAAAAATGAGACTGATATGCAATGATAGAATAATTCTGTAAATTTACTTTTTCTCCCTTTTTTTATGATAGCAATTAAGCTTGGGGAGGGTTAAAATAGTCATAATAAGAAGCTCTCAACACAGAGGTTTCATCATTGAGTTTCATGAAAAAACTATTACATAAGCCACATGAAAATAGTAATAAAATGCAGAAATTTAAAGAACACACACAAAGAAATTGCATAAACTAGGCTAGTAAGTGTTCATAAGTCATGCTAAGCAAAAAAAAAACAATTAATAATAAAAGCAGTAAATAGAGTTGAAAGTGAAGATATGCTCAGTCTTTTGGAGTTGATGGAGAGTCCTTTTTAGGTTTCTTCTTGACAGCAACATGCTTGACTCTTCCTTGGCTGAAAGTTGGATTAGATGGAGTTGTTATTTTAGCTCTTGCAATTTGACCTCCTTCTTGACTAATTCCAGCTTGCTGCATTCCTTGATCTCCTCTTTATGACTCCATGCCCTGCTCAAGGCTATCCCCTTGGTCACCATCATTATCATTATCTTCATCATCACTGCTTTCTTCATTTTTCTTGTCATCTTTACCATTCTCATTATCATCCGTTTCTTCTTGAGTTGTAAAAGGTCCTTCACCACTTTGAGAATTTCTCATCAATATTTCCTCAATGTGCTTGACTCTATTCTCTAAACTGTCCAGTTTTCCAAGCACCATAGGAGCAAATGTTTCAAAGAATTTGTACATTTTTCTCCATTTCCTTTATGTGGTTGTTCAGTGCTTCTTGAATTGTATCTATTCTTGAAATCCCTTCAGCACTAGGCCCTTCTCCAACATTAGGATGTGATTGAAGAGTTGGCTTTTCTTCAAAGAGTCTTCTTTTGGAGGGAGGTTGCTCTCCCTCACTTGTTAAATCATGCCTCCTCTTTGTTTTCATCTCTCTTGCCCATATTTCTGCATCATCTTCATCTTCCTTAGTTCCTCATTTGTATAAATCTGTCCCCTTTTGAAAGTTTGTCCCCTAGCAGGAAGCATTACTCGAAAATGTTTGAAGATCTTTGTTAAAAGTCTTCCATATGGTAGAGCTTTATTGTCAGTATTTCTAGCCCCAAACATATGCTTCAATGCCATATATCCAAAATTCAATCTCCTATGCTCATGCAAAGCAAGCATAATCACCATATGTATGTTCCCCACAAATGTTTTATGTCCAAAGTTAGGAATAATTATGGTTGTTATCATATGATGCATAACTCTTCCCTTTGCATCTAAAGCTTTGATTTCCCTTTCTTTAATGGTCCTAAACTCTCTACCATTGGTGAAAGCTTCTTCAAATCTTTCATTTGTAAATAACTCTCTAATGTAGCAGTGTTGTCCCATAGAGAAATACCTTGCTCCAACATCACTCACTCCACAGATTCTGTTTACTAATACATCATTGAATTCAAAATCTATTTGAGACACTCTAAAGAATACCATTGAATAACATTGTCCCTGATGCGAGCAAGACTACGGATTACTATGATGGCTTGGACGTGTCCAATACAGAGCTAATCATACCGGTTGGGCCAATTACCAGAGCTAGGGCTAAGGTGCTTCAAGAGGCCTTATTTGCCTATGTGGACCAACAGTTGAAGAGGATAGAGTTATCCAAACCTGTTGGAGGAGAATTAGTTGGGCCGCAGCCCAACTTGGTCCATTTGTCTAAAATATTTAGGTCGGATGATTTTACTACTTGAAGGCTATGTAATGGGCTCAAGTCCAAACTTGGGCTGCCAATCTTGTTGGATTTGTTTTATGTCTTGTTTTATGTTGGGCTTACATGTATCATTAAGCCCAACCCTTTCATATCTTACCCTAGCTATAAGTAGCCTTCTTTGAGGCAATTAGGTCAGATTTTGAGTGTCATTTGAGAGGGGCTGCCGCCATCATTTTGAGAGGATTGATTCCTCTTACTCTTGTTACTCCAAGAACTACACTTTCACTTATCAATTGAGATTTCCGATTGTGGCGTATAAGTGTTCTTCTTATTTGGTTAAATTCTTATTATCGGGATTGCTTCGAACAAGTTTCTAAGAGGTGTCGTAGGAATTTAATTATCTTGTGTGTATAAGAATTGTTTTGGTTGTTCGAAAGTTGAGTCTTTGTTTGTTCAAGCCGAAAATTCCATCGTCTCCATCTTTTCTTCCTCGATTGCATGTCATTTGGTATCAGAGCCGTGGTGTGGAGGAGGATTTCCATTCTGCTCCATCAAAGTTCAAAGACTGTCCGAACAGCCTCTTCAACCGGCTTCTTCAAAGATTAACCGATGCAACTTCAAAAGGTGTGAAATTTCGGCCTAGGATTTCAATTCTTTGTATAAGCATTTTGTAATATTTGCTTGGGTTAGATTGTTATAAAAAAAACAGTACATTCAAATACATATACACATATATTTCGGACAAGAAAAGAAGAAAAAAAAAAAAGAGCGGTCCGAAAATTTTTTTTTTCTAGCATATTCATACTTCTTGTTGGACCATTTTGAGTTACTTGTGATAAGCAGTTTTAAAAAAAAATTTGGGGTTGTTCCAATTGTTAGCTTGTTATAATTCTTGTTTGGAGCTTCCAAGATTATTGTTGTTGGACTATTTATTGTATGTAAATTGGACTGTTGTAAGCAATTTGTTGCTGCACTATTGGAGTTTCAAAGGTTGTAAACAATTGTTATTGTATTGGTTGTTATTTGCTACTTGCACGATTGTAACCTCTTGTCATTGGGCTAGTAGTTGTTTTTGATACTTGGAAGATTGTAAGCTACTGTTCTTGTACTAGTTTGTATTTGTTATTTGAGCTTCAATCGGACTGGTTGATTTGTTGAGTTCGGTTCTGAAGTGTAGCTTGAGTTTAAGAGGAATTTGAGTGTAAAAAGGCAAGAGTGTGTGAGCTCATTTGAGGGTGTCATTGCCGTGACATAAACAAGAGGGGAGTGACAACATTCGAGTGAAACACGTGAGGGAGTGTGTGAGGTTGTTTATCACTAACGCTGTTTTGCAGGTATAATATCACTTCGCAATGTCACAAGGAGGTAGCACTGAGGAGCACCAAGGGGGAGATGCAAATATTGCTTTCACTTTGAAAGCTATGCAGCAACAATTTGAGAGGTTCAACCAAGCCTTTGTTGAGATAAGAGAACAAATTGATGAGATCAGACAAGAGAGGCCAGTCCCCCTCATGTTCAATTCTTTCTTCTTTCGGATTTGCATAGAATTCATATACGAGTGAAGGATAATACTCTTCATCAATAACTAATAGATTACTCCACCCAATATCACCAAATAAAGATAGGACATTACCCATATTTGTGAGTTTGTCAAAATCCACTCTGTTTCCAGGGATGATTTTCCTTGATTTCTTGCTCCAATCTTCGAATTCTGATGTAGCCTTGATAGAGACAAACTTGTCAGCTCCAGATGATGATTGAGGAACCCTAATTCTTCTTGGTTCATTGAGACTTCGTCTTCCTTCTCCCTCCTTCTTAATATTTACTCTCTTAGTTCTCACCATAATGTATTTCTAACAGAAAAACAGTGAAATCTAAGAAGTATTTAGGGTTAGGAATTTAAAAATCCAAGTGGTTTGATGAGAAAATGATGAAATTTTAAAAGAGAGAGCTCGGATGATAAAAATTGTGAGTAACGGCTATTTTGGTCTCTTTAAAACTATTGTAACCGCAAAGTTCGGACGACCAAACTTTTTGGTTTGGTTCCCAACATGCGTCCGAACTTCTCTGTTTCTCCAGTTTTAGGAAGTTCGGACGTCCGAACTTTCTATCATGCGTCCGAACATGCATCTAAACTTTTCTGTCTAGGATTTTCTGACTAAGTTTGGACGTTCCATTTTCACTCAATGCATCTAAATTGTGCATCCGAAATTTTCCCGCTTTTGTCACACTTAAATAAACACATTTAGTAATTGAATTTTGAGATTCCTAAGAGCCTTCTTAAATGATTAAACCTATACTCAGCCAAAGGCTTGTGAATATATCAGTAATTTGATCATTTGTATTTATATATTCTAAGCATATGTCTCTTTTAGCAACATGATCATGAATAAAATGATGCTTAATCTTTATATGCTTTGTTCTAGAATATTGAATGTGATTTATGCTCAAATTGATAGCACTAGTATTGTCACATAATATTGGCACATTATTGAATTTAAGACCATAATCAAGTAAAGTATGCTGCATCTATAATATTTGAGCACAACAACTACCAGCTGCAATGTATTCAGCTTCAGCACACATGCTTGTCTTTTACTATACGAAGACACAAGACAACTACCAAAAAATTGACAATGACCACTTGTACGTTTTCGTTCAACTTTGCATCCAGCATAATCAGCAGATGAAGATTTTGAAAACCAAAGACCATAGTCATGTGTATCAATCAAATAGCGAAAAATACGTTTGACGGAAATTAAATGAGATTCTTTAGGACAAGATTGAAATCTAGCACATAAACACACAACAAACATAATATCTGCTCTACTTGCTGTGAGATAGAGTAAACTTCCAATCATATCTCTATATGACTTCTCATCGACATTTTTAGCTTTTTCATCTTTATCAAGTTTAGTTGATAAACTCATTAGAGTACCAATCCCTTTTGCTTGATCCATTCCAAATCTTTTCAATAACTCCTTGGTATACTTTGCCTGATTTATGAAGAAACTACGGCGTGGGAACTATTTCTTAAGCGGAACTAGACACTAACCTCTAATTCACATAACTCAAATCATTCAAGTACTGAGGCACCCCATGATATACATGAAGTATACCACTTAGAGTGGGCAATTAATTCGGCAGATCTGGCGATAAATCGCTACCTCGATATACTTAAATTCAAAGAATCATGTAAGACTAGAATAGAAAATCGGAAACTGAAGATTACACAAACTTATATGCTTCTCATTCAAACTTCAAACTTACAAACTATCTCCCAACTCCGGATGCCGAGAATGGCTGAGAGATTGAGGATTTATAGACTAGCAAACTTACACACGAAGTAAAGGATGATGCTATCGTACAAGCACTAAGCAAACAAAGCAATAAAGTAAAAGATACAAAACTGAAAGCAATCAAGTAAAAGCTTCACGCGGGAATCTTTTTTCTTTAGTGGTCTTCAGCACTACTGTCGTAGTCTGAATTATTGTGGGGCATCCAGGGCTCATCATAGTTGAAATCTTCGTCATCTGATGATAAAGGCTCTGGATAGTGGTGTATGCGCTGTCCATGGTTATCATAGTCAATGTTGGACGGATGCGCTTCTGTGTAGATCAATATCTCCGCAAAATACGGATGTGCGGGCCAATCTGGATAAAGGGGAATCTCCATAGGTGAGGAGGGAAGTGTATGGCCGTCAATCAAGGATATGACTCCATTCTTGATAGCCATCTGAGTCAGAATGTCGATCCTGGTATCTGGATGATTCCTTTGGGCCTGAGGATTTGCAATATTGAACCTGTGCCAACCCAAGACTTCTTCATGTGGAAAGTGATATAATCTTGGTGACAGTCGTTCTGGGCCTGACTGGATGTGGAGATTAAGTATGGGCCGCTGCAAGCTGATAACCACATATGTACTGGGCCGAGTGCATAGAAATATAAACCAACCGGATAGGTCAAGAAACCATTTTAATAACTTGAACATCCTGGATTGATCTGGTGTGATGTTGTGACCTTGGTCGCAGCTCCAAATGTAAGAAAACAGGCTTGAATAATTGAACACGAAGGCGATCTTATGGGCTTCCAATAAGTACCAAAAATAACAATAAGCAAGCTTTGGAAGATGCCATAATTCACAGAGATGAAATATGGTGTGGTATGGGTGATCAGGGTGATTGTGAATACCACGAAAAACTGATGTGCCATGGTGTTGCAAAAGGAGTTTGTGAAACAGTCTGTAGTTCAAGGAGGTTCTGAAAGGCAGGGTTTGGTCCATAATTGTTTCAATGACTTCAGGAGGGAGATGTGAGAGGTTAAATGGTGCAAGGCAAGGAATAAGTGTATGGGCTGGTGCTGGTCTGGTAAGAGGGTTTCTGCTCAAGTAATCTGCAAGAATATTAGCTTTACCAGGAATGTGCTTTACCGTAAAAGTGTACTGGGAAAACCATTGCTGCCAACGCAAAAGCTGTGCGTCTGGAATAGTTTTCTGTTTGAACTGGATCATCCTGGGAAAGGAAGACATATCCATCTCAATTTGGAAAATGTGGCTGACGAGAAAGAATTCGAACTTCTCAATTCCTCTTTTTGACTGCAAGGATCTCTTGGAATGTAGAGTGGTAATGCTTTTCAGAATCTTTGAATTGTCCACTCTGATATCCACATATGTGTCGCTGGCCATTGATTTCTTCAAGTAGAATGGCGCCCCAAAACTCATCTGAAGCATCTGTCTGGAGTATGCGAAGACCATCTGCAGGAATTTGTAATGGTGAGGCTTTGGCTGCTAAGTCCTTTAACTGCCGAACTGCTGCAGTGTGCTGAGTTGTCCAGGGAGGAGGAGACTTCTTGAGTCTGGCTGAAAGTAGAGCTCTGGGTTGAGCGACTCGATGGATGAAATTATGAATGTAATTCACAATTCCGAGAAACTGCTGTAACTGCTGGGTGCTGAGAATTTCATCAGGGAACTCTTGTAACCTGTGGGCAATGTGAGGCTGCGGGACATAACTCCCGTTGGAAAGTTTCATACCTAAAAATTCAATTTCTTGTTTTCCCAAAAGCATTTTCTTTTCTGAAAGCATGATTCCATAAGACTGAGCAATTTTGTGAAACTGCTGAATGAGTTTAAAATGGGAATCAACATCCTTTGAAAAGAGAAGAATATCATCAATGTAAATCAAAATGTTGGGAAACAGTTCATGGAAAATTTTTGTCATAGCCTTCTGAAAATAAGAGGGAGCAACCTTCAAACCGAAAGGCATGACAGTCCATTGAAAGTGATGGTTTGGAATACAGAATGCAGTTTTAAATCTGTCTTGAGGAGCAATTCCAAGTTGCCAAAATCCTGCTTTTAAATCAAATTTTGAAAACCATTTTGCATTAGCAAGATACTGGAACAATGTATTCCGTCTGGGTAGAGGAAACTTGTCATCTAGCAGAACTTTGTTCAAAGTCTGATAGTTGATCACTAATCTCATTTTTCCTGTAATCTGCTCTGCTCTCTTGTTAACATAAAAAGCTTCTGAAGCCCACGAAGAAGATGTAGGCTCAATTAGATTTTCAGAGAGGAGTTGCTGTATTTCTTTTGTAGCTAAACGATAGTGGTCTGGAGACATTCCACTATGACTAGCTTTCTGTGGAGTACTCTCATGATCTAGCTTAAATGGAAGCTGAATATAGAAGTTTGTATTCTTCCAGAGAGGGTTCGAACATTTAAGCAAGAAGTCAGAATGAGACTGAGCACAAGAGACTGTGACTATTTCTGAACGGATAGAGTCAAATGGGTCTGGTGAAGCTGGAGTGAGCTGAAAGAAATTTTGGGAAAGTGCCCAAGGCACTGAGTGACCTTTGTACAATATGCCAGAAGGAGTGTAAGACAATAGTGGTATCTGACACAAGATGTCGAAGCCTATGATGAGGTCTTTCTGAGGAAGTGCTGATCCTAAAATCTGGTGTTAATTGTAAGATTAGGAAGGATCTGTATATGCACGGGCTTACTGATCTTATCTATGATGAAATCACTACCATTGGCTGCCCTAAAAGTCTTAATGCATGGAGTCCAAAAATGTGATGAGAGTATTTTAGGGTTCATGACAGTGCATGCAGCTCTTGTATCTAGCAATGCGACTACTGGAATGCCAAGTGATGTATGCTCAGGAATGATTGTAGCACATATGAGGGGGTAAGGTTTGGGAGTCATGCTCATGAATGAATTAAACATATAAATCGGTTCAGGGATTTCAGAATCTGATTGTTCACCTGAGGACTCATCATCAGTATATGCAATGGCTAGAAGAGAATCTTCTGAAGGTTCATCTAGGACATCAAAGAGTGATTCAATGTCTGATGTGTCTCCTGGGTCAAGGTGAGGGGATATTTGGTTCATAAATTGCTGTCTTTTGGATCTCTTCGGGCAATTCTTGGCAAAATGTCCTTTCTGGTTGCAGATATAACATCTATCAGTCTTGTTTTTCCCTTTGCGACTTTTCTTCCTTAATAATTTCCATCTCTTTCTGAAGGATCGGAATTTCTTTGGTCTTGAGTTTTCTGGACTATGCTTATGGTAATGGGATTTCTTCTTGGTGGAGCAATCACACTTCTTCTCGTCTTTGCATTTGATCGAGAGATACTTCTCTGAACAAGCAGGGCCAAGTAGCTTGGTACTGGTTTGATACTTCTGCCAAAATCTGGTTTGGACACAGAGCTTTTCAAGTGCTTGCTGCATTAATTGCCAAAGTTGTCCAATTTTGAGTTGTTGCCAATCACCATTTTGCGATCTGACTTGCCTCATGGTCTCATCCGCTAATTCTTCAGGAACAGAATTTACAAAAGCTTGCTTGAGGCTGATGTCATCGATCTGATTGATGATGTAGAATCGCTTGCACATACGATCATAATGTTTCTCGAGATCTTTAAGCTGAACAGAACAGCATTTCATCTTTAGGAACTCAGTGCGAGCATTGGTGATGTCATGGGTGACTGCTCCTAGAAAATGCCTTCTGAGAATTAATATGAGTTCTTCTGCACTGGTGATTTGGAGGAACTGAAGCTGTCTGTATTCTCCAAGAGAATTCCAAAAATCTCTGAGACTTACTTCAAGTCGTGCAACAAATCTTTTTACTACTTCATCCATCGGGTACTGTTGCATGTCAGTAACTATCCAAGCATACAGTGACTGAAATCTTTGGCTCCATTTGGACGGGGGAATATCGTCAAGGGTGAACTTGCAGTGATGTTCTGTCTTGACAACAGTCTTGACTGTTTGAAGAGGCTCTGGAGGCTCATCCTCCATGGGAGTTTCAACCGGTTCAACAACTGGTTCGGGCCCCATCATATAGATATGGTCAGGAGAGTCCAATGGATCAATAGACTCTACAGAAGAGGGTTCTGAGTCTGTCTCTGAGATTGACAAGGGTTCCGAGGAAGTAGGGATAATGGGAAGGATTTGTGATGGAGGTGTTGCGACTTGTTTGAGGAGATAAGAGATCGGGTTTGGATCTGTGAAAGTCATGATTGACTGAGGTGGTGCTGAGGAGGCACCTGTGGTAGGGTCTGATGGTTCAGATAAAGGTAAGGAGAGAGGTGTTTGGGAAGATGATGGTTTTGGTGAGTGTGTAGGTGGTTGAGGTTCGACTGGCTGTTTTGGGCTTCGTTTCTTATGGTGTGGTGAATCTTTCCATAAGGCTAAGGATGGTGAGTATGTTGAACTTGGGGTAGGCCAAAATGGTTGAGAGGTGAGTGAAGGTGGTGAGGTAGGAAGCTGAGGGAAATAGGAAAGAGTGGTAAAGATACTGGTTTGTGACTATTGAATGAGGGATTGGTGTTGGGTTTCAAGTGATCTAAGCTGATGTTGTAAAGATTCTTTTTCGGAGAGTAGCTTAATCATCTTGGGTGACCATTCAGTGGTGTATTGGACTAAAAACGAAAGTTGCTGATGTAGGGCTTCAACCTTAGAGCGTACCTCAGAAATAGTTTGGGCCATAAATGTTGTCTGAGAGTTTTGATGTTGGGCCTGGACTTTGAGAGACTCTTGGTTGGACAGAATTTGCTTGAGAGCTGTATTCTGAGCCACAGCATTATCCGTTTGCCAATTGAGAACTGCTTCTGCAGCTGAAACTGTTTTTGGCTGACCTTTCTCATCAAGGGTTTTTGGAGGTTTCACCTTCCAAGCATGGGTAGTTTGGTCTTTTTGGAAAGTATGCTGAGGAGGAAACTGGACGCTTGTTGAAGATGGTGCAGGTGGATCTAATGGTTCCATCATGAAACTTAGATCTGGTGGTTCTGGCTTGGATCCATATGTGACATAATACTGGAAATCTCTTCCAGATGGTTCTCCAAGGAGTCCAACTGTGGGGTCCTGTTTCTCATACTTCTGCCGTAAGGCTTTCTGAGTAGATTTATGAGGAAGTATCTGGTCCTCATCAGTGGATTCAGCAAGACAGTCTGGGCATGAACAGACATCATACCAAATATGACCTGTCTGATCCTTTTCTTGAAGTACTGGACATCCATTAGATGCAAACTTTGCAATGGGAATATTCAAGGAACTCCATTTATCTCCATCCATGACTGAGAATTCCGTAGGGAAGACAGTTGAGACTTCATTCCGGCCAGAGAAACGGATCTCTACAGTACCGTCTTTTTTGGTGATGAAAGTTGGTTCTGCGTTTTGGATAGGTTTTGTAGAACTGGCTTGGTGTTTTTCATAACTGGTGGTCCAGGAGGCAGGTAACAAGGCTTGTAACTGGTCTTTGGTTATCTGTCTGGGGACAAAGGTACAGTGAGGGGTGTTTGGTGAGTCGACAGAGAGGAAAATAGATTCACCGTTCTGTAGTTGAGATGGTAACGGTAGATCTAAAGCATGGTTTTGGATTCTGTAGGCCATTTGGTGGTGGAGTGTGGCAAGGTAAGTATTTTCAAGTTCAGGGCCAAAGATCTGGATCTGGACTTTGAATATTGTGGGTAAGGATGGATCTTCAAGGTGCATCGTGAAATTGGGGAAAAGGGTAATGAAGATGGTACTGCGACTGAGAGTGGTCCGGGATCTGTCCCCAATTACAGCATGTTCATACTTCCGGAACCTTGAATCCAGCAAAGCAATCCGAGAAACCATAGGCAATCCTTTCTTTGCATGAAGTGTCAAAGCCAATCTTACTGCTCCGAAGTGAATATGTGAATAACCTTCTTTGATCCAATTGACAGGGAATTCAGAAGGGATTTCAAGGGTAACATATTGCTCATGGGTGGTAGCAGGAAGTTTATGTGTAGATAAATGGGAGGCTTGGACAAAATCTTTGGAGTGGGATTGAAACTGGGATTTGCCAAACACTTGCTTAAGGCGAACGCCGACACTATTTTTGGTTTTTTGATAAACACTATATGGATTAACTATAGGATATGCAGACAATGGATATTTATCATTTTCTGAAACATAATCTAATTCATATACATTAGATAAACGAGATGATTGAGATTTAACAGGAGAATGTTCAGGGCCAGAGATCTGGATCTGGACTTTGAATACTATGGGTAAGGATGGATCTTCAAGGT
Organism: Rauvolfia tetraphylla; assembly: GCA_030512225.1. NCBI lineage: Eukaryota > Viridiplantae > Streptophyta > Magnoliopsida > Gentianales > Apocynaceae > Rauvolfia > Rauvolfia tetraphylla. The sequence goes on from JAJQKT010000050.1 coordinate 110,098, forward strand.
GCATCGTGAAATTGGGGAAAAGGGTAATGAAGATGGTACCAGAATTGAGAGTGGTCTGGACTGTCCCAATTACAGCATGTTCATACTTCCGAAACCTTGAATCCAGCAAAGCAATCCGAGAAACCATAGGCAATCCTTTCTTTGCATGAAGTGTCAAAGCCAATCTTACTGCTCCGAAGTGAATATGTGAATAGCCTTCTTTGATCCAATTGACAGGGAATTCAGAAGGGATACAAAGCTGAAAGCAATCAAGTAAAAGCTTCACGCGGGAATCTTTTTTCTTTAGTGGTCTTCAGCACTACTGTCGTAGTCTGAATTATTGTGGGGCATCCAGGGCTCATCATAGTTGAAATCTTCGTCATCTGATGATAAAGGCTCTGGATAGTGGTGTATGCGCTGTCCATGGTTATCATAGTCAATGTTGGACGGATGCGCTTCTGTGTAGATCAATATCTCCGCAAAATACGGATGTCCGGGCCAATCTGGATAAAGGGGAATCTCCATAGGTGAGGAGGGAAGTGTGTGGCCGTCAATCAAGGATATGACTCCATTCTTGATAGCCATCTGAGTCAGAATGTCGATCCTGGTATCTGGATGATTCCTTTGGGCCTGAGGATTTGCAATATTGAACCTGTGCCAACCCAAGACTTCTTCATGTGGAAAGTGATATAATCTTGGTGACAGTCGTTCTGGGCCTGACTGGATGTGGAGATTAAGTATGGGCCGCTGCAAGCTGATAACCACATATGTACTGGGCCGAGTGCATAGAAATATAAACCAACCGGATGGGTCAAGAAACCATTTTAATAACTTGAACATCCTGGATTGATCTGGTGTGATGTTGTGACCTTGATCGCAGCTCCAAATGTAAGAAAACAGGCTTGAATAATTGAACACGAAGGCGATCTTATGGGCTTCCAATAAGTACCAAAAATAACAATAAGCGAGCTTTGGAAGATGCCATAATTCACAGAGATGAAATATGGTGTGGTATGGGTGATCAGGGTGATTGTGAATACCACGAAAAACTGATGTGCCATGATGTTGCAAAAGGAGTTTGTGAAACAGTCTGTAGTTCAAGGAGGTTCTGAGAGGCAGGGTTTGGTCCATAATTGTTTCAATGACTTCAGGAGGGAGATGTGAGAGGTTAAATGGTGCAAGGCAAGGAATAAGTGTATGGGCTGGTGCTGGTCTGGTAGGAGGGTTTCTGCTCAAGTAATCTGCAAGAATATTAGCTTTACCAGGAATGTGCTTTACCGTAAAAGTGTACTGGGAAAACCATTGCTGCCAACGCAAAAGCTGTGCGTCTGGAATAGTTTTCTGTTTGAACTGGATCATCCTGGGAAAGGAAGACATATCCATCTCAATTTGGAAATTGTGGCTGACGAGAAAGAATTCGAACTTCTCAATTCCTCTTTTTGACTGCAAGGATCTCTTTGAATGTAGAGTGGTAATGCTTTTCAGAATCTTTGAATTGTCCACTCTGATATCCACATATGTGTCGCTGGCCATTGATTTCTTCAAGTAGAATGGCGCCCCAAAACTCATCTGAAGCATCTGTCTGGAGTATGCGAAGACCATCTGCAGGAATTTGTAATGGTGAGGCTTTGGCTGCTAAGTCCTTTAACTGCCGAACTGCTGCAGTGTGCTGAGTTGTCCAGGGAGGAGGAGACTTCTTGAGTCTGGCTGAAAGTAGAGCTCTGGGTTGAGCGACTCGATGGATGAAATTATGAATGTAATTCACAATTCCGAGAAACTGCTGTAACTGCTGGGTGCTGAGAATTTCATCAGGGAACTCTTGTAACCTGTGGGCAATGTGAGGCTGCGGGACATAACTTCCGTTGGAAAGTTTCATACCTAAAAATTCAATTAATGCTAGATGAAGAGGTAGACATGATATGTGATGTAGATGTATGTATCCTGGGGAATGAAGGGGAATTGCGTGTTCTCTATTTTAAGCCAAGTACGATAAGGAAATGTTAAGATCAAGAACATGTTAAGATCAAGAACCTGACACAAGTCTGCGCTCAAAACGACACCTTCTCTGTATGGCCTGGCAAGCTCCTTTTCCAATGTTTTGGTCTCTGATCTAACATGGACTTAGGCTGATCTGTAGATTCTGAGTTCTAGTGAAGTGTTCAGGTACTCAACCTATGTTTGGTTTTCTGAGGGTGATATATGGGATCACGGGTCATACTAATCCAAGAAGTTGAGCAGGGTTACTAATCATCACAGAACGAAAGAAGTCTACTGGGTATGGCATAGAAGAGAGAGAACCTAAGCAATTCACCACCTTCCTCAGGACACACACTGACTAACTTAGTTATGCATGATATGCATGAACATGTCTAAGTGATATGTGAAGTGAGGGTATGGCTCTGATACCAACTACGGCGTGGGAACTATTTCTTAAGCGGAACTAGACACTAACCTCTAATTCACATAACTCAAATCATTCAAGTACTGAGGCACCCCATGATATACATGAAGTATACCACTTAGAGTGGGCAATTAATTCGGCAGATCTGGCGATAAATCGCTACCTTGATATACTTAAATTCAAAGAATCATGTAAAACTAGAATAGAAAATCGGAAACTGAAGATTACACAAACTTATATGCTTCTCATTCAAACTTCAAACTTACAAACTATCTCCCAACTCCGGATGCCGAGAATGGCTGAGAGATTGAGGATTTATAGACTAGCAAACTTACACACGAAGTAAAGGATGATGCTATCGTACAAGCACTAAGCAAACAAAGCAATAAAGTAAAAGATTACAAACTTCTATATTCAGCTTCCATTTAAGCTAGATCATGAGAGTACTCCACAGAAAGCTAGTCATAGTGGAATGTCTCCAGACCACTATCGTTTAGCTACAAAAGAAATACAGCAACTCCTCTCTGAAAATCTAATTGAGCCTACATCTTCTTCGTGGGCTTCAGAAGCTTTTTATGTTAACAAGAGAGCAGAGCAGATTACAGGAAAAATGAGATTAGTGATCAACTATCAGACTTTGAACAAAGTTCTGCTAGATGACAAGTTTCCTCTACCCAGACGGAATACATTGTTCCAGTATCTTGCTAATGCAAAATGGTTTTCAAAATTTGATTTAAAAGCAGGATTTTGGCAACTTGGAATTGCTCCTCAAGACAGATTTAAAACTGCATTCTGTATTCCAAACCATCACTTTCAATGGACTGTCATGCCTTTCGGTTTGAAGGTTGCTCCCTCTTATTTTCAGAAGGCTATGACAAAAATTTTCCATGAACTGTTTCCCAACATTTTGAATCTTTTTACTACTTCATCCATCGGGTACTGTTGCATGTCAGTAACTATCCAAGCATACAGTGACTGAAATCTTTGTCTCCATTTGGACGGGGGAATATCGTCAAGGGTGAACTTGCAGTGATGTTCTGTCTTGACAACAGTCTTGACTGTTTGAAGAGGCTCTGGAGGCTCATCCTCCATGGGAGTTTCAACCGGTTTTGGATCTCTTCGGGCAATTCTTGGCAAAATGTCCTTTCTGGTTGCAGATATAACATCTATCAGTCTTGTTTTTCCCTTTGCGACTTTTCTTCCTTAAGAATTTCCATCTCTTTCTGAAGGATCGGAATTTCTTTGGTCTTGAGTTTTCTGGACTGTGCTTATGGTAATGGGATTTCTTCTTGGTGGAGCAATCACACTTCTTCTCGTCTTTGCATTTGATCGAGAGATACTTCTCTGAACAAGCAGGGCCAAGTAGCTTGGTACTGGTTTGATACTTCTGCCAAAATCTGGTTTGGACACAGAGCTTTTCAAGTGCTTGCTGCATTAATTGCCAAAGTTGTCCAATTGTGAGTTGCTGCCAATCACCATTTTGCGAGACTCCATCCTTAGTTTGCTTAATTTGCAGCCCAAGAAAGAAATTTATTTCTCCCATCATACTCATTTCAAATTTATTTTGCATTGATTTGGCAAATTCTTCACAAAGAGATGTGTTAGTAGCACCAAAAATAATGTCATCAACATAAATTTGCACAAGTAAAATATCATTATTGCTAGAGATTTTTATAAAAAATGTTTGTCCACTTTTCTTTTTGCAAATCCTTTTGAAAGAAGAAAACCACTTAATCTTTCAACCAAGCTCGTGAAGCTTGTGTCAATTCATATAAAGCTTTGGTTAACTTGAAAACATGATTAGGAAATTTTTCATAAATAAAGCCAAGTGGATGTTCTACATAAACTTCTTCTTCAATAAAACCATTTAGAAATGTATTTTTAACATCCATTTGGAATAATTTAAAACCTTTAAAACAAGCAAACGCCAAAAGTATTCTTATGGATTCTAGTTTAGCTGCCAGAGTAAAAGTTTTATCATAATCAATACCTTCTTCTTGGTTAAAACCTTGAGCAACAAGCCTAACCTTATTTCTAACAACTTCTCCTAGTTCATTTAATTTATTCCTAAATACCCATTTTGTACCAATAATAGAATGATCATGAGGTCCTGGGGTAAGAGTCCATACTTTATTTCTTTCAAACTGATTTAACTCCTCTTCCATAGCAATAATCCAAAAATCATCACACAATGCATCATCAATGTTTTTAGGTTCAATGTGAGATAAAAAAGCAAAGTTGTCGATAAAATATCGCCTTGTTTTAACTCCTTGGGAGACATCACCAATGATTTGCTCCTTAGGATGACCTCTTGCATATCTTAGATCCTTTGAAAGATGAACTGAATGAAGACACCCTCTTCGCCATTGAAGAAGACGAAATCCCTTTGTCTTACCATATAGCAGAACCAGTTCCTCGGAACCAGACCCAACACTTCCAGAAAAATCACCAGAAAAACCTTCTGTCCCAATCCTTACTATCCAGACCCGAAAAACACATCCTCAAACCCCTGTTCAAATTCGAACCTCCAAATATGATAAACCCATTCCTGCTATAGCCTTCTTTGATACAGGTGCTGCAGTATCCATGATGAATCCATCTGTCCTACCTCCTGAACATTGGACAGAACATCAGAAAGAATTCATCACTACTGATGGTAAAACATTCTCCTACAGTGACTTCATATAAGTAATCTAATTTCTTAGATGCAGTTTGACGGAAAAAAGTAGTATCTAAGGATATAGATGAACGGGAAGTTTCTGGATACATGAGTGGATCAGGCTTCTTCAACTCTAGCTTAATTTCTGATACACCAATGGCTCTGATACCAAATATAGTGATGACCTAGAACCTGAAAGTATTCAAAAGAGAATAATTTTAGAAACTCAAACCGAGACTGCTTAAGAAGGTATGTCTTGGATCCTGTCCTTAAGAAACTCAACTCTTGGGCACTCAAAGGATCCTGTCCTCTTATCTTTCAACAATCGAAGAAGGAATAAAATCAGCCATTCAGGAAAAAATACTTCACAATTTCTAAGTATCACCGAACAAGGATCTAAGCTAAAGCCATATCAGAAATAGAAGCAGAGAAGAATAATAGAGGAAATTTAGAAAGACATGTTTTGTAGAACACACCAGAGAGATATTAGTACTCGGGAACTCAGCTTGATGAAATGGTTACAACAATGGGATCTTTATATAGAGCTCCAAGGAGGGACCTAGAAGACTAAATTATTGAGCTATGACGTCATTGCTTACATCATGGTAGCTAATGAGGTCATTGCTTACATCACACCACATTTATCAGCTTTATTCAGCTGAGAAACAAAGTTGACACGATAGTACACTGAACAACAAAGATAACAAAGTGCAGAGCACTAAATATAAAAGTCTTCACAGCTGTAATGCTCAGAATCAGTTGGTGTGGAAACATCACTATCAGTGGAGCCAGGGTCAGTGATATTGCGTTAAATAATGATGTCCTGATGCAGAGCATGTACTTTTGCTTTTTTCTTTCTTTGCTTGAGTGCGCCCTTTCTGAGTGAGGTGACACAAGTGGTTCGAGCAGTTTCATCAAAGACCATACGTGGAAAGGTAAACCCATGTGATGATTGAGAAGAGCTAGCTGGCTGAAGGTTAAAGTAATTAAAAGGTGTTTCAGTGTCTGGTTGGGAATCAGGCAAGTGGTGAAGGTACCATTCACGAGCTATGTTGATGTTTATCTCGTGATGATGATTGGTCAGATAATTTCAAGAACCATAATCATCAGGCCAGATTTCTTGAGGCATAATTTTATTTTTTAGAAACATATATTTTTTAGCCTCATAATATTTTTGAGGAAGATCTAGCACAGTGATGGAATTGACCTGGTAATGATGGGAGTATGGGTGGATTGTGAAATCAGGGTCTATTGGGCATTGAATATCAAAGAGGAGAAAATGTTTAGGAAAAGTGAGGAGTAAGTTTTTTCATTTTGCTAAAGGTTTAAACCAGGTTAAGAACTCAAGCATACTTGGAATAAACCCTTTAAGAAATAATACAGAGTCGATTTCAAGAAGAATGTGGTACTATTGACAGAGGTACCAGAAGAACCATTTTAACAGAGGAGGGAAATCAGTAGGTCTGAGAATGAAAACCTGACTGAAAGAGAAATTTGGATTTACTCCGGATGGTATAAGGATGGATCCTCCAAATTCTTTAAAAACCTGTAGCTTATAAGAATATCTTTTTTGAATCATTGAGTCTACAGAACATGGAACTGGGTAGTGTGGAGGAAAATCATGAGGAATACTAGGTGGGTTTAATAGCTGGGTCGGATCATGGCTATAACAGGTTTGGTGGTAAAGGAATCAGGTCGAGAAAGGAAATCAACCACAACATTAGATTTTACCTTTGATATGTTTGACCTCAAATGAATACTGCGCAAACCACGTTGACCACCTGAGCAGTTGAGGATGAGGAACTTGCTTCTGTCTTGGGACATGGGTGCAAACAGCTGACTGTTTGTCATCTACCTTGATAAGAAGAGCATCTTCTCTAGTAGGAAGGGAGAGATCTATGGCATGGTTTTGAACTCGGTAGATCATTTGATAGTGTAAAGTTGCAGTAAGAGCATCATGTACCTGAGAGGTTCCTGCAATCTGGACTTGTACCTTTAGAGCATTTAGCAAATGTGGATCTACTAGAGACATATTGAAGTTGGGGTACAAGGTAATGAATATCGTGCCAGCATTGAGTGTTGCTGCAACTGTGGTGATACAAGCATTCTGATATGCTAGAAAGCGGGTATCCAAGAGGGCAACTCGGTCAACCATAGGAAGACCCTTTCTGCCGTGGAGGGTGAGAGCTATACGAACAGCACCGAAGTGAAGATGAGTGTAACCATGTTACTTCCATTGACGGGAAAAGTCTTCTGAAATGTAAAGGGTATCAAATTGCTCTTTACCAAGGGGAAACTATGGACTTAGCATAATTAGTATAAGGATTCATGAAAGGATGATTTTCAGGAGAAAACTGAGAAGATGAATCTACAGTGACTTCATATAAGTAATCTAATTTCTTAGATGCAGTTTGACGGAAAAAAGTAGTATCTAAGGATATAGATGAACGGGAAGTTTCTGGATACATGAGTGGATAAGGCTTCTTCAACTCTAGCTTAATTTCTGATACACCAATGGCTCTGATACCAAATATAGTGATGACCTAGAAACTGGAAGTATTCATGCTCGATATAATGTTCTTGACAAATTTGTAATGTTATAACTGATAGTGGGAGTTGTACAAATGTGGGTAGTACATTGTTGGTAAACAAATTAAAGCTACCAACTCTTAAGCATCCTAAACCCTACAAGCTGCAATGGTTGAATGATAGTGGGGAAGTAATTGTCAACAAGAAAGCTGTGGTGGCATTATCTATTGGGAGATACAAGGACCAAATTCTTTGTGATGTAGTACCCAAGTAAGCAAGTCATATTTTGTTGGGCAGACCATGGCAATATGATCGAAGTGTTACTCATGATAGATATAGCAATAAGTATTCATTTATATTCAATGCAATATCCATAACTCTCTCACCCTTGTCCCAAAAACAAGTGAATGAGGATCAAAGAAGGATCCAAGAATACTATGAAAAAGAGGCTGTTGAGAGCAAAAAAAAGGGAGAAGATTGAAAACAATTCAAAAGAAAAAGAGAGGGTAGGAGATAAAAAAGAGGAGAGAGGAGAGTGAAAAAAAAAAGAAGCTGAGTATTTTTGCGAGTGCAAAAGAGATTGTGCAAGAGTTGAGTTTAAGGCATCCTTTGTACATACTTTGGTGCAGGGAAGTTTTTATTGCTATTAATGAAACTAACTCTTCTTTGCCTAGTATTGTTTGTACTCTTTTGCAGGAATTCTCTAATGTATTTCCAGAAGAACTGCCGACAGGATTACTGCCTTTGAGAGGAATTGAACATCAAATGTACGTCATTCTTGGAGTGCCAATTCCAAACAAACTATTATAGGTGTAATCCGGAAGAAACGAAAGAGATACAAAGACAAGTTGATGAACTCTTAGAGAAAGGCCTTTCAAGAAAAAGCATGAGTCCAAGTGCTGTCCTAGTCATTCTAGTACCTAAGAAGCACTCTTCTTGGAGAATGTGTATGGATTGTTGACATGCAATTCGAGGAAGAAAAGATGGCGACGATGGAATTTTCGGCTTGAACAAACAAAGACTCAACTTTCGAACAAACAAACAATTCTTATACACACAAGATAATTAAATTCCTACGACACCTCTTAGAAACTTGTTCTAAGCAATCCCGATAATAAGAATTTAACCAAGTAAGAAAAACACTTACACGCCACAATCAGAAATCTCAATTGATAAGTGAAAGTGTAGTTCTTGGAGTAACAAGAGTAAGAGGAATCAACCCTCTCAAAGTGGTGGCGACAGTCCCTCTCAAATGACTCTCAAAATCTGACCTAATTGCCTCAAAGAAGGCTACTTATAGCTAGGGTAAGATATGAAAGGGTTGGGCTTAATGATACATGTAAGCCCAACATAAAACAAGACATAAAACAAATCCAACAAGATTGGCAGTCCAAGTTTTAGAAACATAACTTCCTCTTGGACTTGAGTCCATTACATAGCCTTCAAGTAGTAAAATCATCCGACCTAAATATTTGAGACAAATGGACCAAGTTGGGCTGCGGCCCAACTAATTCTCCTCCAACAGGTTTGGTTAACTCTATCCTTTTCAAATATTGGTCCACATAGGCAAATAAGGCCTCTTGAAGTGCCTTAGCCCTAGCTCTGGTCATTGAACCAACCGGTATAATTAGCTCTTTAATGGACACGTCCAAACCATCATAGTAATCCGTAGTCTTGCTCGCATCAGTCCCTCCCTCCTCATGAAGATTCATCCTCGAATCTGGATCCATATCAAAAGGAGAAATGTCAGCAACATTAAAGGTCGCGGAAACACCATACTCACCTGGCAGATCAAGCTTGTAGGCATTGTTATTGATTCTTTCTATCATTTGAAATGGACCATCTCCTCTAGGAGCTAATTTGGACTTTCGCTGGATAGGAAACCGTTCCTTCCTTAGGTGTACCCAAACCCAATCACCGGGTTCAAAAGTCACCAATTTTCGTCCTTTATTAGCTTGTTTGGCATAGACATTATTCTTCTGCTCAATATGCTGTCTTGCCTTCTCGTGTAGGGTCCGTACCAGTTTAGCTTTGCTCTTACCATCTGTACTAGACAACTCATGCAAAGGTAAAGGCAGCAAATCCAAAACAGTTAAAGGATTAAAGCCATATACAAGTTCAAATGGTGAATAACCTGTGGTTGAGTGCACACTCCGGTTATATGCAAACTCGATAAATGGTAAACTTTCACTCCAAGTTTTAAGATTCTTACAATTCTTACCAACGACAGCACGTAGTAAGGTACCTAAGGTCCTATTGACAACCTCGGTTTGACCGTCAGTCTGTGGGTGACATGTAGTAGAATAAAGCAGTTTGGTACCCAATTTGTCCCACAACACACGCCAAAAATGACTTAGAAATTTATCATCTCTATCAGAAAAAATAGACCTAGGAAGGCCATGCAATCTAACAACATCTTTGAAAAATAAATTAGCCACTTGCACAGCATCATCAGTCTTATGGCATGCAATGAAATGTGCCATCTTACTAAACCTATCAACAACAACGAAGATGCTATCGTATTCCTTTTTGGTCTTAGGCAAACCCAAAACAAAGTCCATAGAGATATCAGTCCATGGTTTAACAGGTACAGGTAAATACACAAACCATGAGGTTTAATAGTGGATTTTGCCTGCCTACATGCAATACACTTTGCACACACACGTTCCACATCCTTACGCATACCGGGCAAAAAAAAATGTTCTTGCAAAATATGCAAAGTCTTAGCAACCCCAAAATGTCCCATCAATCCTCTACTATGAGCCTCAAGCACTAATAAAGTACGCATAGAACAGTTAGGCACACACAATTGATTACCCCGAAAGAGATAGCCATCATGCTTATAGAATTTCTAGAATGCAGTATGTTCACAAGCAGAATATACAGTAGCAAAATCGTCATTAGGAACATATAATTCTTTAAGCTGCTCAAATCCCAATAATTTAGAATGTAGAGTAGTAATCAAAGAATACCTCCTAGATAAAGCATCTGCTACCACGTTCTCCTTGCCTTGCTTGTATTGTAGTACATAGGGAAAGGTTTCTAGAAACTCCACCTAGGTGGCATGTCGCTTGCTCAGCTTGCCCTGTCCCTTCAAGTGCTTTAAAGACTCATGATCGGTCCTAATGACAAACTCTCTAGGTTGGAGATAATGTTGCCACACTTCCAATACTCTCACAACTGCGTACAACTCCTTGTCATATGTGGGATAATTGAGTTGTGCACCACTAAGCTTCTCGCTAAATATGCAACTGGTCTGTTCTCCTGCAAAAGCACAGCACCTATACCAATCCCAGAAGCATCACATTCAACCTCAAAAACATTCTCAAAATCAGGTAAACATAAAATAGGGGCAGAACATAATTTTTTTTTCAATAATGTAAATGCATGTTCTTGTTCCCGACCCCAAGTAAACCCTTTTTCTTTCTTAATTACCTCAATTAAAGGAGCAGCAATAGTAGAAAAGTCCTTCACAAACCTCCTATAGAAACTAGCAAGCCCATGAAAACTCTTCACCTCACTCACACTCTTAGGAGTTGGTCAATCCTGGATAGCCTTCACCCTTTCACTATCAACCTCAACTCCCTGAGAACTGATTATAAACTCTAAAAATACTAATCGATCAATGCAAAATGTACACTTCTTAAGGTTTGCATACAGTTTTTCCTGTCTAAGTACATTTAAGACACACCTCACATGCATGAATGTATATCCAAATTAGTGCTATGTACCAAGATGTCATCAAAGTAAACAAGCACAAACTTGCCAAGAAATCCACGCAATACATGATTAATCAATCTCATAAAAGTGCTGCGTGCATTTGTTAAACCAAATGGTATAACTAACCACTTATACAACCCATACTTAGTTTTGAAAGCAGTTTTCCATTCATCCCCTGGTTTCATTCTAATTTGGTGGTATCCACTTTTCAAATCAATTTTTGTAAATGCACCATGCAGTTCATCAAGCATATCATCTAGCCTAGGGATAAGATGGCGATACTTTACAGTGATTTTATTCACGGCTCTACAATCCACACATATCCTCCTCGTTCCATCCTTCTTTAGCACCAACAACACAGGTACGGCACAAGGACTCAAGTTTTCTCTCACATGCCCTTTCTCCAATAGCTCATCCACTTGCTTCTGAAGCTCTTTTGTTTCCTCAGGATTACTCCGGTAAGCTGGACGATTAGGTATCTGAGCTCCAGGAATGAAGTCTATCTGGTGCTCTATGCCTCTCAAGGGTGGCAGTCCAGGGGGCATCTCCTCAGAAAAGACATCCGCATAATTCTGCAAAAGAGATGAAAACACGCTAGGCAAAGAATCAAGAGGGTTACCTATGGTTGCCCGAGTTGTCCTCTTGGATACCCGCTTTCTAGCATATCAGCATGCTTGTATCGCCACAGTTGAAGCAACACTGAATGCTGGCACGGTATTCATCACCTTGTACCCCAACTTCAATATGTCTCTGGCAGATCCACATCTGCTAAATGCTCTCAAGGTACAGGTCCAGATTGCAGGAGCCTCTCAGGTACATGATGCTCTCACTGCAACTTTATACTATCAAATGATCTACCGAGTCCAAAATCATGCCATAGATCTCTCCCTTCCTGGTGGAAAAGATGCTCTTCTTATCAAGGTAGATGACAAACAGTCAGCTGTTTGCACCCATGTCCCAAGACAGATTCCCAAATCTGAACTTCTCAGTCTCCTTCCTGACGCTTGGGTCACGGAATATGAAAAAGTCCATGAAGCTGCAAATCAGCCTCTGGAATCTTCATCCTCTCAGATCTCTCAGAATTCTGATGGCTCTATTTCCATCAGATTTGATCATAAGCATCTCCAGTCTATAAAGCAAAACTATCCGAGAATTGCTATGATTCGTCTTCCTGTCTCAGATCCTCCTCCAGATCATCAAGCAGATCTTGATCGAATTACCAAACTTGGACCAGATCATCCTCTAGTTTCCCACAGAGATACTTTCCCAGACATCATCAAATGGCATACACCAAATGCACAACCAGTCGTCTTTGAGACAGATCTATTCTCCAATCATTGCTATTGGGGTGGTTGCACTTCCTGTGAATCTTGTCAGAATTGCTGCTTTGAATGTGGTCTTGATCCAGAAGACTGCACTTGCTGATATTCCAGTCGAAGAAGAAGGAAGAAGAAATCAATTCCTTCTTCGTGTTGCACTAAGACACCTGACATAGATCCAGATTACCAACAAGGATCTCAAGTCATCCAGACTCGCAGCAGGTATGATTCCTCTACTGCAGAATTTCCTTGCCAAAGAAAAAACGGTACCTCCTACTTGTCAACCCATCAATCCATTTTACAAGCCACCTAAACCACCAACTCCTATCCCAGCTATCTGTATGTTTCAACCAGCTAAATTTTCCCCTCTCAACCCTATCTTTCCTCAAACCTCACCTTTTACCAAAGACAATGACCGACACTCTCATAAAATCCAGAACTCTTCTTCAACCATACTTCCTAGTGGACAAACTGCATCCACTAATCCAGTAGAAACCGTCCGGAACTAGCAATCGGAAAATGCTGTTGCTCAGAACAAGCTTCTGACCCAGATTGATCAGAAAGTTACCTAAGTAAATTCCCGTCTTGTTACTGTTGAAACTAAAGTTGACTCACAAGTACAAGATCTGGAAACCACCAAAAGGTTGATCGTTAATATGGAGAAAAGATTGAAGCAGATCCCTTACGATCTACCTATGCCTGGTGTTAATCCTGCTGAAGTCATTCGACAAAAGCAGAAAGAAGTAGCAGACCTTGAAGGATATATTGCTTATCTCAAAGCACAGGTTGAGTCTACTCCTTACTCTTCTCCTCCGCCAGTTACTACTGCCCCTCCAGTCTCTTTTAGCTTCTTTCCACCTTTCACAAATCCCTTCCAGCCACCATCTAAAACACAATACTCTGCATTTGGAACCATGGGATACGAAAAATCTAAACCTTCTCCAAGCACTTTCAACGCTGCTCAATGGTTGAAAGCAAAACAAGCCCAGAAACAGCAGCAGAAGCCTGCTCCTCCTCCTCCGGAAGTTCAAAAGTAAGCTATGATCCAGAACCCCTTGACTCCTATGCTTCAAGAAGCGGCTACCGCTCAGACTGTCTCTCATATTGCTGTTGTTCAAGAACAAATTCAATCTGAGACCCAGTACTCTTCTTCAACAGAGTCAGAACCAGTATCAGATTCAGACACAGACTCCTCTTCAGTCTCAGACTCTTCTACACAGTCCTTCTCTGATGACTTTGAACCAGAAATTCCACAAATCAACATGACTCGTGAAGAAGAAGATACAGGAGATACATCTGAAGCCACACCTATAGTCGACAAGCCTGAGTCATCTCAAACTTCCAAGAAACTGACTACTTCAGGCACATTCACATTTCAGCTCGATGATATTCCTCCAGCAAAATGGGCAGTCAGATTACAAGAATTCCATGCCTGGATGACAACTAGTGAATTAGCTGGCATCACAGCAGAAAACATCCTCACTGAGTTCACCTCCAGATTCACTGGCATATTGAAGCACTGGTTTACTACTCTCAATTATGTTGAGAGAACTCAATTTCTAAACTCTTCATTAGATCAAGCTGCTTCATTACTTTATTACTGTTTTCTTGGTGGACCTGATTCTGATTTAGAATTAAAAAGAAAAGAGTTTTTTCAGATGAAATGTTACTCTTTTCAAAGATCTGATTTAGATAAACATTTGCAACGCATGACTCAATTATTTTATCTTCTTGGTGCAGATGTTAGTCTGAAGCAAGCTTTCCTTAGCTCAATCCCTCAAGCTTTAACTCAAGGAGCCAATGTATACATCCGACAAAAATACCAATCCATCCTTGGTATGACTCTAGGACAAATCCGACAAGCCATCTTGCAAAGCCTTAAAGACCTTTGCCACAAACGGCAAGTAATCAAGCAATATCTCAAAGGAGATAAAGAGGTTGACCAAGTATGCAAACGTTCAGAGCTGATCATCAAGTCATGCTGCAACAAGTCCTCTTGCAAAAATCATCCAGGAGAAAGAAGTTCTCCAGAATCCATACAACCGACAGAAGATCTTCAAAGAAAAGATGGAGATACTTCAGAACGAAACATAAGTCCTCCAAGAGTCCCAGAAGCAAGTCAGACTACTGCTATGTCTGCAAACAGAAGGGTCACTATGCCAAGCAATGTCCTCAAAAGAAGAAAAGGCAAAACCTCATCTCACAAATCGAGCAGGTTAGCCCTATCTATGATGATGACCTTGAGTCCCATTTCTCTCAGCAAGATGAACTGAATGAAGACACCCTCTTCGACATTAAAGAAGACGAAATCCCTTTGTCTTACCATATAGTAGAACCAGTTCCCCCAGAACCAGACCCAACATTTCCAAAAAAATCACCAGAAAAACCTTCTGTTCCAATCCTTACTATTGGAACCTGAAAAACACATCCTCAAGCCCCTATTCAAATTCGAACCTCCAAATATGATAAATCCATTCCTGCTATAGCCTTCTTTGATACAGGTGCTGTAGTATCCATGATGAATCCATCTGTCCTACATCCTGAACATTGGACAGAACATCAGAAAGAATTCATCACTGCTGATGGTAAAACGTTCTACACTTCTCTGATTACTAAGAAACCCATTACCATCCAGTTCTTTCCTAAATGTGAAGTTCGTTTACATCTTGTTGGCTGTGCTGAAACTGACAAAGATCTACTTGTTGGTTTTGACATTTACAGTAAACTTCACAAGTTTCAGATTCTCCCTAATGGTATTCGTTTTGGAAAACAGTTTCGAGAATATGGTACCATTCTAAGACTTTATCAAATCACTCCCAATCCTGTTACCAAGATTCAAAAACTTCTTATCTCCCAATCTTGTGCTGAATCTCACACAGAGTTTCTTACTAATTGTTCTCATCCACTTTGACCGAATCCTCAGTTCTTCATAAAACTCCCTTTCAAGAAAAATGAGGATATCAACCCTACCAAAGACAGTCACTCTGGCATGAACCCTGATCATCTTCAGTTAGCTACAAAAGAATTCATTCTGATCTTATTGAACCTACAGATTCTCAATGCTCTTGTAAAGCATTCTATGTTGACAAACGGGCTAAACAAGTCCGTGGGAAAATGATACTGGTAATTAATTATCAGCCTCTCAACCACTTTTTACAAGATGATAAGTTTCCATTACCACACAGGCACACACTGTTAGCACAGCTTTCTGGTGCAAAATGGTTTTCCAAATTTGATTTGAAATCTGGTTTTTGGCAATTGGGCATTCATCCTGATGAACGTCCTAAAACAGGTTTTTGTATCCATAACCAGCATTTCCAGTGGAAAGTAATGTCTTTTGGATTAAAACCTGCACCATCCTTGTTTCAAAAAAACATGGTCAAGATTTTTGAACCACTCTTACACACTACACTGGTTTATATTGATGATATCCTACTTTTCAGTTCTACTAAGGATGATCATATAAACATTTTACGCCAGTTTGCTCAAATTGTTAAAGATTATGGCGTAATGCTTTCTGAAAAGAAAATGATCTTAGCTACACAGGAAATTACTTTCCTAGGAATGCATTTCACTGCAGGTACATACACTCCTGGAAATCATATTTCCGATGAGTTACAGAAGTTCCCTGAGTCCAATCTTTCTCAGAAACAAGTCCAACAGTTCCTTGGTGTTGTTAATTATGTTCGAGATTTCCTACCAAGAGCCTCTGAGCATATCCATCCACTCACCAAGATGCTCAAAAAGAATCCATCTCCCTGGACATCTTTACAGACTCAAGCTGTAACTGCACTGAAAGAACAAGTGTCCAAAATTCAGAAATTGCATCTCCCAACAAATGGCCAAAACATACTTCAGACTGATGCAAGTGACAAATATTAGAGTGCAGTGCTACTTGAAGAAATTGATGACCATTTGTTTTAACTCCTTGGGAGACATCACCAATGATTTGCTCCTTAGGATGACCTCTTGCATATCTTAGATCCTTTGAAAGATGAACTGAATGAAGACACCCTCTTCGCCATTGAAGAAGACGAAATCCCTTTGTCTTACCATATAGCAGAACCAGTTCCTCGGAACCAGACCCAACACTTCCAGAAAAATCACCAGAAAAACCTTCTGTCCCAATCCTTACTATCCAGACCCGAAAAACACATCCTCAAACCCCTGTTCAAATCCGAACCTCCAAATATGATAAACCCATTCCTGCTATAACCTTCTTTGATACAGGTGCTGCAGTATCCATGATGAATCCATCTGTCCTACCTCCTGAACATTGGACAGAACATCAGAAAGAATTCATCACTACTGATGGTAAAACATTCTACACTTCTTTGATTACTAAGAAACCCATTACCATCCAGTTCTTTCCTAAATGTGAAGTTCGTTTACATCTTATTGGCTGTGCTGAAACTGACAAACATCTTCTTGTTGGTTTTGACATTTATAGTAAACTTCACAAGTTTCAAATTCTTCCTAATGGTATTCGTTTTGGAAAACAGTTTCGAGAATATGGTACGATTCCAAGACTTTACCAAATCACTCCCAATCCTGTTACCGAGATTCAAAAACTTCTTGTCTCCCAATCTTGTGCTGAATCTCACACAGAGTTCCTTACTAAATGTTCCCATCCACTTTGGCAGAATCCTCAATTCTTCATAAAACTTCCTTTCAAGAAAAATGAGGATATCAACCCTGCCAAAGCCAGTCACTCTGGCATGAACCCTGATCATCTTCAGCTAGCCACAAAAGAATGCCTTGACCTTCTTCATTCTGATCTCATTGAACCTACAGATTCTCAATGGTCTTGTGAAGCATTCTATGTTGATAAACGGGCTGAACAAGTCCGCGGGAAAATGAGACTGGTAATGAATTATCAGCCTCTCAATCACTTTTTACAAGATGATAAGTTTCCATTACCACACAGGCACACACTGTTAGCACAGCTTTCTGGTGCAAAATGGTTTTCCAAATTTGATTTGAAATCTGGTTTTTGGCAATTGGGCATTCATCCTAATAAACGTCCTAAAACAGGTTTTTGTATCCACAACCAGCATTTCCAGTGGAAAGTAATGCCTTTTGGATTAAAACCCGCACCATCCTTGTTTCAAAAAGCCATGGTCAAGATTTTTGAACCACTCTTACACACTACACTGATTTATATTGATGATATCCTACTTTTCAGTTCTACTAAGGATGATCATATAAACCT
Source organism: Rauvolfia tetraphylla (assembly GCA_030512225.1). NCBI lineage: Eukaryota > Viridiplantae > Streptophyta > Magnoliopsida > Gentianales > Apocynaceae > Rauvolfia > Rauvolfia tetraphylla. Next base: position 127,917 of record JAJQKT010000050.1, read on the forward strand.
TTTACGCCAGTTTGCTCAAATTGTTAAAGATTATGGCGTAATGCTTTCTGAAAAGAAAATGATCTTAGCTACACAGGAAATTACTTTCCTAGGAATGCATTTCACTGCAGGTACATACACTCCTGGAAATCATATTTCCGATGAGTTACAGAAGTTCCCTGAGTCCAATCTTTCTCAGAAACAAGTCCAACAGTTCCTTGGTGTTGTTAATTATGTTCGAGATTTCCTACCAAGAGCCTCTGAGCATATCCATCCACTCACCAAGATGCTCAAAAAGAATCCATCTCCCTGGACATCTTTACAGACTCAAGCTGTAGCTGCACTGAAAGAACAAGTGTCCAAAATTCAGAAATTGCATCTCCCAACAAATGGCCAAAACATACTTCAGACTGATGCAAGTGACAAATATTAGAGTGCAGTGCTACTTGAAGAAATTGATGGCACCCGACTTCTTTGTGGATTTGCAAGTGGAAGATTCAAGACAGCAGAAATTCACTACCCCTCCACTTTCAAAGAAATCCTCGCAGTCAAAAATGGAATAAAGAAGTTCAGTTTCTATCTCATCGCATCAAAGTTTTTGGTGGAAACAGATATGAGTTCATTCCCTAAAATGTTGCAGTTCAAGCAGAAGCAAGTTCCTCATCCTCAACTGCTCAGGTGGTCAACGTGGTTTGCGCAGTATTCATTCAAGGCCAAACACATCAAAGGTAAATCTAATGTTGTGGCTGATTTCCTTTCCAGACCTAATTCCTTTACCACATAACCCGTTATAGCTATGATCCGACTCAGTTATTCCAACTCACCTAATATTCCTCCAGACTTTCCTCCAGATTACCCAGTTCCATATTCTGTTGACTCAATAATGCAAAAAAAAAAATTTTATGAGTTACAGACTTTTAAAGAATTTGGAGGATCCATCCTAAAACCATCCGGAGTCAATCCATACTTCCCTTTCAGTCAAGTTTTCATTCTTCGACCTAATGACTTCCCTCCTCCATTAAAATGGTTCTTCTGGTACCTCTGTCAACAGTACCACATTCTTCTTGAAATCGACTCTGCATTATTTCTTAAAGGTTTTATTCCAAGTATACTTGAGTTCTTAACCTGGTTTAAACCTTTAGCAGAATGGAAGAAGTTACTCCTCACTTTTCCTAAACACTTCCTCCTCTTTGACATCCACCGTCCAATAGACCATGATTTCACAATCCATCCATATTCCCATCTTTACCAGGTCAATTCCATCACTGTGTTAGATCTCCCTCAAAAATACTCTGAGGCCCAAAAATACATGTTTGTTGAAAATAAAATTATGCCTCAAGAAATCTGGCTTGATGATTATGGTTCTTGGAATTATCTGACCAACCATCATCACGAGATAAACATCAACATAGCTCGTGAATGGTATCTTCACCACTTGCCTGATTCTCAGCCAGACACTAAAACCTCTTTTGATTACTTTAACCTTCAGCCAGCTAGCTCATCTCAGTTATCACATGGGTTTACCTTTCCACGTATGGCCTTTGAACGCAATATCACTGACCCTGACTCCCACACGGATGCTTTCCCAGACATCGTAAGATGGTATACACCAGATGCAAAACCAGTCGTCTTTGAGACAGATCCATTCTCCAATCATTGCTATTAGGGTGGTTGCACTTCCTGTGAATCTTGTCAGAATTGCTGCTCTGAATGTGGTCTTGATCCAGAAGACTACACCTGCGGATATTCCAGTCGAAGAAGAAGGAAGAAGAAACAAATTCCTTCTCCATGTTCCACTAAAGCACCTGACATAGATCCGGATTACCAACAAGGAGCTCAAGTCATTCAAACTCGTAGCAGGTATGACTCCTCTATTGCTGAAATCCCATCCACATGGTTGCCTCCTAAACCAAAACCACCACTTCACCCTTATTACAAAAAATGCCTCAAAATCATTGCCAAAGAAAAACCGGTACCTCCTACTTGTCAATCCATCAATCTATTTTACAAGCCACCTGCACCACCAACTCCTATCCCAGCTATCTGTATGTTCCAACCCGCTGAATTCCCCCCTCTCAACCCTATCTTTCCACAAACCTCACCTTTTACCAAAGACAATGCCCGACACTCTCATAAAATCCAGAACTCTTCATCAACCATACTTCCTAGTGGACAGACTGCATCCACTAATCCAGTTGAAACCGTCCTGAACTGGCAATCGGAAAACGCTGTTGCTCAGAACAAGCTTTTGACCCAGATTGATCAGAAATTTTCCCAGGTAAATTCCCGTCTTGTTACTGTTGAAACTAAAGTTGATTCTCGAGTACAAGATCTGGATGCCACCAAAAGGCTGATCGTCAATATGGAGAAAAGATTGAAGCAGATTCCTTACGATCTACCTATGCCTGGTGTTAATCCTGCTGAAGTCATTCGACAAAAACAGAAAGAAGTAGCAGATCTTGAAGGTTATATTGCTTATCTCAAAGCACAGGTTGAGTCTACTCCTTACTCTTCTCCTCCGCCAGTTACTACTACCCCTCCAGTCTCTTCTAGCTTCTTTCTTCCTTTCACAAATCCCTTCCAGCCACCATTCAAAACACAGTACTCTGCATTTGGAACCATGGGATATGAAATGTCCAAACCTTCTCCAAGCACTTTCAATGATGCTCAATGGTTAAATGCAAAACAAGCCCAGAAACAATAATAGAAGCCTGCTCCTCCTCCTCTGGAAGTTCAAAAGCAAGCTATGATTCAGAATCCTCTGACTCCTATGGTTCAAGAAGTGGCTACAGCTCAGACAGTCCCTCATATTGCTGTTGCTCAAGAACATGCTCTGCATCAGGACACTCAGAAAGGATACACTCAAGCAGAAAAAGAAAAAAGCAAAGGCACATGCTCTGCATCAGGACCTCATTATTGAACGCAATATCACTGACCCTGACTCCACTGATAGTGATGTTTCAACACCGACTGATTCCGAGCATTACAGCTGTGAAGACTTTTATATTTAGTGCTCTGCACTTTGTTGTCTTTATTATTCAGTGTGTTGTCGTCTCAACTTTATTTCCCAGCTGATTAAAGCTGATAAGTGTGATAAGTGTGGTGTGATGTAAGCGATGACTTCATTAGCTACCATGATATAAGCAATGACGTCATAGCCCAATAATTTAGCCTTCTAGGTTCTTCCTTGGAGCTCTATATAAGGAGCCCATTGTTGTAACATTTCCTCAAGCTTAGTTCCCGAGTAATAATATCTCTCTTGTGTGTTCTACTCTAAAAATGTCTTTCTAAGTTTCTTCTATTCTTCTTCTCTGCTTCTATTTCTGATATGGCTTTAGCTTAGATCCTTGTTCGGTGATACTTAGAAATTGTGAGTATTCCTTCCTGAATGGTTGATTTCACTCATTCTTAGATTGTTGAAAGATAAGAGGACAGGATCCTTTGAGTGCCCAAGAGTTGGCCGTTGTGTTGATCTACGTCATAGCTTCTTAGACAGTCCAGGTTTGAGTTTTTGAAATTATTCTCTTTCGAATACTTCCAGTTTCTAGGTTATTCTGGATCAAGACCACATCCAAAGCAGCAATTCTGACAAGATTCACAGGAAGTGCAACCACCCCAATAGCAATGATTGGAGAATGGATCTGTCTCAAAGACGACTGGTTGTGCATTTGGGGTATACCATTTGATGATGTCTGGGAAAGTATCCCTGTGGGAAACCGGAGGATGATCTGGTCCAAGTTTGGTAATTCGATCAAGATCTGCTTTCTAGCATATCAGCATGCTTGTATCACCACAGTTGAAGCAACACTGAATGCTGGCACGGTATTCATCACCTTGTACACCAATTTCAATATGTCTCTGGCAGATCCACATCTGCTAAATGCTCTCAAGGTACAAGTTCAGATTGCAGGAGCCTCTCAGGTACATGATGCTCTCACTGCAACTTTACATTACCAAATAATCTACCGAGTCCAAAATCATGCCATCGATCTCTCTCTTCCTGGAGGAGAAGATGCTCTTCTTATCAAAGTAGATGACAAACAGTCAGCTGTTTGCACCCATGTCCCAAGACAGATCCTCAAATCTGAACTCCTCAGTCTCCTTCCTGATGCTTGGGTCACAGAATATGAAAAGGTCCATGAAGCTGCAAATCAGCCTCTGGAATCTTCATCCTCTCAGATTTCTCAGAACTCTGATGGTTCAGTTTCCATCAGATTTGATCATAAGCATCTCCAGTCTATCAAGCAAAACTATCCACGGATCGCTATGATTCGTCTTCCTGTTTCAGATCCTCCTCCAGATCATCAAGCAGAGCTTGATCAGATTACCAAATTTGGACCAGATCATCCTCTGGTATCCCACAGGGATGCTTTCCCAGACATCGTAAGATGGTATACACCAGATGCAAAACCAGTCGTCTTTGAGACAGATCCATTCTCCAATCATTGCTATTGGGGTGGTTGCACTTCCTGTGAATCTTGTCAGAATTGCTGCTCTGAATGTGGTCTTGATCCAGAAGACTACACCTGCGGATATTCCAGTCGAAGAAGAAGGAAGAAGAAACAAATTCCTTCTCCATGTTCCACTAAAGCACCTGACATAGATCCGGATTACCAACAAGGAGCTCAAGTCATTCAAACTCGTAGCAGGTATGACTCCTCTATTGCTGAAATCCCATCCACATGGTTGCCTCCTAAACCAAAACCACCACTTCACCCTTATTACAAAAAATGCCTCAAAATCATTGCCAAAGAAAAACCGGTACCTCCTACTTGTCAATCCATCAATCTATTTTACAAGCCACCTGCACCACCAACTCCTATCCCAGCTATCTGTATGTTCCAACCCGCTGAATTCCCCCCTCTCAACCCTATCTTTCCACAAACCTCACCTTTTACCAAAGACAATGCCCGACACTCTCATAAAATCCAGAACTCTTCATCAACCATACTTCCTAGTGGACAGACTGCATCCACTAATCCAGTTGAAACCGTCCTGAACTGGCAATCGGAAAACATTGTTCCTCAGAACAAGCTTTTGACCCAGATTGATCAGAAATTTTCCCAGGTAAATTCCCGTCTTGTTACTGTTGAAACTAAAGTTGATTCTCGAGTACAAGATCTGGATGCCACCAAAAGGCTGATCGTCAATATGGAGAAAAGATTGAAGCAGATTCCTTACGATCTACCTATGCCTGGTGTTAATCCTGCTGAAGTCATTAGACAAAAACAGAAAGAAGTAGCAGACCTTGAAGGTTATATTGCTTATCTCAAAGCACAGGTTGAGTCTACTCCTTACTCTTCTCCTCCGCCAGTTACTACTACCCCTCCAGTCTCTTCTAGCTTCTTTCTTCCTTTCACAAATCCCTTCCAGCCACCATTCAAAACACAGTACTCTGCATTTGGAACCATGGGATATGAAATGTCCAAACCTTCTCCAAGCACTTTCAATGCTGCTCAATGGTTAAAAGCAAAACAAGCCCAGAAACAACAACAGAAGCCTGCTCCTCCTCCTCCGGAAGTTCAAAAGCAAGCTATGATTCAGAATCCTCTGACTCCTATGCTTCAAGAAGTGGCTACAGCTCAGACCGTCCCTCATATTGCTGTTGTTTAAGAACAAAATACCATCTGAGACCCAATACTCTTCTCCAACAGAGTCAGAACCAGTCTCTGATTCCGACACAGACTCCTCTTCAGTCTCAGACTCTTCTACACAGTCCTTCTCTGATGATTTTGAACTAGATATTCCACAAATCAACATGACTCGTGAAGAAGAAGATACAGAAGATACATCTGAAGCCACAGCTATTGTCCATGAGCCTGAGTCATCTCAAACTTCCAAGAAATTGACTACTTCAGGCACATTCACATTTCAGCTCGATGATATCCCTCCAGCAAAATGGGCAGTCAGATTACAAGAATTCCATGCCTGGATGACAACCAGAGAACTATCTGGCATCACAGCGGAAAACATCCTCACTGAGTTCACCTCTAGATTCACTGGCACATTGAAGCACTCGTTTACTACTCTGAATTATGTTGAGAGAACTCAATTCCTAAACTCTTCATTAGATCAAGCTGCTTCATTACTTTATTACTATTTTCTTGGTGAACTTGATTCTGATTTAGAATTAAAAAGAAAAGAGTTTTTTCAAATGAAATGTTACTCTTTTCAAAGATCTGATTTAGATAAGCATTTACAATGCATGACTCAATTATTTTATCTTCTTGGTGCAGATGTTAGTCTAAAGCAAGCTTTCCTCAGCCCAATCCCTCAAGCTTTAGCTCAAGGAGCCGATGTCTACATCAGACAAAAGTACCAATCCATCCTTGGTATGACTCTAGGAAAAATCAGACAAGCCATCTTGCAAAGCCTTGAAGACCTTTGCCACAAACGGCAAGTGATCAAGCAATATCTCAAAGGAGATAAAGAGGTTGACCAAGTATGCAAGCGTTCAGACTTAATCATCAAGTCATGCTGCAACAAATCCTCTTGCAAGAAATCATCCAGGAGAAAGAAGTTCTCCAGAATTCATACCACAGACAGACGATCTTCAAAGAAAAAATGGAGATACTTCAGAAAGAAACACAAGTCCTCCAGAAGTCCCAGAAGCAAGTCAGACTACTGCTATGTCTACAAACAGAAGGGTCACTATGCCAAGCAATGTCCTCAAAAGAAGAAAAGCCAAAATCTCATCTCACAAATCGAACAGGTTAGCCCTATCTATGATGATGACCTTGAGTCCCTTTTCTCTGAACAAGATGAACTGACTGAAGACACCCTCTTCGCCATTGAAGAAGACGAAATCCCTTTGTCTTACCATATAGCAGAACCAGTTCCCTCGTAACCAGCTTCCCCGCAACTGCACTCCGATACTTTCGAAAAACTCACCGAAAAACCTTCGTTCCAATCCTTACTATTCAGACCCGAAAAACACATCCTCAAGCCCCTGTTCAAATCCGAACCTCCAAATACGATAAACCCATTCCTGCCACAGCCTTCTTTGACACAGGTGCTGCAGTATCCATGATGAATCCATTTGTCCTACCTCCTGAACATTGGACAGAACATCAGAAAGAATTCATCACTGCTGATGGTAAAACGTTCTATACTTCTTTGATTACTAAGACACCCATTACCATCCAGTTCTTCCCTAAATGTGAAGTTCGTTTACATCTTGTTGGCTGTTCTGAAACTGACAAAGATCTACTTGTTGGTTTTGACATTTACAGTAAAACAATAAACTTTACAAGTTTCAGATTCTTCCTAGGTATTCATTTTGGAAAACAGTGTAGAGAATATGGTACAATTCCAAGACTTTACCAAATCACTCCCAATCCCGTTGCTGAGATTCAAAAACTTCTTGTCTCCCAAGTGTTGTCGTCGAATCTCATACTGAGTTCCTTACTAAATGTTCCCATCCACTTTTAGCGTAATCCTCAATTCTTCATCAAACTCCCTTTTAAGAAAAAATGAGGATATCAACCCTACCAAGGCCGATCGTTTACAGCATGAATCCTAATCATCTCCAGTTAGCCACAAAAGAATGCCTTGACCTTCTTCATTCTGATCTTATTGAACCTACAGATTCTCAATGGTCTTGTGAAGCATTCTATGTTGACAAACGGGCTGAACAAGTCCGTGGGAAAATGAGACTGGTAATTAATTATCAGCCTCTCAACCACTTTTTACAAGATGATAAGTTTCCATTACCACACAGGCACACACTGTTAGCACAGCTTTCTGGTGCAAAATGGTTTTCCAAATTTGATTTGAAATCTGGTTTTTGGCAATTGGGCATTCATCCTGATGAACGTCCTAAAACAGGTTTTTGTATCCATAACCAGCATTTCCAGTGGAAAGTAATGCCTTTTGGATTAAAACCCGCACCATCCTTGTTTCAAAAAGCCAAGGTCAAGATTTTCGAACCACTTTTACACACTGCACTGGTTTATATTGATGATATCCTATTTTTCAGTTCTACTAAGGATGATCATATAAACCTTTTACGCCAATTTGCTCAAATTGTTAAAGATTATGGCGTAATGCTTTCAGAAAAGAAAATGATCTTGGCTACACAGGAAATTACTTTCCTAGGAATGCATTTCTTTGCAGGTACATACACTCTTGGAAATCATATTTCCGACGAGTTACAAAAGTTCCCTGAGTCCAATCTTTCTCAGAAACAAGTCCAACAGTTCCTTGGTGTTGTCAATTATGTCCGAGATTTCCTGCCTAGAGCCTCTGAGCATATCCATCCACTCACCAAGATGCTCAAGAAGAATCCATCTCCCTGGACATCCTTACAGACTCAAGCTGTCGCTGCATTGAAAGAACAAGTGTCCAAAATTTAGAAATTGCATCTCCCTACAAATGGCCAAAAGATACTTCAGACTGATGCAAGTGACAAATATTGGAGTGCAGTGCTACTAGAAGAAACTGATGGCACCCGACATCTTTGTGGATTTGCAAGTGGACGATTCAAGTCAGCAGAAATTCATTACCACTCCACTTTCAAAGAAATACTCGCCGTCAAAAGTGGAATAAAGAAGTTCAGTTTCTATCTCATCGGATCAAAGTTTTTGGTGGAAACAAATATGAGTTCATTCCCCAAAATGTTGCAGTTCAAGCAGAAGCAAGTTCCTCATCCTCAACTGCTCAGGTGGTCAACGTGGTTTGCGCAGTATTCATTCGAGGTCAAACACATCAAAGGTAAATCTAATGTTGTGGCTGATTTCCTTTCCCGACCTGATTCCTTTACCACCAAACCCGTTATAGCCATGATCCGACCCAGTTATTCCAACCCACCTAATATTCCTCCAGACTTTCCTCCAGATTACCCATATTCTGTTGACTCAATAATGCAAAAAAGAAATTTTTATGAGTTACAGACTTTTAAAGAATTTGGAGGATCCATCCTGATGCGAACCCTAAGTATGGAAACCTAGAATCCAACAACAAACTTCCACAAATGCCCAAGGATGTGTGAAAAAGGCTTCAAGAACCCTTAACCCGTTGGATATATGACCCAAGAACCAAAGGTATAAACAGAAACCCTAAACCCGTTATCAATAAAGATAAGAACTTAAGGTATAATTCAAATAAACGAACCCCCAAGTTGAATAACTTGATAAATTCAAGAAGTTCTTTCAAGAACCAAAGAGAGAATGTGTTCTCACAAAAATATTAATGACCTCCACTTCTCCTAAAAAAAATCCTATATAAATAGATATCTCAAAACCCTAACCTAATTGGTTTTGGATTTGGAGTAAGTGGCTGAAACACAAGTCCTTAACGGGCTTGGATTTGTAGCTAATTAAATCCTACTAAGGAGTAAACATAAAACAATAGATATGGGCTTTAATAATTAAATGTTCTTAGCCCAAACAAACTTAAAAACTAATTAAAAGACTCCTAAAAATAAGGAAATTTCGTCCAGCCCTTAGATTGAATATTTGAGCCCATTAATTTGCTATCTTGGACATCAATTTGGCTGCCCAATGGACTCCAAAGTGGTTGGACAGCTTGAATGTAATAAATTCACCATCATTGATCCTCTTTGCACAGCATACACCCTGAAAGATCATCATTCTTTGGTTGTTTATTCCTTATACTTTCAAGCAATGCACTCAAGGTCTCTTTCATCCTCTTAGCCTTAGCTCTTGTGATTGGGCCAGCAGAAATCTTTAATGGGTCTTGATCACTGGATCTAGATGCTTCTTGATTCTCATCATTCCCTCTCCCTTCAAGATGATTCGTCCTCGAATCAGCTCCTATATCAAAGAGAGATAAGTCAGAAATGTTAAATGTAGCACTAACATTACCATACTTACTGGGAAGATCAATTTTGTAAGCATTGTCGTTAATCTTTTCAAGCACTTGAAACGGTCCATCTCCCCTTGGATGCAACTTGGACTTTCGTTGTTGGGGAAATCTTTCTTTCCTCATATGAACCCAAACCCAATCACCAGGTTCAAGTAACACTTGCTTTCTCCCTTTATTGTGTTGGTCAGCATATTGCTTGGTCCTTCGTTCAATTTGCAACCTCATTTTTTCATGCAAAGAATGAATAACTTCAGCTTTCTTCTTACCATCCAAGCTAGCTCGTTCCTCAATTGGCAAAGGCTTCAAATCTAGAGGAGTTAATGGATTCAAACCATAAACAATCTCAAAAGGTGAGTAATTAGTGGCGGAATGTACACTCCTATTGTATGCAAACTCCACATGAGGTAGACTTTCTACCCAATTCTTCAAATTCCTTTGAATAATGGCATGCAATAAAGTAGTTAAAGTTCGATTTACTACCTCAGTTTGTCCATCAGTTTGAGGGTGACAAGTTGTAGAGAATAGTAGTTTTGTTCCCAACTTACCCCACAAAGTTTTCCAAAAGTAGCTCAAGAACTTAACATCTCTATCACTTACAATACTCTTAGGTATGCCGTGTAGCCTCACAACTTTGTTGAAAAATAAATCTGCGACATGAGAGGCATCGTCAGTTTTCTTGCAAGGTATGAAATGTGCCATTTTGGAAAACCTGTCAACAACAACAAAAACAGAATCCTTTCCACTTTTTGATCTAGGTAATCCTAGAACAAAATCCATGGAAATATCAGTCCAAGGTTCGTAAGGGATAGGTAATGGTGAGTACAAACCATGTGGCATAACTCTAGATTTAGCTTGTTTGCAAGTAATACACTTATTACATAGCCTTTCAACATCTCGTTTCATATGTGGCCAGAAAAAATGTTCCCTCAGTACATCTAAAGTCTTCTTAATGCCAAAATGCCCCATCAAACCACCCCCATGTGCTTCTCTTACTAAAAGTTCTCTTATGGATGTTTGAGGTATGCATAGCTTATTCTCTCTAAACAAATATCCCTCATGTCTATAAAACTTTCCAAAGGATGAATGCTCACATGCACCATATATGTTAGCAAAATCATGATCACCCACATATAATTCTTTAATATGTTCAAAACCAAGTAATTTGGAATCTAACTTAGCAATAAGAACATACCTTCGAGATAAAGCATCAAAGCAACAATGTTATCCTTACCTTGTTTATACTTGATCAAATAAGGAAAGGACTCAATGAATTCAACCCATCTTGCATGGCGTCGATTGAGCTTTGTTTGTCCCCTCAAGAACTTCAAACTTTCATGATCGAGTATGAACAACAAATTCTTTTTGGCCTTAGATAATGTTGCCAAGTTTCCAACGACCTAATTAATGCATATAACTCCTTATCATAAGTTGGATACTGTAGAGCAGCCCCATTTAGTTTTTCACTAAAATAAGCTATTGGCCTTCCTTCTTGCATAAGTACAGCACCTATACCTATTCCACTGGCATCACATTCAATCTCAAAAGTTTTAGTGAAATTAGGTAATGCAAGTAAAGGAAGCAGAACACAACTTTTCTTTCAATTCATTAAAAGCATCGTCTTGCTCTTTTCCCCACTTAAAGCCTACATTCTTCTTAATGCATTCAAAGTCAAAGGTGCAGCAATTGTAGAGAAGTTCTTAATGAATCTTCTATAAAAGCTAGCTAATCCATGGAAACTTCTTACCTCACTAACATTGGCAGAGTTGCGGCCATTCTTTTATCGCCTTTACCTTCACTTGATCAACTTGTATGCCATTAGCATTGACAATATAACCAAGAAAATTTACCTCATTAGTGCGAAGGCACACTTTTTGTAAGTTAGCATATAGTTTCTCCCTTCTAAGTACCACTAAAACAGCCCTTAAATGGCAAACATGTTCCTCCAAATTGTGACTATAGATTAAGATGTCATCAAAATAAACAACGATAAATTTTTCCAATGAAAGGGCGCAAAACATGGTTCATTAAACGCATGAAAGTACTTGATGCATTAGTTAGACCAAAAGGCATCACTAACCATTCATACAAACCATGTTTAGTTTTGAATGCGATCTTCCATTCATCTCCTTCACGAATTCTTATTTGATGATATCCAGATTTTAGGTCAATTTTGGAGAATAAACTTGCCCCATGTAACTCATCAAGCATATCGTCTAACCTAGGTATAGGAAAGCGATACTTTACCGTGATCTTATTAATGGCTCTACAGTCCCACACATTCTCCAAGAATCATCCTTCTTAGGTACGAGAATGACTGGGACAACACTTGGACTCATACTTTCTCTTGCAAGGCCTTTCTCCAAAAAGTTCATCAACTTGTCTTTGTATCTCTTTCGCTTTCTTCCGGGATTACATCTATAAGCTGGTTTGTTTGGAATTGGTGGTCTCGGAATGAGATCTATTTGATGTTCAATTCCTCTCAAAGGGGGTAATCCTCGTTGGTAGTTCTTCCGAAATACGCGGAGAATTCCCTGCAAAAGAGTACAAACAATGCTAGGCGGGAAAAGAGTTAGTTTCATTAATAGTAGCAATAAAAAGCTTCCCTTGCGCCAAAGTATGTACAAAGGATGCCCTAAACTCAGCTCTCGTACAATCTCTTTTGCACTCGCAAAAATACTCAACTTCTTCTCTTTTTTTTCACTCTCTTCTCTCTTCTCTTTTTTATCTCTTGGCCTTTCTTTTTCTTTTGAATATTTTTCAATTTTCTCTCCTTTTTTTCTCTCAACAACCTCTTTTTCATAGTATTCTTGGATCCTTTTTTGATCCTCATTCACTTGTGTTTGGGACAAGGGTGAGAGGGTTATAGATATGCCATTGAATACAAATGAATACTTATTGCTATATCCATCGTGAGTAACCCTTCGATCATATTGTCATGGTCTGCCCAGCAAAATATGACTTGCTTGCATAGGCACTACGTCACAAAGAATCTGATCCTTGTATCTCCCAATAGATAATGCAACCACAACTTGCTTGTTGACCTTTACTTCTCCACTATCATTCAACCATTGCAACTTGTAGGGTTTAGGATGCTTGAGAGTTGGTAGCTGCAATTTGTTTACCAAAAAGTACTGGCCACATTTGTACAACTCCCGCTATCAATTATAACATTACGAACTTTGTCAAGAACATGACATCGAGTATGGAAGATAGTTTCCCTTTGTACCTCATTGTCATCCTCCTTAGCTTGCAAGTTTAATGATCTTCTAGCCACTAAAACATCTCCAACAGCCCCACATTCTTCCTCTCTTCTTTCCTCTTCTTTACTTTCCTCTATTAACGGTGGCATCTCCTCATCTCCACTTCCTTCAGTTACAATGTCGCCATCATCCCTAATCACCATGGCTCTTTTATTTGGACATTGAGAGAATTTGTGACCTGTTCCCAAACACTTAAAGCATTTTAGATCTCTTTGTCTTTGGGTTTGAGGATTGGTACCTTTATCTTGACTAGAGGTGACTCCCTTGGCTCGAACATCTTCCTTTGTTTTAGAAGCTGCCTTTTCTTCCTTTCGACTCCAATTGTTATTCCAAGATGAGGAGGAGCTTGAACCAGCCCCAAATTTCGGACCAACACCAGCTCTTGAAAATCCCTTCCGCTTGAGTTTTCTTTCCACCTTAATAGCCATATGTACCATGTCCTCCAATTCCACATAATGGTGAAGCTCCACTATGTCTCGCAATTTCTCGGGTTGAGGCCATTCAAAAATCTGGCCATAGTAGCTTCTCTTTCTTCCTCAACATCAGCCCTAATCATTGCAATCTCCATCTCCTTGTGGTATTCCTCCACACTTTTAGACCCTTGAGTCAATCCCTGCAATTTTCTATATAAATCTTTGAAGTAATAGTTAGGGATAAACCTCTTCCTCATGATGGTTTTCATTTCTTCCCATGTAGAGATAGACCTTTCTCTGTTTCTACGCCTACTAATTAACAATTGATCCCACCAAATGAGTGCATAGTCAATGAATTCAACAAATGACTATTTTTACCTTTTTCTCCTCCGAATAGTTATGGCACTCGAACACCATCTCCACCTTTCGCTCCCACTCAAGATATAAATCGGGATCACTCTTCCCCTGGAATGGTGGAATTTTCATCTTTATGGTCCCCAAATTTCTATCTACTCGATCTCCCCTTCTTCTCCCAATGCGTCTCTGTCGGTCGTAGTTAGTTATTTCTCCTTCAGATTCATGGCTGGGTTCTTCTTCTTCTTCTTGTTCCTCAAATTCTTCGTATTCATGTTCAACTCGTGCAGCTCTCCTTGCAACTCGTGGTACATTAGGAGCTACAATGGGATTTCTTTTTGGTTGGCCTCTCGGCATGCTCGCTAAGATTTGCTCGTGGCCATTCAATTGATCTTTAATATCCTCCATTGCCGCGTGTAGCCTTCGGAATTCTTGTTGCATGGCCTGCATGACAAAAGACTCTTGTGCACTAGAAGAACTTTCCAAGTGTTCCTTGGAAGCCATCATATACGCTGCACTTTAAAGATTAGTAGAAAATAATCCTCACTTTCTCTCGTGTATCTCTCTATTTTAGGCTTTTTTTTGTAATAATCTAACACTCAGCCTTTTACCACTCAACAAACTCTCTTTTAGTTCTTTGAGAACTAATCAATCAAATCAAGTAGTCAAGTTTGTAGCAATTCAACAACCGAATAGTGTAGATCAAATTATAGAAGTCAAAGAAAGTAAAAGGAACTAAATTACTAGAAAGAAATCAGAATTTAGTCAATTAGAGCTCATACTTACTAAAAAGAATAGGAATCAACATTTTTTTTTTTTGCTTTCCTAAAAGGAATTAGGAAACTCTAGGAGAATCTTTTGGAGTGGTGCCCAATCTTTATGACTCTAGGAATCTTCCTTCCTTTTCTTCTCCAACTGACCTTCTTTTTGTGGTCTTCTTTTTCTGTTTTTTTTTTGGGACGATTTTTTTCTTCTTTTTTTTTGGACGATTTTTTTTCTTTTCTTTTGGACGATTTTTTTTCTTTTTTTTTGGACGATTTTTTTTTTTTTGTAACTCACAAAAGGCACAACTTTGACACCAAGAACGCAACAAAAGAATAGAACTTTTGATAAAGTAGGCTGACTATAGAGAGACACGGATAACAACAAGATCAACAACGAAAATCAAAGAAAGGAAAACGAAAGATAGTAAAAACCTGATTCACAGCCTTCGCTCTGATACCAAGATGATGCGAACCCTAAGTATAGAAACCTAGAATCCAACAACAAACTTCCACAAATGCCCAAGGATGTGTGAAAAAACTCTTCAAGAACCCTTAACCCGTTGGATATATGACCCAAGAACCAAAGGTATAAACAGAAACCCTAAACCCGTTATCAATAAAGATAAGAACTTAAGGTATAATTCAAATAAACGAACCCCCAAGTTGAATAACTTGATAAATTCAAGAAGTTCTTTCAAGAACCAAAGAGAGAATGTGTTCTCACAAAAATATTAATGACCTCCACTTCTCCTAAAAAAAATCCTATATAAATAGATATCTCAAAACCCTAACCTAATTGGTTTTGGATTTGGAGTAAGTGGCTGAAACACAAGTCCTTAACGGGCTTGGATTTGTAGCTAATTAAATCCTACTAAGGAGTAAACATAAAACAATAGATATGGGCTTTAATAATTAAATGTTCTTAGCCCAATCAAACTTAAAAACTAATTAAAAGACTCCTAAAAATAAGGAAATTTCGTCCAGCCCTTAGATTGAATATTTGAGCCCATTAATTTGCTATCTTGGACATCAATTTGGCTGCCCAATGGACTCCAAAGTGGTTGGACAGCTTGAATGTAATAAATTCACCATCATTGATCCTCCTTGCACAGCATACACCCATGAAAGATCATCATTCTTTGGTTGTTTATTCCTTATACTTTCAAGAAATGCACTCAAGGTCTCTTTCATCCTCTTAGCCTTAGCTCTTGTGATTGGGCTAGCAGAAATCTTTAATGGGTCTTGATCACTGGATCTAGATGCTTCTTGATTCTCATCACATCCTAAAACCATCCGGAGTCAATCCATATTTCCCTTTTAGTCAAGTTTTCATTCTCAGACCTAATGACTTCCCTCCTCCATTGAAATGGTTCTTTCCCGGTACCTCATCAATCAGCATTTCACATCCTTCTTGAAATCGACTCTGCATTATTTCTTAAAGGTTTTATTCCAAGTGTCTTTGAGTTCTTAACCTGGTTTAAACCTTTAGCAGAATAGAAGAACTTACTCCTCACATTTCCTAAACACTTCCTCCTCTTTGACATCCACCGTCCAATAGACCCTGATTTCACAATCCATCCAGTATTCCCATCTTTACAGAGTCAATTCCATCATCGTGTTAGATCTCCCTCAAAAATACTCTGAGGCCCAAAAATACATGTTTGTTGAAAATAAAATTATGCCTCAAGAAATTTGGCCTGATGATTATGGTTCTTGGAATTATCCCACCAACCATCATCACGAGATAAACATCAGAATAGCTCGTGAATGGTATCTTCACCACCTGCCTGATTCTCAACCAGACACTGAAACCCCTTTTGATTACTTTAACCTTCAGCCAGCTAGCTCCTCTCAGTCATCACATGGGTTTACCTTTCCACGTATGGCCTTTGATAAAACTGCTCGAACCACTTGTGTCACCTCACTCAGAAAGGATGCATTCAAGCAGAAAAAGAAAAAAGCAAAGGCACATGCTCTGCATCAGGATCTCATTATTGAACGCAATATCACTGATCCAGACTCCACTGATAGTGATGTTTCAACACCGACTGATTCAGAGCATTACAGCTGTGAAGACTTTTATCTTTAGTGCTCTGCACTTTGTTGTCTTTATTATTCAGTGTGCTGTAATTTCAACTTTATTTCCCAGCTGATTAAAGCTGATAAGTATGCTAAGTGTGGTGTGATGTAAGCGACGACCTCATTAGCTACCATGATGTAAGCGATGACGTCATAGTCCAATAATTTAGCCTTCTAGGTTCTTCCTTGGAGCTCTATATAAAGAGCCCATTGTTGTAACATTTCTTCAAGCTTAGTTCCCGAGTAATAATATCTCTCTTGTGTGTTCTACTCTAAACTGTTTTCCAAAACGAATACCATTAGGAAGAATCTGAAACTTGTGAAGTTTACTGTAAATGTCAAAACCAACAAGTAGATCTTTGTCAGTTTCAGAACAGCCAACAAGATGTAAACAAACTTCACATTTAGGGAAGAACTGGATGGTAATGGGTGTCTTAGTAATCAGAGAAGTATAGAGCGTTTTACCATCAGCAGTAATAAATTCCTTCTTATGTTCTGTCCAATGTTCAGGAGGTAGGACAGATGGATTCATCATGGATACTGCAGCACCTGTGTCAAAGAAGGCTATGGCAGGAATGGGTTTATCATATTTGGAGGTTCGGATTTGAACAGGGGCTTGAGGATGTGTTTTTCGGGTCTGAATAGTAAGGATTGGAACAGAAGGTTTTTCTAGTGAGTTTTCTGAAAGTATCGGGTCTGGTTCTGGGGGAACTGGTTCTGGGAGAACTGGTTCTGAGGGAACTGGTTCTGCTATATGGTAAGACAAAGGGATTTCGTCTTCTTCAATGACGAAGAGGGTGTCTTCAGTCAGTTCATCTTGTTCAGAGAAAAGGGACTCAAGGTCATCATCATAGATAGGACTCAATGACGAAGATGAGATTTTGTCTTTTCTTCTTTTGAGGACATTGCTTGGCATAGTGACCTCTTCGTTTGCGGGACATAGCGATGAGTCCCGACTTGCTTCCCGGGGACTTACGGAGGACTTGTGTTTCCTTCTGAAGTATCTCCATTTTTTCTTTGAAGATCGTCTGTCTGTGGTATGAATTCTGGAGAACTTCTTTCTCCTGGATGATTTCTTGCAAGAGGATTTGTTGCAGCATGACTTGATGATTAAGTCTGAATGCTTGCATACTTGGTCAACCTCTTTATCTCCTTTGAGATATTGCTTGATCACTTGCCGTTTGTGGCAAAGGTCTTCAAGGCTTTGCAAGATGGCTTGTCTGATTTGTCCCTGGACTCATACCAAGGATGGATTGGTATTTTTGTCTGATGTAGACATCGGCTCCTTGAGCTAAAAGCTTGAGGGATTGAGCTGAGGAAAGCTTGCTTTAGACTAACATCTGCACCAAGAAGATAAAATAATTGAGTCATGCGTTGTAAATGCTTATCTAAATCAGATCTTTGAAAAGAGTAACATTTCATTTGAAAAAACTCTTTTCTTTTTAATTCTAAATCAGAATCAGGTTCACCAAGAAAACAGTAATAAAGTAATGAAGCAGCTTGATCTAATGAAGAGTTTAGGAATTGAGTTCTCTCAACATAATTGAGAGTAGTAAACCAGTGCTTCAATGTGCCAGTGAATCTGGAGGTGAACTCAGTGAGGATGTTTTCTGCTGTGATGCCAGATAGTTCTCTGGTTGTCATCCAGGCATGGAATTCTTGTAATCTGACTGCCCATTTTGCTGGAGGGATATCATCGAGCTGAAATGTGAATGTGCCTGAAGTAGTCAATTTCTTGGAAGTTTGAGATGACTCAGGCTCATCGACAATAGGTGTGGCTTCAGATGTATCTCCTGTATCTTCTTCTTCACGAGTCATGTTGATTTATGGAATATCTGGTTCAAAATCATCAGAATAAGGTCTATGCCAAACAAGCCAACAAAGGACGAAAATTGGTGACTTTTGAACCCGGTCATTGGGTTTGGGTACACCTAAGGAAGGAACGGTTTCCTGTCCAGCGAAAGTCCAAATTAGCTCCTAGAGGAGATGGTCCATTTCAAGTGATAGAAAGAATCAATAACAATGCCTACAAGTGAGTATGGTGTTTCCGCGACCTTTAATGTTGCTGACCTTTCTCTTTTTGATATGGATCCAGATTCGAGGACGAATCTTCGTGAGGAGGAAGGGACTGATGCGAGCAAGACTACAGATTACTATGATGGCTTGGACGTGTCCGATAAAGAGCTAATCATACCGGTTGGGCCAATGACCAGAGCTAGGGCTAAGGCGCTTCAAGAGGCCTTACTTGCCTATGTGGACCAACATTTGAAGAGGATAGAGTTATCCAAACCTGTTGGAGGAGAATTAGTTAGGTCGCAGCCCAACTTGGTCCATTTGTCTAAAATATTTTTACTACTTGAAGGCTATGTAATGGGTTCAAGTCCAAGAGGAAGTTATGTTCCTAAAACTTGGGCTACCAATCTTGTTGGATTTGTTTTATGTGTTGTTTTATGTTGGGCTTACATGTATCATTAAGCCCAACCCTTTCATATCTCACCCTAGCTATAAGTAGCCTTCTTTGAGGCAATTAGGTCCGATTTTGAGTGTCATTTGAGAGGAGCTGCCGCCACCACTTTGAGAGGGTTGATTCCTCTTACTCTTGTTACTCCAAGAACTACACTTTCACTTATCAATTGAGATTTCCGATTGTGGCGTGTAAGTGTTCTTCTTACTTGGTTAAATTCTTATTATCGAGATTGCTTAGAACAAGTTTTAAGAGGTGTCGTAGGAATTTAATTATCTTGTGTGTATAAAAATTGTTTGTTTGTTCGAAAGTTGAGTCTTTGTTTGTTCAAGCCGAAAATTCCATCGTCTCCATCTTTTCTTCCTCGGATTGCATGTCATAGGTCGTGTGGGTTTTGAAGGGAGAGAGAATTCAGAAGTTTGAAATGAAAGGAATAACTGTTTGATTCTATTTAAAACTGCTGTACCCGCAAAGTTCGGACCACTGAGTATTCTGATCTACATCCGAACTCGCGTCCAACTTCTCTGTTTCTTTAGTTTCAATCCGAATGTGCATCCAAATCTTTCTGTCCAGGATTTTCTGGAGGAAGTTTGGATGCTCGAATTTCACACAATGCATCCGAATTATACATCTGAATATTCTCTGTTTTCACCATACTTCAACACACGCATTAGTAATTGAATTTTGAAATTCTCAAAAGTCTTCTTAGATAACTGAACCTTTACTCTGCCAAAGGTTTGATTAATATATCAGCAATTTGATCATTTGTATTCACATAGTCTGATGCGAACCCTAAGTATAGAAACCTAGAACCCAACAGCAAACTTCCACAAATGCCCAAGGATGTGTGAAAAAGGCTTCAAGAACCCTTAACCCGTTGGATATATGACCCAAGAACCAAAGGTATAAACAAAAATCCTAAACCCATTATCAATAAAGATAAGAACTTAAGGTATAATTCAAATGAATGAACCACAAGTTGAATAACTTGATAAGTTCAAGAAGTTCTTTCAAGAACCGAAGAGAGAATGTATTCTCACAAAAATATTCATGATATCATCTTCCTCCTCTTTTTCTAAAAAGATCCTATATAAATAGACATCTGAAAACCCTAACCTAATTGCTTTTGGATTTATAGTTGGTGGCTGAAACACAAGTCCTTAATGGGCTTGGATTTACAGTTAATTAAATCCAACTAAGGACTAAAATACAAAGATAGATTTGGGCTTCAATAATTAAAAGTTCTTGGCCCAAACAAACTTAAAAACTAATTAAAAGACTCCTAAAATTTAGGAAATTTCGTCCAAGCCTTAGGGTGAATTTTTGAGCCCGTCAATTTACTATCTTGGACATCAATTTGGCTGCCCAATGGACTCCAAAGTAGTTGGACAACTTGCTTGTAGTAAATTAATGATTGTTGATCCATCTCATACAAAATATAGCCTTGAAAAACTCATTTGTTATTGGACTAGTTGACATCTTCAATGGATCTTGATCACTTAAGTTTGGCGCCTCTTGATTTTCATCATTCCCTCTTTCCTCGAAAAGATTCGTCCTCGAATCTAGTCCTACATCATTAGAGCACATAATAAGTTCAAAAGAGACAAAACACAAAAGAAAATTTGGCTTAATAAATGCTTGTATGGGAAGGGACGTACATAATTGGATCCAAGCAATATGCAACCTTTTGAGCAAAGAATCACATATAAAAATGGAACATTTTAACACATATCAAAGGAATTGTTTGCATGCTTTTTAACCAAGGCTCTTCACAGAATTGCAACAAAAGTAACTTATACAAATGTTCTGTTCCCTTTATCACATTAGCCATCTCATTAAAATAGAAGGAACGAATTGATTCAAAAAACGTGTCTTTAAATGGTAAATGGAAACAAAAACTTCCTCTAAGCACATGCATAAATTTAAATTCATGAAGTATGCAAGTAGCAAATCTCAACATATCAATCCCATGACAATCTTCATAAGTTCTTAGTATTTTAAACACCTCATTGAAGGGTAAATGGTATTTCCAAATCCTTCCATAACAAAAATCTCCATTATCAAGCAAGGAATAAGTATTAGTTAGACCATGCAAAATGTAGTTCTTCAACATTCCCACCACATTTTTCCCAAAATCACACAAAGTTATTTGTCCAAAAATTTGCAATGATTCTAAACTACAAGATATCTCAAGATATAAAATAGGTTCGTGACCATTCTGAAGCAACATAAGCTCTTTACATGAGTTGTTCAACAAGAAATCATGCATATTTCCTAGAATTCTCTCCATATCAAAATTTCTACAGATATTTATCATATGTAGAGCTATTAAAATCAAGAGAACTTCTATGATCATTCAAGCACTTTTGCAAATGATTCCTATAAACAACAAAAACTTGATTTAAGCAAGTAAAATCAAGAGTCATAAGACAATTCACAAGATAATAGCAAGTAGTTAGGAACAATTTATCCTCCTTAAAGAAAAATTCAAAGCATGGACTACGAAAATAAGGAAAAAAGCTTATTGGTTGTTTTATGATTTTCATGCCAAGCTTTCCTTCTATCATCTTACTTGAAGCTCCAAAATCCTGCACACATGAATAAATACTAGGCAGAAAGTGAGTTAGTTTGTTAGAAAATAAGCTCAACTCTTCACTTGAAAGTGAGTTCATAAGTGGCTTTAGAATGAAAGTACTAACACACTCTCTTTCTTTTTCAAATTCACTCATGCTCTTTTCATCTCTCTTCTCAAGAATCTTCAAGCTCAACTTTTCTCTTGTGCACTCTTTTTCTTTTCCCTCAAAGTTACTCTCATTTTGTTGAAGCTCACACTCTCTACACTCCTTTCTTTCAAGCTCATAGTCCCTCTTTTCTTTTGATCTCTCAACATCCTCACTTTTTGTAATCAAAGTAGGACTAACTTCTTGTTTGCAATAGCTAGCACTAATCTTTCCCTTTCCATAAACCTCATAACCCTTCCATTCTTCTCTACCATTTCCATTCTTTCCTTCATGATGATTTTTCCTTCTACCTCCATCATCATAAATCCCAATATACTTAGTATTCCTCATTCCTTCATCATACCTTGAACCCTCATAACACTTCTCCTCTTGTTCAACTCGTGTAGCTCTCCTTGCAACTCGTGGTACATTAGGAGCTACAATGGGATTTCTTCTTGGTTGGCCTCTCGACATACTCGCTAAGATTTGCTCACGGCCATTCAATTGATCTTTAATATCCTCCATCACCATATGTAACCTTCGGAATTCTTGTTGCATGGCCTGCATGAAAAAAGACTCTTGTGCACTAGAAGAACTTTCCAATTGTTCCTTGGAAACCATCATGTATGCTGCAACTTTAAAGATTAGTAGAAAATAGTCCTCACTTTCTCTCGTGTATCTCTCTATTATAGGCTTTTTCTTGTAATGATCTAACACTCAGCCTTTTACCACTCAACAAACTCTCTTTTAGTTCTTTGAGAACTAATCAATCAAATCAAGTAGTCAAGTTTGTAGCAATTCAACAAACGAATAGTGCAGATCAAATTATGGAGGTCAAAGAAAGTGAAAGGAACTAAATGACTAGAAAAAAATAAGAATCTATCCAATTAGAGCTCCTACTTACTAAAAAAAAAAGAAGAATTCAAAATAGGAAACAACTTTTTTTTGTTTTCCTAAAAGGAATTAGGAAGAAATCAGAATAGGAAACAACCTTTTTTTTTTTTTGCTTTCCTAAAAGGAATTAGGAAGAAATTAGAATAGGAAACAACCTTTTTTTTTTGGCTTTCCTAAAAAGAATTAGGAAACTCTAAGAGAATCTTTAGGAGTGGTGCCCAATCTTTCTGACTCTAGGAATATTCCTTCCTTTTCTTCTCCAACTGACCTTCTTTCTGTGGTCTTCTTTTTTTTTTTTTTTGGACGATTTTTTCTTTTTTTTTGGAAACATTTTTCTTTTTTTTTTTGGTCGATTTTTTTTTTTTTTTTTTTTTGTAACTCACAAAGGGCACAACTTTGACACCAAGAACATAAACAAAAGAATAGAACTTTTGATAAGGTAGGCTGACTAGAGAGAGACACGGATAACAACAAGATCAATAACGAAAATCAAAGAAAGGAAAACGAAAGACAGTAAAAACCTGATTCACAGCCTTTGCTCTGATACCAAGATGATGCGAACCCTAAGTATAGAAACCTAGAACCCAACAACAAACTTCCACAAATGCCCAAGGATGTGTGAAAAAGGCTTCAAGAACCCTTAACCCGTTGGATATATGACCCAAGAACCAAAGGTATAAACAAAACCCTTAAACCCACTATCAATAAAGATAAGAACTTAAGGTATAATTCAAATGAATGAACCACAAGTTGAATAACTTAATAAGTTCAAGAAGTTCTTTCAAGAACCAAAGAGAGAATGTATTCTGACAAAAATATTCATGATATCATCTTCCTCCTCTTTTTCTAAAAAGATCCTATATAAATAGACATCTGAAAACCCTAACCTAATTGCTTTTGGATTTAGAGTTGGTGGCTGAAACACAAGTCCTTAATGGGCTTGGATTTACAGTTAATTAAATCCAACTAAGGACTAAAATACAAAGATAGATTTGGGCTTCAATAATTAAAAGTTCTTGGCCCAAACAAACTTAAAAACTAATTAAAAGACTCCTAAAATTTAGGAAATTTCGTCCAAGCCTTAGGCTGAATTTTTGAGCCCGTCAATTTACTATCTTGGACATCAATTTGGCTGCCCAATGGACTCCAAAGTAGTTGGACAGCTTGCTTGTAGTAAATTAATGATTGTTGATCCATCTCATACAAAATATAGCCTTGAAAAACTCATTTGTTATTGGACTAGTTGACATCTTCAATGGATCTTGATCACTTAAGTTTGGCGCCTCTTGATTCTCATCATAGTCCAAGCATATATCTCCTTTAGCTACATAATCACGAATAAAATGATGTTTATTCTCTATATGCTTAGTCCTAGAATGTTGAATGGGATTTATGCTTAGATTAATGGCACTGGTATTGTCACATAGAATAGGCACACAATTAAAATTTAGACCATAATCAAGTAGAGTGTTCATCCAACGGCGATATATTCAGCCTCTATGGTAGATAGAGACACAGGTGCTTGTTTCTTACTATACAACGATATAAGACAACTACTAATAAATTGACAGTGACCACTAGTACTTTTACGCTCAACTTTGCATCCTGCATAATCAGCATCTGAATATCCAACAAGGTCAAAAGATGAGGATCTTGAAAACCAAAGGTCATAGTCATGTGTATCAATCAAATAATGAAAAATGCGTTTCACAGAACTTAAATGAGACTCTTTAGGATAAGATTGAAATCTAGCACATAAGCATGCAACAAACATGATATACGGTAAGATAAAGTAAACTCCCAATCATACATCTATATACATTTTCATCAACATTTTTACCTTTCTCATCTTTATCAAGTTTGGTTTATGAACTCATTGGAGTGCTTATTCTTTTTGCTTGATCCATTCCAAATCTTTTCAAGAGCTCTTTGGTGTACTTTGCTTAATTTATGAAGACTTCATCCTTAGTTTGCATAATTTGTAGCCCAAGAAAGAAATTGAGTTCTCCCATCATGCTCATTTTAAATTCATTTTGCATTAATTTGGTAAACCTATCACAAAAGAGATGTATTAGTAGCATCAAATATGATGTCATCCACATAAATTTACACAAGCAAGAGATCATTATTGCAAGAGGTTTTTATAAATAGTGTTGTGTCAACTCCCCCTCTTGAAAATCCTTTTGGGAGACGAAAGCCACTTAATCTTTCATATGAAGCTCTAGAAGCTTGTTTCGATGCATATAAGGCCTTGGTTAGCTTGAAAACATAATTAGGAAACTTATTAGCCCTAAGGGCAAATCATGGAGTTTTAATTAAGTTTTGAATAATGAAAAATATTGATAAGTACTAATCTTTATGTCATTTGTGTGATAGGATTATTTGATTAAGAAGTATGAAGTCTCATTGCCTTGAAGCTAAAATACAAGAATAACTCCAATATGTCAAAGTGATTGAAGAGTTTGTTCAAAATGAGTGAAGGCTTTGAAGACATGAAGTGTAGGTTACATGTGCTTAATAGGTAAACTTTATAAACCCTACACTCTTAAGCCTTGGAATCTATGAGTTGCAATTGAGAGCACAAAACTTGATTTAAATAGTTTCAATAGTTTTGAACTTACATGAATTATCAAGTTTTTCATCAATAGTTTTTATACTTAAAAAGTCTTTAATGACTTATCTTTGAGGCTAGAACGTTTTCCAACTTGTTTAAATTGATTTGAATATGTTTTGACAAAGTTTAAAAAATTCAGATGCAAGTTCGGACGCAAGATGAAAATTCAGTCGTCCGAAATTTCCCTGCACTATGAACAGTAACTACTGTTCAAGTGAACAGTATCGACTATTTTTCCAGAAAAATTTGGACGCACGTTCAGACAAACTTGGAAAAATTTGGTCCGAATTTTAAATAGTATCAATAAACAGTACACTGTTCAAATGAATAGTATTTTACACAGAAATTCAGACGTAGCTGGTTAAGTTCGGTCGTCCAAATTTTGAACACTACTAGTGAACAGTATACTGTTCACATGAACAATATTTTCCAAAAAAATTCAGACGCACAAGAAAAATTCGGTCATCCGTATTTTGAACAGTATCATCTAAATTTTCTGAAACTAGCCGTTTTATGACCGTTTCAACTGATTTTTAAATTCTATAAAAGTCATAAATTTCATATTTTTAGTAGAACTTTTGAACGTTCAAAATCCTTTAAGCTCTAACTTGGTGCTAGCTATTGTATTCATCCACCAAGAAGTGTTGGAAACATCCAAACTCTATATTTACATTATTTTTGTGATTGATACAAGGTTGTCAAGAGACTTAAAACCCTTGTGGAGGGTGTGCCATTAACTAAATTAATCAAGGTTGTTGAGTAAAACCCATTGGTGGCGGTGAGCCTTGGATTAGATTGATCTAGGTTGTCTAGTGACATAAAACTCTTTGTGATAAGGCTGAACCTTGTTTATTAGATTGTAAAAGAGGTTATTGTGGTAAACCCATTGAAGGCTGAACCTCTTGTGTAATTTCTTGATTTAAACATTTAGGGAATTGGTTGAAATCCTTGAGTGTAGACTCAAGGTAGTGGATGTAGATCTTGGAAAGGTAGAACCACTATAAATTGTGTGTTCATTTATTTATAGCTTTACTTGTTTACATATTTGTTTATTATTATTTGTTCTTAGTTGTTGATTGATTGGTTGTGGTTTTATTATTTGATCATCTTGTCTCAACCATTAAATCACATATAAACTTAGAGTTTGTGAATTTGAAGAAGAGCGTTTATTACGGCAAAGGATTTACAAAATGGGAAAAATTTTTGATAATTAGCCTAAGACCTAATTCACCCCCCTTTCTTAGGTCTTACAATTGGTATCAGAGCTAGATCTTCTTTTCTTCTTTTGAGGACATTGCTTGGCATAGTGACCCTTCTGTTTGCAGACATAGCAGTAGTTTGACTTGCTTCTGGGACTTCTGGAGGACTTGTGTTTCCTTCTGAAGTATCTCCATTTTTTCTTTGAAGATCGTCTGAAGGATGAAAAGGGTATACTGGGCCTCCCTTGGACAAGGCCTTGTCCCGGGGTAATTGGTATCAGAGCCTAAAGTAATCTCGGAGGTCACGGGTTCGACTCCCAGTCATGAAATTTGGGAGCACCGTTAAAACACGCGCGTCCGCCGGAGAGCCCGCAGTGGAGCGTGGTGGACTGAAGGATGAAAAGGGTATACTGGGCCTCCCTTGGACAAGGCCTTGTCCCGGGGTAATTAAAACTTGACTAAAAGGGAAATATGGATTGACTCCGGATGGTTTTAGGATGGATCCTCCAAATTCTTTAAAAGTCTGTAAC
Source organism: Rauvolfia tetraphylla (assembly GCA_030512225.1). Lineage (NCBI taxonomy): Eukaryota > Viridiplantae > Streptophyta > Magnoliopsida > Gentianales > Apocynaceae > Rauvolfia > Rauvolfia tetraphylla. The sequence continues at coordinate 155,012 of JAJQKT010000050.1, forward strand.
TCATAAAAATTTCTTTTTTGCATTATTGAGTCAACAGAATATGGAACTGGGTAATCTGGAGGAAAGTCTGGAGGAATATTAGGTGAGTTGGAATAACTGGGTCGGATCATGGCTATAACGGGTTTGGTGGTAAAGGAATCAGGTCGGGAAAGGAAATCAGCCGCAACATTAGATTTACCTTTGATGTGTTTGACCTCGAATGAATACTGCGCAAACCACGTTGACCACCTGAGCAGTTGAGGATGAGGAACTTGCTTCTGCTTGAACTGCAACATTTTGGGGAATGAACTCATATCTGTTTCCACCAAAAACTTTGATCCGATGAGATAGAAATTGAACTTCTTTATTCCATTTTTGACGGCGAGTATTTCTTTGAAAGTGGAGTGGTAATGAATTTCTGCTGACTTGAATCGTCCACTTGCAAATCCACAAAGATGTCGGGTGCCATCAGTTTCTTCTAGCAGCACTGCACTCTAATATTTGTCACTTGCATCAGTCTGAAGTATCTTTTGGCCATTTGTAGGGAGATGCAATTTCTGAATTTTGGACACTTGTTCTTTCAATGTAGCGACAGCTTGAGTCTGTAAGGATGTCCAGGGAAATGGATTCTTCTTGAGCATCTTGGTGAGTGGATGGATATACTCAGAGGCTCTGGGCAGGAAATCTCGGACATAATTGACAACACCAAGGAACTGTTGGACTTGTTTCTGAGAAAGATTGGATTCAGGGAACTTTTGTAACTCGTCGGAAATATGATTTCCAGGAGTGTATGTACCTGCAGAGAAATGCATTCCTAGGAAAGTAATTTCCCTTGTAGCCAAGAACATTTTCTTTTCTGAAAGCATTACGCCATAATCTTTAACAATTTGAGCAAATTGGCGTAAAAGGTTTATATGATCATCCTTAGTCAAACTAAAAAGTAGGATATCATCAATATAAACCAGTGCAGTGTATAAAGTGGTTCGAAAATCTTATCATCAATATAAACCAGTGCAGTGTGTAAAAGTGGTTCGAAAATCTTGACCATGGCTTTTTGAAACAAGGATGGTGCGGTCCAAAAGGCATTACTTTCCACTGGAAATGCTGGTTAGGGATACAAAAACCTGTTTTAGGACGTTCATCAGGATGAATGCCCAATTGCCAAAAACCAGATTTCAAATCAAATTTGGAAAACCATTTTGCACCAGAAAGCTGTGATAACAGTGTGTGCCTGTGTGGTAATGGAAACTTATCATCTTGTAAAAAGTGGTTGAGAGGCTGATAATTAATTACCAGTCTCATTTTCCCACGGACTTGTTCAGCCCATTTGTCAACATAGAATGCTTCACAAGACCATTGAGAATCTGTAGGTTCAATAAGATCAGAATATGGCTAGTTACAACCTAGAAGTAAAGATTATATGGCTAGTTTATCAAATTTGCCTTATACGGAAGGTTCCTCCACTAATAGACCTCCATTGTTTGATGGTTCTAATTATATTTTTTGGAAGTCTAGGATTGAGATTTACATTTGTTTTATTAACTATGAATTGTGGAATATTATTGAGAAAGGTCCCTATGTGCCATTGAGATTGAAAGCTGATGGAGTTACAAGGGAATCAAAGCCCATGGAGGAGCAGGATGAGAGCAATTCAAGGAAGATGACATTAAAATACCAAGCAATGAACATTCTTTGTTGTGCATTAGTTGTCAATGAATACAATAGAGTGGTGGAATGTGATTCCGCTCATGAAATGTGGAAGCTACTTCAAGTCACTTATGAAGAAGAAAGAGCAAATGTGTGGTTCATGGCAATGGAAGATGAGGTACAACCTACTCCATCTACCTCTACTTCTTATGATGATGATATTGATGATCCTAGTGAATTACTTGTTGAGATGTATGGAGAATTAAAAAAGGCATCGAAAAAGAATAAGGAAATGAAACTCAAAATTATTGAGTTATTGAATGAAAATTCAAAATTATTTTGTGAGAACAAAAAACTTCTTGAATCTATTGATTGTTTAAATATTGAAAAAGAAGTTTTAAATATTTCTTTACTAAACATATCTCTTGAAAATAAATCTCTTTGTACAAAAGTTTCTTCTCTTAAAAAAATGCTTAGTGATCATGAAATTTTGAAAAAGAAAGTTGATGATCTTACGTCATGTGTTGAAAAATTTACAAATGGAAGAGACAATCTTGACAAACTACTTAGATGTCAAAGATCTTCTCTTGTCAAAAATGGTCTTAGTTACAATTATGTCAATAATGTGCCTAAACACGACAACTTCTTTGTTAGATCTTCTTCTACTTCCATCCATCATACTTGTTGTACTTATTGTGGAAAACATGGACATAAAATCACCAAATGTTATGTTAAAAGAAAAGTAGAGAATGGTATAAAAACCATTTGGAGAGTTAAATGAAAAAGAAAGTTGATGATCTTACGTCATGTGTTGAAAAATTTACAAATGGAAGAGACAATCTTGACAAACTACTTAGATGTCAAAGATCTTCTCTTGTCAAAAATGGTCTTAGTTACAATTATGTCAATAATGTGCCTAAACACGACAACTTCTTTGTTAGAGCTTCTTCTACTTCCATCCATCATACTTGTTGTACTTATTGTGGAAAACATGGACATAAAATCGCCAAATGTTATGTTAAAAGAAAAGTAGAGAATGATATAAAAACCATTTGGAGAGTTAAATGAATTATTACTAACCCTCACGGACCCAAGAAAATATGGGTACCAAAGGATACTTCCTCTCCTTTATTGCAGGTACTCTTCACTTCAAACTCAAGAATCACTAAGTGGTACATTGATGATGTTGGCTTAAAGAATAATGGAAAACACCTCATTCATAAGCAAGGTCAAAGCAACCAATAAAGGTTTTGTTTTTGAGACAAGAAGAAAGGAAGAATTCTTGGAGTAACCAATGTTGGTAAAGGTTCCTCTCTTCTTTTTAAATAAATGTTGCTTAGTGCTAATTTGAACTATAACTTACTTAGTATTAGTCAATAGTGTGACAATGAATAAGAAGTTAAATGCCAACATGCAAAGTTTCAGTTGAGAATCCCTTTTGTTAAGAATTGAAAATTTGCCAACCATGACTTGTCAATTGCTTCTATGAAGTTGATTAGGTAACATTGATGATATAAGATTGAATTGATGGTTGATATGTTCTTGAAATTGATTATATCTCATGATAAAATAATTAAAATTGCTATGATTGAATATCTATGCATTTGATTTGCCAAAAACATCTTTATGAAACTTTACAAAATGTTCAGACTTGCAGTATGGTCGCCCGAACTTGTATGACAAAATGATATTTTATGATTTTGATCAAATTACTCACAAAATGTTTCAATGTGTGTTTTATCTTGATAAGCTTGAATGTCTTGTTGCTTATGATATTGATGGATTTTCTTGGCACAGAAGATTTGGTCATATGAGCATGGATTTGTTGAGCAAACTTTCCTCTCAAGATCTAGTTGGAGGATTGCTAAAAATGTGTTTTGAGAAAATTGTCTTTGAGATACTTGTCAATATGGAAAACAAATAAAAGAATCTTTTAAACCCATGAAAATGCTTTTAGACCTCAAAACATCTTGAGCCTGTTCACTATTCAAAAAGATTCAAACCTCCCTTGAGTGCAAATTGATTTCCATTAGAAATGACAATGGGAGAATTTTACGACCAAGTCTTTACAAAATTTGTGATGAAAATTGAATATCATATAATTGTTTCAACTGTAAAAACCCCACAACAAAATGGTGTTATTGAAAGGAAAATTTGAACTTTGCAAAAATTGGCTAGGTCTATGCTTTGTGAAAATTCTTATTCAAAAATATTTTTGGGCCAAAGTCGTAAACACCACATGCTATGATAAATAGAATTCTTTTAAGATCATTTTGAAGAAAAACATCTTTTGAATTATCTTTTATAGAACGCCTCATATTGCATATTTTAAAATTTTTGGTTTTAAATGTCTTATCTTGAATACTTGTGATAACTTACTTAAATTTGATAGAAAGCTGGATACAGGTATATCTCTTAATCATTCTTCTAACAAAAGGCCTATAGAGTTTATAATGAAAAGAACTTTATATGATAAGGAAACCATTCATGTTAGTTTCGATGAATCTTACATTTGCTTGGAAAGAAAAGAAGAAGATGATGCAGGTACATCTATGAATAACTATCAAACCTATCTTCAAGCACCAACTTTAGAGGATCATACCAGTAAGAAAGAAATGATTGAACAAAATCAAGATGACCAACCTAGTAGTGACCAAGAGCTCCCAAAGAACTTAAGATATCCAAGAGGCCACCCTAAGGAGCAAATCATTGGTGATATCTCCCAAGGAGTAAAAATAAGGAGGTACTTTATCAATAACTTTATTCTTTTATTGCATATGAGCCTAAAAGTATTAATGATGTATTATGTGATGATTTTTGGATTATTACTATGCAAGAGTAATTAAATCAATTTGAAAGATACAAAATTTGAAAATTCCAAAATCTCATGATCATTCCATTATTGGAACTAAATGGTTTTTAGAAATAAACTCAATGAATCCGGGGAAGGTGTAAGAAATAAATCTAAATTTGTCACCCAAAGATTCAATCAAGAAGAGGGAATTGAATATGATGAAACCTTTGCTCCGAATGCTGGACTTAAGTCCATAAGAATGCTTTTGACTTTTACTTTCTTTAAAGGTTTTAAGTTATTTCAAATGAATATCAAAAGTACTTTTCTAAATGGTTCTATTGAGGAAGAGGTTTATGTGGAACAATCACCCGGTTTTGATCATGAAAAGTTTCCTATCCATGTTTTCAAATTATCCAAAGCTTTGTATGATTTAAAACAAGCTCCTAGAGCTTGATATAAAAACAAATTTGAGTGGTTTTCTTCTTTCAAAAGGATTTTCAAGAGAAAAGGTTGACACTACTCTTTTCATAAAAACCTCTTGTAACAATGATCTATAACTTGTCCAAATATATGATACAATTTTTGGTACTTCTAATACTTCACTTTGTGATGTGTTGCCAAGTTGAAACAAAGTAAATTTGAAGAGCATGATAGGAAAACTCAATTACTTTCTTGGTCTACAAGTCAAGCAAACCAAGCATGGCACTATCATTAATCAGGTTAAGGTATAAGTTTATCAACTATGCTTGACAAGAATAAAAAGGTTTCATAGGAGTAGTCAACTATATTTGACAATAAGTAGAGCCAATATTATGTTTGTCATGTGGTTGTGTGCTAGATTTCATCTTGTCCTAAAGAATCTAATTTGATTGTTGTTAAACACATTCTATTCCCTTATTGATACTCTAAGTGATTATGGTCTACATTTCAAATGTGTGGCTATGTTATGTGAAAACACTAATGCAACAAAGTTGACCATCATACTATTCAACAAACTAGGACAAAGCATATAGAGATCAAACTTCATCTCATTAGAGATCATTCTACTAAGGGTAATGCTTATTTAAAAGCATGTTTGCATTCATGAACAAATTAATGATATCGTTACTAAGACACTGGCCGAAGAAAGGTTTGACCAATCTTAGAAGAAGCTTAGGGATTTCAGTCAGTTCATCTTGTTCAGAGAAAAGAGACTCAAGCTGTCGCTGCACTGAAAGAACAAGTGTCCAAAATTCAGAAATTGCATCTCCCTACAAATGGCCAAAAGATACCTCAGACTGATGCAAGTGACAAATATCTGGTGTGCATCTGATAGTGATGTTTCAACAATGACTGATTCCGAGCATTACAGCTGTGAAGACTTTAATCTTTAGTGCTCTGCACTTTGTTGTCTTTATTATTAAGTGTGCTGTCATTTCAACTTTATTTCCCAACTGATTAAAGCTGATAAGTAGGCTAAGTGTAGTGTGATGTAAGTAGTGATGTAAGCGATGATGTAAGCAGTGATGTAAGCGATGACCTCATTAGCTACCATGATGTAAGCGATGACGTCATAGTCCAATAATTTAGCCTTCTAGGTTCTTCCTTGGAGCTCTATATAAAGATCCATTGTTGTAACATTTCCTCAAGCTTAGTTCCCGAGTAATAATATCTCTCTTGTGTGTTCTACTCTAAACATGTCTTTCTAAGTTTCCTCTATTCTTCTTCTCTGCTTCTATTTCTGATATGGCTTTAGCTTAGATCCTTGTTCGGTGATACTTAGAAATTGTGAGTATTCCTTTCAGAGTGGTTGATTTCTTTTTTCCTTTTATTGTTGAAAGATAAGAGGACAGGATCCTTTGAGTGCCCAAGAGTTGGTCGTTGTGTTGATCCAAATCATACCTTCTTAGACATTCCAGGTTTGAGTTTCTGAAATTATTCTCTTTCGAATACTTCCAGTTTCTAGGTCATCACTAATATTGGTATCAGAGCCATTGGTGTATCAGAAATTAAGCTAGAGTTGAAGAAGCCTTGTCCACTCATGTATCCAGAAACTTCTCGTTCATCTATTTCGTTAGATACCACTCCTTCCTTCCATCAAACTGCATCTAAAAAATTAGATTACCTATATGAAGTTACTGTAGATTCATCTTCCCAGTTTACTCCTGAAAGTCACCCTTTCATGAACCCTTATACTAATTATGCTAAGTCCATAGTTTCCCCTTAGAAATCCTTTAAGTCTCTTATCCGTCAAACACCTTCCTCTGTCCGAGAGTATGTCCAATGTTCAAAGATGGACCAACATCCTCTTATTGCCACTGGTAAAGAGCAATTCGTTACTCTTTACATTCCTGAAGATTTTCCCCGTCAATGGAAGCAACATGGTTACACCCATCTTCACTTTGGAGCTGTTCGTATAGCTCTCACTCTCCATGGCAGAAAAGGCTTACCTATGGTTGCCCGAGTTGCCCTCTTGGATACCCGCTTTCTAGCATATCAGCATGCTTGTATCGCCACAGTTGAAGCAACACTGAATGCTGGCATGGTATTCATCACCTTGTACCCCAATTTTAACATGTCTCTGGCAGATTCACATCTGCTAAATGCTCTCAAGGTACAAGTCCAGATTACAGGAGCCTCTCAGGTACATGATGCTCTCACTGTAACTTTACATTATCAAATGATCTACCGAGTCCAAAATCGTGCCATAGATCTCTCCCTTCCTGGTGGAGAAGATGCTCTTCTTATCAAGGTAGATGACAAACAGTCAGCTGTTTGCACCCATGTCCCAAGACAGATTCCCAAATCTGAACTCCTCAGTCTCCTTCCTGATGCTTGGGTCACAGAATATGAAAAAGTCCATGAAGCTGCAAATCAGCCTCTGGAATCTTCCTCATCTTAGATCTCTCAGTACTCTGATGGTTCAGTTTCCATCAGATTTGATCATAAGCATCTCCAGTCTATCAAGCAAAACTATCCGAGAATTGCTATGATTCGTCTTCCTGTCTCTAATCTTCCTCCATATCATCAAGCAGATCTTGATCGGATTACCAAACTCGGACCAGATCATCCTCTGGTCTTCCACAGAGATACTTTCCTAGCCATCGTAAAATGGTACACACCAGATGCACAACCAGTCGTCTTTGAGACAGATCCATTCTCCAATCATTGCTATTGGGGTGGTTGCACTTCCTGTGAATCCTGCCAAAACTGCTGCTTTGAATGTGGTCTTGATCCAGAAGACTGCACTTGCGGATATTCCAACCGCCGAAGAAGGAAGAAGAAATCAATTCCTTCTCCATTTTCCACTAAAGCACCTGACATAGATCCAGATTACCAACAAGGAGCTCAGGTCATTCAGACTCGTAGCGGGTATGATTCCTCTATTGCTGAAATCCCATCCACATGGTTGCCTCCTAAACCAAAACCACCACTTCACCCTTATTACCAAAAATGCCTCAAAATCCTTGCCAAAGAAAAACCAGTACCTCATACTTGTCAACCCATCAATCCATTTTACAAGCCCCCTGCACCATCAACTCCTATCCCAACTATCTGTATGTTTCAACCAGCTGAATTTCCCCCCCTCTCAATCCTATCTTTCCTCAAACTTCACCTTTTACAAAAGACAATGCCCGACACTCTCATAAAATTCAAAACTCTTCATCAACCATACTTCCTAGTGGACAGACTGCATCCACTAATCCAGTTGAAATCGTCCTGAACTAGCAATCGAAAAACGCTGTTGCTCAGAACAAGCTTCTGACACAGATTGATCAGAAAGTTACCCAGGTAAACTCCCGTCTTGTTACTATTGAAACAAAAGTTGATTCTCAAGTACAAGACCTGGAAGCCACCAAAAGTTTGATTGTCAATATGGAGAAAAGATTGAAGCAGATCCCTTACGATCTACCAATGCCTGGTGTGAATCCTGCTGAAGTCATTCGACAAAAACAGAAAGAAGTAGCAGACCTTGAAGGTTATATTGCTTATCTCAAAGCACATGTTGAGTCTACTCCTTACTCTCCAAAAGTTACTACTCCCCCTCCAGTCTCTTCCAGCTTCTTTCCACCTTTCACAAATCCCTTCCAGCCACCATCCAAAACACAATACTCTGCATTTGGAACTATGGGATATGAAATGTCTAAACCTTCTCCAAGCACTTCAACGCTGCTCAATGGTTGAAAGCAAGCCAGAAACAACAACAGAAGCCTGCTCCTCCTCCTCCGGAAGTTCAAAAGCAAGCTATGATTCAGAATCCTCTGACTCCTCAGACTGTTCCTCATATTGCTGTTGTTCAAGAACAAACTCCATCTGAGACCCAATATTCTTCTCCAACAGAGTCAGAACCAGTCTCTGATTCTGACACAGACTCCTCTTCAGTCTCAGACTCTTCTACACAGTCCTTCTCTGATGATTTTGAACCAGAAATTCCACAAATCAACATGATTCGTGAAGAAGAAGATACAGGAGATACATCTGAAGCCACACCTACTGTCGATGAGCTTGAGTCATCTCAAACTTCCAAGAAATTGACTACGTCAGGCACATTTACATTTCATCTCGATGATATCCCTCCAGCAAAATGGGCAGTCAGATTACAAGAATTCCATGCCTGGATGACAACCAGAGAACTATCTGGCATCACATCGGAAAATATCCTCACTGAGTTCACCTCCAGATTCACTGGCACATTGAAGCACTGGTTTACTACTCTCAATTATGTTGAGAGAACTCAATTCCTAAACTCTTCATTAGATCAAGCTGCTTCATTACTTTATTACTGTTTTCTTGGTGAACCTGATTCTGATTTAGAATTAAAAGAAAAAGAGTTTTTCCAAATGAAATGTTACTCTTTTCAAAGATCTGATTTAGATAAGCATTTGCAACGCATAACTCAATTATTTTATCTTCTTGGTTTATTTGCAACCAGTTCCCCCAGAACTAGACCCGATACTTTCAGAAAATTCACCAGAAAAACCTTCTGTTCCAATCCTTATTATTCAGACCCGAAAAACACATCCTCAAGCCCCTGTTCAAATCCGAACCTCGAAATATGATAAACCCATTCCTGCTATAGCCTTCTTTGACACAGGTGCTGCAGTATCCATGATGAATCCATCTGTCCTACCTCCTGAACATTGGACAGAACATAAAAAAGAATTTATTACTGCTAATGGTAAAAAGTTCTACACTTCTCTGATTACTAAGACACCTATTACCATCCAGTTCTTCCCTAAATGTGAAGTTCGTTTACATCTTATAGGCTGTTCTGAAACGGACAAAGATCTACTTGTTGGTTTTGATATTTACAGTAAATTTCGCAGGTTTCAGATTCTTCCTAATGGTATTCGTTTTGGAAAACAGTTTAGAGAATATGGTACCATTCCAAGGCTTTACCAAATCACTCCCAATCCTGTTGCTGAGATTCAAAAACTTCTTGTCTCCCAATCTTGTGCTGAATCTCATACAGAGTTCCTTACTAAATGTTCCCATCCACTTTGGCAGAATCCTCAATTCTTCATCAAACTCCCTTTCAAGAAAAATGAGGATATCAACCATACCAAGGCCAGTCATTCTGGCATGAACCCTGAACATCTCCAGTTAGCCACAAAAGAATGCCTTGACCTTCTTCATTCTGATCTTATTGAACATACAGATTCTCAATGGTCTTGTGAAGCATTCTATGTTGACAAACGGGCTGAACAAGTCCGTGGGAAAATGAGATTGGTAATTAATTATCAGCCTCTCAACCACTTTTTACAAGATGATAAGTTTCCATTACCGCACAGGCACACACTGTTATCACAGCTTTCTGGTGCAAAATAGTTTTCCAAATTTGATTTGAAATCTGGTTTTTGGCAATTGGACATTCATCCTGATGAACGTCCTAAAACAGGTTTTTGTATCCCTAACCAGCATTTCCAGTGGAAAGTAATGCCTTTTGGATTAAAACCCGCACCATCCTTGTTTCAAAAAGCCATGGTCAAGATTTTCGAACCACTCTTACACACTGAACTAGTTTATATTGATGATATCCTACTTTTCAGTTCTACTAAGGATGATCATATAAACCTTTTACGCTAATTTGCTCAAATTGTTAAAGATTATGGCGTAATGCTTTCAGTTCTGAAAATGATCTTGGCTACACATGAAATTACTTTCCTAGGAATGCATTTCTCTGCAGGCACATACACTCCTGGAAATCATATTTCCGACGAGTTACAAAAGTTCCCTGAGTCCAATCTTTCTCAGAAACAAGTTCAACAGTTCCTTGGTGTTGTCAACTATGTCCGAGATTTCCTGCCCAGAGCCTCTGAGAATATTCATCCACTCGCCAAGATGCTCAAGAAGAATCCATCTCCCTGGACATCTTTACAGACTCAAGTTGTCGCTGCACTGAAAAAACAAGTGTCCAAAATTCAAAAATTGCATCTCCCTACAAATGGCCAAAAGATACTTCAGACTGATGCAAGTGACAAATATTGGAGTGCAGTGCTACTAGAAGAAACTGATGGCACCCGACATCTTTGTGGATTTGCAAGTGGAAGATTCAAACCAGCAGAAATTAATTACCACTCCACTCTCAAAGAAATCCTCGCCGTCAAAAATGGAATAAAGAAGTTCAGTTTCTATCTCATCGGATCAAAGTTTTTGGTGGAAACAGATATGAGTTCATTCCCCAAAATGTTGCAGTTCAAGCAGAAGCAAGTTCCTCATCCTCAGCTGCTCAGGTGGTCAACGTGGTTTGCGCAGTATTCATTCGAGGTCAAACACATCAAAGGTAAATCTAATGTTGTGGCTAATTTTCTTTCCCGACCTGATTCCTTTACCACCAAACCCATTATAGCCATGATCCGACCCAGTTATTCCAACCCACCTAATATTCCTCTAGACTTTCCTCCAGATTACCCTGGGCTCCATATTCCCGTTGACTCAATCATGCAAAAAAGAAATTTTTTATGAGTTACGTGACTTTTTAAAGAATTTGGAGGATCCATCCTAAAACCATCCCGGAGTCAATCCATATTTCCCTTTCGATCAAGTTTTCATCCTCCGACCAAATGACTTCCCTCTTCCATTGAAATGGTTCTTCCGGTACCTTTGTCAACAGTGACTCACATTCTTCTTGAAATTGACTCGCATTATTTCTTAAAGGTTTCATTCCAAGTATGCTTGAGTTCCTAACTCCGGTTTAAACCTTTAGCAGAATGGAAGAACTTACTCCTCACATTTCCTAAACACTTCCTCCTCTTTGACATCCACCGTCCCATAGACCCCCGATTTCACAATCCATCCATATTCCCATCTTTACTGAGTCAATTCCATCACCGTGTTAGACCTCCTCAAAAAATACTCCGAGGCCCAAAAATATATGTTTGTTGAAAATAAAATTATGCCTCAAGAAATTTGGCCTGATGATTATGGTTCTTGGAATTATCCTACCAACCATCATCACGAGATAAACATCAAAATAGCTCGTGAATGGTATCTTACCACCGCTTGATTCTCACCCGTGACACTCGAAACTCCTTTTGATTACTTTAACCTTCAAACCCAACTTAGCTCCTCACGATCATCACATGGGTTTACCTTTCCACGTATGACCTTTGATAAAACTGCTCGAACCACTTGTGTCACCTCACTCAGAAAGGATGCACTCAAGCAGAAAAAGAAAAAAAAAACAAAGGCACATGCTCTGCATCAGGATCTCATTATTGAATGCAATATCACTGATCCAGACTCCACTGATAGTGATGTTTCAACACCGACCGATTCCGACCATTACAAATTTGTGAAGACTTTTATCTTTAGTGCTCTGCACTTTGTTGTCTTTATTATTCAAAGATGTCTGTCATTTCAACTTTATTTCCCAGCTGATTAAAGTCGATAAGTATGCTAAGTGTGGTGTGATGTAAGCAGTGATGTAAGCAATGACCTCATTAGCTACCATGATGTAAGCAATGACGTCATAGTCCAATAATTTAGCCTTCTAGGTTCTTCCTTGGAGCTCTATATAAAGAGCCCATTGTTGTAACATTTCCTCAAGCTTAGTTCCCGAGTAATAATATCTCTCTTGTGTGTTCTACTCTAAACATGTCTTTCTAAGTTTCCTCTATTATTCTTCTCTGCTTCTATTTCTGATGTGGCTTTAGCTTAGATCCTTGTTCGGTGATACTTAGAAATTGTGGGTATTCCTTTCAGAATGGTTGATTTCATTCCTTCTTATGTTCTGTCCAATGTTCAGGAGGTAGGACAGATGGATTCATCATGGATACTGCAGCACCTGTGTCAAAGAAGGCTATGGCAGGAATGGGTTTATCATATTTCGAGGTTCGGATTTGAACAGGGGTTTGAGGATGTTTTTTTCGGGTCTGAAAAGTAAGGATTGGAACAGAAGGTTTTTCTGGTGAATTTTCTGAAAGTATCGGGTCTGGTTCTGGAGGAACTGGTTCTGAGGAACTGGTTCTCCTATATGGTAAAAGATTTCGTCTTCTTCAATGGCGAAGAGGGTGTCTTCAATCAGTTCATCTTGTTTAGAGAAAAGGGACTCAAGTCATCATCATAGATAGGGCTAACCTGTTCGATTTGTGAGATGAGGTTTTGCCTTTTCTTCTTTTGAGGACATTGCTTGGCATAGTGACCCTTCTGTTTGTAGACATAGCAGTAGTCTGACTTGCTTCTGGGACTTCTGGAGGACTTGTGTTTCCTTCTGAAGTATCTCTATTTTTTCTTTGAAGATCGTCTGTCTGTGGTATGAATTATGGAGAAATTCTTTCTCCTGGATGATTTCTTGCAAGAGGACTTGTTGCAGCATGACTTGATGATTAAGTCTGAACGCTTGCATACTTGGTCAACTTCTTTATCTCCTTTGAGTTATTGCTTGATTACTTGCCGTTTGTGGCAAAGGTTTTCAAGGCTTTGCAAGATGGCTTGTCTGATCTGACCAGAAGTCCTACCAAGGATGGATTGGTTTTTTTGTCTGATGGAGACATCAGTTCCTTGAGCTAAAGCTTAAGGGATTGAGCTGAGGAAAGCTTGCTTTAGACTAACATCTGCACCAAGAAGATAAAATAATTGAGTCATGCGTTGCAAATGCTTATCTAAATCAGATCTTTGAAAAGAGTAACATTTCATTTGGAAAAACTCTTTTCTTTTTAATTCTAAATCAAAATCAGGTTCACCAAGAAAATAGTAATAAAGTAATGAAACAGCTTGATCTAATGAAGAGTTTAGGAATTGAGTTCTCTCAACATAATTGAGAGTAGTAAACCAGTGCTTCAATGTGCCAGTGAATCTGGAGGTGAACTCAGTGAGGATGTTTTCCGCTGTGATGCCAGATAGTTCTCTGGTTGTCGTCCAGGCATGGAATTCTTGTAATCTGACTGCCCATTTTGCTGGAGGGATATCATCGAGCTGAATTAGTCAATTTCTTGGAAGTTTGAGATGACTCAGGCTCATCGACAATAGGTGTGGCTTCAGATGTATCTCCTGTATCTTCTTCTTCACGAGTCATGTTGATTTGTGGAATTTCTGGTTCAAAATCATCAGAGAAGGACTGTGTAGAAGAGTCAGAGACTGAAGAGGAGTCTGTGTCGGAATCAGAGACTGGTTCTGACTCTGTTGGAGAAGAGTACTGGGTCTCGGATGGAGTTTGTTCTTGAGCAATAGCAATATGAGGGACTGTCTGAGCTGTAGCCGCTTCTTGAAGCATAGGAGTCAGAGGATTCTGAATCATAGCTTGCTTTTGAACTTCCGGAGGAGGAGGAGCAGGCTTCTGTTGTTGTTTCTGGGCTTGTTTTGCATTTAACCATTGAGCAGCGTTGAAAGTGCTTGGGGAAGATTTGGACATTTCATATCCTATAGTTCCAAATGCAGAGTATTGTGTTTTGGATGGTGGCTGGAAGGGATTTGTGAAAGGTGAAAAGAAGCTGGAAGAGACTGGAGGGGGAGTAGTAACTGGCGGAGAGTAAGGAGTAGACTCAACCTGTTCTTTGAGATAAGCAATATAACCTTCAAGGTCTGGTACTTCTTTCTGTTTTTGTCGAATGACTTCAGCAGGATTCACACCAGGCATTGGTAGATCGTAAGGGATCTGCTTAAATCTTTTCTCCATATTGACGATCATCCTTTTGGTGGCTTCCAGGTCTTGTACTTGAGAATCAACTTTTGTTTCAACAGTAACAAGACGGGAGTTTACCTGGGTAACTTTCTGATCAATCTGTGTCAGAAGCTTGTTCTGAGCAACAGTGTTTTTCGATTGCCAGTTCAGGACGGTTTCAACTGGATTAGTGGATGCAGTCTGTCCACTAGGAAGTATGGTTGATGAAGAATTTTGAATTTTATGAAAGTGTCGGGCATTGTCTTTTGTAAAAAGTGAAGTTTGAGGAAAGATAGGATTGAGAGGGGGAAATTCAGCTGGTTGAAACATACAGATAGCTGGGATAGGAGTTGATGGTGCAGGGGGCTTGTAAAATGGATTGATGGGTTGACAAGTAGGAGGTACTGGTTTTTCTTTGGCAAGGATTTTGAGGCATTGAGACTTCAAACTTCTTAATCCACAAAACCTATCACACAACATATAAGCATATTAGTCCTCATCAATATTTGTCATTAATCAAAACTACATGATTTGCCCTTAGGGCTAACAAGGGTGAAGTGGTGGTTTTGGTTTAGGAGGCAACCATGTGGATGGGATTTCAGCAATAGAGGAATCATACCTGTTACGAGTCTGAATGACTTGAGCTCCTTGTTGGTAATCTGGATCTATGTCAGGTTCTTTAGTGGAACATGGAGAAGGAATTGATTTCTTCTATGTCAAGTGCAGTCTTCTGGATCAAGACCACATTCAAAGCAGCAGTTTTGGTAGGATTCACAGGAAGTGCAACCACCCCAATAGCAATGATTGGAGAATGGATCTGTCTCAAAGACGACTGGTTGTGCATCTGGTGTGTACCATTTTAAAGAGGAGGAAGTGTTTAGGAAATGTGAGGAGTAAGTTCTTCCATTCTGCTAAAGGTTTAAACCAAGTTAAGAACTCAAGTATACTTGGAATAAAACCTTTAAGAAATAATGCAGAGTCGATTTCAAGAAGAATGTGGTACTGTTGACAAAGGTACCAGAAGAACCATTTCAATGGAAGAGGGAAGTCATTTGCTCGGAGGATGAAAACTTGACTGAAAGGGAAATATGGATTGACTCCGGATGGTTTTAGGATGGATCCTCCAAATTCTTTAAAAGTCTGTAACTCATAAAAATTTCTTTTTTGCATTATTGAGTCAACAGAATATGGAACTGGGTAATCTGGAGGAAAGTCTAGAGGAATATTAGGTGGGTTGGAATAACTGGGTCGGATCATGGCTATAACGAGTTTGGTGGTAAAGGAATCAGCCACAACATTAGATTTACCTTTGATGTGTTTGACCTCGAATGAATACTGCGCAAACCACGTTGACCACCTGAGCAGCTGAGGATGAGGAACTTGCTTCTGCTTGAACTGCAACATTTTGGGGAATGAACTCATATCTGTTTCCACCAAAAACTTTGATCCGATGAGATAGAAACTGAACTTCTTTATTCCATTTTTTACGGTGAGGATTTCTTTGAAAGTGGAGTGGTAATTAATTTCTGCTGGCTTGAATCTTCCACTTGCAAATCCACAAAGATGTCGGGTGCCATCAGTTTCTTCTAGTAGCACTGCACTCTAATATTTGTCACTTGCATCAGTCTGAAGTATCTTTTGGTCATTTGTAGGGAGATGCAATTTCTGAATTTTGGACACTTGTTTTTTTCAAAGGCAAATGACAACTTGAGTCTGTAGAAGATGTCCAGGGAGATGGATTCTTCTTTAGCATCTTGGTGAGTGGATGAATATGCTCAGAGGCTCTGGGCAGGAAATCTCGGACATAGTTGACAACACCAAGAAACTGTTGAACTTGTTTCTGAGAAAGATTGGACTCAGGGAACTTTTGTAACTCGTCGGAAATATGATTTCCAGGAGTGTATGTGCCTGCAGAGAAATGCATTCCTAGGAAAGTAATTTCATGTGTAGCCAAGATCATTTTCAGAACTGAAAAGTAGGATATCATCAATATAAACCAATGCAGTGTGTAAGAGTGGTTCAAAAATCTTGACCATGGCTTTTTGAAACAAGGATGGTGAGGGTTTTAATCCAAAAGGCATTACTTTCTACTGGAAATGCTGGTTAGGGATACAAAAACCTGTTTTAGGACGTTTAATCAGGATGAATGCCCAATTGCCAAAAACCAGATTTCAAATCAAATTTGGAAAATCATTTTGCACCAGAAAGCTGTGATAACAGTGTGTGCCTGTGTGGTAATGGAAATTTATCATCTTGCAAAAAGTGGTTAAGAGGCTGATAATTAATTACCAGTCTCATTTTCCCATGGACTTGTTCAGCCCGTTTGTCAACACAGAATGCTTCACAAGACCACTGAGAATCTGTAGGTTCAATAAGATCAGAATGGAGAAGTTCAAGTCTTTTGTGGCTAACTGGAGATGATCAGGGTTCATGCCAGAATGACTGGCTTTGGTAGGGTTGATATCCTCATTTTTCTTAAAAGGGAGTTTGATGAAGAATTGAGGATTCTGCCAAAGGGGATGGGAACATTTAGTAAGAAACTCTGTGTGAGATTCAGCACAAGATTGGGAGACAAGAAGTTTTTGAATCTCAGCAACGGGATTGGGAGTGATTTGGTAAAGTCTTGGAATGGTACCATATTCTCTAAACTGTTTTCCAAAATGAATACCATTAGGAAGAATCTGAAACTTGTGAAGTTTACTGTAAATATCAAAACTAACAAGTAGATCTTTGTCAGTTTCAGAACAGCCAATAAGATGTAAACGAACTTCACATTTAGGGAAGAACTGCATGGTAATGGGTGTCTTAGTAATCAGGGAAGTGTAGAACATTTTACCATCAGTAGTAATAAATTCCTTCTTATGTTCTGTCCAATGTTCAGGAGGTAGGACAGATGGATTCATCATGGATACTGCAGCACCTGTGTCAAAGAAGGCTATGGCAGGAATGGGTTTATCATATTTGGAGGTTCGGAATTGAACAGGGGCTTGAGGATGTGTTTTTCGGGTCTGAATAGTAAGGATTGGAACAGAAGGTTTTTCTGGTGAGTTTTCTGAAAGTATTGGGTCTGATTCTGGGGGAACTGGTTCTGAAGGAACTGGTTCTGCTATATGGTAAGACAAAGGGATTTCGTCTTCTTCAATTCTAGCTTAATTTCTGATACACCAATGGCTCTGATACCAATATTAGTGATGACCTAGAAACTGGAAGTATTCGAAAGAGAATAATTTCAGAAACTCAAACCTGGAATGTCTAAGAAGGTATGACTTGGATCAACACAACGGCCAACTCTTGGGCACTCAAAGGATCCTGTCCTCTTATATTTCAACAATCCAAGAAGGAATGAAATCAACCATTCTGAAAGGAATACTCATAATTTCTAAGTATCACCGAACAAGGATCTAAGCTAAAGCCATATCAGAAATAGAAGCAGAGAAGAAGAATAGAGGAAACTTAGAAAGACATGTTTAGAGTAGAACACACAAGAGAGATATTACTACTCGGAAACTAAGCTTGAGGAAATGTTATAACAATGGGCTCTTTATATAGAGCTCCAAGGAAGAACCTAGAAGGCTAAATTATTGGACTATGACGTCATTGCTTACACCATGGTAGCTAATGAGGTCATTGCTTACATCACTGCTTACATCACACCACACTTAGCATACTTATCAGCTTTAATCACTGGGAAATAAAGTTGAAATGACAAAGCACACTCGAATAATAAAGACAACAAAGTGCAGAGCACTAAAGATAAAAAGTCTTCACAAACTGTAATGGTCGAATCGATCGGTGTTGAAACATCACTATCAGTGGAGTCTGGATCAGTGATATTGCGTTCAATAATGAGATCCTGATGCAGAGCATGTGCCTTTGCTTTTTTCTTTTTCTACTTGAGAGCATCCTTTCTGAGTGAGGTGACACAAGTGGTTCTAGTAGTTTTATCAAAGGCCATACATGGAAAGGTAAACCCATGTGATGACTGAGAGGAGCTAGCTGGCTGGAGGTTAAAGTAATCAAAAGGGGTTTCAGTGTCTGGCTGAGAATCAGGCAGGTGGTGAAGATATCATTCACGAGCTATTTTGATGTTTATCTCGTGATGATGGTTGGTAGGATAATTCCAAGAACCATAATCATCAGGCCAAATTTCTTGAGGCATAATTTTATTTTCAACAAACATGTATTTTTGGGCCTCGTAGTATTTTTGAGGAGATCTAACACGATGATGGAATTGACCTGGTGAAGATGAGAATATGGATGGATTGTGAAATCAGGGTCTATTGGACAGTGGATGTCAAAGAGGAGGAAGTGTTTAGGAAATGTGAGGAGTAAGTTCTTCCATTCTGCTAAAGGTTTAAACCAAGATTCACCTTCCCAGTTTACTCCTGAAAGTCACCCTTTCATGAACCCTTATACTAATTATGCTAAGTCCATAGTTTCCAGAAATTTCACAAATCAACATGACTCGTGAAGAAGAAGATACAGGAGATACATCTGAATCCACACTTATTGTCGATGAGCCTGTGTCATCTCAAACTTCCAAGAAATTGACTTTGACATCCACCGTCCAATAGACCCTGATTTCACAATCCATCCATATTCTCATCTTTACCAGGTCAATTCCATCACTGTGTTAGATCTCCCTCAAAAATACTCTGAGGCCCAAATCTTTGAAAAGAGTAACATTTCATTTGGAAAAACTCTTTTCTTTTTAATTCTAAATCAGAATCAGGTTCACCAAGAAAACAGTAATAAAGTAATGAAGCAGCTTGATCTAATGAAGAGTTTAGGAATTGAGTTCTCTCAACATAATTGAGAGTAGTAAACCAGTGCTTCAATGTGCCAGTGAATCTGGAGGTGAACTCAGTGAGGATGTTTTCCGCTGTGATGCCAGATAGTTCTCTGGTTGTCATCCAGGCATGGAATTCTTGTAATCTGACTGCCCATTTTGCTGGAGGGATATCATCGAGATGAAATGTGAATGTGCCTGAAGTAGTCAATTTCTTGGAAGTTTGAGATGACTCAGGCTCATCGACAATAGGTGTGGCTTCAGATGTATCTCCTGTATCTTCTTCTTCACGAGTCATGTTGATTTGTGGAATTTCTGGTTCAAAATCATCAGAGAAGGACTGTGTAGAAGAGTCAGAGACTGAAGAGGATTCTGTGTCGGAATCAGAGACTGGTTCTGACTCTGTTGGAGAAGAGTACTGGGTCTCGGATGGAGTTTGTTCTTGAACAACAGCAATATGAGGGACTGTCTGAGCTGTAGCCGCTTCTTGAAGCATAGGAGTCAGAGGATTCTGAATCATAGCTTGCTTTTGAACTTTCGGAGAAGGAGGAGCAGGCTTCTGTTGTTGTTTCTGGGCTTGTTTTGCATTTAACCATTGAGCAGCGTTGAAAGTGCTTGGGGAAGATTTGGACATTTCATATCCCATAGTTCCAAATGCAGAGTATTGTGTTTTGGATGGTGGCTGGACGGGATTTGTGAAAGGTGGAAAGAAGCTGGAAGAGACCGGAGGGGGAGTAGTAACTGGCGGAGAGTAAGGAGTAGACTCAACCTGTGCTTTGAGATAAGCAATATAACCTTCAAGGTCTGGTACTTCTTTCTGTTTTTGTCGAATGACTTCAGCAGGATTCACACCAGGCATTGGTAGATCGTAAGGGATCTGCTTAAATCTTTTCTCCATATTGACGATCAACCTTTTGGTGGCTTCCAGGTCTTGTACTTGAGAATCAACTTTTGTTTCAACAGTAACAAGACGGGAGTTTACCTGGGTAACTTTCTGATCAATCTGTGTCAGAAGCTTGTTCTGAGCAACAGCATTTTCCGATTGCCAGTTCATGATGGTTTCAACTGGATTAGTGCATGCAGTCTGTCCACTAGGAAGTATGGTTGATGAAGAGTTTGGATTTTATGAGAGTGTCGGGCATTGTCTTTTGTAAAAGGTGAAGTTTGATGAAAGATAGGATTGAGAGGGGGAAATTCAGCTGGTTGAAACATACAGATAGGAGGTACTGGTTTTTAAAATTGATGGTGCAGGTGGCTTGTAAAATTGATTGATGGGTTGACAAGTAGGAGGTACTGGTTTTTCTTTGGCAAGGATTTTGAGGCATTTTTGGTAATAAGGGTGAAGTGGTGGTTTTGGTTTAGGAGGCAACCATGTGGGTGGGATTTCAGCAATAAATGAATCATACCTGCTACGAGTCTGAATGACTTGAGCTCCGGGTTGGTAATCTGGATCTATGTCAGGTGCTTTAGTGGAACATGGAGAAGGAATTGATTTCTTCTTCCTTCTTCGACGGTTGGAATATCCGCAAGTGCAATCTTCTGGATCAAGACCACATTCAAAGCAGCAGTTTTGGCAGGATTCACTGGAAGTGCAACCACCCCAATTGCAATGATTGGAGAATGGATCTGTCTCAAAGACGACTGGTTGTGCATCGGGTGTGTACCATTTTACGATGTCTGGGAAAGTATCTCTGTGGGAGACCAGAGGATGATCTGGTCCGATTTTGGTAATCCGATCAAGATCTGCTTGATGATATGGAGGAGGATTAGACACAGGAAGACGAATCATAGCAATTCTCAGATAGTTTTGCTTGATAGACTAGAGATGCTTATGATCAAATCTGATGGAAACTGAACCATCAGAGTTTTGAGAGATCTGAGATGAGGAAGATTCCAGAGGCTGATTTGCAGCTTCATGGACTTTTTCATATTCTGTGACCCAAGCATCAGGAAGGAGACTGAGGAGTTCAGATTTGGGAATCTGTCTTGGGACATGGGTGCAAACAGCTGACTGTTTGTCATCTACCTTGATAAGAAGAGCATCTTCTCCACCAGTAAGGGAGAGATCTATGGCATGATTTTGGACTCGGTAAATCATTTGATAATGTAAAGTTGCAGTGAGGGCATCATGCACCTGAGAGGCTCCTGCAATCTGGACTTGTACCTTGAGAGCATTTAGCAGATGTGGATCTGCCCAGAGACATGTTAAAATTGGGGTACATGGTGATGAATACCGTGCCAGCATTCAGTGTTGCTTCAACTATGGCGATACAGGCATGCTGATATGCTAGAAAGCGGGTATCCAAGAGGGCAACTCGGGCAACCATAGGTAAGCCTTTCCGGCCATGGAGAGTGAGAGCTATACGAACAGCTCCAAAGTGAAGATGGGTGTAACCATGTTGCTTCCATTGACGGGGAAAATCTTCAGGAATGTAAAGAGTAACGAATTGCTCTTTACCAGTGGCAATAATAGGATGTTGGTCCATCTTTGAGCATTAGACATACTCTCAGACAGAGCAAGGTGTTTGACGGATAAGAGACTTAAAGGATTTCCAAGGGGAAACTATGGACTTAGCATAATTAGTATAAGGGATCATGAAAGGGTGACTTTCAGGAGTAAACCGGGAAGATGAATCTACAAATGAACTTCATATAGGTAATTTAATTTTTTTAGATGCAGTTTGACGGAAGGAAGGAGTGGTATCTAACGAAATAGATGAACGGGAAGTTTCTGGATACATGAGTGGACAAGGCTTCTTCAACTCTAGCTTAATTTCTGATACACCAATGGCTCGATACCAATATTAGTGATGACCTAGAAACCCGGAAGTATTCGAAAGAGAATAATTTTTAGAAACTCAAACCTTGAATGTCTAAGAAGGTATGACTTGGATCAACACAACGGCCAACTCTTGGGCACTCAAAGGATCCTGTCCTCTTATCTTTCAACAATCCAAGAAGGAATGAAATCAACCATTCTGAAAGGAATACTCACAATTTCTAAGTATCACCGAATAAGGATCTAAGCTAAAGCCACATCAGAAATAGAAGCAGAGAAGAAGAATAGAGGAAACTTAGAAAGACATGTTTACAGTAGAACACACAAGAGAGATATTATTACTCGGGAACTAAGCTTGAGGAAATGTTATAACAATGGGCTCTTTATATAGAGCTCCAAGGAAGAACCTAGAAGGCTAAATTATTGGACTATGACGTCATCGCTTACATCATAGTAGCTAATGAGGTCATCGCTTACATCACTGCTTACATCATCGCTTACATCACTGCTTACATCACACTACACTTAGCATACTTATCAGCTTTAATCAGCTGGAAAATAAAGTTGAAATGACAACACACTAAATAATAAAGACAACAAAGTGCAGAGCACTAAAGATAAAAGTCTTCACAGCTGTAATGCTCGGAATCAGTCGGTGTTGAAACATCACTATCAGTGGAGTCTGGATCAGTGATATTGCGTTCAATAATGAGATCCTGATGCATAGCATGTGCCTTTGCTTTTTTTTTCTTTTTCTGCTTGAGTGCATCCTTTCTGAGTGAGGTGACACAAGTGGTTCGAGCAGTTTTATCAAAGGCCATACGTGGAAAGGTAAACCCATGTGATGACTGAGAGGAGCTAGCTGGCTGAAGGTTAAAGTAATCAAAAGGAGTTTCAGTGTCTGCCTGAGAATCAGGCAGGTGGTGAAGATACCATTCACGAGCTATTTTGATGTTTATCTCGTGATGATGGTTGGAAGGATAATTCCAAGAACCATAATCATCAGGCCAAATTTCTTGAGGCATAATTTTATTTTCAACAAACATATATTTTTGGGCCTCAAAGTATTTTTGAGGGAGATCTAACACAGTGATGGAATTGACCTGGTAAAGATGGGAATATGGATGGATTGTGAAATCAGGGTCTATAGGACGGTGGATGTCAAAGAGGAGGAAGTGTTTAGGAAATGTGAGGAGTAAGTTCTTCCATTCTGCTAAAGGTTTAAACCAGGTTAGGAACTCAAGTATACTTGGAATGAAACCTTTAAGAAATAATGCAGAGTCGATTTCAAGAAGAATGTGGTACTGTTGACAAAGGTACCAGAAGAACCATTTCAATGGAAGAGGGAAGTCATTTGGTCGGAGGATGAAAACTTGACTGAAAGGGAAATATGGATTGACTCCGGATTGTTTTTGGATGGATCCTCCAAATTATTTAAAAGTCTCTAACTCATAAAAATTTCTTTTTTGCATTATTGAGTCAACAGAATATGGAACTGGGTAATCTGGAGGAAAGTCTGGAGGAATATTAGGTGGGTTGGAATAACTGGGTCGGATCATGGCTATAACGGGTTTGGTGGTAAAGTAATCAGGTCGGGAAAGGAAATCAGCCACA
The DNA here is from genome assembly GCA_030512225.1 of Rauvolfia tetraphylla. Taxonomy (NCBI): domain Eukaryota; kingdom Viridiplantae; phylum Streptophyta; class Magnoliopsida; order Gentianales; family Apocynaceae; genus Rauvolfia; species Rauvolfia tetraphylla. Next base: position 178,695 of record JAJQKT010000050.1, read on the forward strand.
ACGTTAGATATACCTTTGATGTGTTTGACCTCGAATGAATACTGCGCAAACCACGTTGACCACCTGAGAAGCTGAGGATGAGGAACTTGCTTCTGCTTGAACTGCAACATTTTGGGGAATCAACTCATATCTGTTTCCACCAAAAACTTTGATCCGATGAGATAGAAACTGAACTTCTTTATTCAATTTTTTACGGTGAGGATTTCTTTGAAAGTGGAGTGGTAATTAATTTCTGCTGGCTTGAATCTTCCACTTGCAAATCCACAAAGATGTCGGGTGCCATCAGTTTCTTCTAGTAGCACTGCACTCCAATATTTGTCACTTGCATCAGTCTGAAGTATCTTTTGGCCATTTGTAGGGAGATGCAATTTCTAAATTTTGGACACTTGTTCTTTCAGTGCAGTGACAGCTTGAGTCTGTAAGGATGTCCGGGAGAAGGATTCTTCTTGAGCATCTTGGTGTGTGGATGGATATGCTCAGAGGCTCTGGGAAGGAAATCTCGGACATAATTGACAACACCAAGGAACTGTTTGAACTTGTTTCTGAGAAAGATTGGACTCAGGGAACTTTTGTAACTCGTCGGAAATATGATTTCCAGGAGTGTATGTACCTGCAGAGAAATGCATTGCTAGGAAAGTAATTTCCTGTGTAGCCAAGATCATTTTCTTTTCTGAAAGCATTACGCCATAATCTTTAACAATTTAAGCAAATTGGCGTAAAAGGTTTATATGATCATCCTTAGTAGAACTGAAAAGTAGGATATCATCAATATAAACCAGTGCAGTGTGTAAGAGTGGTTCGAAAATCTTGACCATGGCTTTTTGAAACAAGGATGGTGCGGGTTTTAATCCAAAAGGCATTACTTTCCACTGGAAATGCTGGTTAGGGATACAAAAACTTGTTTTAGGACGTTCATCAGGATGAATGCCCAATTGCCAAAAACCAGATTTCAAATCAAATTTGGAAAACCATTTTGTACCAGAAAGCTGTGATAACAGTGTGTGCCTGTGTGGTAATGGAAACTTATCATCTTGCAAAAAGTGGTTAAGAGGCTGATAATTAATTACCAATCTCATTTTCCCACGGACTTGTTCAGCCCGTTTGTCAACATAGAATGCTTCAGCACAAGATTGGGAGAAGAAGTTTTTGAATCTCAGCAACGGGATTGGGAGTGATTTGGTAAAGTCTTGGAATGGTACCATATTCTCTAAACTGTTTTCCAAAACGAATACCATTAGGAAGAATCTGAAACCTGTGAAGTTTACTGTAAATAGCAAAACCAACAAGTAGATCTTTGTCAGTTTCAGAACAGCCAACAAGATGTAAACGAACTTCACATTTAGAGAAGAACTGGATGGTAATAGGTGTCTTAGTAATCAGAGAAGCGTAGAACGTTTTACCATCAGCAGTAATAAATTCTTTTTTATGTTCTGTACAATGTTCAGGAGGTAGGACAAATGGATTCATCATGGATACTGCAGCACCTGTGTTAAAGACGGCTATAGTAGGAATGGGTTTATCATATTTCGAGTTTCGAATTTGAACAGGGGCTTGAGGATGTGTTTTTCGGGTCTGAATAGTAAGGATTGGAACAGAAGGTTTTTCTGGTGAATTTTCTGAAAGTATCGGGTCTGGTTCTAGGGGAACTGGTTCTGCTATATGGTAAGACAAAGGGATTTCGTCTTCTTCAATGGCGAAGAGGGTGTCTTCAGTCTGTTCATCTTGTTCAGAGAAAAGGGACTCAAGGTCATCATCAAAGATAGGGCTAACCTGTTCGATTTGTGAGATGAGATATTGCCTTTTCTTCTTTTGAGGACATTGCTTGGCACAATGACTCTTCTATTTGCAGACACAGCAGTAGTCTGACTTGCTTCTGGGACTTCTGGAGGACTTGTGTTTCCTTCTGAAGTATCTCTATTTTTTCTTTGAAGATCGTCTATCTGTTGTATGAATTCTGGAGAAATTCTTTCTCCTGGATGATTTCTTGCAAGAGGACTTGTTGCAGCATGACTTGATGATTAAGTCTGAACGCTTGCATACTTGGTCAACTTCTTTACCTCCTTTGAGATATTGCTTGATTACTTGCCGTTTGTGGCAAAGGTTTTCAAGGCTTTGCAAGATGGCTTGTCTGATCTGACCAGGAGTCATACCAAGGATGGATTGGTATTTTTGTCTGATGCAGACATCAGTTCCTTGAGCTAAAGCTTGAGGGATTGAGCTGAGGAAAGCTTGCTTTAGACTAACATCTGCACCAAGAAGATAAAATAATTGAGTCATGCGTTGCAAATGCTTATCTAAATCAGATCTTTGAAAAGAGTAACATTTCATTTGGAAAAACTCTTTTCTTTTTAATTCTAAATCAGAATCAGGTTCACCAAGAAAACAGTAATAAAGTAATGAAGCAGCTTGATCTAATGAAGAGTTTAGGAATTGAGTTCTCTCAACATAATTGAGAGTAGTAAACCAGTGCTTCAATGTGCCAGTGAATCTGGAGGTGAACTCAGTGAGGATGTTTTCCGCTGTGATGCCAAATAGTTCTCTGGTTGTCGTCCAGGCATGGAATTCTTGTAATCTGACTGCCCATTTTGCTGGAGGGATATCGTCGAGCTGAAATGTGAATGTGCCTGAAGTAGTCAATTTCTTGGAAGTTTGAGATGACTCAGGCTCATCGACAATAGGTGTGGCTTCAGATGTATCTCCTGTATCTTCTTCTTCACGAGTCATGTTGATTTGTGGAATTTCTGGTTCAAAATCATCAGAGAAGGACTGTGTAGAAGAGTCAGAGACTGAAGAGGAGTCTGTGTCGGAATCAAAGACTGATTCTGACTTTGTTGGAGAAGAGTACTGGGTCTCGGATGGAGTTTGTTCTTGAGCAACAGCAATATGAGGGACTGTCTGAGCTGTAGCCGCTTCTTGAAGCATAGGAGTCAGAGGATTCTGAATCATAGCTTGCTTTTGAACTTCCGGAGAAGGAGGAGCAGGCTTCTGTTGTTGTTTCTGGGCTTGTTTTGCATTTAACCATTGAGCAGCGTTGAAAGTGCTTGGGGAAGATTTGGACATTTCATATCCCATAGTTCCAAATGCAGAGTATTGTGTTTTGGATGGTGGCTGGAAGGGATTTGTGAAAGGTGGAAAGAAGCTGGAAGAGACCGGAGGGGGAGTAGTAACTGGCGGAGAGTAAGGAGTAGACTCAACCTGTGCTTTGAGATAAGCAATATAACCTTCAAGGTCTGGTACTTCTTTCTGTTTTTGTCGAATGACTTCAGCAGGATTCACACCAAGCATTGGTAGATCGTAAGGGATCTGCTTCAATCTTTTCTCCATATTGACGATCATCCTTTTGGTGGCTTCCAGGTCTTGTACTTGAGAATCAACTTTTGTTTCAACAGTAACAAGACGGGAGTTTACCTGGGTAACTTTCTGATCAATCTGTGTCAGAAGCTTGTTCTGAGCAATAGCGTTTTTCGATTGCCAGTTCAGGACGGTTTCAACTGGATTAGTGGATGCAGTCTGTCCACTAGGAAGTATGGTTGATGAAGAGTTTTGAATTTTATGAGAGTGTCGGGCATTGTCTTTTGTAAAAGGTGAAGTTTGAGGAAAGATAGGATTGAGAGGGGGAAATTCAGCTGGTTGAAACATACAGATAGCTGGGATAGGAGTTGATGGTGTAGGTGGCTTGTAAAATGGATTGATGGGTTGACAAGTAGGAGGTACTGGTTTTTCTTTGGCAAGGATTTTGAGGCATTTTTGGTAATAAGGGTGAAGTGGTGGTTTTGGTTTAGGAGGCAACCATGTGGATGGGATTTCAGCAATAGAGGAATCATACCTGTTACGAGTCTGAATGACTTGAGCTCCTTGCTGGTAATCTGGATCTATGTCAGGTGCTTTAGTGGAACATGGAGAAGGAATTGATTTCTTCTTCCTTCTTCGGCGGTTGGAATATCCGCAAGTGCAGTCTTCTGGATCAAGACCACATTCAAAGCAGCAGTTTTGGCAGGATTCACAGGAAGTGCAACCACCCCAATAGCAATGATTGGAGAATGGATCTGTCTCAAAGACGACTGGTTGTGCATCTGGTGTGTACCATTTTACGATGTCTGGGAAAGTATCTCTGTGGGAGACCAGAGGATGATCTGGTCCGAGTTTGGTAATCCGATCAAGATCTGCTTGATGATATGGAGGAGGATTAGAGACAGGAAGACGAATCATAGCAATTCTCGGATAGTTTTGCTTGATAGACTGGAGATGCTTATGATCAAATCTGAGTATTCCTTGTTCGGTGATACTTAGAAATTGTGAGTATTCCTTTCAGAATGGTGTATTTCATTCCTTCTTGGATTGTTGAAAGATAAGAGGACAGGATCCTTTGAGTGCCCAAGAGCTGGCCATTGTGTTGATCCAAGTCATACCTTCTTAGACATTCCAGGTTTGAGTTTCTGAAATTATTCTTTTTCGAATACTTCCAGTTTCTAGGTCATCACTAATATTGGTATCAGAGCAATATGTGTATCAGAAATTAAGCTAGAGTTGAAGAAGCTTTGTCCACTCATGTATCCGGAAACTTCCCGTTCATCTATTTCGTTAGATACTTCCCGTTCATATATTTCGTTAGATACCATTCCTTTCTTCCGTCAAACTGCATCTAAAAAATTAGATTACCTATATGAAGTTACTGTAGATTCATCTTCCCAGTTTACTCCTGAAAGTCACCCTTTCATGAACCCTTATACTAATTATGCTAAGTCCATAGTTTCCCCTTGGAAATCCTTTAAGTCTCTTATCCGTCAAACACCTTCCTCTGTCCGAGAGTATGTCCAATGCTAAAAGATGGACCAACATCCTATTATTGCCACTGGTAAAGAGCAATTCGTTACTCTTTACATTCCTGAAGATTTTCCCGTCAATGGAAGCAACATGGTTACACCCATCTTCACTTTGGAGCTGTTCGTATAGCTCTCACTCTCCATGGTAGAAAAGGCTTACCTATGGTTGCCCGAGTTGCCCTCTTGGATACCCGCTTTCTAGCATATCAGCATGCTTGTATCGCCACAGTTGAAGCAATACTGAATGCTGGCACGGTATTCATCACCTTGTACCCCAATTTTAACATGTCTCTGGCAGATCCACATCTGCTAAATGCTCTCAAGGTACAAGTCCAGATTGCAGGAGCCTCTCAGGTGCATGATGCCCTCATTGCAACTTTACATTATCAAATGATTTACCGAGTCCAAAATCATGCCATAGATCTCTCCCTTCCTGGTGGAGAAGATGCTCTTCTTATCAAGGTAGATGACAAACAGTCAGCTGTTTGCACCCATGTCCCAAGACAGATTCCCAAATCTGAACTCCTCAGTCTCCTTCCTGATGTTTGGGTCACAGAATATGAAAAAGTCCATGAAGCTGCAAATCAGCCTCAGGAATCTTTCTCATCTCAGATCTCTCAGAACTCTGATGGTTCAGTTTCCGTCAGATTTAATCATAAGCATCTCCAGTCCATCAAGCAAAATTATCCGAGAATTTCTATGATTCGTCTTCCTGTCTCTAATCCTCCTCCATATCATCAAGCAGATCTTGATCGGATTACCAAACTCGGACCAGATCATCCTCTGGTCTCCCACAGAGATACTTTCCCAGACATCGTAAAATGGTACACACCAGATGCACAACCAGTCGTCTTTGAGACAGATCCATTCTCCAATCATTGCTATTGGGGTGGTTGCACTTCCTGTGAATCCTGCCAAAACTGCTGCTTTGAATGTGGTCTTGATCCAGAAGACTGCACTTGCGGATATTCCAACCGCCGAAGAAGGAAGAAGAAATCAATTCCTTCTCCATGTTCCACTAAAGCACCTGACATAGATCCAGATTACCAGCAAGGAGCTCAAGTCATTCAGACTCGTAACAGGTATGATTCCTCTATTGCTGAAATCCCATCCACATGGTTGCCTCCTAAACCAAAACCACCACTTCACCCTTGTTAGCCCTAAGGGCAAATCATGTAGTTTTGATTAATGACAAATATTGATGAGGACTAATATGCTTATATGTTGTGTGATAGGTTTTGTGGATTAAGAAGTTTGAAGTCTCATTGCCTTGAAGCTAAAATGCAAGAACAACTCCAATATGTCAAAGTGATTGAAGATTGAAGAGTTTGTTCAAGATGATTGAAGGCTTTGAAGACATGAAGTGTAGGTTGCATGTGCTTAATAAGTAAACTTTGAAAACCCTACACTCTTAAGCCTTGGAATCTATGAGTTGCAATTGAGAGCACAAAACTTGATTTAAATGGTTTCAATGGTTTTGAACTTATCTAAATTATCAAGTTTTCATACATGATTTTTGCACTTAAAAGGTCTTTAATGACTTATCTTTTAGGCTAGAAGGTTTTCCAACTTGTTAGAATTGATTTGAATATGTTTTGACAAAGTTTGAAAATTTCGGATGCAAGATTCGGAAGCAGGATGAAAAATTTAGTCGTCCGAATTTTCTTGCACAATGAATAGTATCCACTATTCATGTGAACAGTGACAATATTCATGTGAACAGTACCGACTGTTCTTCCAGAAAAATTCGAAAGAAGATTCGGACGCAGTTGAAAAAATTCGGTCGTCCGAATTTTCCCCCGCATAGTGACCAGTAAGTGAACAGTACGTCCGAAAATTTTCGACCAAAAATTCGGTCGTCCGAAAAATTCGGACGCAGAATTCGGTCGTCCGAATTTTCTGAAACTAGTCGTTTTATGGCCGTTTTAACTGATTTTCAAATTCCATAAAGGCTAGAAACTCTAGATTTTTGAAAGAACTTTTGCACAAAAGAAATCCTTGAAGCTCTAACTTGTTTTACATCAAAATTATAACAAAAGCTCTCAAATTGCCTTGTGCTCAAAGATTGAAATTCAAGATTCCAAAGGCAAGAAGTGAAGTGGTGCTAGCAATTGTATTCATCCACCAAGAAGTGTTGGTAATATTCAAATTCTCTCTTTACATTTTTGTTGTGATTGATACAAGGTTGTCAAGAGATTTAAAACCCTTGTGGAGGGTGAGCCATAGACTAGATTAATCAAGGTTGTTGTGTAAAACCCATTGGTGAGGGTGAGCCTTGGATTAGATTGGTCTAGGTTGTCTAGTGACATAAAACTCTTAGTGATAAGAGTGAACCTTGTTTATTATATTGAAAAGAGGTTGTTGTAGTAAAACCCATTGAAGGGTGAGCCTCTTGTGTAATTGCTTGGATTAAGCATATAGTGAATTGGTTGAAATCCTTGAGTGTGGACTCAAGGTAGTGGATGTAGATCGTGGAGAGATCGAACCACTATAAATCGTGTGTTTATTTCTTTATAGCTTTACTTGTTTATATACTTGTGTTATTATTATTTGTTCATAGTTGTTGATTGATTGGTTGTGGTCTTATAATTTGATAATCTTGTCTTAGACATCAAATCACATATAAACTTGAAGGTTGTGATTTTAAAGAAGAGCTTTTATTAAGGCAAAGGATTTGCAAAAAGAGAAAAGATTTTCGATAATTAGCCAAAGACCTAATTCACCCCCCCTCTTAGGTCTTTCAATTGGTATCAGAGCTAGGTCTTCTTTTTAAGGTTCAACAACCTAGAAGTAAAGATTATATGGCTAGTTTATCAAATTTGCCTTATACGGAAGGTTCCTCCACTAATAGACCTTCATTGTTTGATGGTTCTAATTATATTTTTTGGAAGTCTAGGAATGAGATTTACATTTGTTCTATTAACTATGAATTGTGGAATATTATTGAGAAAGGTCCCTATGTGCCATTGAGAATGAAAGCCGATGGAGTTACAAGGGAACCAAAGCCCATGGAGGAATATGATGAGAGCGATTCAAGGAAGATGACATTAAACTACCAAGCAATGAACATTCTTTGTTGTGCGTTGGTAGTCAATGAATACAATAGAGTAATGGAATGTGATTCCGCTCATGAAATGTGGAAGCAACTTCAAGACACTCATGAAGAAGAAAGAGCAAATGTGTGCTTCATGGCAATGGAAGATGAGGTACAACCTACTCCATCTACCTCTACTTCTTATGATGATGATATCGATGATCCTAGTGAATTACTCGTTGAGATGTATGGAGAATTAAAGAAGGCTTCGAAAAAGAATAAGCAAATGAAAACCAAAATTAATGATCTATTGAATGAGAATTCAAAATTGTTTTGTGAAAATAAAAAGCTTCTTGATTCTATTGAATGCTTGAATATTGAAAAAGAAGTTTTAAATGTCTCTTTACAAAACATGTCCCTTGAAAATAAGATTCTTTGTGAAAAGATTTTGTCTCTTGAAAGAATGCTTGTTGATCATGAGACTTTGAAAAAGAAGGTTGATGAACTTACACCATGTATAGAAAAATTTACAAAAGGAAGGGACAATCTTGATAAAATTCTTGGAGCTCAAAGATCTCCTCTTGTCAAAAATGGTCTTGGTTATAATTATGTAAACAATGTGCCTAAATATAACAACTTCTTTGTTAGAGCTACTTCTACTTCCATGCATCATACTTGTTGTACTTATTGTGGAAAACATGGACATAAAGTCACCAAATGTTATGTTAAAAGAAAAGTAGAGAATGGTGTAAAAACCATTTGGAGAGTTAAGGGAATTATTACTAACCCTCACGGACCCAAGAAAGTATGGGTACCAAAGGATACTTCCTCTCCTTTATTGCAGGTACACTTAAATTCAAACTCAAGCACCACTAAGAGGTATATTGATGATGTTGGCTTAAAGAATAACGAAAAACACCTCATTTAAGAAGACGAAATCCCTTTGTCTTACCATATAGCAGAACCAGTTCCTTCAGAACCACACCCGAAAAACACATCCTCAAGCCCCTGGTCAAATCCGAACCTCGAAATATGATAAACCCATTCCTGCTATAGCCTTCTTTGACACAGGTGCTGCAGTATCCATGATGAATACATCTGTCCTACCTCCTGAACATTGGACAGAACATAAAAAAAATTTATTACTGCTGATGGTAAAACGTTCTACACTTCTATGATTACTAAGACACCTATTACCATCCAGTTCTTCCCTAAATGTGAAGTTCGTTTACATCTTGTTGGCTGTTCTGAAACTGACAAAGATCTACTTGTTGGTTTTGATATTTACAGTAAACTTCACAGGTTTCAGATTCTTCCTAATGGTATTCGTTTTGGAAAACAGTTTAGAGAATATGGTACCATTCCAAGACTTTACCAAATCACTCCCAATCCCGTTGCTGAGATTCAAAAACTTCTTGTCTCCCAATCTTGTGCTGAATCTCACACAGAATTTCTTACTAAATGTTCCCATCCACTTTGGCAGAATCCTCAATTCTTCATCAAACTCCCTTTCAAGAAAAATGAGGATATCAACCCTACCAAGGCCAGTCATTCTGCATGAATCCTGATCATCTCCAGTTAGCCACAAAAAAATGCCTTGACCTTCTCCATTCTGATCTTATTGAACATACAGATTCTCAATGGTCTTGTGAAGCATTCTATGTTGACAAACGGGCTGAACAAGTCTGTGGGAAAATGAGATTGGTAATTAATTATCAGCCTCTCAACCACTTTTTGCAAGATGATAAGTTTCTATTACCGCACAGGCACACACTGTTATCACAGCTTTCTGGTGCAAAATGGTTTTCCAAATTTGATTTGAAATCTGGTTTTTGGCAATTGGGTATTCATCCTGATGAACGTCCTAAAAGAGGTTTTTGTATCCCTAACCAGCATTTCCAGTGGAAAGTAATGCCTTTAGGATTAAAACCCGCACCATCCTTGTTTCAAAAAGCCATGGTCAAGATTTTCGAACCACTCTTACACACTGCACTGGATTATATTGATGATATGCTACTTTTCAGTTCTACTAAGGATGATCATATAAACTTTTTACGCCAATTTGCTCAAATTGTTAAAGATTATGGCGTAATGCTTTCAGAAAAGAAAATGATCTTGGCTACACAGGAAATTACATTTCTAGGAATGCATTTCTCTGCAGGCACATACACTCCTGGAAATCATATTTCTGACGAGTTACAAAAGTTCCCTGAGTCCAATCTTTCTCAGAAACAAGTTCAACAGTTCCTTGGTGTTGTCAACTATGTCCGAGATTTCCTGCCCAGAGCCTCTGAGCATATTCATCCACTCACCAAGATGCTCAAGAAGAATCCATCTCTCTGGACATCTTTATAGACTCAAGCTATCGCTGCACTGAAAGAACAAGCTTCCAAAATTCAGAAATTGCATCTCCCTACAAATGGCCAAAAGATACTTCTGACTGATGCAAGTGACAAATATTGGAGTGCAGTGCTACTAGAAGAAACTGATGGCACCCGACATCTTTGTGGATTTGCAAGTGGAAGATTCAAGCCAGCAGAAATTCATTACCACTCCACTTTCAAAGAAATCCTCGCCGTCAAAAATGGAATAAAGAAGTTCAGTTTCTATCTCATCGGATCAAAGTTTTTGGTGGAAACAGATATGAGTTCATTCCCCAAAATGTTGCAGTTCAAGCAGAAGCAAGTTCCTCATCCTCAGCTGCTCAGGTGGTCAATGTGGTTTGCGCAGTATTCATTCGAGATCAAACACATCAAAGGTAAATCTAATGTTGTGGCTGATTTCCTTTCCCGACCTGATTCCTTTACCACCAAACCCGTTATAGCCATGATCCGACCCAGTTATTCCAACCCACCTAATATTCCTCCAGACTTTCCTCCAGATTACCCAGTTCCATATTCTGTTGACTCAATAATGCAAAAAAGAAATTTTTATGAGTTACAGACTTTTAAAGAATTTGGAGGATCCATCCTAAAATCATCCGGAGTCAATCCATATTTCCCTTTCAGTCAAGTTTTCATCCTCCGACCAAATGACTTCCCTCTTCCATTGAAATGGTTCTTTTGGTACCTTTGTCAACAGTACCACATTCTTCTTGAAATCGACTCTGCATTATTTCTTAAAGGTTTCATTCCAAGTATACTTGAGTTCCTAACCTGGTTTAAACCTTTAGCAGAATGGAAGAACTTACTCCTCACATTTCCTAAACACTTCCTCCTCTTTGACATCCACCGTCCTATAGACCCTAATTTCACAATCCATCCATATTCTCATCTTTACCAGGTCAATTCCATCACTGTGTTAGATCTCCCTCAAAAATACTCTGAGGCCCAAAAATATATGTTTGTTGAAAATAAAATTATGCCTCAAGAAATTTGGCCTGATGATTATGGTTCTTGGAATTATCCTACCAACCATCATCACGAGATAAACATCAAAATAGCTCGTGAATGGTATCTTCACCACCTGCCTGATTATCAGCTACCATGATGTAAGCGATGACGTCATAGTCCAATAATTTAGCCTCCTAGGTTCTTCCTTGGAGCTCTATATAAAGAGCCTATTGTTGTAACATTTCCTCAAGCTTAGTTCCCAAGTAATAATATCTCTCTTGTGTGTTCTACTCTAAACATGTCTTTCTAAGTTTCCTCTATTCATCTTCTCTGCTTCTATTTCTGATATGGCTTTAGCTTAGATCCTTGTTCGGTGATACTTAGAAATTGTGAGTATTCCTTTCAGAATGGTTGATTTCATTCCTTCTTGGATTGTTGAAAGATAAGAGGACAGGATCCTTTGAGTGCCCAAGAGTTGGCCGTTGTGTTAATCCAAGTCATACCTTCTTAGACATTCCAGGTTTGAGTTTCTGAAATTATTCTCTGTCGAATACTTCCAGTTTCTAGGTCATCACTAATATTGGGTACAAACAGCTGACTGTTTGTCATCTACCTTGATAAGAAGAGCATCTTCTCCACCAGGAAGGGAGAGATCTATGGCATGATTTTGGACTCGGTAGATCATTTGATAATGTAAAGTTACGATGAGGGCATCATGCACCCGAGAGGCTCCCTGTAACTGGACTTGTACCTTGAGAGCATTTAGCAGATGTGGATCTGCCAGAGACATGTTGAAATTGGGGTACAAGGTGATGAATACCGTGCCAGCATTCAGTGTTGCTTCAACTGTGGCGAAAGAAGCATGCTGATATGCTAGAAAGCGGGTATCCAAGAGGGCAACTCAGGCAACCATGGGTAAGCCTTTTCGGCCATGGAGAGTGAGAGCTATACGAACAGTTCCAAAGTGAAGATGGGTGTAACCATGTTGCTTCCATTGACGGGGAAAATCTTTAGGAATGTAAAGAGTAACGAATTGCTCTTTACCAGTGGCAATAATAGGATGTTGGTCCATCTTTGAGCATTGGACATACTCTCAGACAGAGGAAGGTGTTTGACAGATAAGAGACTTAAAGGATTTCCAAGGGGAAACTATGGACTTAGCATAATTAGTATAAGGGTTCATGAAAAGGTGACTTTCAGGAGTAAACTGGGAAGATGAATCTACAGTAACTTCATATAGGTAATCTAATTTTTTAGATGCAGTTTGACGGAAGGAATGAGTGGTATCTAACGAAATAGATGAACGGGAAGTTTCTGGATACAAGAGTGGACAAGGCTTCTTCAACTCTACCTTAATTTCTGATACACCAATGGCTCTGATACCAATATTAGTGATGACCTAGAAACTGGAAGTATTCGAAAGAGAATAATTTCAGAAACTCAAACCTGGAATGTCTAAGAAGGTATGACTTGGATTAACACAACGGCCAACTCTTGGGCACTCAAAGGATCCTGTCCTCTTATCTTTCAACAATCCAAGAAGGAATGAAATCAACCATTCTGAAAGGAATACTCACAATTTCTAAGTATCACCGAACAAGGATCTAAGCTAAAGCCATATCAGAAATAGAAGCAGAGAAGATGAATAGAGGAAACTTAGAAAGACATGTTTAGAGTAGAACACACAAGAGAGATATTATTACTTGGGAACTAAGCTTGAGGAAATGTTACAACAATAGGCTCTTTATATAGAGCTCCAAGGAAGAACCTAGGAGGCTAAATTATTGGACTATGACGTCATCACTTACATCATGGTAGCTAATGAGGTCATTGCTTACATCACTGCTTACATCACACTATACTTAGCATACTTATCAGCTTTAATCAGCTGGGAAATAAAGTTGAAATGACAGCACACTAAATAATAAAGACAACAAAGTGCAGAGCACTAAAGATAAAAGTCTTCACAGTTGTAATGCTCGGAATCAGTCGGTGATGAAACATCACTATCAGTGGAGTCTGGATCAGTGATATTGCGTTCAATAATGAGATCCTGATGCAGAGCATGTGCCTTTGCTTTCTTGAGTGCATCCTTTCTGAGTGAGGTGACACAAGTGGTTCGAGCAGTTTTATCAAAGGCCATACGTGGAAAGGTAAACCCATGTGATGACTAAGAGAAGCTAGCTGGTTGGAGGTTAAAGTAATCAAAAGGGGTTTCAGTGTCTAGCTGAGAATTAGGCAGGTGGTGAAGATACCATTCACGAACTATTTTTCACGAGCTATTTTGATGTTTATCTCGTGATGATGGTTGGTAGGATAATTCCAAGAACCATAATCATAAGGCCAAATTTCTTGAGGCATAATTTTATTTTCAACAAACATGTATTTTTGGGCCTCAGAGTATTTTTGAGGGACATCTAACACAGTGATGGAATTGACCTGGTAAAGATGGGAATATGGCTAGATTGTGAAATCAGGGTCTATAGGACGGTGGATGTCAAAGAGGAGGAAGTGTTTAGGAAATGTGAGGAGTAAGTTCTTCCATTCTGCTAAAGGTTTAAACCAGGTTAGGAACTCAAGTATACTTGGAATGAAACCTTTAAGAAATAATGCAGAGTCGATTTCAAGAAGAATGTGGTAATGTTGACAAAGGTACCAAAAGAACCATTTCAATGGAAGAGGGAAGTCATTTGGTCGGAGGATGAAAACTTGACTGAAAGGGAAATATGGATTGACTCCGGATGATTTTAGGATGGATCCTCCAAATTCTTTAAAAGTCTGTAACTCATAAAAATTTCATTTTTGCATTATTGAGTCAACATAATATGGAACTGGGTATTATGGAGGAAAGTTTGGAGGAATATTCGGTGGGTTGGAATAACTGGGTCGGATCATGGCTATAACGAGTTTGGTGGTAAATGAATCAGGTCGGGAAAGGAAATCAGCCACAACATTAGATTTACCTTTGATGTGTTTGACCTCGAATGAATACTGCGCAAACCACGTTGACCACCCTGAGTAGCTGAGAATGAGGAACTTGCTTCGCTTGAACTGGCAACATTTTGGGAATGAACTCATATCTGTTTCCACCAAAAACATTGATCCGATGAGATAGAAACTGAACTTCTTTATTCCAATTTTGACGGCGAGGATTTCTTTGAAAGTGGAGTGGTAATGAATTTCTGCTGGCTTGAATCTTCCACTTGCAAATCCACAAAGATGTCGGGTTCCATCAGTTTCTTCTAGTAGTGATGACTTAGAAACTGGAAGTATTCGAAAGAAAATAATTTCAGAAACTTAAACCTGGAATGTCTAAGAAGGTATGACATGGAAATTGTGAGCATTCCTTTCAGAATGGTTGATTTCATTCCTTCTTGGATTGTTGAAAGATAAGAGGACAGGATCCTTTGAGTGCCCAAGAGTTGGCCGTTGTGTTGATCCAAGTCAGACCTTCTTAGACATTCCAGGTTTGAGTTTCTGAACTTATTCTCTTTCGAATACTTCCAGTTTCTAGGTCATCACTGATATTGGTATCAGAGACATTGTGTTGAGATCACAATGGCTTTGGTAGGGTTGATATCCCCATTTTTCTTAAAAGGGAGTTTGATGAAGAATTGAGGATTCTGCCAAAGGGGATGGAAACATTTAGTAAGAAACTCTGTGTGAGATTCAGCACAAGATTGCGAGACAAGGAGTTTTTGAATCTCAGCAACGGGATTGGGAGTGATTTGGTAAAGTCTTGGAATGGTACCATATTCTCCAAACTGTTTTCCAAAATGAATACCATTAGGAAGAATCTGAAACCTGTGAAGTTTACTGTAAATATCAAAACCAACAAGTAGATCTTTGTCAGTTTCAGAACAGCCAACAAGATGTAAACGAACTTCACATTTAGGGAAGAACTGGATGGTAATAGGTGTCTTAGTAATCAGAGAAGTGTAGAACGTTTTACCATCAGCAGTAATAAATTCTTTTTTATGTTCTGTCCAATGTTCAGGAGGTAGGACAGATGTATTCATCATGGATACTGCAGCACCTGTGACTGGAAGTATTCGAAAGAGAATAATTTCAGAAATTCAAACCTGGAATGTCTAAGAAGGTCTGACTTGGATCAACACAACGGCCAACTCTTGGGCACTCAAAGGATCCTGTCCTCTTATCTTTCAACAATCCATGAAGGAATGAAATCAACCATTCTGAAAGGAATACTCACAATTTCCAAATATCACCGAACAAGGATCTAAGCTAAAGCCATATCAGAAATAGAAGCAGAGAAGAAGAATAGAGGAAACTTAGAAAGACATGTTTAGAGTAGAACACACAAGAGAGATATTATTACTCGGGAACTAAGCTTGAGGAAATGTTACAACAATAGGCTCTTTATATAGAGCTCCAAGGAAGAACCTAGAAGGCTAAATTATTGGACTATGACGTCATTGCTTACATCATGGTAGCTAATGAGGTCATTGCTTACATCACTGCTTATATCACACCACACTTAGCATACTTATCAGCTTTAATCAGCTGGGAAATAAAGTTGAAATGACAGCACACTGAATAATAAAGACAACAAAGTGCAGAGCACTAAAGATAAAAGTCTTCACAGCTGTAATGCTCGGAATCAGTCGGTGTTGAAACATCACTATCAGTGGAGTCTGGATCAGTGATATTGCGTTCAATAATGAAATCCTGATGCAGAGCATGTGCCTTAGCTTTCTTGAGTGAATCCTTTCTGTGTGAGGTGACACAAGTGGTTCGAGCAGTTTTATCAAAGGCCATACGTGGAAAGGTAAACCCATGTGATGACTAAGAGAAGCTAGCTGGTTGGAGGTTAAAGTAATCAAAAGGGGTTTCAGTGTCTAGCTGAGAATTAGGCAGGTGGTGAAGATACCATTCACGAACTATTTTTCACGAGCTATTTTGATGTTTATCTCGTGATGATGGTTGGTAGGATAATTCCAAGAACCATAATCATAAGGCCAAATTTCTTGAGGCATAATTTTATTTTCAACAAACATGTATTTTTGGGCCTCAGAGTATTTTTGAGGGACATCTAACACAGTGATGGAATTGACCTGGTAAAGATGGGAATATGGCTAGATTGTGAAATCAGGGTCTATAGGACGGTGGATGTCAAAGAGGAGGAAGTGTTTAGGAAATGTGAGGAGTAAGTTCTTCCATTCTGCTAAAGGTTTAAACCAGGTTAGGAACTCAAGTATACTTGGAATGAAACCTTTAAGAAATAATGCAGAGTCGATTTCAAGAAGAATGTGGTACTGTTGACAAAGGTACCAAAAGAACCATTTCAATGGAAGAGGGAAGTCATTTGGTCGGAGGATGAAAACTTGACTGAAAGGGAAATATGGATTGACTCCGGATGATTTTAGGATGGATCCTCCAAATTCTTTAAAAGTCTGTAACTCATAAAAATTTCATTTTTGCATTATTGAGTCAACATAATATGGAACTGGGTATTATGGAGGAAAGTTTGGAGGAATATTCGGTGGGTTGGAATAACTGGGTCGGATCATGGCTATAACGAGTTTGGTGGTAAATGAATCAGGTCGGGAAAGGAAATCAGCCACAACATTAGATTTACCTTTGATGTGTTTGACCTCGAATGAATACTGCGCAAACCACGTTGACCACCTGAGTAGCTGAGAATGAGGAACTTGCTTCTGCTTGAACTGCAACATTTTGGGGAATGAACTCATATCTGTTTCCACCAAAAACATTGATCCGATGAGATAGAAACTGAACTTCTTTATTCCAATTTTGACGGCGAGGATTTCTTTGAAAGTGGAGTGGTAATGAATTTCTGCTGGCTTGAATCTTCCACTTGCAAATCCACAAAGATGTCGGGTTCCATCAGTTTCTTCTAGTAGTGATGACTTAGAAACTGGAAGTATTCGAAAGAAAATAATTTCAGAAACTTAAACCTGGAATGTCTAAGAAGGTATGACATGGAAATTGTGAGCATTCCTTTCAGAATGGTTGATTTCATTCCTTCTTGGATTGTTGAAAGATAAGAGGACAGGATCCTTTGAGTGCCCAAGAGTTGGCCGTTCTGTTGATCCAAGTCATACCTTCTTAGACATTCCAGGTTTGAGTTTCTGAACTTATTCTCTTTCGAATACTTCCAGTTTCTAGGTCATCACTGATATTGGTATCAGAGACATTGTGTTGAGATCACAATGGCTTTGGTAGGGTTGATATCCCCATTTTTCTTAAAAGGGAGTTTGATGAAGAATTGAGGATTCTGCCAAAGGGGATGGAAACATTTAGTAAGAAACTCTGTGTGAGATTCAGCACAAGATTGCGAGACAAGGAGTTTTTGAATCTCAGCAACGGGATTGGGAGTGATTTGGTAAAGTCTTGGAATGGTACCATATTCTCCAAACTGTTTTCCAAAATGAATACCATTAGGAAGAATCTGAAACCTGTGAAGTTTACTGTAAATATCAAAACCAACAAGTAGATCTTTGTCAGTTTCAGAACAGCCAACAAGATGTAAACGAACTTCACATTTAGGGAAGAACTGGATGGTAATAGGTGTCTTAGTAATCAGAGAAGTGTAGAACGTTTTACCATCAGCAGTAATAAATTCTTTTTTATGTTCTGTCCAATGTTCAGGAGGTAGGACAGATGTATTCATCATGGATACTGCAGCACCTGTGACTGGAAGTATTCGAAAGAGAATAATTTCAGAAATTCAAACCTGGAATGTCTAAGAAGGTATGACTTGGATCAACAGAACGGCCAACTCTTGGGCACTCAAAGGATCCTGTCCTCTTATCTTTCAACAATCCATGAAGGAATGAAATCAACCATTCTGAAAGGAATACTCACAATTTCCAAATATCACCGAACAAGGATCTAAGCTAAAGCCATATCAGAAATAGAAGCAGAGAAGAAGAATAGAGGAAACTTAGAAAGACATGTTTAGAGTAGAACACACAAGAGAGATATTATTACTCGGGAACTAAGCTTGAGGAAATGTTACAACAATAGGCTCTTTATATAGAGCTCCAAGGAAGAACCTAGAAGGCTAAATTATTGGACTATGACGTCATTGCTTACATCATGGTAGCTAATGAGGTCATTGCTTACATCACTGCTTATATCACACCACACTTAGCATACTTATCAGCTTTAATCAGCTGGGAAATAAAGTTGAAATGACAGCACACTGAATAATAAAGACAACAAAGTGCAGAGCACTAAAGATAAAAGTCTTCACAGCTGTAATGCTCGGAATCAGTCGGTGTTGAAACATCACTATCAGTGGAGTCTGGATCAGTGATATTGCGTTCAATAATGAAATCCTGATGCAGAGCATGTGCCTTAGCTTTCTTGAGTGAATCCTTTCTGTGTGAGGTGACACAAGTGGTTCGAGCAGTTTTATCAAAGGCCATACGTGGAAAGGTAAACCCATGTGATGACTGAGAGGAGCTAGCTGGCTGGAGGTTAAAGTAATCAAAAGGGGTTTCAGTGTCTGGCTGAGAATCAGGCAGATGGTGAAGATACCATTCACTAGCTATTTTGATGTTTATCTCGTGATGATGGTTGGTAGGATAATTCCAAGAACCATAATCATCAGGCCAAATCTCTTGAGGCATAATTTTATTTTCAACAAACATATATTTTTGGCCCTCAGAGTATTTTTGAAGGAGATCTAACACAGTGATGGAATTGACCTAGTAAAGATGGGAATATGGATGGATTGTGAAATCAAGGTCTATAGGACGGTGGATGTCAAAGAGGAGGAAGTGTTTAGGAAATGTGAGGAGTAAGTTCTTCCATTCTGCTAAAGGTTTAAACCAGGTTAGGAACTCAAGTATACTTGGAATGAAACCTTTAAGAAATAATGCAGAGTCGATTTCAAGAATAATGTGGTACTGTTGACAAAGGTACCAAAAGAACCATTTCAATGGAAGAGGGAAGTCATTTGGTCGGAGGACGAAAACTTGACTGAAAGGGAAATATGGATTGACTCCGGATGGTTTTAGGATGGATCCTCCAAATTCTTTAAAAGTCTGTAACTCATAAAAATTTCTTTTTTGCATTATTGAGTCAACATAATATGGAACTGGGTAATCTGGAGGAAAGTCTGGAGGAATATTTGGTGGGTTGGAATAACTGGGTCGGATCATGGCTATAACGGGTTTTGTGGTAATTGAATCAGGTCGGGAAAGGAAATCAGCCACAACATTAGATTTACCTTTGATGTGTTTGACCTCGAACGAATACTGCGCAAACCATGTTGACCACCTGAGCAGCTGAGGATGAGGAACTTGCTTCTGCTTGAACTGCAACATTTTGGGGAATGAACTCATATCTGTTTCCACCAAAAACATTGATCCGATGAGATAGAAACTGAACTTCTTTATTCCAATTTTGACGGCGAGGATTTCTTTGAAAGTGGAGTGGTAATGAATTTCTGCTGGCTTGAATCTTCACTTGCAAATCCCCAAAGATATCGGGTGCCATCAGTTTTATTCTAGTAGCACTGCACTCCAATATTTGTCACTTGCATCAGTCTGAAGTATCTTTTGGCCATTTGTAGGGAGATGCAATTTCTGAATTTTGGACACTTGTTCTTTCAGTACAGCGACAGCTTGAGTCTGTAAAGATGTCCAGGGAGAAGGATTCTTCTTGAGCATCTTGGTGAGTGGATGGATATGCTCATAGGCTCTGGGCAAGAAATCTCGAACATAATTGACAACTCCAAGGAACTGTTAAACTTGTTTCTGAGAAAGATTGGACTCAGGGAACTTTTGTAACTCGTCGGAAATATGATTTCCAGGAGTGTATGTACCTGCAGAGAAATGCATTCCTAGAAAAGTAATTTCCTGTGTAGCCAAGATCATTTTCTTTTCTGAAAGCATTACGCCATAATCTTTAACAATTTGAGCAAATTGGCGTAAAAGATTTATATGATCATCCTTAGTAGAACGGAAAAGTAGGATATCATCAATATAAACCAGTGCAATGTGTAAGAGTGGTTCGAAAATCTTGACCATGGCTTTTTGAAACAAGGATGGTGCGGGTTTTAATCCAAAAAGGCATTACTTTCCACTCGAAATGCCGGTTAGGATACAAAAACTTGTTTTAGGGACGTTCATCGTGATGAATGCCCAATTGCCAAAAACCGATTTCAAATCAAATTTGGAAAACCATTTTGCACCAGAAAGCTGTGATAACAGTGTGTGCCTGTGTGGTAATGGAAACTTATCATCTTGCAAAAAGTGGTTAAGAGGCTGATAATTAATTACTAGTCTCATTTTTCCACGGACTTGTTCAGACCGTTTGTCAACATAGAATGCTTCACAAGACCACTGAGAATCTGTAGGTTCAATAAGATCAGAATGGAGAAGGTCGATGCATTCTTTTGTGGCTAACTGGAGATGATCAGGATTCATGCCAGAATGACTGGCCTTGGTAGGGTTGATATCCTCATTTTTCTTAAAAGGGAGTTTGATGAAGAATTGAGGATTCCCGCTAAAAGGGGATGGGAACATTTAGTAAGAAACTCCGTGTGAGATTCAAGACAAGATTGGGAGACAAGAAGTTTTTGAATCTCAAAGAACTGGGATTGGGAGTGATTTGGTAAAGTCTTGGAATGGTACCATATTCTCTAAACTATTTTCCAAAACGAATACCATTAGGAAGAATCTGAAACCTTTGAAGTTTACTGTAAATATCAAAACCAACAAGTAGATCTTTGTCAGTTTCAAAACAGCCAAAAAGATGTAAACGAACTTCACATTTAGGGAAGGACTGGATGGTAATAGGTGTCTTAGTAATCAGAGAAGTGTAGAACGTTTTACCATCAGCAGTAATAAATTCTTTTTTATGTTTTGTCCAATGTTCAGGAGGTAGGACAGATGGATTCATCATGGATAATGCAGCACCTGTGTCAAAGAAGGCTATAGTAGGAATGGGTTTATCATATTTCGAGGTCCGGATTTGACCAGGGGCTTGAGGATGTGTTTTTCGGGTGTGGTTCTGAAGGAACTGGTTATGCTATATGGTAAGACAAAGGGATTTCGTCTTCTTCAATGGCGAAGAGGGTGTCTTCAGTCAGTTCATCTTGTTCAGAGAAAAGGGACTCAAGGTCATCATCATAGATAGGGCTAACCTGTTCGATTTGTGAGATGCGGTTTTGCCTTTTCTTCTTTTGAGGACATTGGTTGGCATAGTGACCCTTCTGTTTGCAGACATAGCAGTAGTCTGACTTGCTTCTGGGACTTCTGGAGGACTTGTGTTTCCTTCGAAGTATCTCCATTTTTTTCTTTGAAGATCGTCTGCTCGTGGTATGAATTCCCGGAGAACTTCTTTCTCTGGATGATTTCTTGCA
The DNA here is from genome assembly GCA_030512225.1 of Rauvolfia tetraphylla. Taxonomy (NCBI): domain Eukaryota; kingdom Viridiplantae; phylum Streptophyta; class Magnoliopsida; order Gentianales; family Apocynaceae; genus Rauvolfia; species Rauvolfia tetraphylla. The sequence goes on from JAJQKT010000050.1 coordinate 200,244, forward strand.
AGAGGACTTGTTGCAAAAGCATGACTTGATGATTAAGTCCGAACGCTTTCATACTTGGTCAACTTCTTTATCTCCTTTGAGATATTGCTTGATTACTTGCCGCTTTGTGGTAAAGGTCTTCAAGGCTTTGCAAGATGGCTTGTCCGATCCGACCGAGAGTTATACCAAGGATGGATTGGTATTTTTGTCTCGATGTAGACATCGGCTCCTGAGCTAAAGCTTGAGGGATTGAGCTCAAGAAAGCTTGCTTTAGACTAACATCTGCACCAAGAAGATAAAATAATTGAGTCATGCGTTGCAAATGCTTATCTAAATCGGATCTTTGAAAAGAGTAACATTTCATTTGGAAAAACTCTTTTCTTTTTTAATTCTAAATCGAATCAGAGTTCACCAAGAAAACAAGTAATAAAGTAATGAAGCGACTTGATCTAATGAAGAGTATAGGAATTGAGTTCTCTCAACATAATTGAGAGTAGTAAACCAGTGCTTCAATGTGCCGGTGAATCGGAGTGAACTCGGTGAGGATGTTTTCCGTCGTGATGCCGGATAGTTCTCTGGTTGTCATCCCGGGCATGGAATTCTTGTAATCGATCGCCCATTTTGCCGGAGGGATATCATCGAGTTGAAATGTGAATGTGCTCAAGTAGTCAATTTCTTGGAAGTTTGAGATGACTCGAGCTCATCGACAATAGATGTGGCTTTGGGATGTATCTCTCGTATCTTCTTCTTCACGAGTCATGTTGATTTGTGGAATTTCTGGGTTCAAAATCATCGAGAAGGATCGTGTAGAAGAGTCCGAGATCGAAGAGGAGTCCCGTGTCGGAATCGAGACTGGTTCCGACTCGTTGGAGAAGAGTACTGGGTCTCGGGATGGAGTTTGTTCTTGAACAATGACAATATGAGGAACAGTCTGAGCGATAGCCGCTCCTTGAATCATAGGAGTCAGAGGATTCTGAATCATAGCTTGCTTTTGAACTTCCGGAGAAGGAGGAGCAGGCTTCTGTTGTTGTTTCTAGGCTTGTTTTGCTTTTAACCATTGAGCAGCGTTGAAAGTGCTTGGGGAAGGTTTGGACATTTCATATCCCATAGTTCCAAATGCAGAGTATTGTGTTTTGGATGGTGGCTGGAAGGGATTTGTGAAAGATGGAAAGAAGCTGGAAGAGACTGAAGGGGGAGTAGTAACTGGCGGAGGAGAAGAGTAAGGAGTAGACTCAACCTGTGCTTTGAGATAAGCAATATAACCTTCAAGGTCTGCTACTTCTTTCTGCTTTTATCGAATGACTTCAGCAGGATTCACACCAGGCATTGGTAGATCGTAAGGGATCTGCTTCAATCTTTTCTCCATATTGACGATCAACCTTTTGGTGGCTTCTAGGTCTTGTACTTGAGAATCAACTTTTCTTTCTACAATAACAAGACGGGAGTTTACCTGGGTAACTTTCTGATCAATCTGTGTCAGAAGCTTGTTCTGAGCAACAGCGTTTTCCGATTGCCAGTTCAGGACGGTTTCAACTGGATTAGTGGATGCAGTTTGTCCACTAAGAAGTATGGTTGATGAAGAGTTTTGGATTTTATGAGAGTGTCGGGCATTGTCTTTTGTAAAAGGTGAAGTTTGAGGAAAGATAGGATTGAGAGGGGGAAATTCAGCTGGTTGGAACATACAGATAGCTGGGATAGGAGTTGATGGTGCATGTGGCATGTAAAACGGATTGATGGGTTGACAAGTAGGAGGTACTGGTTTTTCTTTGGCAAGGATTTTGAGGCATTTTTGGTAATAAGGGTGAAGTGGTGGTTTTGGTTTAGGAGGCAACCATGTGAATGGGATTTCAGCAATAGAGGAATCATACCTGCTACGAGTCTGAATGACTTGAGATCCTTGTTGGTAATCGGGATCTATGTCAGGTGCTTTAGTGGAACATGGAGAAGGAATTGATTTCTTCTTCCTTCTTCTGCAGCTGGAATATTCGCAAGTACAATCTTCTGGATCAAGACCACATTCAAAGCAGCAGTTTTGACAAGATTCACAAGAAGTGCAACCACCCCAATAGCAATGATTGGAGAATGGATCTGTCTCAAAGACGACTTGTTGTGCATCTGGTGTGTACCATTTTACGACGTCTGGGAAAGTATTTCTGCGGGAGACCAGAGGATGATCTGGTCCGAGTTTGGTAATCCGATCAAGATCAGCTTGATGATATGGAGGAGGATTAGAGACAGAAAGACAAATCATAGCAATTCTCGGATAATTTTGCTTGATAGACTGGAGATGCTTATGATCAAATCTGATGGAAACTGAACCATCAGAGTTCTGAGAGATCTGAGATGAGGAAGATTCCAGAGGCTGATTTGCAGCTTCATGGACTTTTTCATATTCTGTGACCCAAGCATCAGGAAGGAGACTGAGGAGTTCAGATTTGGGAATCTGTCTTGAGACATGGGTGCAAACAGCTGACTGTTTGTCATCTACCTTGATAAGAAGAGCATCTTCTCCACCAGGAAGGGAGAGATCTATGGCATGATTTTGGACTCGGTAAATCATTTGATAATGTAAAGTTGCAGTGAGGGCATCATGCACCTGAGAGGCTCCTGCAATCTGGACTTGTACCTTGAGAGCATTTAGCAGATGTGGATGTGCCAGAGACATGTTAAAATTGGGGTACAAGGTGATGAATTCCGTGCCAGCATTCAGTGTTGCTTGTGGCGATACAAGCATGCTGATATGCTAGAAAGCGGGTATCCAAGGGGGCAACTCGGGCAACCATAGGTAAGCCTTTTCTGCCATGGAGAGTGAGAGCTTTACGAACAGCTCCAAAGTGAAGATGGGTGTAACCATGTTGCTTCCATTGACGGGAAAATCTTCAGGAATGTAAAGAGTAACGAATTGCTCTTTACCAGTGGCAATAATAGGATGTTGGTCCATCTTTGAGCATTGGACATACTCTCGGACAGAGGAAGGTGTTTGACGGATAAGAGACTTAAAGAATTTCCAAGGGGAAACTATGGACTTAGCATAATTAGTATAAGGGTTCATGAAAGGATGACTTTCAGGAGTAAACTGGGAAGATGAATCTACAGTAACTTCATATAGGTAATCTAATTATTTAGATGCAATTTGACGGAAGGAAGGAGTGGTATCTAACGAAAAAGATGAACGGGACGTTTCTGGATACAAGAGTGGACAAGGCTTCTTCAACTCTACCTTAATTTCTGATACACCAATGGCTCTGATACCAATATTAGTGATGACCTAGAAACTGGAAGTATTCGAAAGAGAATAATTTCAGAAACTCAAACCTGGATTGTCTAAGAAGGTATGACTTGGATCAACACAACGGCCAACTCTTGGGCACTCAGAATGAAATCAACCATTCTGAAAGGAATACTTACAATTTCTAAGTATCACCGAACAAGGATCTAAGCTAAAGCCATATCAGAAATATGGTACCATTCCAAGACTTTACCAAATCACTCCCAATCCCGTTGCTGAGATTCAAAAACTCCTTGTCTCGCAATCTTGTGCTGAATCTCACACAGAGTTTCTTACTAAATGTTTCCATCCCCTTTGGCAGAATCCTCAATTCTTCATCAAACTCCCTTTTAAGAAAAATGGGGATATCAACCCTACCAAAGCCATTGTGATCTCAACACAATGGCTCTGATACCAATATCAGTGATGACCTAGAAACTGGAAGTATTCGAAAGAGAATAAGTTCAGAAACTCAAACCTGGAATGTCTAAGAAGGTCTGACTTGGATCAACACAACGGCCAACTCTTGGGCACTCAAAGGATCCTGTCCTCTTCTCTTTCAACAATCCAAGAAGGAATGAAATCAACCATTCTGAAAGGAATACTCACAATTTCTAAGTATCACCGAACAAGGATCTAAGCTAAAGCCATATCAGAAATAGAAGCAGAGAAGAAGAATAGAGGAAACTTAGAAAGACATGTTTAGAGTAGAACACACAAGAGAGATATTATTACTCGGGAACTAAGCTTGAGGAAATGTTACAACAATAGGCTCTTTATATAGAGCTCCAAGGAAGAACCTAGAAGGCTAAATTATTGGACTATGACGTCATTGCTTACATCATGGTAGCTAATGAGGTCATTGCTTACATCACTGCTTACATCACACCACACTTAGCATACTTATCAGCTTTAATCAGCTGGGAAATAAAGTTGAAATGACAGCACACTGAATAATAAAGACAACAAAGTGCAGAGCACTAAAGATAAAAAGTCTTCACAAATCTGTAATGCTCGGAATCGATCGGTGTTGAAACATCACTATCGGTGGAGTCCGGATCGATGATATTGCGTTCAATAATGAGATCCCGATGCGAGCATGTGCCTTTGCTTTCTTCGATGAATCCTTTCGTGTGAGGTGACACAAGTGGTTCGAGCGAGCTTTTATCAAAGGCCATACGTGGAAAGGTAAACCCATGTGATGATCGAGAGGAGCTAGTCGGGCCGGAGGTTAAAGTAATCAAAAGGGGTTTCAGTGTCTGGCTGAGAATCAGGCAGATGGTGAAGATACCATTCACTAGCTATTTTGATGTTTATCTCGTGATGATGGTTGGTAGGATAATTCCAAGAACCATAATCATCAGGCCAAATCTCTTGAGGCATAATTTTATTTTCAACAAACATATATTTTTGGGCGTCAGAGTATTTTTGAAGGAGATCTAACACAGTGATGGAATTGACCTAGTAAAGATGGGAATATGGGTGGATTGTGAAATCAAGGTCTATAGGACGGTGGATGTCAAAGAGGAGGAAGTGTTTAGGAAATGTGAGGAGTAAGTTCTTCCATTCTGCTAAAGGTTTAAACCAGGTTAAGAACTCAAGTATACTTGGAATGAAACCTTTAAGAAATAATGCAGAGTCGATTTCAAGAAGAATGTGGTACTATTGACAAAGGTACCAAAAGAACCATTTCAATGGAAGAGGGAAGTCATTTGGTCGGAGGATGAAAACTTGACTGAAAGGGAAATATGGATTGACTCCGGATGGTTTTAGGATGGATCCTCCAAATTCTTTAAAAGTCTGTAACTCATAAAAATTTCTTTTTTGCATTATTGAGTCAACATAATATGGAACTGGGTATTCTGGAGGAAAGTCTGGAGGAATATTCGGTGGGTTGGAATAACTAGGTCGGATCATGGCTATAACGGGTTTGGTGGTAAATGAAACAGGTCGGGAAAGGAAATCAGCCACAACATTAGATTTACCTTTGATGTGTTTGACCTCGAACGAATACTGTGCAAACCACGTTGACCACCTGAGCAGCTGAGGATGAGGAACTTGCTTCTGCTTGAACTGCAACATTTTGGGGAATGAACTCATATCTATTTCCACCAAAAACATTGATCCGATGAGATAGAAACTGAACTTCTTTATTCCATTTTTGACGGCGAGGATTTCTTTGAATGTGGAGTGGTAATGAATTTCTGCTGGCTTGAATCTTCCACTTGAAAATCCACAAAGATGTCGGGTGCCATCAGTTTCTTCTAGTAGTGATGACTTAGAAACTGGAAGTATTCGAAAGAAAATGATTTCAGAAACTTAAACCTGGAATGTCTAAGAAGGTATGACATGGAATTTGTGAGCATTCCTTTCAGAATGGTTGATTTCATTCCTTCTTGGATTGTTGAAAGATAAGATGACAGGATCCTTTGAGTGCCCAAGAGTTGGCCGTTCTGTTGATCCAAGTCATACCTTCTTAGACATTCCAGGTTTGAATTTCTGAAATTATTCTCTTTCGAATACTTCCAGTCACAGGTGCTGCAGTATCCATGATGAATCCATCTGTCCTACCTTCTGAACATTGGACAGAACATAAGAAGGAATTTATTACTGCCGATGGTAAAACGTTCTACACTTCCTTCATTACTAAGACACCCATTACCATCCAGTTCTTCCCTAAATGTGAAGTTCCTTTACATCTTATTGGCTGTTCTAAAACTGACAAAGATGTACTTGTTGGTTTTGATATTTACAGTAAACTTCACAAGTTTCAGATTCTTCCTAATGGTATTCGTTTTGGAAAACAGTTTAGAGAATATGGTACCATTCCAAGACTTTACCAAATCACTCCCAATCCCGTTGCTGAGATTCAAAAACTCCTTGTCTCGCAATCTTGTGCTGAATCTCACACAGAGTTTCTTACTAAATGTTTCCATCCCCTTTGGCAGAATCCTCAATTCTTCATCAAACTCCCTTTTAAGAAAAATGGGGATATCAACCCTACCAAAGCCATTGTGATCTCAACAAAATGGCTCTGATACCAATATCAGTGATGACCTAGAAATTGGAAGTATTCGAAAGAGAATAAGTTCAGAAACTCAAACCTGGAATGTCCAAGAAGGTCTGACTTGGATCAACACAACGGCCAACTCTTGGGCACTCAAAGGATCCTGTCCTCTTCTCTTTCAACAATCCAAGAAGGAATGAAATCAACCATTCTGAAAGGAATACTCACAATTTCTAAATATCACCGAACAAGGATCTAAGCTAAAGCCATATCAGAAATAGAAGCAGAGAAGAAGAATAGAGGAAACTTAGAAAGACATGTTTAGAGTAGAACACACAAGAGAGATATTATTACTCGGGAACTAAGCTTGAGGAAATGTTACAACAATAGGCTCTTTATATAGAGCTCCAAGGAAGAACCTAGAAGGCTAAATTATTGGACTATGACGTCATTGCTTACATCATGGTAGCTAATGAGGTCATTGCTTACATCACCGCTACATCACACCACACTTAGCATACTTATCAGCTTTAATCACCTGGGAAATAAAGTTGAAATGACAAAGACACCTGAATAATAAAGACAACAAAGTGCGAGAGCACTAAAGATAAAAAGTCTTCACAAACTGTAATGCTCGAATCCGTCGGTGTTGAAACATCACTATCAGTGGAGTCTGGATCAGTGATATTGCGTTCAATAATGAGATCCTGATGCAGAGCATGTGCCTTTGCTTTCTTCAGTGAATCCTTTCTGTGTGAGGTGACACAAGTGGTTCGAGCAGCTTTTATCAAAGGCCATACGTGGAAAAGGTAAACCCATGTGATGACGAGAGAGGAGCTAGTCGGGCCGGAGGTTAAAGTAATCAAAAGGGGTTTTCAGATGTCCGGGCCGAGAATCAGCCGGATGGTGAAGATACCATTCACTAGCTATTTTTGATGTTTATCTCGTGATGATGGTTGGTAGGATAATTCCAAGAACCATAATCATCACGCCAAATCTCTTGAGGCATAATTTTATTTTCAACAAACATATATTTTTTGGGCCTCGTAGTATTTTTTGAAGGAGATCTAACACAGTGATGGAATTGACTCGGTAAAGATGGGAATATGGATGGATTGTGAAATCGGGGTCTATAGGGACGGTGGATGTCAAAGAGGAGGAAGTGTTTAGGAAATGTGAGGGAGTAAGTTCTTCCATTCTGCTAAAGGTTTAAACCAGGTTAGGAACTCAAGTATACTTGGAATGAAACCTTTAAGAAATAATGCAGAGTCGATTTCAAGAATAATGTGGTACTGTTGACAAAGGTACCAAAAGAACCATTTCAATGGAAGAGGGAAGTCATTTGGTCTGAGGATGAAAACTTGACCGAAAGGGAAATATGGATTGACTCCGGATGGTTTTAGGATGGATCCTCCAAATTCTTTAAAAGTCTGTAACTCATAAAAATTTCTTTTTTGCATTATTGAGTCAACATAATATGGAACTGGGTAATCTGGAGGAAAGTCTGGAGGAATATTTGGTGGGTTGGAATAACTGGGTCGGATCATGGCTATAACGGGTTTGGTGGTAAATGAATCTGGTCGGGAAAGGAAATCAGCCACAACATTAGATTTACCTTTGATGTGTTTGACCTCGAACGAATACTGCGCAAACCACGTTGACCACCTGAGCAGCTGAGGATGAGGAACTTGCTTCTGCTTGAACTGCAACATTTTAGGGAATGAACTCATATCTATTTCCACCAAAAACATTGATCCGATGAGATAGAAACTGAACTTCTTTATTCCATTTTTGACGGCGAGGATTTCTTTGAATGTGGAGTGGTAATGAATTTCTGCTGGCTTGAATCTTCCACTTGCAAATCCACAAAGATGTCGGGTGCCATCAGTTTCTTCTAGTAGTGATGACTTAGAAACTGGAAGTATTCGAAAGAAAATAATTTCAGAAACTCAAACCTGGAATGTCTAAGAAGGTATGACTTGGAAATTGTGAGCATTCCTTTCAGAATGGTTGATTTCATTCCTTCTTGGATTATTGAAAGATAAGAGGACAGGATCCTTTGAGTGCCCAAGAGTTGGCCGTTCTGTTGATCCAAGTCATACCTTCTTAGACATTCCAGGTTTGAGTTTCTGAAATTATTATCCATGATGAATCCATCTGTCCTACCTCCTGAACATTGGACAGAACATAAGAAGGAATTTATTACTGTCGATGGTAAGACGTTCTACACTTCCTTGATTACTAAGACACCCATTACCATCCAGTTCTTCCCTAAATGTGAATTTCCTTCACATCTTATTGGCTGTTCTGAAACTGACAAAGATCTACTTGTTGGTTTTGATATTTACAGTAAACTTCACAAGTTTCATATTCTTCCTAATGGTATTCCTTTTGGAAAACAGTTTAGAGAATATGGTACCATTCCAAGACTTTACCAAATTACTCCCAATCCCGTTGCTGAGATTCAAAAACTTCTTGTCTCCCAATCTTGTGCTGAATCTCACACAGAGTTTCTTACTAAATGTTCCCATCCCCTTTGGGCAGAATCCTCAATTCTTCATCAAACTCCCTTTTAAGAAAAAATGAGGATATCAACCCTACCAAAGCCATTGTGATCTCAACACAATGGCTCATGATACCAATATCAGTGATGACCTAGAAACTGGAAGTATTCGAAAGAGAATAAGTTCAGAAACTCAAACCTGGAATGTCTAAGAAGGTCTGACTTGGATCAACACAACGGCCAACTCTTGGGCACTCAAAGGATCCTGTCCTCTTCTCTTTCAACAATCCAAGAAGGAATGAAATCAACCATTCTGAAAGGAATACTCACAATTTCTAAATATCACCGAACAAGGATCTAAGCTAAAGCCATATTAGAAATAGAAGCAGAGAAGAAGAATAGAGGAAACTTAGAAAGACATGTTTAGAGTAGAACACACAAGAGAGATATTATTACTCGGGAACTAAGCTTGAGGAAATGTTACAACAATAGGCTCTTTATATAGAGCTCCAAGGAAGAACCTAGAAGGCTAAATTATTGGACTATGACGTCATTGCTTACATCATGGTAGCTAATGAGGTCATTGCTTACATCACTGCTTACATCACACCACACTTAGCATACTTATCAGCTTTAATCAGCTGGGAAATAAAGTTGAAATGACAGCACACTGAATAATAAAGACAACAAAGTGCAGAGCACTAAAGATAAAAGTCTTCACAGCTGTAATGCTCGGAATCCGTCGGTGTTGAAACATCACTATCAGTGGAGTCTGGATCAGTGATATTGCGTTCAATAATGAGATCCTGATGCAGAGCATGTGCCTTTGCTTTCTTCAGTGAATCCTTTCTGTGTGAGGTGACACAAGTGGTTCGAGCAGTTTTATCAAAGGCCATACGTGGAAAGGTAAACCCATGTGATGACAGAGAGGAGCTAGCTGGCTGGAGGTTAAAGTAATCAAAAGGGGTTTCAGTGTCTGGCTGAGAATCAGCCAGATGGTGAAGATACCATTCACTAGCTATTTTGATGTTTATCTCGTGATGATGGTTGGTAGGATAATTCCAAGAACCATAATCATCACGCCAAATCTCTTGAGGCATAATTTTATTTTCAACAAACATATATTTTTGGGCCTCAGAGTATTTTTGAAGGAGATCTAACACAGTGATGGAATTGACCTGGTAAAGATGGGAATATGGATGGATTGTGAAATCAGGGTCTATAGGACGGTGGATGTCAAAGAGGAGGAAGTGTTTAGGAAATGTGAGGAGTAAGTTCTTCCATTCTGCTAAAGGTTTAAACCAGGTTAGGAACTCAAGTATACTTGGAATGAAACCTTTAAGAAATAATGCAGAGTCGATTTCAAGAATAATGTGGTACTGTTGACAAAGGTACCAAAAGAACCATTTCAATGGAAGAGGGAAGTCATTTGGTCGGAGGATGAAAACTTGACCGAAAGGGAAATATGGATTGACTCCGGATGGTTTTAGGATGGATCCTCCAAATTCTTTAAAAGTCTGTAACTCATAAAAATTTCTTTTTTGCATTATTGAGTCAACATAATATGGAACTGGGTAATCTGGAGGAAAGTCTGGAGGAATATTTGGTGGGTTGGAATAACTGGGTCGGATCATGGCTATAACGGGTTTGGTGGTAAATGAATCTGGTCGGGAAAGGAAATCAGCCACAACATTAGATTTACCTTTGATGTGTTTGACCTCGAACGAATACTGCGCAAACCACGTTGACCACCTGAGCAGCTGAGGATGAGGAACTTGCTTCTGCTTGAACTGCAACATTTTAGGGAATGAACTCATATCTATTTCCACCAAAAACATTGATCCGATGAGATAGAAACTGAACTTCTTTATTCCATTTTTGACGGCGAGGATTTCTTTGAATGTGGAGTGGTAATGAATTTCTGCTGGCTTGAATCTTCCACTTGCAAATCCACAAAGATGTCGGGTGCCATCAGTTTCTTCTAGTAGTGATGACTTAGAAACTGGAAGTATTCGAAAGAAAATAATTTCAGAAACTCAAACCTGGAATGTCTAAGAAGGTATGACTTGGATCAACAGAACGGCCAACTCTTGGGCACTCAAAGGATCCTGTCCTCTTATCTTTCAATAATCCAAGAAGGAATGAAATCAACCATTCTGAAAGGAATGCTCACAATTTCCAAGTCATACCTTCTTAGACATTCCAGGTTTGAGTTTCTGAAATTATTATCCATGATGAATCCATCTGTCCTACCTCCTGAACATTGGACAGAACATAAGAAGGAATTTATTACTGTCGATGGTAAGACGTTCTACACTTCCTTGATTACTAAGACACCCATTACCATCCAGTTCTTCCCTAAATGTGAATTTCCTTCACATCTTATTGGCTGTTCTGAAACTGACAAAGATCTACTTGTTGGTTTTGATATTTACAGTAAACTTCACAAGTTTCATATTCTTCCTAATGGTATTCCTTTTGGAAAACAGTTTAGAGAATATGGTACCATTCCAAGACTTTACCAAATTACTCCCAATCCCGTTGCTGAGATTCAAAAACTTCTTGTCTCCCAATCTTGTGCTGAATCTCACACAGAGTTTCTTACTAAATGTTCCCATCCCCTTTGGCAGAATCCTCAATTCTTCATCAAACTCCCTTTTAAGAAAAATGAGGATATCAACCCTACCAAAGCCATTGTGATCTCAACACAATGGCTCTGATACCAATATCAGTGATGACCTAGAAACTGGAAGTATTCGAAAGAGAATAAGTTCAGAAACTCAAACCTGGAATGTCTAAGAAGGTCTGACTTGGATCAACACAACGGCCAACTCTTGGGCACTCAAAGGATCCTGTCCTCTTCTCTTTCAACAATCCAAGAAGGAATGAAATCAACCATTCTGAAAGGAATACTCACAATTTCTAAATATCACCGAACAAGGATCTAAGCTAAAGCCATATTAGAAATAGAAGCAGAGAAGAAGAATAGAGGAAACTTAGAAAGACATGTTTAGAGTAGAACACACAAGAGAGATATTATTACTCGGGAACTAAGCTTGAGGAAATGTTACAACAATAGGCTCTTTATATAGAGCTCCAAGGAAGAACCTAGAAGGCTAAATTATTGGACTATGACGTCATTGCTTACATCATGGTAGCTAATGAGGTCATTGCTTACATCACTGCTTACATCACACCACACTTAGCATACTTATCAGCTTTAATCAGCTGGGAAATAAAGTTGAAATGACAGCACACTGAATAATAAAGACAACAAAGTGCAGAGCACTAAAGATAAAAGTCTTCACAGCTGTAATGCTCGGAATCCGTCGGTGTTGAAACATCACTATCAGTGGAGTCTGGATCAGTGATATTGCGTTCAATAATGAGATCCTGATGCAGAGCATGTGCCTTTGCTTTCTTCAGTGAATCCTTTCTGTGTGAGGTGACACAAGTGGTTCGAGCAGTTTTATCAAAGGCCATACGTGGAAAGGTAAACCCATGTGATGACAGAGAGGAGCTAGCTGGCTGGAGGTTAAAGTAATCAAAAGGGGTTTCAGTGTCTGGCTGAGAATCAGCCAGATGGTGAAGATACCATTCACTAGCTATTTTGATGTTTATCTCGTGATGATGGTTGGTAGGATAATTCCAAGAACCATAATCATCACGCCAAATCTCTTGAGGCATAATTTTATTTTCAACAAACATATATTTTTGGGCCTCAGAGTATTTTTGAAGGAGATCTAACACAGTGATGGAATTGACCTGGTAAAGATGGGAATATGGATGGATTGTGAAATCAGGGTCTATAGGACGGTGGATGTCAAAGAGGAGGAAGTGTTTAGGAAATGTGAGGAGTAAGTTCTTCCATTCTGCTAAAGGTTTAAACCAGGTTAGGAACTCAAGTATACTTGGAATGAAACCTTTAAGAAATAATGCAGAGTCGATTTCAAGAATAATGTGGTACTGTTGACAAAGGTACCAAAAGAACCATTTCAATGGAAGAGGGAAGTCATTTGGTCGGAGGATGAAAACTTGACCGAAAGGGAAATATGGATTGACTCCGGATGGTTTTAGGATGGATCCTCCAAATTCTTTAAAAGTCTGTAACTCATAAAAATTTCTTTTTTGCATTATTGAGTCAACATAATATGGAACTGGGTAATCTGGAGGAAAGTCTGGAGGAATATTTGGTGGGTTGGAATAACTGGGTCGGATCATGGCTATAACGGGTTTGGTGGTAAATGAATCTGGTCGGGAAAGGAAATCAGCCACAACATTAGATTTACCTTTGATGTGTTTGACCTCGAACGAATACTGCGCAAACCACGTTGACCACCTGAGCAGCTGAGGATGAGGAACTTGCTTCTGCTTGAACTGCAACATTTTAGGGAATGAACTCATATCTATTTCCACCAAAAACATTGATCCGATGAGATAGAAACTGAACTTCTTTATTCCATTTTTGACGGCGAGGATTTCTTTGAATGTGGAGTGGTAATGAATTTCTGCTGGCTTGAATCTTCCACTTGCAAATCCACAAAGATGTCGGGTGCCATCAGTTTCTTCTAGTAGTGATGACTTAGAAACTGGAAGTATTCGAAAGAAAATAATTTCAGAAACTCAAACCTGGAATGTCTAAGAAGGTATGACTTGGATCAACAGAACGGCCAACTCTTGGGCACTCAAAGGATCCTGTCCTCTTATCTTTCAATAATCCAAGAAGGAATGAAATCAACCATTCTGAAAGGAATGCTCACAATTTCCAAGTCATACCTTCTTAGACATTCCAGGTTTGAGTTTCTGAAATTATTATCCATGATGAATCCATCTGTCCTACCTCCTGAACATTGGACAGAACATAAGAAGGAATTTATTACTGTCGATGGTAAGACGTTCTACACTTCCTTGATTACTAAGACACCCATTACCATCCAGTTCTTCCCTAAATGTGAATTTCCTTCACATCTTATTGGCTGTTCTGAAACTGACAAAGATCTACTTGTTGGTTTTGATATTTACAGTAAACTTCACAAGTTTCATATTCTTCCTAATGGTATTCCTTTTGGAAAACAGTTTAGAGAATATGGTACCATTCCAAGACTTTACCAAATTACTCCCAATCCCGTTGCTGAGATTCAAAAACTTCTTGTCTCCCAATCTTGTGCTGAATCTCACACAGAGTTTCTTACTAAATGTTCCCATCCCCTTTGGCAGAATCCTCAATTCTTCATCAAACTCCCTTTTAAGAAAAATGAGGATATCAACCCTACCAAAGCCATTGTGATCTCAACACAATGGCTCTGATACCAATATCAGTGATGACCTAGAAACTGGAAGTATTCGAAAGAGAATAAGTTCAGAAACTCAAACCTGGAATGTCTAAGAAGGTCTGACTTGGATCAACACAACGGCCAACTCTTGGGCACTCAAAGGATCCTGTCCTCTTCTCTTTCAACAATCCAAGAAGGAATGAAATCAACCATTCTGAAAGGAATACTCACAATTTCTAAATATCACCGAACAAGGATCTAAGCTAAAGCCATATTAGAAATAGAAGCAGAGAAGAAGAATAGAGGAAACTTAGAAAGACATGTTTAGAGTAGAACACACAAGAGAGATATTACTACTCGGAAACTAAGCTTGAGGAAATGTTATAACAATGGGCTCTTTATATAGAGCTCCAAGGAAGAACCTAGAAGGCTAAATTATTGGACTATGACGTCATTGCTTACATCATGGTAGCTAATGAGGTCATTGCTTACATCACTGCTTACATCACACCACACTTAGCATACTTATCAGCTTTAATCAGCTGGGAAATAAAGTTGAAATGACAGCACACTGAATAATAAAGACAACAAAGTGCAGAGCACTAAAGATAAAAGTCTTCACAGCTGTAATGCTCGGAATCCGTCGGTGTTGAAACATCACTATCAGTGGAGTCTGGATCAGTGATATTGCGTTCAATAATGAGATCCTGATGCAGAGCATGTGCCTTTGCTTTCTTCAGTGAATCCTTTCTGTGTGAGGTGACACAAGTGGTTCGAGCAGTTTTATCAAAGGCCATACGTGGAAAGGTAAACCCATGTGATGACAGAGAGGAGCTAGCTGGCTGGAGGTTAAAGTAATCAAAAGGGGTTTCAGTGTCTGGCTGAGAATCAGCCAGATGGTGAAGATACCATTCACTAGCTATTTTGATGTTTATCTCGTGATGATGGTTGGTAGGATAATTCCAAGAACCATAATCATCACGCCAAATCTCTTGAGGCATAATTTTATTTTCAACAAACATATATTTTTGGGCCTCAGAGTATTTTTGAAGGAGATCTAACACAGTGATGGAATTGACCTGGTAAAGATGGGAATATGGATGGATTGTGAAATCAGGGTCTATAGGACGGTGGATGTCAAAGAGGAGGAAGTGTTTAGGAAATGTGAGGAGTAAGTTCTTCCATTCTGCTAAAGGTTTAAACCAGGTTAGGAACTCAAGTATACTTGGAATGAAACCTTTAAGAAATAATGCAGAGTCGATTTCAAGAATAATGTGGTACTGTTGACAAAGGTACCAAAAGAACCATTTCAATGGAAGAGGGAAGTCATTTGGTCGGAGGACGAAAACTTGACTGAAAGGGAAATATGGATTGACTCCGGATGGTTTTAGGATGGATCCTCCAAATTCTTTAAAAGTCTGTAACTCATAAAAATTTCTTTTTTGCATTATTGAGTCAACATAATATGGAACTGGGTAATCTGGAGGAAAGTCTGGAGGAATATTAGGTGGGTTGGAATAACTGGGTCGGATCATGGCTATAACGGGTTTGGTGGTAATTGAATCAGGTCGGGAAAGGAAATCAGCCACAACATTAGATTTACCTTTGATGTGTTTGACCTCGAACGAATACTGCGCAAACCACGTTGACCACCTGAGCAGCTGAGGATGAGGAACTTGCTTCTGCTTGAACTGCAACATTTTGGGGAATGAACTCATATCTATTTCCACCAAAAACTTTGATCCGATGAGATAAAAACTGAACTTCTTTATTCCATTTTTGACGGCGAGGATTTCTTTGAAAGTGGAATGGTAATGAATTTCTGCTGGCTTGAATCTTCACTTGCAAATCCACAAAGATGTCGGGTGCCATCAGTTTTATTCTAGTAGCACTGCACTCCAATATTTGTCACTTGCATCAGTCTGAAGTATCTTTTGGCCATTTGTAGGGAGATGCAATTTCTGAATTTTGGACACTTGTTCTTTCAGTACAGCGACAGCTTGAGTCTGTAAAGATGTCCAGGGAGAAGGATTCTTCTTGAGCATCTTGGTGAGTGGATGGATATGCTCAGAGGCTCTGGGCAGGAAATCTCGAACATAATTGACAACTCCAAGGAACTGTTAAACTTTTTTCTGAGAAAGATTGGACTCAGGGAACTTTTGTAACTCGTCGGAAATATGATTTCCAGGAGTGTATGTACCTGCAGAGAAATGCATTCCTAGAAAACTAATTTCCTGTGTAGCCAAGATCATTTTCTTTTCTGAAAGCATTACCCCATAATCTTTAACAATTTGAGCAAATTGGCGTAAAAGATTTATATGATCATCCTTAGTAGAACGGAAAAGTAGGATATCATCAATATAAACCAGTGCAATGTGTAAGAGTGGTTCGAAAATCTTGACCATGGCTTTTTGAAACAAGGATGGTGCGGGTTTTAATCCAAAGGCATTACTTTCCACTGGAAATGCTGGTTAGGGATACAAAAACCTGTTTTAGGACGTTCATCAGGATGAATGCCCAATTGCCAAAAACCAGATTTCAAATCAAATTTGGAAAACCATTTTGCACCAGAAAGCTGTGATAACAGTGTGTGCCTGTGTGGTAATGGAAACTTATCATCTTGCAAAAAGTGGTTAAGAGGCTGATAATTAATTACCAGTCTCATTTTTCCACGGACTTGTTCAGCCCGTTTGTCAACATAGAATGCTTCACAAGACCACTGAGAATCTGTAGGTTCAATAAGATCAGAATGGAGAAGGTCGAGGCATTCTTTTGTGGCTAACTGGAGATGATCAGGATTCATGCCAGAATGACTGGCCTTGGTAGGGTTGATATCCTCATTTTTCTTAAAAGGGAGTTTGATGAAGAATTGAGGATTCTGCCAAAGGGGATGGGAACATTTAGTAAGAAACTCTGTGTGAGATTCAGCACAAGATTGGGAGACAAGAAGTTTTTGAATCTCAGCAACGGGATTGGGAGTGATTTGGTAAAGTCTTGGAATGGTACCATATTCTCTAAACTGTTTTCCAAAACGAATACCATTAGGAGGAATCTGAAACCTTTGAAGTTTACTGTAAATATCAAAACCAACAAGTAGATCTTTGTCAGTTTCAAAACAGCCAAAAAGATGTAAACGAACTTCACATTTAGGGAAGGACTGGATGGTAATAGGTGTCTTAGTAATCAGAGAAGTGTAGAACGTTTTACCATCAGCAGTAATAAATTCTTTTTTATGTTCTGTCCAATGTTCAGGAGGTAGGACAGATGGATTCATCATGGATAATGCAGCACCTGTGTCAAAGAAGGCTATAGTAGGAATGGGTTTATCATATTTCGAGGTCCGGATTTGACCAGGGGCTTGAGGATGTGTTTTTCGGGTGTGGTTCTGAAGGAACTGGTTCTGCTATATGGTAAGACAAAGGGAATTCGTCTTCTTCAATGGCGAAGAGGGTGTCTTCAGTCAGTTCATCTTGTTCAGAGAAAAGGGACTCAAGGTCATCATCATAGATAGGGCTAACCTGTTCGATTTGTGAGATGAGGTTTTGCCTTTTCTTCTTTTGAGGACATTGGTTAGCATAGTGACCCTTCTGTTTGCAGACATAGCAGTAGTCTGACTTGCTTCTGGGACTTCTGGAGGACTTGTGTTTCCTTCTGAAGTATCTCCATTTTTTCTTTGAAGATCGTCTGTCTGTGGTATGAATTCTGGAGAACTTCTTTCTCCTGGATGATTTCTTGCAAGAGGACTTGTTGCAGCATGACTTGATGATTAAGTCTGAACGCTTGCATACTTGGTCAACTTCTTTATCTCCTTTGAGATATTGCTTGATTACTTGCCGTTTGTGGTAAAGGTCTTCAAGGCTTTGCAAGATGGCTTGTCTGATCTGACCAGGAGTCATACCAAGGATGGATTGGTATTTTTGTCTGATGTAGACATCGGCTCCTTGAGCTAAAGCTTGAGGGATTGAGCTGAAGAAAGCTTGCTTTAGACTAACATCTGCACCAAGAAGATAAAATAATTGAGTCATGCGTTGCAAATGCTTATCTAAATCAGATCTTTGAAAAGAGTAACATTTCATTTGGAAAAACTCTTTTCTTTTTAATTCTAAATCAGAATCAGGTTCACCAAGAAAATAGTAATAAAGTAATGAAGCAGCTTGATCTAATGAAGAGTTTAGGAATTGAGTTCTCTCAACATAATTGAGAGTTGTAAACCAGTGCTTCAATGTGCCAGTGAATCTGGAGGTGAACTCAGTGAGGATGTTTTCCGCTGTGATGCCAGATAGTTCTCTGGTTGTCATCCAGGCATGGAATTCTTGTAATCTGACTGCCCATTTTGCTGGAGGGATATCATCGAGTTGAAATGTGAATGTGCCTGAAGTAGTCAATTTCTTGGAAGTTTGAGATGACTCAGGCTCATCGACAATAGATGTGGCTTCAGATGTATCTCCTGTATCTTCTTCTTCACGAGTCATGTTGATTTGTGGAATTTCTGGTTCAAAATCATCAGAGAAGGACTGTGTAGAAGAGTCTGAGACTGAAGAGGAGTCTGTGTCGGAATCAGAGACTGGTTCTGACTCTGTTGGAGAAGAGTACTGGGTCTCAGATGGAGTTTGTTCTTGAACAACAGCAATATGAGGAACAGTCTGAGCGATAGCCGCTCCTTGAATCATAGCAGTCAGAGGATTCTGAATCATAGCTTGCTTTTGAACTTCCGGAGAAGGAGGAGCAGGCTTCTGTTGTTGTTTCTGGGCTTGTTTTGCTTTTAACCATTGAGCAGCGTTGAAAGTGCTTGGGGAAGGTTTGGACATTTCATATCCCATAGTTCCAAATGCAGAGTATTGTGTTTTGGATGGTGGCTGGAAGGGATTTGTGAAAGGTGGAAAGAAGCTGGAAGAGACTGAAGGGGGAGTAGTAACTGGCGGAGGAGAAGAGTAAGGAGTAGACTCAACCTGTGCTTTGAGATAAGCAATATAACCTTCAAGGTCTGCTACTTCTTTCTGCTTTTATCGAATGACTTCAGCAGGATTCACACCAGGCATTGGTAGATCGTAAGGGATCTGCTTCAATCTTTTCTCCATATTGACGATCAACCTTTTGGTGGTTTCTAGGTCTTGTACTTGAGAATTAACTTTTGTTTCTACAGTAACAAGACGGGAGTTTACCTGGGTAACTTTCTGATCAATCTGTGTCAGAAGCTTGTTCTGAGCAACAGCGTTTTCCGATTGCCAGTTCAGGACGGTTTCAACTGGATTAGTGGATGCAGTTTGTCCACTAGGAAGTATGGTTGATGAAGATTTTTGGATTTTATGAGAGTGTCGGGCATTGTCTTTTGTAAAAGGTGAAGTTTGAGGAAAGATAGGATTGAGAGGGGGAAATTCAGCTGGTTGGAACATACAGATAGCTGGGATAGGAGTTGATGGTGCAGGTGGCTTGTAAAATGGATTGATGGGTTGACAAGTAGGAGGTACTGGTTTTTCTTTGGCAAGGATTTTGAGGCATTTTTGGTAATAAGGGTGAAGTGGTGGTTTTGGTTTAGGAGGCAACCATGTGGATAGGATTTCAACAATAGAGGAATCATAAATAGCAATGATTGGAGAATGGATCTGTCTCAAAGACGACTGGTTGTGCATCTGGTGTGTACCATTTTACGATGTCTGGGAAAGTATCTCTATGGGAGACTAGAGGATGATTTGGTCCGAGTTTGGTAATCTGATCAAGATCTGCTTGATGATATGGAGGAGGATTAGAGACAGGAAGACGAATCATAGCAATTCTCGGATAGTTTTGCTTGATAGACTGGATATGCTTATGATCAAATCTGATGGAAACTGAACCATCAGAGTTCTGAGAGATCTGGGATGAGGAAGATTCCAGAGGCTGATTTGCAGCTTCATGGACCTTTTCATATTCTGTAACCCAAGCATCAGGAAGGAGACTGAGGAGTTTAGATTTGGGAATCTGTCTTGGGACATGGGTGCAAACAGCTGACTGTTTGTCATCTACCTTGATAAGAAGAGCATCTTCTCCACCAGGAAGGGAGAGATCTATGGCATGATTTTGGACTCGGTAGATCATTTGATAATGTAAAGTTGCAGTGAGAGCATCATGTACCTGAGAGGCTCCTGCAATCTGGACTTGTACCTTGAGAGCATTTTGCAGATGTGGATCTGCCAGAGACATGTTGAAGTTGGGGTACAAGGTGATGAATACCGTGCCAGCATTCAGTGTTGCTTCAACTGTGGCGATACAAGCATGCTGATATGCTAGAAAGCGGGTATCCAAGAGGGCAACTCGGGCAACCATGGGTAAGCCTTTTCGGCCATGGAGAGTGAGAGCTATACGAACAGCTAAAAATTTGAGGCATTTTTGGTATATCTAATGTTGTGGCTGATTTCCTTTCCATGTCCCAAGACAGATTCCCAAATCTGAACTCCTCAGTCTCCTTCCTGATGCTTGGGTCACAGAATATGAAAAAGTCCATGAAGCTACAAATCCGGGAAAGGAAATCAGCCACACACAAGAGAGATATTATTACTCGGGAACTAAGCTTGAGGAAATGTTACAACAATGGGCTCTTTATATAGAGCTCCAAGGAAGAACCTAGAAGGCTAAATTATTGGACTATGACGTCATTGCTTACATCATGGTAGCTAATGGTTTATATTGATGATATCCTACTTTTCAGTTCTACTAAGGATGATCATATAAACCTTTTACGCCAATTTGCTCAAATTGTTAAAGATTATGGCGTAATGCTTTCAGAAAAGAAAATGATCTTGGCTACGCCATAATCTTTAATAATTTGAGTAAATTGGCGTAAAAGGTTTATATGATCATCCTTAGTAGAACTGAAAAGTAGGATATCATCAATATAAACCAGTGCAGTGTGTAAGAGTGGTTCGAAAATCTTGATTATAACTACTCAGTGGTATTCTTCAAGAATATCACAAGTTGATTTTTGAGATTGATAATGCATTGCTCAAAAAAAATTTTGATGTTGAGGATGTTGGGTTTAGGCATTATTCTTCTGGGGGACATTATTTTATAAGTAAGTTATACTCACATGAAAAGATTGAGAATGTCTGTACAAATGGTAGACACTTCAAGACTATAAAGGAGAGAGAGATAAAAGCTTTTGATGCTAGTGAAAGAATTTTGCATCACATGCTTACTACCTTGATTATAGCATATTTTGGGCAAAAATCTTCTATTGATAATATATATGCTATAATTAGGCTAGCCATGCATAAGAAAAGAAAAATAAATTTTAGATATATATTGCTAAAGAATATAATGGAGTAAGAAGAACAAAAAAATTATTCTTAGAAACAAAGTAAACTTAGATAAACTCACCAATATGGGTAATCTTCTATCTCTATTTAATGATATTGATTGGAGCAATTTACTAGTAGTTGATGAAGAATTTTATCCTGCCCTTATATATGAGTTTTATGCAAATCTTAAAGAAGAGAGAATTGAACATTAGGGGGATAATGTAGTTTAATGGTATTTCTCGAGAGTATATCAAGTGGATTTTGAGTTCAATGATGCCCTAGTAAACAGAATTTGTGGGGTAGATGATAATGAGGCAAGGTATTACTCATTGGGAAAGCATTGCTTTATTCACGAATTGTTCACAAATGAAAGATTTGAAGAGGCTTTCACAAATGGTAGACAATTTAGGTCCATTAGGGAAAAGGAAATCAAAGCCTTTGATACTAGAGGAAGGGTTATGCATCACATAATTACCACTATGCATATGATGATTATGCTTGCCTTGCATAAGCATAGAAGACTAAACTTTGGATTCATGGCACTGAAGCATATGATTAGTGCAAGAAAAACAACCAACAAAGCTTACCGTATGGGAGACTATTAACAAGAATTTTCAAACACTTCCAAGTTAAACTTCCTATAAGAGGACAAGCTTTCAAGAGTGGAGAAATCTATAATAATGACTCTCTTAGAAGGATGCAACTAGTTTTTGATGAAGATGATATATGGAGAACAAAAAGAGAAACTCATTCAAAAAGAGAAGAGGTTGAAGAAAGTGAGGAGGTTGAGGAAGAAGAAAATGAAGAAGAAGAAGAGGATGAAGAGAAAATCCTTGCTGAAGAAAGGAAAACTAAAATGAGGCATGAGTTATTTAGTGAGGGGGAGCAACTATCCACAAAAGAAGACTATTTGAAGAGGTACCCTCTATTGAAGAAAAAGAAGTTAAATGTGATAATCTCACTAGAAGTGATATCATAGTTGCCAAGTTTCAAGAGACATTGAAAAACCATGTAAAGGAAATGAAGAAGATAGACAAATTCTTCGAGTCCTTTGCTCTAATAATTCTTGGCAAATTTGATGGTTTAGAAGCTAGAGTCAAGAATATAGAAGAAGACTTGAGAAAGATTTCTCAAGTGTTTTTAAATGGTGCAAGTTCCTATAAAGTCAAATGAAGAAGATCAAGAAGATAATATGGGTGAAGATGGCAGCAATAAAGATGATAGTAATGATAGTGAAAATTGAGATGGCTATCAATTTGTTGCTAAAGAAGAAGACAAAGATGAAGGAAAAGGCAGTGAAGCACCCCAAGATGGAGAAGAGCATGAGAATGAAGAACAAAGAGGTAAAGCACAAGAGAACAAGTAAGAAGAAGGAGGTGAAGGAAGTTTAACAAAGTCAAATCACAAATCCATCACCAATTTCCTTCAGCCAAGGGAGGAGGAAAGTGTGTTTCAAAGGAAGTAAATCCAAAGATTCTCTTGATTGGTAACTTTCCAAAGCCGAACTACACGAGCAAGGAGTCAGCAAATGAAGGACCCCATCATATAGAGATCAAGGGAAACATAGCCATCATAACAAACAAATGTGGAAGTGAAGACCATGAAGCGCATACAAGACTAAGCCTTTCTATCCCTAAACTTTATTTTGTTTCTTATTTTAGTTTATGCCTTGATGCACATGTTATGCTTTAACATTGATATTAGCTTGTGCCTTTCTAGTCATTATAATGTTTTGAAGCTCAATATATGAAATCCTTGTGATAAGAGCTTCTTTTGTTTCACTTTTGTTGTCCAAGTACTCTTACCCCATCTTTGATTGATGACAAAGGGAGAGAAGAAATGTGATGACAAAATGTGTGAAAATATGAAATGTGATGAGAAAATATGTGAAAATGTGTGAAAATGTCAAATAGCAGTGGAATTCCTCATGCATGAATAGAAAATGTGTGAATTTTCTGAAAATCCATGCACATGTCAAGGAGGAGAAAGAATGATGACTACAAAATATGCTATGTGCTTCCTGTACTGTAACTGCTTGCTGTAAATGTGCTATGTGTTGATGTGTTATAGGTTGAAATGTAAAATGAATGTGTACTGTGAAAATATTTAGCTGCATTTGAAATTTAAATTGAATATGTTATAATATGTGAGGTTTTGGTTATTTTCTGATATTTTGGAATATGGTTAGGTTGAGATTGAAATCTTGAACTTGGTTCTTGACCTATAATTTTGGATTGATTCATGAAAACAATTGAATGGATGAGTTTTGTGATTTTGCAAAGCTAAACTGAGTGTCTTTGTGGACATACATATTTGAGTACTTCTATAGCTCTTTTAAAAGTGCAAAATCATCATTCCAAACTTATGACCAAAAGTTTGGACTTAAAGTTCGGATGCAGACCAAAAGTTCGGACGCATCCAAACTTTCTTGCCAAAAATTTTTTTTTGATGTTCAAATTGTTTGAAAACTATTTCAATCCTTCCTATCATATTTGAACAATCTTAGAAAAACTTATTTAAAAAAAATTACAGCTTTCATCTCACATGTTTTGAAGTTTAGACTTTAAATCTCAAAATTCGGATGCATTCATATTGTGTTGTCATAATGTGCTCTTTTGTTGTTTAAAGTGATCCAAATCTATTTTAATCACCTCTGATATATTTGAACAATCTTAGAAAAGTTTATTTTCGAAAATTAAAGCCTTTATCTCACATATTTTACAGTTTGGACTTGAAATTTCAAAATTCGGACACATGATTCAAAAGTTCGGATGTATGTTTCAGAAATTCGGATGCATCCATATTTTGTTGCTAAAAAGTACTCTTTTGTTGTTCAAATTGATTCAAATATGTTTTAGTCTCTTCTACTATGTTTGAACAACCTTATAAAAGCTTATTTCCAAAAATTGCAGCTTTCATTTCATTTATTTAAAAGTTTAGACTTGATATGTCAGAATTCGGATGCACAGTATCTCAAGTCCAAATTTGTTGAAAATTGAGCACAATCTAAGGGGGGCATTGTTAATCTTTTCTGACCTTTAAAACCTCTCTTAGAAATTTTCTTAATACTTAAATACTGAAAGACCTAAGAGGGGGGGGGGGGTGAATTAGGTCTTTGGCTAATTATAAAAAATCTTTTCCCTTTTTGCAAATCCTTTGTCTTAATGAAAGCTCTTCTTTAAATTCAGAAACTTCAAGTTCAAGACTCACCCTTCCACAAGGATTTTATATGACATGCAATCCGAGGAAGAAAAGATGGAGACGATGGAATTTTCGGCTTCAACAAACAAAGACTCAACTTTCGAACAACCAAAACATTTCTTACACACACAAGATAATTAAATTCCTACGACACCTCTTAGAAACTTGTTCTAAGCAATCCCGATAATAAGAATTTAACCAAATAAGAAGAACACTTACACGCCACAATCGGAAATCTCAATTGATAAGTGAAAGTGTAGTTCTTGGAGTAACAAGAGTAAGAGGAATCAATCCTCTCAAAATGGTGGCGGCAGCCCCTCTCAAATGACACTCAAAAATCTGACCTAATTGCCTCCAAGAAGGCTACTTATAGCTAGGGTAAGATATGAAAGGGTTGGGCTTAATGATACATGTAAGCCCAACATAAAACAAGACATAAAATAAATCCAACAAGATTGGCAGCCCAAGTTTTAGAAACATAACTTCCTCTTGGACTTGAGCCCATTACATAGCCTTCAAGTAGTAAAATCATCCGAACTAAATATTTGAGACAAATGGACCAAGTTGGGCTGCGGCCCAACTAATTCTTCTCCAATAGGTTTGGTTAACTCTATCCTCTTCAAATGTTGGTCCAAATAGGCGAATAAGGCCTCTTGAAGCGCCTTAGCCCTAGCTCTGGTCATTGGCCCAACCGGTATAATTAGTTCTTTATTGGACACGTCAAAGCCATCATAGTAATCCGTAGTCTTGCTCGCATCAGTCCCTCCCTCCTCAAGAAGATTCGTCCTCGAATCTGGATCCATATCAAAAGGAGAAAGGTCAGAAACATTAAAGGTCGCGGAAACACCATACTCACCTGGCAGATCAAGTTTGTAGGCATTGTTATTGATTCTTTCTATCACTTGAAATGGACCATCTCCTCTAGGAGCTAATTTAGACTTTCGCTGGGCAGGAAACCGTTCCTTCCTTAGGTGTACCCAAACCCAATCACCGGGTTCAAAAGTCACCAATTTTCGTCCCTTATTTGCTTGTTTGTCATAGACCTTATTCTTCTGCTCAATATGCTGTCTTGCCTTCTCGTGTAGGGTCCGTACCAGTTCAGCTTTGCTCTTACCATCTGTACTAGACAACTCATGTAAAGGTAAAGGCACCAAATCCAAAACAGTTAAAGGGTTAAAGCCATATACAAGTTCAAATGGTGAATAACCTGTGGTTGAATGCACACTCCGGTTATATGCAAACTCAATAAATGGTAAACTTTCACTCCAAGTTTTAAGATTCTTACCAACAACAGCACGTAGTAAGGTACCTAAGGTCCTATTGACAACCTCGGTTTGACCGTCAGTCTGTGGGTGACATGTAGTAGAATAAAGCAGTTTGGTACCCAATTTGCCCCACAACACACGCCAAAAATGACTTAGAAATTTAGCATCTCTATCAAGAAACAATAGACTTAGGAAGGCCATGCAATCTAACAACATCTTTGAAAAATAAATCAGCCACTTGCACGCATCATCAGTCTTATGGCATGCAATGAAATGCGCCATCTTACTAAACCTATCAACAACAACAAAGATGCTATCGTATCCCTTTTTGGTCTTAGGCAAACCCAAAACAAAGTCCATAGAGATATCAGTCCATGGTTCAGCAGGTACAAGTAAAGGGGTATACAAACCATGAGGTTTAACAGTGGATTTTGCTTGCCTACATGTAATACACTTTGCACACACACGTTCCACATCCTTACGCATACCGGGCCAAAAAAAATGTTCTTGTAAAATATCTAAAGTCTTAGCAACCCCAAAATGTCCCATCAATCCTCCGCTATGAGCCTCAAGCACAAATAAAGTACGCATAGAACAGTTAGGCACACACAATTGATTACCCCGAAAGAGATAGCCATCATGCTTATAGAATTTTTGGAATGCAGTATGTTCACAAGCAAAATATACAGTAGCAAAATCGGCAACAGAAACATATAATTCCTTAAGCTGCTCAAATCCTAATAATTTAGAATGTAGAGTAGTAATCAAAGAATACCTCCTAGATAAAGCATCTGCTACCACGTTCTCCTTGCCTTGCTTGTATTGCAGTACATAGGGAAAGGTTTCTAGAAACTCCACCCAGGTGGCATGTCGCTTGCTCAGCTTTCCCTGTCCCTTCAAGTGCTTTAAAGACTCGTGATTGGTCCTAATGACAAACTCTCTAGGTTGGAGATAATGTTGCCACACTTCCAATGCTCTCACAAATGCATACAACTCCTTGTCATATGTCGGATAATTGAGTTGTGCACCACTAAGCTTCTCACTAAAATATGCAACTGGTCTGTTCTCCTGCAAAAGCACAGCACCTATACCAATCCCAGAAGCATCACATTCAACCTCAAAAGCCTTCTCAAAATCAGGTAAACATAAAATAGGGGCAGAACATAATTTGTTTTTCAACAATGTAAATGCATGTTCTTGTTCTCGACCCCAAGTAAACCCTTTTTCTTTCTTAATTACCTCAGTTAAAGGAGCAGCAATAGTAGAAAAGTCCTTCACAAACCTCCTATAGAAACTAGCAAGTCCATGAAAACTCCTCACCTCACTCACACTCTTAGGAGTTGGCCAATCCTGGATAGCCTTCACCTTTTCACTATCAACCTCAACTGCCTGAGAACTGATTATAAACCCCAAAAATACTAATCGATCAATGCAAAAAATACACTTCTTAAGGTTTGCATACAGTTTTTCCTGTCTAAGTACATCTAAGACATACCTCACATGCATGACATGCATCTCCAAATTAGTGCTATATACCAAGATGTCATCAAAGTAAACAACCACAAACTTGCCAAGAAATCCACGCAAGACATGATTCATCAATCTCATAAAAGTGCTGGGTGCATTTGTTAAACCAAATGGCATAACTAACCACTCATACAACCCATACTTAGTTTTGAAAGCAGTTTTCCATTCATCCCCTAGTTTCATTCTAATTTGGTGGTATCCACTTTTCAAATCAATTTTTTTAAAAATACATGCACCATGCAGTTCATCAAGCATATCATCTAGCCTAGGGATAGGATGGCGATACTTTACAGTGATTTTATTCACGGCTCGACAATCCACACACATCCTCCACGTTCCATCCTTCTTTGGCACCAACAACACAGGTACGGCACAAGGACTCAAGCTTTCTCTCACATACCCTTTCTCCAATAGCTCATCCACTTGCTTCTGAAGCTCCTTTGTTTCCTCAGGATTACTCCGGTAAGCTGGGCGATTAGGTATCTGAGCTCCAGGAACGAAATCTATCTGGTGCTCTATGCCTCTCAAGGGTGGCAATCCCGGGGGCGTCTCCTCAGAAAAGACATCCGCATAATCCTGCAAAAGAGATGAAAACACGCTAGGCAAAGAATCAAGAGGGTTAGCGTCAGAAACTAAACACTCTCTATATCTTACTATGACTAGTGCTCTTTTCTCCCCAAGTGCTCTTCTCATGTCTTTTCCCCTTGCATACAAATTCACTTTTCTTTCTTTCTTTTCAATGCAATCACTCACATTCGGGCCACTCCCAATTTTCTTTTGGGCCTCTTTTCCATCTTTAATTTTGTTACGCTCTTTTCCCGATCCCTCCTCGCCTTTAGTTACCTTTGATTGGTCCAAGTATAGCTCACGAGGTGATAGAGGTATAAGAATGAAATTTCTACCCTTAAATTTGAAGGAGTATCTATTGGTATAACCATCATGTGATACCTTCCTATCAAACTGCCAAGGCCTCCCAAGGAGTATATGACCAGCCTCCATGGGCACCACATCACACAACACATCATCCTCATATCTACCAATTGAGAAAGTCACCAATACTTGTTTAGTTACCTTCACATCCGCACTATCATTAAACCATTGTAGCTTATAAGGTTCTGGATGCCTCATGCAAGTCAGCCCAAATTTCACTACCATGGTGGTACTAGCTGCATTGGTACAACTTCCCCCATCAATGATCAAATTGCACACTTTTCCTCCCATTAAACACCTTGAATGAAAAAGATTTTCTCTTTGATCTACAATCTCATCTGCAGCCCTAGTACTCAATACTCTCCTTACTACAAGTGCTTCCCCTGTAACAGCCTTCTCAAAGCAATCATCATCATCAAAGTTATTTTCAAGAACAAATTCAGATTCACTACTGCTATCCTCGGAATCAATCACTCCATTATCTCTCATAATCATAATATTTTTATTAGGACATTGAGATGCAATATGACCAGTTCCGAAGCATTTAAAACATTTCATAGAAGAATGCTTACTAGAGGTAGCTTGGGTGTTGGAGGTACCTTTCATTTCAGATCCCCCGATTGGTTTCTTTGGTGCTTCCTTGAAGTCCACTCCCTTATCCTTAGGTTGATCCTCCCTTTTAGGCCATCTAAAGTTCCATGCATAGCTAGAATTTGATCCACTCCTCGCTGCCAGCCTAGTCTTTAGCTGTCTCTCCACCTTCATGGCCATGTTCACCATGTCCTCAATCTCTAGATAGTGTTGTAGCTCCACAACATTGGCTATTTCCCTATTGAGCCCACTCAAAAATCTAGCCATTGTAGCCTCCGGATCTTCCTCGATGTTGGCTCGGATCATAGCCACTTCCATCTCCTTGTGATAGTCTTCAACTGATTTAGACCCTTGAGTGAGTCGTTGAAGTTTTTGGTGCATCTCCCTATAGTAGTAAGACGGTACAAAACGCTTCCTCATGCATGCCTTCATTGCTCCCCACGTAGCAATCGACATCTCTCCATTTCTCCTCCTAGATGTCACCATTTGATCCCACCATATTAGTGCATAATCTGTAAACTCAACGGCTGCAAGTTTTACCTTCTTATCCTCAGAAAAGTTGTGGCACTCAAAAATCATGTCCACCTTCCTTTCCCACTCCAAGTAGGCGTCCGCGTCGTTCCTCCCTTTGAATGCGGGAATCTGCATTTTTATGGATTTGAGGTCTCCGTCTCTTCTATTAAATGGCAAGTCTCTTTGAAGTCTCCTAGGTCTACGTGCCTCAAACTCCTCCTCCTCAAATTCTTCCTCCTCTGGTTCATACCGAGGTAGATGTCGATGAGGTGGTGGTTGTTGTTGGCGCACTCCTGCACGTCTTCCTTGAGGTTCCGCACGCCTCTCTTGTCTGATCTCATCAATTTGTTCTCTTATCTCAACAAAGGCTTGGTTGAACCTCTCAAATTGTTGCTGCATAGCTTTCAAAGTGAAAGCAATATTTGCATCTCCCCCTTGGTGCTCCTCGGTGCTACCTCCTTGTGACATTGCGAAGTGATATTATACCTGCAAAACAGCGTTAGTGATAAACAACCTCACACACTCCCTCACGTGTTTCACTCGAATGTTGTCACTCCCCTCGTGTTTATGTCACGGCAATGACACCCTCAAATGAGCTCACACACTCTTGCCTTTTTACACTCAAATTCCTCTTAAACTCAAGCTACACTTCAGAACCAAACTCAACAAATCAACCAGTCCGATTGAAGCCCAAATAACAAACACAAACCAGTACAATAACAGTAGCTTACAATCTTCCAAGTATCAAAACAACTACTCCCAATGACAATAGGTTACAATCGTCCAAGTAGCAAGTAACAACCAATACACTAACAATTGCTTACAACCTTTGAAACTCCAATAGTCCAGCAACAAATTGCTTACAACAGTCCAATTTACATACAATAAACAGTCCAACAACAATAATCTTGGAAGCTCCAAACAAGAATTATAACAAGCTAACAATTGGAACAACCAAAAAAAAATCTTGAAACTGCTTATCACAAGTAACTCAAAATGGTCCAGCAAGAAGAATGAATATGCTAGTATGCTAGGAAATAAAAAAAATCTTGCACTGACTTTTTTTCTCTCTCTCTTCTTTTCTTGTCCGAAATATATGTATATATGTATTTGAATGTACTGTTTTTTTTATAACAATCTAATCCAAACAAATATTACAAAATGCTTAATACAAAGAATTGAAATCCTAGGCCGAAATTTCACACCTTTTGAAGTTGCGTCGGTTAATCTTTGAAGAAGCCGGTTGAAGAGGCTGTTCGGACAGTCTTTGAACTTTGATGGAGCAGAATGGAAATCCTCCTCCACACCACGGCTCTGATACCAAATGACATGCAATCCGAGGAAGAAAAGATGGAGACGATGGAATTTTCGGCTTGAACAAACAAAGACTCAACTTTCGAACAACCAAAACAATTCTTACACACACAAGATAATTAAATTCCTACGACACCTCTTAGAAACTTGTTCTAAGCAATCCCGATAATAAGAATTTAACCAAATAAGAAGAACACTTACACGTCACAATCGAAAATCTCAATTGATAAGTGAAAGTGTAGTTCTTGGAGTAACAAGAGTAAGAGGAATCAATCCTCTCAAAATGGTGGCGGCAGCCCCTCTCAAATGACACTCAAAAATCTGACCTAATTGCCTCCAAGAAGGCTACTTATAGCTAGGGTAAGATATGAAAGGGTTGGGCTTAATGATACATGTAAGCCCAACATAAAACAAGACATAAAATAAATCCAACAAGATTGGCAGCCCAAGTTTTAGAAACATAACTTCCTCTTGGACTTGAGCCCATTACATAGCCTTCAAGTAGTAAAATCATCCGAACTAAATATTTGAGACAAATGGACCAAGTTGGGCTGCGGCCCAACTAATTCTTCTCCAACAGGTTTGGTTAACTCTATCCTCTTCAAATGTTGGTCCACATAGGCGAATAAGGCCTCTTGAAGCGCCTTAGCCCTAGCTCTGGTCATTGGCCCAACCGGTATAATTAGTTCTTTATTGGACACGTCCAAGCCATCATAGTAATCCGTAGTCTTGCTCGCATCATTATATCTAAAGACAACCTAAAGACCAATCTAATCCAAGGCTCACCCACACTAGGGTTTTACACCACAACCTTGATTAATCTAGTCTATGGCTCACCCTTACCAAAAGGATTTTACGTCACAAGATAACCTTGTATCAATCACAACAATAATTTAAAGATAGAGTTTGGATGTTACCAACACTTCTGGGTGGATGAATACAATTGCTAACACCACTTCACTTCTTGCCTTTGGAATCTTGAATTTTAACCTTTGAGCGCAAGGCAATTTGAGAGCTTTTCAAATAATTTTGATGTAAAACAAGTTAGTGCTTGAAGGATTTTGAATGTTCAAAAGTTCTACAAAAACTCAAGAGTTTATGGCTTTTATATATTTGAAAAATTGGTTTTAACAGTCACAAAACGGCTAGTTTCTGAGAAGTTCGGACGTCCGAATTTTCTCCTATGTGTCCGAACATTCGTCCAAACTTTTTTCTGAAAAGTACTGCTCACAAAGTTCAGACGACCGAACTTGGCCTCACGCATTCGAACTTGTATCCGAATTTCTCTGGAAAAATAGTGGTACTGTTTATTAAATTTGCATCCGAAATTTTTCAAACTTAGTCAAAACATATTCAAATCAATTCAAACAAGTTGGAAAACCTTCTAGCATATATACTAAGTCTTAAAGACCTTTTAAGTGTAAAAACCATTGATAAAAACTAGATAATTAAGGTAAGTTCAAAACCATTGAAACTTTTCAAATTAAGTTTTGTGCTCCTAAGTGCAACTCATAGATTCCAAGACTTAAGAGTGTAGGGTTTACAAAGTTTACCTATTAAGCACTTGTAACCTACACTTCATGTCTTCAAAGCCTTCAATCATCTTGAACAAACTCTTCAATCTTCAATCATTTTGACATATTGGAGTTGTTCTTGCATTGTGGCTTCAAGGCAGTAAGACTTTATACTTCTTAATCCATCAATCCTATCACTCAACATACAGGTACATTAGTCCTCATCAATGTTTTCTATTATTGAAAACTAATCATTTCTACATGATTTGCCCTTGGGGCTAACAATCTCCCCCTTTTTGATGATGACAAACTTTGATGCAAAATGTGATGGATTTAAACAATATAAAACAAAGAAGTATTGATACCAATGATAGATAATAACCAATTTAGCACATTGACATACAAAAGGCTCAATATGAGCCTATGACCCAACCAACCTCCATTTACCTCATTCCTTCTAACTAACAATTAGGATATGATATATAGCATTTAATCATTTAGAAAAAGTTCTAAGAGAGGTTTTAAGGTTGTAAAGGTTTAACAATGCTCCCCTTAGATTGTGCTTATTTTTCAACAAGTTTGGACTTGAGATGTTGTGAATCCGAATTTTGACATATCAAGTCTGAACTGTAAAATAAGTGAAATGAAAGTTGCAATTTTTGAAAATAAACTTTCCTAAGGTTGTTCAAACATATTACAAGAGATTAAAATATATTTGAATCAATTTCAACAATAAAGGAGCACATTTTGGCAACAAAATATGGATGCATTCGAATTTCAGAACATGCATCCGAATTTTTGACTCATGCATCTAAATTTTGAAATTTCAAGTCCAAATTGCAATAAATTCAATATAATGAATGCTTAAAGTTCCTAAGGTTGTTCAAACATAATGGAAGAGATTAAAATATATTTGAATCAATTTGAACAATAAAAGAGCATTTTTTGGCAACAAAGTATGGTTGCATCCGAATTTCAGAACATGCATTCGAATTTTGAAATTTCAATTCTAAACTTTAAAATATGTGAGATAAATGCTGTAATATTTGAAAATAAGCCTTCCTAAGGTTGTTCAAATATGGTAGGAAGAATTAAGACAGTTTTCAAACAATTTGAATAACAGAAAAATAATTTTTGGCAGCTGTTTGCACCCATGTCCCAAGACCAAACTTATGAACTCTATCCTCACATATTATAACTCTTTCAATTTAAATTCCAAATGCAGAAATACAGCCAAATTTTCACATTACTCATTCTTGCACATCAGCACATACATATTACACACATCAACACATACATAGAAGATATTGCAGCACACATAGCATACACATAATACATATTGCAGCACATTCTTTCTCCCCTTTCATATATGCATGGATTTTCAGAAAATTCACATATTTTCTATTCATGCATGAAGAATTCCACTGCTATTTCACACATTTTCACACATTTTGTCATCACATTTCTTCTCCCCTTTTTGTCATCAATCAAGTATGGGGTAAGAGTACTTGGACAACAAAAGTGAAACAAAAGAAGTTTTTATCACAAGGATTTCAGATATTGAGCTTCAAACATTATAATGACTAGAAATGCACAAGTAAATTTCAATGTTAAAGCATAACATGTGCATCAAGATATAAACTAAGATAAGCAACAAAATAGAGTTTAGGGATAGAAAGGCTTAGTCTTGGATGCGCTTCATGATCTTCACTTCCAAATTTGTTCATTGTAATGGCCACGTTTCCTTGATCTCTATATGATGGGGTCCTTCATTTGCTGACTCCTTGCCCGTGTAGTTCGACTTTGGAAAGTTACCAATCGAGAGGATCTTTGGATCTTCTTCCTTTGAACCACATTTTCCTCCTCCCTTGGCTGAAGGAAATTGGTGATGAAATTTTTTTTTTGACTTTGTTAAACTCCCTTCACCTCCTTCTTCTTGCTTGTTCTCTTGGGCTTTACCTCTTTGTTCTTCATTCTAATGCTCTTCTTCTTGCTTGGGGTGCTTCTCTGCCTTTTCCTTCATCTTTTTCTTCTTCTTTAGCAACAAATTGATATCCATCTCAATTTTGACTGTCATTACTATCATCCTTATTGCTACCATCTCCACCCATATTATTTTCTTGATCTTCTTCATTTTTCTCTTCACTGTCCTCTTTCTCATCTTCTTTCTTTTCTTCTTCTTTGGCTTTATAGGAACTTGCACTATTTAAAACCACTTGAGAAATCTTTCTCAAGTCTTCTTCCATATTCTTGACTCTAGCTTCTAAACCATCTAATTTTTCAAGAATCATTGGAGCAAAGGACTCAAAGAATTTGTCCATCTTCTTCATTTCCTTTACATGGTTGTTCAATGTCTCTTGAAACACCTTGGCAACTATGGTATTACCTCTAGTGAGATTTTCACCTTCAACTTATTTTCCTTCAATGGAGGATTCCTCTACAAATAGTCTTCTTTTTGTGGAGAGTTGCTCCCCCTCACTTGGTGACTCAGGCTTCTTTTTTTTTTATTTTCCTTTCTCTAGCAAGGATTTCCTCTTCATCCTCTTCTTCTTTTTCATTTTCTTCTTCCTTCTCTTCATTATCACTATCATCTCTTCTATTTCTCTTCTAGTCCATCATACATTATCATCATCAAGTGTCCAAGGAATTCTCTTTAGTGAGTTGTTGGTGTAGACTTCTTCACTCACTCTTTATTGGTAACCCACTAGAAGACAACTGCACTTGGAGATACTTGAAAATTCCTGTTAATAACCTTCCATACGGCAATGCCTTAATCTCGGTTCTTCTAGCTGCCATTATATTCTTTAGCACTATATATCCAAAATCCATTTTTTTCTTATGCATGGCTAGCATAATTACAGCATACATATTATTAACAGAAGATTTGTGCCCAAAGTATGCTATAATCAAGGTAGTAAGCATGTGATGCAAAACTCTTTCACTAGCATCAAAAAGCTTTTATCTCTTTCTCCTTTCTAGTCTTGAGGCTTCTACCATTTATATAGGCATTCTCAATTCTTTCATATGAGTATAACTCACTTATAAAAACAATGTCCCCCGGAAGAATAATGCCTAAACCCAACATCCTCAAAATCACAAATTCTATTAAGCAATGCATTATCAATCTCAAAAATCAACTTGTGATATTCATGAAGAATACCACTGAATAGCTTTAATACCAATTCGCTCAACTCTTTCTTCCTTA
Organism: Rauvolfia tetraphylla; assembly: GCA_030512225.1. Classification (NCBI taxonomy): domain Eukaryota; kingdom Viridiplantae; phylum Streptophyta; class Magnoliopsida; order Gentianales; family Apocynaceae; genus Rauvolfia; species Rauvolfia tetraphylla. Next base: position 235,608 of record JAJQKT010000050.1, read on the forward strand.
ATATTTGCTTAAACTTCATAAACTAAGAAAGGTAATAGCATTCATCAAACACAAGCAAACTATCCAGCTCATATCATTTAAAAAATGAGAGTATATTACCCATTTCGGATAGTTTGATGACATCCACCTTGTGGCATGGATTTGTCTTATGGTTCCTTTTTATCCAATCATCAAATTCAGTAGCAGCCTCCAGTGTGACAAATCTATCTAGCCATGACATGCTTTGAGGAACATAAACCTTCCTTGGTTCATTTATTACTGGTCCTCCTTCTCTTTCTTCGGCTTTTCCCTTTCCTTTTCCCATGCTCGGCTTCTTTGTCCTCACCTGGAGCTACAACACTTGAATACACTCATTAGTTATTGAATTTTGAAATCCTTAAGCTTCTTCTAAGATTGGTCAAACCTTTCTTCGGCCGGTGGCTTAGTAATGATATCATTAATTAGTTCATTAATGCAAACATGCTTTAAATAAGTATTACCCTTAGTAGAATGATCTCTAATGAGATGAAGTTTGATCTCTATATGCTTTGTCCTAGTTTTTTGAATAGTATGATGGTCAAATTTATTGCATTAGTGTTATCACATAACATAGCCACACATTTGAAATATAGATAATAATCACTTAGAGTATCAATAAGGTAATAGAGAATGTGTTAATCAGCAATCAAATGAGAACTTTAGGACAAGATAAAATCTAGCACACAAGCACATGGGAAACATAATATTGGCTTTACTTGCTATCAAATAGAGTTGACTACTCCGATGAAACCTTTTTATTCTTGTTAAGCATAGTTGATAAACTTATGAAAGTACTTATACCTTAATTTGATTCATGAAAGTGCCATCCTTGGTTTGCTTGATTTGTAGGCCAAGAAAGTAATTGAGTTTTCCTATCATGGTCATTTCAATTTTACTTTGCATTAACTTGGAAAACACATCACAAAGTGAAGTATTAAAAGCACCAAAAATTGTATCATATATTTGGACAACTTATAGATCATTGTTAAAAGAGGTTTTTATAAAAAGAGTAGTATCAACCTTTCATCTTGAAAATCCTTTTCAAAGAATAAAACTACTCAATTTTTCATACCAAACTCTAGGAGCTTGTTTTAAATCATACAAATCTTTGGATAATTTGAAAACATGGCTAGGAAACTTTTCATGATCAAAACTGGGTGGTTGTTCCACATAAACCTCTTCCTTACTAGAACCATTTAGAAAAGCACTTTTGACATTCATTTGAAAGAGTTTGAAACCTTTAAAACTTGCAAATGCCAAAAGCATTCTAATTGATTTAAATCTACTAACCGAAACTAAAATCTCATTATAATCAATGCCAGATTCTTGATTGAATCCTTAGGCAACAAGTCTAACCTTATTTCTAATAACTTCTCCGGATTCAATAAGTTTATTTCTAAAAACCATTTAGTTCCAATGATGGAATGATCATGAGATTTATGAATATCCAAATTTCTTTCAAATTTACTTAATTCCTCTTGCGTAGCAATAATCCAAAAATCATCACACAATGCATCATCAATACTTTTAGGCTCATATGAGATAAAAGAATAAAGTTATCGATAAAGTACCGTCTTATGTTTACTCCTTGGGAGATATCACCAATGATTTGCTCCTTAGGGTGGCCTTTTTGGATATCCTAAGTTCTTTGGGAGCTCTTGGTTACCACTAGATTGGTCATCTTGATTTTGTTCAATCATTTCTTCCTCATTGGTATGATCCTCCAAAGTTGGTGCTTAAAGATGGCTTTGATTGTCATTCATAGATGTACCTACATCATCTTCATCTTTTCTTTCCAAGTAAATATAAGATTTATCAAAACTAACATGAATGGTTTCCTCATCATGTAAGGTTCTTTTTGTTATAAACTCTATATGCCTTTTTGTTAGAAGAATAGCTAAGAAATATACCTATATCCGTCTTTCTATCAAATTAAGTAAGTCATCACAAGTATTCAAGATAAGACATTTATAACCAAACACTTTAAAATATGCAACTTGAGGAGTTATATAAAAGAGAACTTCAAAAGATGTGTTGTTTATGGCTTCAGTTCAAAACATATTTTTGAAGAAGAATTTTCACAAAGCATAGATCTAACCAATTTTTGTAAAATTCAAAATTTTCTTTTAATAACACCATTTTTTTGTGAGGTTTTTGCAGTTGAAACAATTATATGAAATTCAATTTTTATCACAAATTTTGTAAAGACTTGGTTGTAAAATTCTCCCATTGTCACTTCTAATAGAAATCAATTTTGCACTCAAGAGAGGTTTGAATCTTTTTGAATAGTTTTACAAACTTATGAAACACTTCATCTTTTTGAGCAAAGAAGACTACTAAAGTAAATATTGAGAAATCATAAACTACTACTAAGGCATACTTCATGTCATCAATACTAGAGTTCCTCATAAGTCCAAATCAATCCATATGAACAAGCTCAAGATGCTTTGAGGTATAAAAGCATTTCATGGGTTTGAAAAATTCTTTTGTTTGTTTTCCAAATTGACAAGTATCTCAAAGAAAATTTTCTCAAAACACATTTTTAGCAATCCTCTAACTAAATCTTGATAGAAAAGTTTGTTCAATAAATCCATGTTCACGCGACCAAATCTTCTATGCCAAGAAAATCATTATCATAAGCAACAAGACATTCAAGGTTATCAAGATAAAGCGCACATTGAAACATTTTGTGAGTAATTGATCAAAATCACAAAATATCATTTTGTCATACAAGTTCGGGTGACCGAACTTATGGTCTACATCCAAACTTCAAGTCCGAACATTTTATAAAGTTTCATAAAGATGTTTTTGGCCAAGCAAATACATAGATATTCAATCATAGCTATTTTAATCATTTTATAATGACATATAATCAATTTTAAGAAGTTTTGAGGTGAAAATCATTTTCTTAGGTTTGAAAGAAAATTTTGTTTGTTTTTCACATTGGCGAGAATTACAAGGATGATTTTTCTCAAAACGAACTTTTGAAAATCCTTGAACAAGTAAAAACAATATTCAACAAGTCCATGCTAACATGATCAAGTTTACTATGCCGTAAATAACCGTCATTATCTTGAGTGGAAAATCATCTAACTTTATAAGCAACAAGTTCATCAAGGCAAGGCACATAACCATTACTAATACAATCTGCAACAAAAATAGTTCTACCATTGACACCATCAAGTATAGTGCAAGTATTACATTTAAATTTAACTTTTCAATCATTGTCACATAATTGACTAATGCTAAGCAAGTTATAGTTCAAATCAGCACTAAGCATCATTAGTTTAAAAAGAAGAGAGGAACCTTTACCAACATTGGTTACTCCGAGAATTCTTCCTTTCTTCTTGTCTAAAAAACAAATGCTTCATTTGTTGCTTTGACCTTGCTTATGAATTAGGTGTTCTCCTCTATTCTTTAAGCTAACATCATCAATATGCCACTTAGTGGTGCTTGAGTTTCAATTTGAGAGTACCTGCAATAAAGAAGAGGAAGTATCCTTTGGTACCCATACTTTCTTGGGTCTGTGGAGGTTAGTAATAATTCCCTTAACTCTCCAAATGATTTTTACACCATTCTCTACTTTTCTTTTAACATAGCATTTGGTGACTTTATGTCCATGTTTTCCACAATAAGTACAACAAGTATGATGCATGGAAGTAGAAGTAGTTCTAACAAAGAAGTTGTTATATTTAGGCACATTGTTTACATAATTATAGCCAAGACTATTTTTGACAAAAGGAGATCTTTTGAGCTCCAAGAATTTTATCAAGATTGTCCCTTCCTTTTGTAAATTTTTCTATACATGATGTAAGTTCATCAACCTTCTTTTTCAAAGTCTCATGATCAACAAGCATTCTTTCAAGAGACAAAATCTTTTCACAAAGAATCTTATTTTCAAGCGACATGTTTTGTAAAGAGATATTTAAAACTTCTTTTTCAATATTCAAGCATTTAATAGAATCATGAAGCATTTTATTTTCACAAAACAATTTTGAATTCTCATTCAATAAATCATTAATTTTGGTTTTCATTTCCTTATTCCTTTTTGAGGCCTTTTTTAATTCTCCATACATCTCAATAAGTAATTCACTAGGATCATCAATATCATCATCATAAGAAGTAGAGGTAGATGGAGTAGGTTGTACCTCATCTTCTATTGCCATGAAGCACATATTTGGTCTTTCTTCTTCATGAGTGACTTGAAGTAGCTTCCACATTTCATGAGCGGAATCACATTCCATCACTCTATTGTATTCATTGACGACGAACGCACAACAAAGAATGTTCATTGCTTGGTAGTTTAATGTCATCTTCCTTGAATCGCTTTCATCATACTCCACCATGAGTTTTGCTTCCCTTGTAACTCCATCAGCTTTCAATCTCAATGGCACATAGGGACATTTCTCAATAATATTCCACAATTCATATTTAATAGAACAAATGTGATGAGAATCAAGAAGCATCTAGATCCAGTGATCAAGACCCATTAAAGATTTCCGCTGGCCCAATCACAAGAGCTAAGGCTAAGAGGATGAAAGAGACCTTGAGTGCATTGCTTGAAAGTATAAGGAATAAACAACCAAAGAATGATGATCTTTCATGGGAGTATGCTGTGCAAGGAGGATCAATGATGGTGAATTTATTACATTCAAGCTGTCCAACCACTTTGGAGTCCATTGGGCAGCCAAATTGATGTCCAAGATAGCAAATTAATGGGCTCAAATATTCAATCTAAGGGCTGGACGAAATTTCCTTATTTTTAGGAGTCTTTTAATTAGTTTTTAAGTTTGTTTGGGCTAAGAACATTTAATTATTAAAGCCCATATCTATTGTTTTATTTTTTACTCCTTAGTAGGATTTAATTAGCTACAAATCCAAGCCCGTTAAGGACTTGTGTTTCAGCCACTTACTCCAAATCCAAAACCAATTAGGTTAGGGTTTTGAGATATCTATTTATATAGGATTTTTTTTAGGAGATGGAACATGATGTTATTAATATTTTTGTGAGAATACATTCTCTCTTTGGTTCTTGAAAGAACTTGTTAAACTTATCAAGTTATTCAACTTGCGGAGTTCATTCATTTGAATTATACCTTAAGTTCTTATCTTTATTGATAACGGGTTTAGGGTTTCTATTTATACCTTTGGTTCTTGGGTTATATATCCAATGGGTTAAGGGTTCTTGAAGCCTTTTTCACACATCCTTGGGCATTTGTGGAAGTTTGTTGTTGGGTTCTAGGTTTCTATACTTAGGGTTCGCATCATCTTGGTATCAGAGCAAAGGCTGTGAATCAGGTTTTTACTATCTTTCTTTTTCCTTTCTTTGATTTTCGTTGTTGATCTTGTTGTTATCTGTTGTGTCTCTCTCTAGTCAGCCTACCTTGTCAAAAGTTCTATTCTTTTGTTTGCATTCTTGGTGTTACACAAAAAAAAAAATCGACCATAAAAAAAAAAGAAGAAGAAGAACCCAGCCATGAATCTGAAGGAGAAATAACTAACTACGACCGACAGAGACGTGTTGGGAGAAGAAGGGGAGATCGAGTAGATAGAAATTTGGGGACCATAAAGATGAAAATTCCACCATTCCAAGGGAAGAGTGATCCCGATTTATATCTTGAGTGGGAACGAAAGGTGGAGATGGTGTTCGAGTGCCATAACTATTCAGAGGAGAAAAAGGTAAAAATAGCTACTGTTGAATTCACTGACTATGCACTCATTTGGTGGGATCAATTGTTAATTAGTAGGCGTAGAAACAGAGAAAGGTCTATCTCTACATGGGAAGAAATGAAAACAATCATGAGGAAGAGGTTTATCCCTAACTATTACTTCAAAGATTTATATAGAAAATTGCAGGGATTGACTCAAGGGTCTAAACGTGTGGAGGAATACCACAAAGAGATGGAGATTGCAATGATTAGGGCTGATGTTGAGGAAGAAAGAGAAGCTACTATGGCCAGATTTTTGAATGGCCTCAACCAGGAAATTGCAGACATAGTGGAGCTTCACCATTATGTGGAATTGGAGGACATGGTACACATGGCTATTAAGGTGGAAAGATAACTCAAGCGGAAGGGATTTTCAAGAGTTGGTGTTGGTCCGAAATTTGGGGCTGGTTCAAGCTCCTCCTCATCTTGGAAGAACAATTGGAGTCGAAAGGAAGAAAAGGCAGCTTCTAAAACAAAGGAAGATGTTCGAGCCAAGGGAGTCACCTCTAGTCAAGATAAAGGTACCAATTCTCAAACCCAAAGACAAAGAGATCTAAAATGCTTTAAGTGTTTGGGAACAGGTCACAAATTCTCTCAATGTCCAAATAAAAGAGCCATGGTGATTAGGGATGATGGCGACATTGTAACTGAAGGAAATGGAGATGAGGAGATGCCACCGTTAATAGAGGAAAGTGAAGAAGATGAAAGAAGAGAGGAAGAACGTGGGGCTGTTGGAGATGCTTTAGTGGCTAGAAGATCATTAAACTTGCAAGCTAAGGAGGATGACAATGAGGTACAAAGGGAAACTATCTTCCATACTCGATGTCATGTTCTTGACAAAGTTTGTAATGTTATAATTGATAGCGGGAGTTGTACAAATGTGGCTAGTACTTTGTTGGTAAACAAATTGCAGCTACCAACTCTTAAGCATCCTAAACCCTACAAGCTGCAATGGTTGAATGATAGTGGAGAAGTAAAGGTCAACAAGCAAGTTGTGGTTGCATTATCTATTGGGAGATACAAGGATCAGATTCTTTGTGACGTAGTGCCTATGCAAGCAAGTCATATTTTGTTGGGCAGACCATGGCAATATGATCGAAGGGTTACTCACGATGGATATAGCAATAAGTATTCATTTGTATTCAATGGCATATCTATAACCCTCTCACCCTTGTCCCAAACACAAGTGAATGAGGATCAAAAAAGGATCCAAGAATACTATGAAAAAGAGGATGTTGAGAGAAAAAAAGGAGAGAAAATTGAAAAATATTCAAAAGAAAAAGAGAGGCCAAGAGATAAAAAAGAGAAGAGAGAAGAGAGTGAAAAAAAAGAGAAGAAATTGAGTATTTTTGCGAGTACAAAAGAGATTGTGCGAGAGCTGAGTTTAGGGCATCCTTTGTACATACTTTGGTGCAAGGAAGTTTTTATTGCTACTATTAATGAAACTAACTATTTTCTGCCTAGCATTGTTTGTACTCTTTTGCAGGAATTCTCTGACGTAGTTCCGGAAGAACTACCAAAAGGATTACCACCTTTGAGAGGAATTGAACATCAAATAGATCTCATTCCGGGAGCACCAATTCCAAACAAACCAGCTTATAGATGTAATCCGGAAGAAACGAAAGAGATACAAAGACAAGTTGATGAACTCTTGGAGAAAGGCCTTGCAAGAGAAAGTATGAGTCCAAGTGCTGTCCCAGTCATTCTCGTACCTAAGAAGGATGATTCTTGGAGAATGTGTGTGGATTGTAGAGCCATTAATAAGATCACGGTAAAGTATCGCTTTCCTATACCTAGGTTAGACGATATGCTTGATGAGCTACATGGGGCAAGTTTATTCTCCAAAATTGACCTAAAATCTGGATATCATCAAATAAGAATTCGTGAAGGAGATGAATGGAAGACTGCATTCAAAACTAAACATGGTTTGTATGAATGGTTAGTAATGCCTTTTGGTCTAACTAATGCACCAAGTACTTTCATGCGTTTAACGAACCATGTTTTGCGCCCTTTCATTGGAAAATTTATCGTTGTTTATTTTGATGACATCTTAATCTATAGTCACAATTTGGAGGAACATGTTTGCCATTTAAGGGCTGTTTTAGTGGTACTTAGAAGGGAGAAACTATATGCTAACTTACAAAAGTGTGCCTTCTGTACTAATGAGGTAAAATTTCTTGGTTATATTGTCAATGCTAATGGCATACAAGTTGATCAAGTGAAGGTACAGGCGATAAAAGAATGGCCGCAACCTGCCAATGTTAGTGAGGTAAGAAGTTTCCATGGATTAGCTAGCTTTTATAGAAGATTCATTAAGAACTTCTCTACAATTGCTGCACCTTTGACTGAATGCATTAAGAAGAATGTAGGCTTTAAGTGGGGAAAAGAGCAAGACGATGCTTTTAATGAATTGAAAGAAAAGTTGTGTTCTGCTCCTTTACTTGCATTACCTAATTTCACTAAAACTTTTGAGATTGAATGTGATGCTAGTGGAATAGGTATAGGTGCTGTACTTATGCAAGAAGGAAGGCCAATAGCTTATTTTAGTGAAAAACTAAATGGGGCTGCTCTAATGTATCCAACTTATGATAAGGAGTTATATGCATTAATTAGGTCGTTGGAAACTTGGCAACATTATCTAAGGCCAAAAGAATTTGTTGTTCATACTGATCATGAAAGTTTGAAGTTCTTGAGGGGACAAACAAAGCTCAATCGACGCCATGCAAGATGGGTTGAATTCATTGAGTCCTTTCCTTATTTGATCAAGTATAAACAAGGTAAGGATAACATTGTTGCTTGATGCTTTATCTCGAAGGTATGTTCTTATTGCTAAGTTAGATTCCAAATTACTTGGTTTTGAACATATTAAAGAATTATATGTGGGTGATCATGATTTTGCTAACATATATGGTGCATGTGAGCATTCATCCTTTGGAAAGTTTTATAGACATGAGGGATATTTGTTTAGAGAGAATAAGCTATGCATACCTCAAACATCCATAAGAGAACTTTTAGTAAGAGAAGCACATGGGGGGTGGTTTGATGGGGCATTTTGGCATTAAGAAGACTTTAGATGTGTTGAGGGAACATTTTTTTCTGGCCACATATGAAACGAGATGTTGAAAGGCTATGTAATAAGTGTATTACTTGCAAACAAGCTAAATCTAGAGTTATGCCACATGGTTTGTACTCACCATTACCTATCCCTTACGAACCTTGGACTGATATTTCCATGGATTTTGTTCTAGGATTACCTAGATCAAAAAGTGGAAAGGATTCTGTTTTTGTTGTTGTTCACAGGTTTTCCAAAATGGCACATTTCATACCTTGCAAGAAAACTGACGATGCCTCTCATGTCGCAGATTTATTTTTCAACGAAGTTGTGAGGCTACACGGCATACCTAAGAGTATTGTAAGTGATAGAGATGTTAAGTTCTTGAGCTACTTTTGGAAAACTTTGTGGGGTAAGTTGGGAACAAAACTACTATTCTCTACAACTTGTCACCCTCAAACTGATGGACAAACTGAGGTAGTAAATCGAACTTTAACTACTTTATTGCGTGCCATTATTCAAAGGAATTTGAAGAATTGGGTAGAAAGTCTACCTCATGTGGAGTTTGCATACAATAGGAGTGTACATTCCGCCACTAATTACTCACCTTTTGAGATTGTTAATGGTTTGAATCCATTAACTCCCCTAGATTTGAAGCCTTTGCCAATTGAGGAACGAGCTAGCTTGGATGGTAAGAAGAAAGCTGAAGTTATTCGTTCTTTGCATGAAAAAGTGAGGTTGCAAATTGAACGAAGGACGAAGCAATATGCTGACCAACACAATAAAGGGAGAAAGCAAGTGTTACTTGAACCTGGTGATTGGGTTTGGGTTCATATGAGGAAAGAAAGATTTCCCCAACAAAGAAAGTCCAAGTTGCATCCAAGGGGAGATGGACCATTTCAAGTGCTTGAAAAGATTAACGACAATGCTTACAAAATTGATCTTCCTAGTGAGTATGGTAATGTTAGTGCTACATTTAACATTTCTGACTTATCTCTCTTTGATGTAGGAGCTGATTCGAGGACGAATCATCTTGAAGGGAGAGGGAATGATGAGAATCAAGAAGCATCTAGATCCAGTGATCAAGACCCATTAAAGATTTCCGCTGGCCCAATCACAAGAGCTAAGGCTAAGAGGATGAAAGAGACCTTGAGTGCATTGCTTGAAAGTATAAGGAATAAACAACCAAAGAATGATGATCTTTCATGGGAGTATGCTGTGCAAGGAGGATCAATGATGGTGAATTTATTACATTCAAGCTGTCCAACCACTTTGGAGTCCATTGGGCAGCCAAATTGATGTCCAAGATAGCAAATTAATGGGCTCAAATATCCAATCTAAGGGCTGGACGAAATTTCCTTATTTTTAGGAGTCTTTTAATTAGTTTTGAAGTTTGTTTGGGCTAAGAACATTTAATTATTAAAGCCCATATCTATTGTTTTATTTTTACTCCTTAGTAGGATTTAATTAGCTACAAATCCAAGCCCGTTAAGGACTTGTGTTTCAGCCACTTACTCCAAATCCAAAACCAATTAGGTTAGGGTTTTGAGATATCTATTTATATAGGATTTTTTTTAGGAGATGGAACATGATGTTATTAATATTTTTGTGAGAATACATTCTCTCTTTGGTTCTTGAAAGAACTTGTTGAACTTATCAAGTTATTCAACTTGCGGAGTTCATTCATTTGAATTATACCTTAAGTTCTTATCTTTATTGATAACGGGTTTAGGGTTTCTATTTATACCTTTGGTTCTTGGGTTATATATCCAATGGGTTAAGGGTTCTTGAAGCCTTTTTCACACATCCTTGGGCATTTGTGGAAGTTTGTTGTTGGGTTCTAGGTTTCTATACTTAGGGTTCGCATCAAAATGTAAATCTCAATCCTAGACTTTCAAAAAGTATAATTAGAACCATCAAACAATGGAGGTCTATTAGTGGAGGAACCTTCCGTATAAGGCAAACTTGATAAACTAGCCATATAATCTTTACTTTCTAGGTTGTTAGACCTTAAAAAGAAGACCTTGCTCTGATACCAATTGAAAGACCTAAGAGGGAGGGGGGTGAATTAGGTCTTTGGTTAATTATGAAAAATCTTTTCCCTTTTCGCAAATCTTTTTTCCTTAATGAAAGCTTTTCTTTAAATTCACAAACTTCAAGTTTATATGTGATTTGATGGTTAAGACAATATTATCAAGCTATAAGACCACAACCAATCAATCAATAACTATGAACAAATAGTAATAACACAAGTATGTAAACAAGTAAAGCTACAAAGAAAGGAACACACGATTTATAGTGGTTTGATCTCTCCAAGATCTACATCCACTACCTTGAGTCCACACTCACTAGATGCTCAATTTAGGCAATTACACAAGAGCCTCAGGGTCTATTGGTCGGTGGATGTCAAGGAGGAGGAAGTGTTGCAGCACTTGTGTCAAAGAAGGCTATGGCAGGAATGAGTTTATCATATTTGGAGGTTTGGATTTGGAATCCTACAAACAAGGCTCACCCTTCCACAAGGATTTTATATCTAAAGACAACCTAAAGACCAATCTAATCCAAGGATCACTCACACACGGGTTTTACACCACAACCTTGATTAATCTAGTCTATGACTCACCCTCACCAAAAGGATTTTACATCACAAGATAACCTTGTATCAATCACAACAATAATGTAAAGATAGAGTTTGGATGTTACCAACACTTCTTGGTGGATGAATACAATTGCTAGCACCACTTCACTTCTTACCTTTGGAATCTTGAATTTTAACCCTTGAGCACAAGGCAATTTGAGAGCTTTTCAAATAATTTTTATGTAAAACAAGTTAGAGCTTGAAGGATTTTGAATGTTCAAAAGTTCTACAAAAACTCTAGAGTTTATAGCTTTTATATGTTTGAAAAATTGCTTTAACAGTCATAAAACGACTAGTTTCTGAGAAGTTTGGACGTCCGAACATTCGTCCTAACTTTTTTTTGAAAAGTACTATTCACAAAGTTTGGACAACCAAACTTAGCCTCACGCGTCCTAACTTGCGTCTGAATTTCTCTGGAAAAATAGTCTATGGCTCACCCTTACCAAAAGGATTTTATGTCACAAGATAACCATGTATCAATCCCAACAATAATGTAAAGATAGAGTTTGGATGTTACCAACACTTCTTGGTGGATGAATACAATTCCTAGCATCACTTCACTTCTTGCCTTTGGAATCTTGAATTTTAACCCTTGAGTACAAGGTAATTTGAGAGCTTTTCAAATAATTTTGATATAAAACAAGTTAGAGCTTGAAGGATTTTGAATGTTCAAATGTTCTACAAAAACTCTAGAGTTTATGGCTTTTATATGTTTGAAAAATTGGCTTTAACAGTCATAAAACGGCTAGTTTCTGAGAAGTTCGGAAGTCTGAACTTTCTCCTATGCGTTCGAACATTCGTCCGAACTTTTTTCTGAAAAGTACTATTCACAAAGTTCGGACAACCAAACTTGGCCTCACGCGTCCTAACTTGCGTCCGAAGTTCTCTGGAAAAATACTGTACTGTTCACGTACTGTTCATCGAATAGTAGTTACTGTTTACTGAATATTGGTACTGTTCACAGTGTAGAAAAAGTTTAAACGTTTGAATTTTTTCTTATACGTACAAATTTGCATCCGAAATTTTTCAAACTTTATCAAAACATATTCAAATCAATTCAAACAAGTTGGAAAACCTTCTAGCATATAAGATTAGTCTTTAAAGACCTTTTAAGTGCAAAAACCATTGATAAAAACTTGATAATTAAGGTAAGTTCAAAACCATTGAAACTTTTCAAATCAAGTTTTGTGCTCTTAAATGCAAATCATAGATTCAAGACTAGAGTGTAGGGTTTACAAAGTTTACCTATTAAGCACTTGTAACCTACACTTTGTCTTCAATGCCTTCAATCATCTTGAACAAACTCTTCAATCTTCAATCACTTTGACATATTAGAGTTGTTCTTGCATTGTGGCTTCAAGGCAATAAGACTTCATACTTCTTAATCCATCAATCCTATTACTCAACATACAAGTACATTAGTCCTCATCAATGTTTGGCATTATTCAAAACTAATCATTTATACATGAGCTGCCCTTAGGGCTAACAAATACTATATCTTCTATCCTAGTTGTGTTGGAGGGAAGGAGGTTAATGGAGGTTGGTTGGGTCATAGGCTCATATTGAGCCTTTCGAATGTCAATGTGCTAAATTAGTTATTATCTATCATTAACATCAATGCTTTTTTGTACTACATTGTTTAAATCCATCACATTTTGTATCAAAGTTTGTCATCATCAAAAAAGGAGAGATTATTAGCCCTAAGGGCAAATCATGAAGTTTTAATTAAATTTTTGAATAATGACAAACATTGATGAGGACAAATATTTATGTCATTTGTGTGATAGGATTATTGGATTAAGAAGTATGAAGTCTCATTGCCTTGAAGCTAAAATGCAAGAACAACTCCAATATGTCAAAGTGATTGAAGATTGAAGAGTTTGTTCAAGATGATTGAATGCTTTGAAGACATGAAGTGTAGGTTACATGTGCTTAATAGGTAAACTTTATATACCCTACACTCTTAAGCCTTGGAATCTATGAGTTGCAATTGAGAGCACAAAACTTGATTTAAATGGTTTCAATGGTTTTGAACTTACATGAATTATCAAGCTTTTCATCAATGGTTTTTGTACTTAAAAGGTCTTTAATGACTTATCTTTGAGGTTAGAACGTTTTCTAACTTGTTTGAATTGATTTGAATATGTTTTGATAAAGTTTAAAAAATTCGAATGCAAGTTCAGATGCAGGATGAAAATTCAGTTGTTCGAATTTTCCCTACACATGAACACTACTACTGTTCAAGTGAACAGTAGCGACTATTTTTTTAGAGAAATTCGGATGCACTTTCGGACGCACCTGGAAAAATTTGGTCGTACGAATTTTAAACAGTACCAGCGAACAGTATACTGTTCACATGAATAGTATTTTTCAAAGAAATTCGAACGCACATTCGGATGCAGTTGGTTAAGTTCGTCGTCTGAATTTTGAACAGTACCAGTGAACAAATACACTGTTCACATAAATAGTATTTTCCAAAAAAATTCGGATGCACAACAAAAATTTAGTCGTCCGAATTTTGAACAGTATCATTCGAATTTTCTGAAACTAGCCGTTACTAGTCGTTTTATGACCGTTTCAACTGATTTTCAAATTCTATAAAAGTCATAAATTCTAGATTTTTAGTAGAACTATTGAACCTTCAAAATCCTTTAAGCTCTAACTTGTTTTACATCAAAATTATTTGAAAAGCTCTCAAATTGCCTTCTGCTCAAAGGTTAAAATTCAAGATTCCAAAGGCAATAAGTGAAGTGGTGCTAGCTATTGTATTCATCTACCAAGCAGTGTTAATAAAATCCAAACTCTATCTTTACATTATTTTTGTGATTGATACAAGGTTGTCAAGAGACTTAAAACCCTTGTGGAAGGTGAGCCATTGACTAAATTAATCAAGGTTGTTGAGTAAAACCCATTGATAAGGGTGAGCCTTGGATTAGATTGGTCTAGGTTGTCTAGTGACATAAAACTCTTTGTGATAAGGGTAAACCTTGTTTATTAGATTGTAAAAGAGGTTATTGTGGTAAAACCCATTGAAGGGTGAACCTATTGTGTAATTGCTTGATTTAAACATTTAGTGAATTGGTTGAAATCCTTGAGTGTGGACTCAAGGTAGTGGATGTAGATCTTGGAAATATCAAACCACTATAAATCGTGTGTTCATTTATTTATAGCTTTACTTATTTACATACTTGTGTTATTATTATTTGTTCTTAGTTGTTGATTGATTGGTTGTGGTTTTATTGTTTGATCATCTTGTCTCATCCATTAAATCACATATAAACTTAGAGTTTGTGAATTTGAAGAAGAGCGTTTATTACGGCAAAGGAATTGTAAAACGGGAAAACATTTTGATAATTAGCCTAAGACCTAATTCACCTCCCTCTTAGGTCTTACAAAACTTTTCATGAGTAAAATCGGGTGGTTGTTCTACATAAACCTCTTCCTCAGTAAAACTATTTAGGAAAGCACTTTTGACATCCATTTGAAATAGTTTAAAACCTTTAAAACAGGCAAAATCTAAAAGTATTCTTATGGATTCAAGTCTAGCTAATGGAGAAAAATTTTCATCATAATCAATGCCTTCTTCTTGATTGAATCCTTGGGCAACAAGTCTAGCCTTATTTCTAACAACTTCTCCTAGTTCATATAATTTGTTTCTAGAAACCCATTTTGTACCAATGACCGAATGATCATAAGGTCTTGGGACAAGAGTCCAAACTTTATTTCTTTCAATTTGATTTAGCTCCTCTTGCATAGCAATAATCCAAAAATCATCACATAAGGCATCATCAATGTTTTTAGGCTCAATATGAGATAAAAGAACAAAGTTGTCAATAAAATAGTGCCTTGTTTTAACTCCTTGGGAGACATCACCAATGATTTGCTCTTTAGGGTGACCTCTTGCATATCTTAGATCTTTTGGAAGCTCTTGGTCACTACTAGGTTTTCCATCTTGTTCTTGCTCTGTTATTTCTTCTTCATTGGTATGTTCTTCCAAAGTTAGTACTTGAGGATGAGTTTGATTATCAATCATTGAGGTACCTACATCATCTTCATTTCTTCTTCCAAGATAAATGTTAAGATTCATCAAAGGTCACATGGATGGTTTCCTCAACACATAATGATCTTTTGTTATAAACTCCATAGGCCTTTTTATTTGATGAATAACTAAGAAATATACCTTCATCCGACTTTCTATCAAATTTTCCCAATTTATCAGCACTTTCAACCAAATACCTTAAAATAAACAGTTGAAGGAGTTCTATCAAATAGCAATTCGAAAGGTGTTTTTTGTAGAAAATGTCTTAAAAGAACTCTATTCATTACGTAGCAAGTAGTGTTTACAGCTTCAGCCCAAAAATATTTTGGTAAAGAGTTTTCACAAAGTATTGATCTAATCATCTCTTATAAAGTTCTATTTTTCCTTTCAACAACACCATTTTGTTGGGATGTTTTGGCAACTGAAAATTGTGTGTAATACCATTTTCATCACAAAATTTTGTAAAGTCTTGATTACAAAATTCTCTCAACATAATTGAAAGTAGTAAACCAGTGTTTCAATGTGCCAGTGAATTCTATTTGCAACGAAAATAATTTTGCCACTCACACCATCAAGAATATTACAAGTGTCACATTTAAATTCAACTTTACAACCATTGTCACATAGTTGGCTAATACTAAGTAAATTGTATTTCAAACCATCAATAAGCAATACTTGTTTAATGAGAGTAAAAGAACCTTTATCAATATTACCAATTCTAAGTATTCTTCCTTTCTTTTTATCACCAAATGTGACAAAACCTTCACTTTTTACTTGAAGTTCACTAATAAGTGAAGCATTTTCTGTCATGTGTCTTGAGCAACCACTATCAAGAAACAACTTAGTAGCGCTTGATCTTGGGGAAAATCGATCCTACACCAAATTAGAGAAAGTGACTTTTGGTACCCACATTTTCTTGGGTCCAAGGGGGTTAGTGATAATTTCTTTAACTCTCCAAATGGTTTTAACACCATTCTCTATTTTTCTTTTCACATAACATTTGCAGACTTTGTAAAGCTACATTTAAATTTTCTTTTCAATGTTTAAGCAATTAATGGATTCAAGAAGTTTTCCCTTTTCACAACATAATTTTGAATTTTCATTCAATAACTCATTAATTTTAGTTTTCATTTCCTTACTCCTTTTTGAGGCCTTTTTTAGTTCTCCATACATCTCAATAAGTAATTCACTAGGATCAATATCATCATCACAACAAGTGCAAATTGAAGGAGTAGATTGTACCTCATCATTTATTGCCATAAAGCATATGTTGGCTCTTCCTTCATTGTCATCTTCACTTTCTTGTTGATACCAAGTGCCAGCAAGTCCCTTTCCCTTCTCGAGAGATTTCTTTTTGAGTTTGATGTTTCTTTCCTTTTCCAAAGCTTTAGGACAATCAGCAACAAGATGTTCGGTGCTCTTGCATTCAAAGTATTGAGGTTTGAACAATGATGATGACTGTCCACTTTTCTTGAATGGCCTTTTTCCTTTCTTGAGAAATTTCATTTTATAGAATTTCTTGAATTTTCTTACTGCCATAGCCATCTCATCATCTTCACTATTTTCATCTTCGTCATTTGATGATTTTTCTTATTCACTAAGATGATTGAAGGTTTTAAGTACGACTCCCTTCCTTCCTTTCTCTTCATCTTCAGTATCATTTAATCTCTTGGCTTTCATCTCATGTGTAAGTAGTGATACGATGAGCTCTTCAAGTGGAAGAGTTTTCAAGTCTTTTGATTCCTCAATAGCAAGAGTCTTCGGTTGCCAAGACTTTGGTAGAGCATCCATTATCTTTCTATTTTGTTCTCCAATTGTGTAATTCTTCCCATAGGCTTTTAGACCATTGGAGATGTTAGTAAATCTTGTGAACATATCACTAATATTCTCACCTTGCTTCATGGTGAATAGCTCATAATCTCTTACTAGCATTGCAAGCTTTGACTCCTTTACTTGATTTGTTCCTTCATGTGTTACTTGAAGAAGTCTCCACATATCATGAGCGGTGTTGCATCCACTAACTCGATTGTACTCATTCACATCTAGTGCAAAGCTCAATATGTTCATGGCTTGGTAATTTAATGTTATCTTCTTAGAGTCACCCTTATCAAATTCGTCTATAGGCTTTGGTTATCTAGTAACTCCATCAGCTCTCATTTTCATTGGTATGTAAGGACCTTTCTCAACAATATTCCACAAATCAAAGTTAATAGAACAAATATATCTCTTAATTCTAGATTTTCAAAATGTGTAATTTGTTCCATCAAACAAAGGAGGTATATTTGTGGAAGATCCTTCCAAATAAGGTAAGTTTGAAACATTAGCCATAAGATCTTAACTTCTAGGTTGTAAAACCGCACAAAGAATCCCTTGCTTTGATACCAATTGAAAGACCTAAGAGGGTGGGGGATGAATTAGGTCTTTGGCTAATTTTCAAAAACTATTTCTTTTAATAAACTTGGTTTGGAAGGATTATATTCAATTGTTTCAATGAGAATGTAATGAACACAATGATAAAACAATACACAAGGAAGAGTAAAGAGCACAAGCAATTTATAGTGGTTCGATCTCTTCAAGATCTACATCCACTACCTTGAGTCCACACTCAAGGATTTCAACCAATCTATTCAATACTCAAATTCAATCAATTACACAAGAGGCTCATCCCACAAGGATTTTACACCAACAACCTCTTTTGCAATGCTACTAACGAGGATCACCCTAACACAAGGATTTTATATATAAAGACAACCTTGAATCAATGCCTTAAGGATCACCCTTACCAAAAGGGTTTTATGTCACAAGATAACCTTGTATTGAGTAAATAGATAAAGAGATAAATAGAGATTTAATGAGATATTACCACTACTTGGTAGATGATTACACAAGTTAGCACTTCAAATCTTGAATTATCACATGAGAGCACAAGACAAAAGAGAGCTTTAATGTTTTCAAATGATTTTAGAATGTAAGGATTCTTTAAGTATTCAACATTGTCTTAAAATCTGGAGTTTATGGCTTTTATAGATTTTGAAAATCAGTTCCAATAGTCATAAAACCGCTAATAACAGCTAGTTTCTGAGGAGTTCGGACGACCGAACTTGATCCTCTGTGTCCGAACTATCGTCCGAACATTACTGTGACATGCTGTCAGGGAAAGTTCGGACGACCAAACTTTGACCCTTGCATCCGAATTTCTCGAAAAAATCAGCAGTCATGTTCACAGTTTTGACATCCAAACTTGCGTCCAAACTATTCAAACTTTGTCAAAATGTTTGAAAATCAACCTCAATAAGTTTGAAATCATCTTGTACTAAAAGATAAGTCATTTAAAAACTTTTGAACTCAAAGACCGTTATCAAAGCACTTGGTAATTCAAAGATCATACAATGCCATTTAAGATTTAAAAACAAGTTTTGTGCTTCCTTATGCATTCAATAGATTCCAAGATAAATAAATGTAGGGTTTACAAGAATATACCTATTAAGCAAGTGTAAACCTATACTAGAGTCTTCAAAGCCTTCATTTCATAGGACATGCTCTATATTCTTGATCCTTGAGCACACTTGAGTTGTCCTTAACACTTTTAGCTCCAAGACAATAAGAACTCTTTGCTTCTTAATCTAAAAATCCTATCATACAAATAGCATATGAATTAGTCATTATCAATGTTTGTCATTAATCAAAACTAATCAAAACTTCATGATTTGCCCTTAGTGCTAACAATTATGTTTTTCCCTTTCCTTCCCAATATCTTCTCACTTATGGTGAGAATATATACTTTAAAATTTAATAAGAAATTATTGTCATCTTTAATATAAATTCTAACCATATTTAGTATTGTCTATATATACTTTAAAATTCCCAATATCGAGGAATACCATAACAAGCTTCATAACATTTAATCAATTACTCATTCTTTATTCAGTTTCAAGAAGGCATAACGTCATCTTTTATCGATATTGCTACTGTAGGACCATATTCGATACATGACAAAGGAGAATATATTCTTTACATAAATTTTATTGAAAAAGAATTCTAAACATAAGAGCATTGTGCATTCTAATAGGTTTGAGATTTTGTAGCCACAAATCATCCAATCACATGAAAGTTGTGGTATACAAACATCTTTTGGCAGTTGTAACTTTTCTTTAAATTTTTCTCAAGAATAAATAATTATTTAATGATAAGATATTTAGATTTCAAGGTTTTGTAAGGATGAGCATGAAAGAAAATTATTACATTGACATGATTTTGATTCGATTCTATATTATTTCTTTTAATGGAGTCTTCGGGATCCATTATATAAAGATAGATTTCAACATAAATCCATGATAAATAGTTCTTCTCATGATATCAAAAGTCATATATTCAAGTTTAATATTATGTGATATAATAGCTAAGAAGAGAAAGAGTTTTTACTTTCTAGAACTTCAAAATGACTTTTTACATCAAAAAAGAGTTTCAAATAATGCCTCAAATAATCATGCTTTATTGAATTCGTACCTCAGATAGTAAATCATGTTGATAACATGTTATAAATTTAAGCATGGACAACGCAGAGTGTGTTATGGATTACGTGAAGTCAGAGCAAGTTATGTACAAAATAATAACAATATAAATTAAAGAATAAAGGAAAATGAGGAACATAGAGAGAGAGGGAGGGGAGAGAGAAAGTAGAACTCAAGAATCAAGATTAAAATCTCTTATGAATATCATCATATAGCCTCTATATATAGGTTCACAATACAAGTGTTTAAGGAAACACAAGCTCCATTAGGAAAATGAAATCAAATGCAATCAAGATTAATATTTTGGTAGTTTAGTTTGCTTTGAAAAAATAATTAATATGGACATTTACATATTTTATTAATTATTTCATAATATAAATAATTTTTTAAAAAATAAGTACCAGCCCATGGCCAAGATAAATGGTTTTGGGATTTTTTTTTGTGAATTACTCTTTCTTTTCTCCCCTATTACCACCCATTCAGTTGAACTTTTGAATTAGGGTCCCTAAGGACGATGCCGAAGAAGACTCTACACACGCACTCAAATGAGGTTGATGCACCTAAAGACCCCGATTCTGATTCTTTGTTTACTATTACAAGCACTACACCTCTCACATCCTTAAAACATGTCCATATTCTTCTTCTTCTTCCATCTCTAAGTAATATTTAATTGTTTAATTAGAGAACGATTATGGTAATGTAAGTCCTGAGTGAACTTCTTTGGAATATAGGATCCAAATCCATATCTCTAAATTAAATCTTTAGTCTATAGAAGTTTATTCAATATCCTCATTCAAATTTACAGTATTGTGCCCATAAGTATCATTGCGCAGACATTTATTGATTCTATTCGTGACATGATGACTAGATATTATAATTTATTCTAACTTTCAAGTACTTGAATTTGTTTTAGAAATAATAATAAAACATGTTTAGAAAAACTATGCTAGAATTTTCATCTCCTCGACTTAACTATCACCATCTTTTCAGAAATTTGAGAAGATTATGTCATTGATATTTTTTGTGAGAATACATATTCTCTTCGGTTCTTGAAAGAACTTATCAAGTTATTCAACTTGTGGATTTTATTCCTTTAAATTATACTTTAAGTTCTTGTCTTTATTGATAACGGGTTTAAGGTTTGGATTTATACCTTTGGTTCTTGGATCATATATCCACCGGATTAAGAGTTCTTGAAGCCTTTTTCACACATCCTTAGGCATTTGTGGAAGTTTGCTGTTGGATTCTAAGTTTTATACCTAGTGTTTGCAACACAATTACTAATTTCATGTGTTGGAAAAATAGGTAATGGACGTGGTATTCGGACTTATGCTCTATAATTCGACCTCAAAACCACACATTTGAGGATTTCAGATAGAAAAATTCAGACGCAAGTTTAGACGCATGATAAAAAATTCAATTGTCCGAATTGGATGAAGTTGAGAAGGGTTTAAGAAGTTCAAAGGCAAGTTTGGATGCAGACAAAAAAAAACAAATTCAATTTTGTCATTCTCCACACTTCTTTCAAGATTTCTCATCCAAAAACTTCCATAGTTCCATATTTTCGTGTTCTAAACCCTAGATTTCCTTTTAAACTCACTTTATTTCAAAGAAATCCATCATGGTGAGATAAAAAAAAGCAAATGTTGGGAAAGAAAAAGGCAAAGGAAAGCAAGTGGACAATGGGTTGATAATCAATTAGCCAAGAAGTGTTCGAATTCCTCAAGCTTCCTCCAGATTGAATTGATTTGTTTCAACTAAAGCAAGAGTGGAATTTCAGGGAATGGAGTAGAAGAAATTGAAAGATCACTCATGGGCACAAGATTAATATGGAAAAGCCCTCTAGAATGAATAATCTTTTTTCACTTTTCAGAGCATTAAGATGGAATAGCTTGTTGGACACTGATGAGGATCATTTCTCCACTCTTATGTATGAATTCTATGCTAATCTTAAAGAAGAAAGGGCAAACAAATTGGACTTAATCTTGTGTAGTGGTATTCATCTAGAGTACCAAAATTGATTTTGAATTCAATGATACATTAATGAATAGAATATGTGGAGTAGATGATAAAGGGATTAAGTACTATTCTTCAAGACAAACACTGTTACAATTCATGAATTGTTCACAAATGAGAGGTTTGAAAAAACATTCATAAATGGTGGAAGATTTAGATCAATTAAGGAAAAGGGAATCAAGTCATTGGATTCTAGAAGCCATGTATTGCATCATGTGCTAACCACAATGATAATTTCTAATTTTGGTCATAAGTCTTAAGTCGGAACTTGCATATGGTGATCATACTTGCACTCCATGAGCAATGGAGAATGAATTTTGGGTATATGGTTTTGAGGAATATGATGGGAGCAAGGAAGATGGAGAACAAGGCATTGCCTTATGGAAGATTGTGATGGAGATAAAGTTTCAAAGAATGCAGAAGATGGCATTCCATGAATTTCTCGAGGGCATTCTTGGAAATGGAAGTGGCAACCAAGAAAGCTTGAAATAAAGCTAAAAGGAGATTTCCTAATCCTACTAGGAAATCCATGGCATTATCCTCCATGTGGCATAAGGAGTTGCAACAAATCTGATTTGGGATTTCCTAATCCATCTTGGAGATCTAACTTTTATAATTTCATAATTATTTAGGGCTTTTTAAACACTTATTTTCTTTTGTTGAAGTCTAGATTAATTGGGCTTAGTTTTTTCAGATTTAGGGTTATATATTTGGGCTTTTAATTAAGGTTTCCTATTCTAATTTGGAGAAGGGATTTCCAAGACTTTGTACTCTATTTAAAGGCCAAAATTCGGCCAAATAGGGGGGAATAATTCAGAATTTTCATGTGAAATTTTAGAGAGAGTTTTCTCTTCAATTTTAAGGTTCATCTTGAACTACTTTGACTTACCAAACAAATTGGTTGAATTTGTTTATGTTGTTACCTTTTAGATATTGATTTTTGTTTGAAAAACAACAAGGGTCAATATAAATTTAAGCTTAAACTTGGTGGAAAAATCTTGGGGGATGAAATTCCAATAAAGGATGTTGAGTCTTGCTGATTCTAGAGTAAGGTTTGCATCAAATGTGGCAGCCCAATAGAATCCCAAGTGGTTGAGCAGCTTGCATGTAATAAATTAACCATCATTGATCCTCCTTGTGAAGAATACACCCTTGAAAGCTCATTATCTATTTGGTTGTTTATTCGTCACACTTTCAAGCAATGCTATCAAGGCCTCTTTCATCCTCTTAGCCTTAGCTCTTGTGATTGGACCAGCGGAGATCTTTAAAAGGTCTTGATCAATTGATCATGGTGCTTCTTGATTCTTATCATTCCCTCCCTCCTTGAAAGGATTCATCCTTGAATCAACTCCTACATCAAGGAGGGATAAGTAAAAAATGTTGAATGTAGCACTAACATTACTATACTCACTTGGAAGATCAATTTTGTAAGCATTGTCATTAATCTTTGTAATCACTTGAAACGATCCATCACCCCTTGGATGTAACTTGGACTTCCTTTGTTGGGGAAATGTTTCTTTCCTCATATGAACCCAAACCCAATCACCGAGTTCAAGTAACACTTTTTTCGCGTTTATTGTATTGGTCAGCATATTGCTTGGTCCTTCGTTTAATTTGTAGCCTCACTTTTTCATGCAATGAACGAATAACTTCAACTAGCCTCACTTTTTCATGCAAAGAATGAATAACTTTACTTTATTCTAACCATCCAAGCTAGCTCGTTCCTCAATTGGCAAAGGCTTCAAATCTAGGGGAGTTAATGGATTCAAACCATAAACAATTTCGAAAAGTGAATAATTAGTGGTTGAATGTATACTCCTATTATATGCAAACCCTACATGAGGTAGACTTTCTATCCTATTCTTCAAATTCCATTGAATAATTGCACGCAATAAAGTAGTTAAAGTTCCATTTACTACCTCAGTTTGGCCATCAGTTTGAGGGTGACAAGGTGTAAAGAATAGCAGTTTTGTTCCCAAATAATCCCACAAAGTTTTCAAAAAGTAGCTCAAGAACTTAACATCTCTATCGCTTACAATATTCTTAGGTATGCCGTGTAGCCTCACAACTTCATTGAAAAATAAATTTGCTACATGAGAGGCATCGTCAGTTTTCTTGCAAGGTATGAAATATGTCATTTTAGAAAACCTGTCAACAACAACAAAAACAGAATCCTTTCCATTTTTTGATCTAGGTAATCCTAGAACAAAATCCATGGAAATATCAGTTCAAGGTTCATAAGGGATAGGTAATGGTGAATACAAACCATGTGGCATAACTTTAGATTTAGCTTGTTTGCAAGTAATACACTTATTACATAGCCTTTCAACATCTTGTTTCATAAGTGGAAAGAAAAAATGTTCCCTCAACACATCTAAAGTCTTCTTAATGTCAAAATGCCCCATCAAACCACCCCCATGTGCTTCTCTTACTAGAAGCTCTCTTATGAATGTTTTAGGTATGCATACCTTATTCTCTCTAAATGTGCTTCTCTAAATACTCCAAATCCAAAACCAATTAGGTTAGGGTTTTGAGATATCTATTTATATAGGATCTTTTCAAAAATTCAACAGCATTATGTCATTGATATTTTTTGTAAGAATATATACTTTCTTTGGTTCTTGAAAGAAATTCTTGAACTTATCAAGTTATTGAACTTGTGGCGTTCATCCCTTTGAATTATTCCTTAAGTTCTTGTCTTTATTGATAACGGGTTTAAGGTTTTGGTTTATTCCTTTGGTTCTTGGGTCATATATCCAATTGTTGAAGCCATTTTTCACACATCTTTGGGCATTTGTGGAAGTTTGCTGTTGGGTTCTAGGTTTTTATACCTAAGTTTCGCATGAAAGTACCTCATGTCTATAAAAATTCCCAAATACCGAATGCTCACATGCTCCATATATGTTAGCAAAAGCATGATGACCACATGCAATTCTTCAATATGTTCAAAACCAAGTAATTTGGAATCTGACTTAGCAATAAGAACATACCTTCAAGATAAAGCATCAGTAACAATGTTATCCTTGCCATATAGGACTCAACGAATTCAACCCATCTTGTTGGCATCAATTGAGCTTGTTTGTCCCTTCAAGAAATTTAAGATTTCATTATCACTATGAGCAACAAATTCTTTTGGCCTTAGATAATGTTGCCAAATTTCCAATGGTCTGATTAAGGCATATAACTCCTTATCATTGGTTGGATACTTTAGAGCAGCCCCATTTAGTTTTTCACTAAAATAGGCTATTGGCCTTCCACTTGCACAAGTACAGCACCTATACCTATTCCACGAGCATCACATTTAATCTCAAAAGTTTTAGTGAAATTAGATAATGTAAGTAAAGGAGCAAAACACAACTTTTTTTTCAATTTATTAAAAGCATCATCTTGCTCTTTTCCCTAGTTAAAACCTACATTCTCTTATTGTCTTTGCCTTTGCTTGATCAACTTGTAACGCGCTTTTCGCGGAAGAGAAGATGTAAAGGATGTATTTTCGGTTTTGGAAACAAGAAAGTCTATGACTTTCCGAAAACAAGTTTATAACCAAACACACAAGATAATTAAATCCCTACGACACCTCTTAGAAACTTGTTCTAAGCAATCTCGATAATCAGAATTTAATAAGCAAAAAAAAAGAACACTTACACGCCACAATCAAAAATCTCAATTGATAAGTGAAGAGTGGTTCTTTGAGTAACAAGAACAAGAGGAATTCTAACCTCTCAAGGTGGCAGCAGCCCCTCTATAAAATGACTCCAAAAATCTTGTCCTTTCAACCTTACAAGCTAGGAGTTTATATAGAACTCCTAGGAAGACTCTAGAATACAACATGACATCATTGCTTACATCACATTGCCCTATGATGTCATTGCTTACCTCATACTATACAATGACATCATGACTTACATCACACTACCCTATGACGTCATTGCTTACCTCATACTATATTATGACATCATGGCTTACATCACACTCTATTATGATGTCATTGCTTACATCACTCTCCCTCTTGGACTTAAGCCCACTCCATAGCCTTCAAGTGTCAAGATCATCCGGCCCAAGTATATGAGACAAATGGACCAAGTTGGGCTGTGGTCCAACTAACTCTCCTCCAATAGGTTTGGGCAGCTCTATCCGCTTCAAATGTTGGCTTACATACGCAAACAAGGCCTCTTGAAGTGCCTTAGCCCTAGCTCTGGTCATAGGTCCAACTGGTATAATTAGCTATTTATTGGACACGTCCAACCCATCATGGCAGTTCATAGTCTTGCTCGCATCAACTTGTATGCCAATTGCATTGACAATATAGCCAAGAAAATTTACATCATTAGTATAGAAGACACACTGTTGTAAGTTAGCGTATAATTTCTCCCTTCTAAGTACCACTAGAATAGCCCTTAAATGACAAACATGTTCCTCCAAATTCTGACTATAGATTAAGATGTTATCAAAATAAACAACTTCAAAATTTCCAATAAAAGGACACAAAACATGGTTCATTAAACGTATGAAAGTACTTGATACATTAGTTAAACTAACAGGCATTACTAACCATTCATAAAAACCATGTTTAGTTTTGAATGCAGTCTTCTATTCATCTCCTTCACGAATTCTTATTTAATGATATCCATATTTTAAGTCAATTTACTAACCTAAGTATACAAAAGCGGTACTTTACCTTGATCTCGTTGATGGCTCTATAATCCACACACATTCTCCACGAATCGTCCTTCTTAGGTAATGTAATGACTAGACCAACACTGGGACTCATGCTTTCTCTTGCAAGGCCTTTCTCCAAGAGTTTATCAACTTGTCTTTGTATCTCCTTCGTTTC
Organism: Rauvolfia tetraphylla; assembly: GCA_030512225.1. NCBI lineage: Eukaryota > Viridiplantae > Streptophyta > Magnoliopsida > Gentianales > Apocynaceae > Rauvolfia > Rauvolfia tetraphylla. The sequence goes on from JAJQKT010000050.1 coordinate 262,424, forward strand.
TTCCGAATTGCATCTGTAAGCTAGTTTGTTTGGAATTGGTGCTCCAGGACTGGGGTCTATTTCAATTCCTCTCAAAGGTAGTAATCCTTTTGCCTGTTCTTCTAGAAATACATCACAGAATTCCAGCAAAAGAGTACAAACAATGCTAGGCAAAGAAGAGTTAGTTTCACTAATAGCAACAAAAACTTTCTTGCACCAAAGTATGTACAAAGGATGCCCTAAACTTAGCTCTTGCACAATCTCTTTTGTACTGGCAAAAACACTCAGCTTCTTCTCTCTTTTCTTTTTTATCTCTTGGCCTTTCTTTTTCTTTTGAATCTTTTTCGATTAGAACTCTTTTTTTCTCTCAACAACTTTTGAAAGACCTAAGAGAAGGGGTGAATTAAGTCTTTGGCTAATTTTCAAAAAAAATTTTCTTCTATGAACTTGGTTTGGAAAGATTATATTCAATTGATTCAATGAGAATGTAATGAACTCAATGACAAAAACAATTCACAATGAAGAACAAAGAGCACAAGCGATTTACTGTGGTTCTATCTCTTTAAGATCTACATCCACTACCTTGAGTCTACACTCAAGGATTTCAACCAATCCACTATATGCTCAATTTAGGCAATTACACAAGAGGCTCACCCAACAAGGGTTTTACACCAACAACCTCCTTTGCAATCCTACAAACAAGGCTCACCCTACCACAAGGATTTTATATCTAAAGACAACCTTGAATCAAGGGTCACCCTTACCAAAAGGGTTTCATGTCACAAGATAACCTTGAATTGAGCAAGTAGATACAAGTATAAATCAGAGATTAAAAGAGATGTTACCACTGCTTAGTAGATGATTACACAAGTTAGCACCACTTCACCTTGTTGTCTTTAAAATCTTGAATAATCACATGAAAATGCAAGACAAGAGAAAGCTCTAATGATTTCAAATGATTTTGGAATGTTAGGATTTTTCAAGTATTCAAAAGCTGCAAAAAATCTGAAGTTTATGACTTTTATATATTTTGAAAATCAGTTCCAAGAGTCATAAAACGGCTAGTAACGGCTAGTTTCTGAGGAGTTTGGACGACCGAATTTGATCCTCTACATTCAAACTGTCGTTCGAACATTACTGTGACATGCTATCTGGGAAAGTTTGGACGACCGAACTTTGCCCCTTGCATCCAAACTTGCTTTCGAATTTCTCTGGAAATACAATAGTCATGTTCACAGTTTGGACGTCCGAACTTGCGTCCGAACTATTCAAACTTTGTCAAAACATTTGAAAATCAATCTCAATAAGTTTGAAATCATTTTGTACTAAAAGATAAGTCATTTAAAATCTTTTGAACTCAATGACCGTTACCAAAGCACTTGATTCAAAGTTTATTCAAAGCCATTTAAGATTCAAAAACAAGTTTTGTGCTCTCTTATGCATTCAATAGATTCCAAGATAAACAGTGTAGGGTTTACAATAATATACCTATTAAGCAAGTACAAACCTACACTAGAGTCTTCAAAGCCTTCAATTCATAGGACATGCTCTATATTCTTGATCCTTGAGCACACTTGAGTTGTCCTTAGCACTTTTAGCTTCAAGGCAATAAGAGCTATTTGCTTCTCAATCCAAAAATCCTATCACACAAATAGCATATGAATTAGTCATTAACAATGTTTGTTATTAATCAAAACTAATCAAAAGATTTAAACAATGTAGTACAAAGAAGCATTGATGTCAATGATAAATAATAACCAATTTAACACTTTAACATTCGAATGGCTCAATATGAATCTATGGCCCAACCAACCTCTATTTACCTCCTTCCTTCCAACTGTTAGGATAGAAGATATAGCATTTAAGCATTAAAAAAACTTCTAAGAGAGGTTTTAAAGGTCAGAAAATGTTGAAAATGCTCCCCTTAGATTGTGCTCAATTTTCAACAAGTTTGGATTTGAGATGTTGTGGATCTGAATTTTGCAATTCCAAGTCTAACCTATAAAATATGTAAAATGAAGGCTGCAATTTTTGAAAATAAGTTTTCCTAAGGTTTTTCAGATATGACAGGAAAGATTAAGACAGTTTTCAAACAATTTGAACAACAGAAAAAACATTTTTGGCAAGAAAGTTTGGATGCATCTGAACTTTTGTTTGCAAGTTTGTAAAGGTGATTTTGCATTTTCAAATGAACTATAGAAGTCTCAAATATGTATAGCCACAAAGGCACTCAATTTAGCTTTGTAAAACCACAAAACTCATACATTAAACAGTTTTCAAACTCATACTTTTCTTTCCAATATCAACTCAACTATTATCATCAATTACTATGAATACAAAAGCAGCCATATGCACAATCATATTTCATATGGTACATACATCCATACTATCATAACATCATTTATCACCATATTCCATATATACGACACACACAAGTTAAACTCCAAATGTAGCCAATTTAAACGTCAAAATGCAATTATAAATCCAAATCATATATGCACAATCAATAATCATCATAATCATCAACTGCAGTATAAACTTATTTAGTCATAACATAACTGCAATATGTTTAATATAAACATACTTCATTTGGCATCAACACATTTTGTCATAACATAACTGCAATATGTTTAATATAAACATACTTCATTTGGCATCAACACATTTTGTCATAACATAACTGCAATATGTTTAATATAAACATACTTTATTTGGCATAAACACATTTTGTCATCATATTTTTCTCCCCCTTTAGTCATCACTCAAAGATGGAGTAAATAAAAATGGTACAGCATTATCACACAATCAGCATGAGTAAGCTTCATATAAGCAGTGTATCAATCAATTCTCATTTGATAATTTTCAACTATTGGCAACATTTAGCAAATTTTAAGTCAAATAATTAACATCTCAACTGATCAACAATAAGCAACATGTAACAATTTAGCATATTTTGGAAAATCTCAAGTCAAATAATTAACATATTAACTGAGCAACAATAAGCAACATGTAACAATTTTAGCATATTTTTGTAAATCAACTTCTTCTTCCCTTTCTAGCATCAATTAAACTTTTGGGTAATCAAAGTATCATTAACCAAAGAAGCTCTCAACGCTAATGTTTCATCATTGAGCTTCACAAAAACATCACAAAAACTAGAAAATCTACGAAATTATAGAAACCATGTTAGAAATAAAAACATTTGTGAAGCACATAAGTCATAGTAAGCATATCTAAGTAAACAAAACAGTAAAGAGAGATAGGATTAAAGAAATGCTTAGTCTTTGATTTTGGTCTTCGTCTTCACTCCATATTTGTTGGTAGTGATTGCCATGTCTCCCTTGAGCTCAAAGTGAAGTGTCCCCTCACTTGCTTTCTCTTTGCCAGTGTAGTTTGGCTTAGGAATAGTAGTCAAACGGGAGATCTCCTTGTACCCTTCTTTTTTATCACATGCTTGACTCTTCCTTTGCTAAAAGAGATAGTAGATGGTGAGGTGATTTCGGCTCTCTCTATTAATGTCCCTTCTTGGCTTCCTCTTTCTTGTGGCTCCTCTTGTACATCTTCATTTCTTTCTTCTTGTCTTTCCACGAATTCGTTGTTGCCTCCTTGATCATCATCCCCATTATCATCTTCATTACCACTGTCATCATCTTCATCCTCTTCCTTTTTCCTGCCTTTCTCATCTCCCTTTATCATCTTTGTCATCCTCAGCTTGAGGCGTAGAGAGTCCTTCACTACTTTGTGCAGTTTTTATCAATAATTCTTCAATCTTCTTAACTCTAGTGTCCAAGCTATCCAACTTGCTCAGTACCATGGGAGCAAAAGATTCAAAGAATTTATACAATTTCTCCATCTCTTTCACATGGTTGTTTAAAGCCTCTTGGAACACCTCGGCTACTATAGTGTCACCTCTAGTAATTTCCTCCTTACTAGGCATATTTCCAAAGTTTTCGTGAGATTGAGGAGCGGGTTGTTCTTCAAATAGTCTTCTTTTGGTGTGAGGTTGCTTCCTCTCACTTGATAAGTCATGCCTCTTCTTTGTCTTCATTTTCCTTGCTAAAGTTTCTTCTTCATCTTTTTCTTCTTCAACCTCTTTCCTTTTTAAAGGAGTTTCTCTTTTTGTTCTCCATATACCATCCTCATCAAGTGTTAACTGCATTCTCTTGAGAGACTCATTGGTATCGATTTCTTCACTTTTCATTGGATTTCCTCTTCCGAGAAATTGAACATTGAAGTGCTTGAAGATCCTTGTTAATAATCTGCCATAAGGTAAGGCTTTGTTGGTTGTTTTTCTTGCACTAATCATATGCCTTAATACCATGAATCCAAAGTTTAGTCTTCTATGCTCATGGAAGGCAAGCATAATCACCATATGCATATTACCAAACAATGATTTATGTCCAAAATTAGGGATAATCATGGTAGTAATCATGTGATGCATAATCCTTCCTCTAGCATCAAAGGGTTTGATTTCTCTTTCCCTAAATGACCTAAATCTTCTACCATTTGTGAAAGCCTCTTCAAATCTTTCATTGGTGAACAATTCATGAATAAAGGAATGTTGACCCAAAGAATAATATCTAGCACCAACATCATCAACACCACAAATACGATTAACTAGAGCATCATTAAACTCAAGATCCACTTGAGATATTCTAGATGAATACTGTTAAACAATGTCATCCCCAACATGCTCAACGCTTTCCTCTTTAAGATTAGCATAAAATTCATAGACAAGAGTAGGATGATAATCTTCATTCACACCAAGTAAACTACTCCAACCAATTTCACCAAAGAGAGATAGCACATTGCCCATATTGGAGAGTTTAATCCACATCTACTCTATGGCCAGGAATAATTATCTTGCTCTCCTTGCTCCATTCCTCGAATACAACTGCAATTCTTGTAGAGAAGAATCTGTCTACCTCGAGATTGGATTGCGGAATGCGAACCCGCCTTGGTTCATTGATAATAAGTCCTTCATTTCCCACTTTGGCTTTTCCTTTGTCCTTTGCCACATTAATCTTCTTTGATCGAACCATGATAAGGTTTCCTTGAGAAGGATAAATTTTGATGACAATAACCGGTGGAGATCTAGAGAATCAAATGATTTTCAAGAAATAATGGATGGATTTGCGTTTGGACAAGTGTAGGTAAGGTGGATTTTGTGAGAAGAGAGAGTTTGGTAGTTAGAAATGTGAGAAATTACTATTTGATTTCATTTAAAACCGCTGCAACCGTACAGTTCGGATGACCGAACATTTTGGTCTGCATCCGAACTCGCGTCCGAACTTCTTTGTTTCTTCAGCTTCAGGAAATTCGGCTTTGGTAGTTAGAAATGTGAGAAATTACTATTTGATTTCATTTAAAACCGCTGCAACCGTACAGTTCGGATGACCGAACATTTTGGTCTGCATCCGAACTCGCGTCCGAACTTCTTTGTTTCTTCAGCTTCAGGAAATTCGGACGACCGAATTTGTTGTCATGTGTCCAAACTTCTCTGTCCAGGATTTTCTGAAGAAATTTTGGACGTCCGAATTTCACTTCATGCATTCGTATTATGCATCCAAATATTTCTTGTTTTTACCATACATTAACACACACATTAGGAATTGAATTTTGAAAAATCCCAAGATTTTTCTTAGGTAACAAAACCTTTCCTCGGCCAAAAGCTTGATAAATATATTAGCACTTTGATCCTTTCTATTCATATAGTCCAAGCATGTATCATCTTTAGCTACATGATCACGAATAAAATGAAGTTTGATCTCTATATGCTTAGTCCTAGAGTGTTAAATCGAATTTGTGGTAAAATTTACAGCACTAGTGTAATTACATAAAATGAGTGCACATTTGAAGTCTAACCCAAAATCAAGTAAAGCATGCTTCTTCCACACAATTTGAGCACAACAACTATCAGTGGCGATATATTCGGAGTTTGGTGGTAGATAATGACACACAAGCTTGTTACTTGTTATACCGAGAGACAAACAATTACCAAGAAATTGATAATAACCACTAGTACTTTTATGCTTGACTTTGTGTCTAGTAAAGTCGTATCAGTATATGCAACAAAATTGAAAGAAGATGATTTTGTAACCAAAGTCCATAATCAAATGTATTAATGAGATAATGAAGAATACTCTTTAATGAGAATCAAATGAGACTCTTTTGGATAGTATTAAAATCTAGCAACAACCATATGGTAAACATAATAGCCGATGTACTTGTGGTAATATAAAGTAAACTACCAATCATACCTCTATATACCTTTTCATCAACATTTTTACCTTTTTTTAAATATTTATCAAGTTTGGTTGATAAACTCATTGAATCCTTGGGTGACAAATCTAGATTTATTTCTTACAACTTCCCCTGATTTATTCAATTTATTTCTAAAAACCATTTTGTGCCAATCATAGGGTAATCATGGGGTCTTGGAACAAGTTTTCAAACTTTGTTTCTTTAGAAATGATTTAGCTCCTCTTGCATAACAATAATCCAAAAATCATCACACAAATGCATCATTAATATTCTTAAGCTCATTGTGAGATAAAAGTGCAAAGTTGTCAATGAGTACCGTCTCATTCTAACATCTTGAGATACATCACCAATGATTTACTACTTAGGGTGGCCTCTTGCATATCTTAGATCCTTTGGCAGCTATTGGTCACCACTAGGTTGGTTATCTTGTTCTTGCTTAATCATCTCTTCTTCATTGGCATGATCTTTCAAGGTTGGAGCTTGAAGATGAGTTTGTTTATCATTCATGGAAGCACCTGCATCATCATCATCTCTTCTATCCAAATAGATGTTAGACTCAACAAAACTTACATATATGGTTTCCTCAATATATAAAGTTCATTTTATTGTATAACTCTATAAGTCTCGTTGTTAGAGGAATAACCAAGCAAAATCCCGTCATTCGATTTTCTATCAAATTTTCCCAAGTAATCACGCATATTCATGTATATTTGATATAACTTGTCATGCATGTTCAAATTCTAGGGTATTCTATCAAATAGAAGTTCAAAAGATGTTTTTCTCAACAATGGCCTCAAAAGAACTCTATTCAAAACATAACAAAGCAGTGTTTTCAACTTTGTCCCAAAAATATTTTGGTAAAGAATTTTCACCAAGCATAGACTTAGCCATTTCTTGTGAAGTATGATTTTTGTTTTCAACAACACCATTTTGTTGAGGTGTTTTGGCAGCCAAAAAGTTTGTGAACAATCCCATTCTCGTCACAAAGTTTTGTAAAAACTTGATCGTAAAATTTTCTCCCATTGTGATTTCTAATAGAAATCAATTTGCCCTGAAGGGAGATTTGGATCCTTTTGAAAAGTCTTACAAATTCATGAAAAACTTCATCCTTTTGAGCTAGAAAGATCACCCGTGTAAATCTTGAGAAATCATCAACATTCACATATAAACAATTTCAAGAGATTTTGAAGTGAAAATCATTTTCTTAGGTTTGAAAGAAACTTTTGCTTGTTTTCCATATTGGCGAGTATTACAAGGATGATTTTTCTCAAAATGATTTTTTTTTTGGTAATACTTTAACAAGTTCTTTAAAAAAAATATTTAACAAGTCCATGCTAAAATGATCAAGTTTACTATGCCATAAATAACTATCATTATCATGAATGGAAAATCATCTAACTTCATAAGCAACAAGTTCATCAAGGCAAAGCACATAACCATTACTAATAGAATTTGTAACAAAAATAGTTCTACCATTGACATCATCAAGTGTAGTGCAAGTATTACATTTAAATTCAACTTTACAATCATTGTCACATAATTGACTGATGTTAAGCAAGTTATATTTCAAATCATCAATGAGCAAAACTTGTTTAATGAGAGAGGAAGAATTTTTACCAATGTTACCTATACCAAGAATTCTTCATTTCTTCTTGTCATCGAATGTAATGAATTCTTCATTTGTAGCTTAAAGCTCACTAATGAGTGATGCATTTTTTGTCGTGTATCTTGAGCAACCACTATCAAGAAACCATTTAGTGGCACTTGATCTTGGAGGAAAATGTACCTACACCAAATGAGATGAAGAGACTTTTGGTACCCACATTTGCTTGGGTCCATGAGGGTTAGTGATGATTCCCTCTACTCTCCAAATGGTTTTAACACAATTTTCTATTTTTGTTTTAACAGACCACCTAATGGCTTTGTGTCCATGTTTTCCATAATATGTACAACAAGTATGAGGCATTGAACTAGAAGTAACTCTAACAAAGGAATTTTTATATTTAGGCCCATTATTTACATAATATAACCAAGACCATTTCTAATAAGAGGGGGCTCTTTGGACTCCAATAAGTTTGTCAAGATTGTCCCTTCCTTTTGTAAATTTTTCAATACATAAGGTGAGATCATCAACTTCCTTTGCTAAATTTTCATGATCAACGAGCACATTTGATGAGAATCAAGGGACACCAAACTTAAGTGATCAAGATCCATCGAAGATGTCCACCAGTCCAATAACAAATGACTTCTTCAAGGCTATGTTCTGTACGAGATGGATCAACAATCATTAATTTACTACAAGGAAGCTGTCCAACTACTTTGGAGTCCATTGGGCAGCTTGGACGAAATTTCCTAAATTTTAGGAGTCATTTAATTAGTTTTTAAGTTTGTTTGGGCTAAGAACTTTTAATTATTGAAGCCCATATCTATTTTTGTATTTTATTCCTTAGTTGGATTTGATTAGCTGCAAATCCAAGCCCATTAAGGACTTGTGTTTCAGCTACCAACTCTAAATCCAAAACCAATTAGGTTAGGGTTTTCAGATGTCTATCTATATAGGATCTTTTTAGAAAAAAAAGGATGAACATGATGTTATTAATATTTTTGTGAGAATACATTCTCTCTTTGGTTCTTGAAAGAACTTGTTGAACTTATCAAGTTATTCAACTTGCGGAGTTCATTCATTTGAATTATACCTTAAGTTCTTATCTTTATTGATAACGGGTTTAGGGTTTCTGTTTATACCTTTAGTTCTTGGGTTATATATCCAACGGGTTAAGGGTTCTTGAAGCTTTTTTCACACATCCTTGGGCATTTGTGGAAGTTTGCTGTTGGGTTCTAGGTTTCTATACTTAGAGTTCGCATCATCTTGGTATCAGAGCAAAGGCTATGAATTAGGTTTTTACTATCTTTCGTTTTCCTCTATTTGATTTTCGTTGTTGATCTTGTTGTTATCCGTGTCTCTCTCTAGTCAGCCTACTTTATCAAAAGTTCTATTCTTTTGTTAGCATTCTTGGTGTCAAAGTTGTGCATTTTGTGAGTTACACAAAAACAAAAATCGTCCAAAAAAAAAAGAAAAAAAATCGTCCAAAAAAAAAAAGAAGAAAAAAATCGTCCAAAAAAAAAAACAGAAAAAGAAGACCACAAAAAGAAGGTTAGTTAGAGAAGAAAAGGAAGGAAGATTGCTAGAGTCAAAAAGATTGGGCACCACTCTTAAAGATTCTCCTAGAGTTTCCTAATTCTTTTTAGGAAAGCAAAAAAAAAGATGGTTGTTTCCTATTCTGATTTCTTCCTAATTTCTTTTAGGAAAGCAAAAAAAAAAGTTGTTTCCTATTCTGATTTCTTCCTAATTCCTTTTAGGAAAGCAAAAAAATGTTGTTTCTTATTCTCGTGACTTGTCTTATGACTCTTGATTTTACTTTCTTAAATGGTGTTTCTTTTGTTTATAGGAATCATTTGCAAAAGTGCTTGAATGATCATAGAAGTTCTCTTTATTTTAATAGCTACATATGTGTAGAAATTTTGATATTGAGAGAATTCTAGGAAATATGCATGATTTCTTGTTGAACAACTCGTGTAAAGAGCTTGTGTTGCTTCAGAATGGTCACACACCTATTTCATATCTTGAGATACCTTGTAGTTTAGAATCATTGCAAAATTTTGGACAAATAACTTTGTGTGATTTTGGAAAAAGTGTGGCGGGAATGTTGAAGAACTACATTTTGCATGGTCTAACTAATACTTATTCCTTGCTTGATAATGGAGATTTTTGTTGTGGAAGGCTTTGGAAATACCATTGACCCTTCAAAGAGTTGTTTAAGATGCTAAGAACTTATGAAGTTTGTGATGGGATTGATATGTTGGGATTTTCTACTTGCATACTTCATGAATTTAAATTTATGCATGTGCTTGAAGGAAGTCTTTGTTTCCATTTACCATTTAAAGACCCATTTCTTGAATCAATTCGTTCCTTCTATTTAAATGAGATGGCTTATACGATGAAGGGAACAGAACTTTTGAATAAGTTATTTTTGTTGCAATGCTGTGAAGAGCCTTGGTTGAAGAGCATGCAAACTATTCCCTTGATATGTGTTAAAATGTTTCATTTTTATATGAGATTCTTTGCTCAAAAGATTGCATATTGCTTGGATCCAATTATGTATGCCTCTTCCCATTCATGCGCTTATTAAGCTGAATTTTATTTTGCGTTTGTTTCTTTTGAACTTATTACGTGCGTTGATGATGTAGGACTTGATTCGAGGATGACTCTTTTTGAGGAAAGAGGAAATGATGAGAATCAAGGGGCACCAAACTTAAGTGATCAAGATCCATTGAAGATGTCCACCAGTCTAATAACAAATGACTTTTTCAAGGCTATGTTCTATACGAGATGGATCAACAATCATTAATTTACTACAAGGAAGATGTCCAACTACTTTGGAGTCCATTGGGCAGCCAAATTGATGTCCAAGATAGCAAATTGATGGGCTCAAATATTAAGACTAAGGCTTGGACGAAATTTCCTAAATTTTAGGAGTCTTTTAATTAGTTTTTAAGTTTGTTTGGACTAAAAACTTTTAATTATTGAAACCCATATCTATTTTTGTATTTTAGTCCTTAGTTGGATTTGATTAGCTGCAAATCCAAGCCCATTAAGGACTTGTGTTTCAGCCACCAACTCTAAATCCAAAACCAATTAGGTTAGGGTTTTCAGATGTCTATCTATATAGGATCTTTTTAGAAAAAAAAGGATGAACATGATGTTATTAATATTTTTGTGAGAATACATTCTTTCTTTGGTTCTTGAAAGAACTTCTTGAACTTATCAAGTTATTTAACTTGCGGAGTTCATTCATTTGAATTATACCTTAAGTTCTCATCTTTATTGATAACGGGTTTAGGGTTTCTGTTTATACCTTTAGTTCTTGGGTTATATATCCAACGGGTTAAGGGTTCTTGAAGCCTTTTTCACACATCCTTGGGCATTCTTGAAGCCTTTTTCACACAGCCTTTTTCAAACCTCTCCTAATCTTTCCCAAATCTAAACTCCCTCTCCCTACTATCCTAAATCAGCAAGCATGTCTCACAAGCTTTCTAAGATGACTGAGGAGGAGCTCATTTCTGCCTTTGAGCAAATGAAGTGTGAAAACGAATATCTTCAGAGGCAAGTTGCGGATCTCACCAAGTACAAGAAAAGTATGATGATGGATACAAGTGAATCCGAGAATGAGCATGAAGAAAAGGAGACTCTAAATCCTTTCTCCATGAATGTCGAAGCTACTAACAGCAGCAACACTCGAGGGAATCACATCCACACTCCCATGGTAGATTTCGAGGTAGATATTCCTACTTTTGAAGGAAGGATTGATCTCGACGAGTTCTTAGAATGGCTTGAAACGGTGGAGCGAGTCTTTGACTTCAAGAACATACCGAAAGACAAGAAGGTGAAAATTGTGGCCTTAAAATTCAGAAAGTATGGTTCTACTTTGTGGTCCAACATTACCACTAAAAGAAGGCGTCAAGGAAAAGAACCCGTAAGATCATGGAGGAAGATGCGTAGAATCTTGAAAGAGAAGTTTCTACCATCTCACTACTTGCAAGAAAACTTTGCTAAATTGCATAGTTTAAGACAAGGGAGTAAAACGGTGGAAGAATACACCAGAGACTTTGAACAACTTTTGCTCAAGTGTGACCTCAAAGAAGATGATGCTCAAACCTTTGTGAGGTATCTTCATGGTCTAAATGACCAAATCACTAATGTTGTGGAGCTGTAAACATATGACACTTTAGAAGATCTGTCCCAATTAGCCCACAAAGTTGAAAACCAACTCAAGAAGAGCAAATCTTCTTTCACTCGAGCTAGCCCTTCATATACCAAACCAACCTACACTCTCTCTAAATCCACCTCCACACCTACTACCCATAATGTCTCCAAAGCTGTACCACCCTCCTCCTCTTCCAATATCCAAAATCTACCCAAAGCTCCTCAATCAAACTCTAAAACACCCCGTTGTTTTCACTGCCAAGGATTAGGACATTATGTCTTTGATTGTCCTAACAAGAAAGTTGTGGCCTTAGTTGATGTTGAAGATGAGGCCGACATAGAGGGAGAAGAAATCAGTGATGAAGTTGAGTACTTAGGCCCGGATGAAGGTGAACTCTTAGTCATTCGAAGGACTTTGAGTAGTATGGCGTGCCAAGAAGACCAACTTCAGCGGGAGAACATCTTTCATACTCGTTGTACTGTTAAGGACAAAGTATGTTCTCTTATCATTGACGGAGGAAGTTGCACTAATGTTGCTTCTCAAACCATGGTGGACAAGCTTAGCTTGGAGCCTTCATCTAATCCTAATCCTTACACCATCCAGTGGCTAAATCATGGTAAGGGACTTCGTGTGGACTCTCGTTGCTTAATTTCCTTAAGTATTGGAAAATCTTATGTTGATGATGTGTGTTGTGTGATATTATTCCAATGGATGCTTTTCACATTCTCTTGGGAAGACCATGGCTATTTGATAGAAGAGTCATCCATGATGGCTATTATAACACTTACACTTTTCTCATGAACAAAAAGAAGATTACCCTTACTTCCTTACCACCTCAAACCATTTCGCCCTCCTCTAAAGAAAACAATCCAACCTCACTTTCTACCCTCTTACAAGCCGAATACCATGAACATGAATGCTTCAAAGAGTTGACTATCCTCAAAAGATTTGCCCATGTTTTTCCAGAAGATGTCCCACACGGTTTACCACCTAAATGTGACATCCAACACAAGATTGATCTTTTACCCGGAGCCACCTTACCAAACAAACTAGCATATAGAATGAACCCGGAAGAAACCAAGGAAATCCGAAGGCAAGTAGATGGACTGCTAGCCAAAGGATTCATTAGAGAGAGTTTGAGCCCGTGTGCTGTCCCGACACTTTTGGTTTTGAAGAAGAATAGCACGTGGAGAATATGTTATGATAGTCGGTCTATTAACAAGATCACTATCAAGTACCGGTATCCCATTCCCCGCCTTGAAGATATGTTAGATGAGCTGCATTGTTCGGAGGTGTTCTCAAAGATAGATCTTCGTAACGGTTATCACCAAATTAGAATTCATGAAAGAGACGAGTGGAAAACTGCATTCAAGACAAAGTTTGGGCTCTATGAATGGCTAATTATGCCATTTGGGTTGACCAATGCACCAAGCACATTCATGAGACTCATTAACCAAGTCCTTAAACCATTTATAGGTCATTTTGTCGTAGTCTACTTTGACGACATTCTGATCTATAGCAAGAATGAAGGTGAACATGTGAACCATTTAATCTTAGTTCTACAAAGGTTAAATGAAGAGGAGCTGTATGGCAATTTGGAGAAAAGTCAATTCTTTGCTGCCCAAACCGAGTTCTTAGGCTACATTGTGTCTAGCCAAGGAATTCAAGTGGACGAAAAGAAGATCCAAGCAGTCCGAGATTGGCCCACACCAACCTCATTACAGCAAGTAAGGAGTTTCCATGGATTGGCCTCGTTTTATTGAAGATTTGTTAAGGACTTTAGCACCATCACAGCACCACCCACGGATTTGACCAAAAATTAGAAGTTCGAGTGGAATGAGAAGGCCCAAGGAGCATTTGAAACCATCAATCATCGGTTAACACATGCCCCCGTGTTAATCTTACCTAGTTTTGACAAGCTATTTGAAGAAGAATGTGATGCATCTGGTGTCGGAATTGGGGCTTTCCTTTCACAAGAAGGTCACCCGGTGTCTTACTTTAGTGAGAAGCTCAATGACACCCGAAGACGATACTCCACTTATGACAAAGAGTTTTATGCTCTTGTTCGCTCCCTTGAACATTGGCGTCATTACTTGATAAGCAAGGAGTTCATATTACATTGACCATGAAGCATTGAAATACCTTCAAGGCCAACACAAGCTTCGTCCCTGACATGCCAAATGGGTAGAATACATCCAAACCTTTGCCTTCACCATCCGACACAAAAATGGAACTCTGAACAAAGGTGCTGATGCCTTATCCCGGAGGCATTTATCACTGACGGTACTTAGTACCCCGGTTGTTGGCTTTGAATTTGTGTAGGAACTCTACCCAAAAGATGAAGATTTCAAAGACATATATGCTAAATGTCTTCAAAGGCCATTTGGAGATTATCTTGTCAAAGGTGGATATTTGTTTCGGAGAAACAAACTCTGCGTTCCGAAGAGCAATATTCGTGAAACCTTGATTGATGAAGTCCACGGAGGTGCACTAGCCGGTCACTTTGGCATAGAGAAGACAAACATGCTACTCAAGGAGCACTACTTTTGGCCAAAAATGGATGGAGATGTGGAGTATTTCATCAAGAGATGTGGAACTTGTCAAATGGCTAAAAGTCATTCTTTAGCCCAAGGTTCACACATGCCTCTCCCCGTACTCCGCTGCCCATGGGAGGATGTAAGCCTCGATTTCATTACGGTCTACCAAGAACACAACGTAGTAAGGATTCTATCATGGTCGTGGTAGATCGCTTCTCAAAGATAGCACACTTTGTGCCATATCAAACTACCTATGATGCTTCACAAATTGCTGACTTGTACTTTAGGGATATTGTTAAGGTACATGGTATCCCGAGGAGCATGGTTTCAGATCGCGATTGCAAGTTTATTAGCCATTTTTGGCTAACACTATGGCGTAAGATGGGAACCAAGTTGAATTTCAGCACTTTGAGTCACCCCCAAACAGATGGTCAAACGGAGGTGACCAATCGAACTCTAGGAACTCTTTTACGAGTCCTAGTCAAGAAGATCATTCGATGATGAATTTTTTTTTACAACCGAACCCCTAGCAAAACTACTGGATTCTCACCCTTCATGATTGTCTATGGAACCAACCCACTCACACCCTTGGAGCTTGAACCAATCACGGCCCAAACAAAGTTCAGTTGGGAAGGAGAAAAGAGAGCAAAGGAAATTCAGGATCTACACAATACCGTTCGAGAGAAGATCGAGAAGGAAAATGAGCGTGTGAGCACACGCATCAACAAGACAAGACGAGGTATCAATTTCAAACCTGGAGACCTTGTATGGATATACCTTCGCAAAGAGCGTTTTTCAACCAAAAGGAAATCAAAGTTGCTTCCCCGAGCCGATGGTCCATTTGAGGTTCTCACTAAAGTCAATGACAATGCCTACAAGATTGACCTTCCCGGGGATTATGGAATTTCTGCTACATTTAATGTTAGCGACTTAAGTCCGTACTATGATTTGGAAGATCAAAAGAGTTTGAGGTCAAACTCTTTTGAAGATAGGGAGAATGATATATCCCGGGGTAATCCTACACAGCCCACTCTCACGCCTCAAGAGCTAAAGGAAGTCAAGTCCCTCATGTCCAAATGCCCATATGACTACCCTTTTAGCCCAAACCCTCTCTTGGTCCGAACCCAACAAAGCCCACAACACTTCAACCTTAATGTCTTCCAAAAATAATCCATAAATAAAGTCTTTCCTAGCCCATTAAGCCCCATGGACGAAATTCCACATCCAAAAGAGAGAAAATTCTTATTCCATCCTAGGCAACTTTTGACTACTTTCTTTACCCCATTGTCAAAAGTTATTCCTCCACTTTATCCCATTGCTACAAGTTATTCCTTTTCCTTTTTCCCATTGTCAAAAGTTATTCCTTTCCCCTTTTTCAAAATGTATGCCTTTCCCTTTACAGCTTATTCCATCCTAGGAAACTTTTGACTACTTTCTTTACCCCATTGTCAAAACTAATCCTACCTACACAAACCCTTTTGCAAATTACCCATACCCTTTGTCAAATTCACCCAAATGGAAAGGTAGTGCATTGAGGACAAAATCATGTTTTTATTCCAAAGTAATGAGTATGTTGGCCCTCTCTCCCTCCCATGTATTTTCCCTTTATTTTTACTTCATTATGAGCATAAAATATGTATTGTAAGGCCTATATAAGCCTCAAGTTTCTGGTTTTAGAGATCAGATTTTTGAAGCTTAAACCTTGTGTAATACTCTATAAAGTGTGACACTTGTTCAACTATTTCCTAATTTATATCTCTTTAGTTGGCTACTTTAGAGTGAGTATTAGGAGTCTAATTATACACTTAATTTGTGAAGAATTTCGTGTATAATCGATACCAAGCCCCAAGGTGAAATAAGAGTGTGTTGTATCTCTTAAATCAACTTAGATTATCCTTCTCTCTTCTCTTTTCCATTCAGTCACATTCTACCTCTTCTTCCATCATTTCCAATGGACTGTCATGCCGTTCGGTTTAAAAGTCGCTCCCTCTTATTTTCAGAAGGCAATGACAAAAATTTTCCAAGAATTGTTTCCCAATCCCTAATATTTCTCTTATATATTTGTCTAATTCTTTCCCTTTATAGCCAATAGAAATAATAAGGATCAATTTAGCATAATTCTGTAAATCAACCTTTTTTTTCTCCCATTTTATAACAGCAATTAAGCTTGGGGTGATCAAAGTATCATTAAAAAAAAGCTCTCAATACTGAGGTTTCATCATTGAGCTTCAACACAACTATTACATAGGCCACATTAAAGAGAAAAATAGTAATAAAGTTCAGAAATTTAAAGAGAAAAAACAGAGAAATTGCATAAACCAAGTTAGTAATTGTTCATAAGTCATACTAAGCTTATCACAAACAAATAAAAGCAGTAAATAGAGATAAGAGTAAAGATATGCTCAGTCTTTTGATGTTGATGGAGAGTCCTTTCTTGATTTTTTCTTGATTGCAACATGCTTGACTCTTCCTTGGCTGAATGCTGGATTTGATGGTATTGTCACTTCAGCTCTTGTAATTTGACTTCCTTCTAGGCTAATTCTAGCTTGCTGTATTCCTTGATCTCCTCTTTGTGATTCCACAGCTTGCTCACTGTCATCCCCTTGGTCACCATCATCATCATCATCTTCATCATCACTATCATCATCTCTATCTTTTTCTTGAGTTCTAAAAGGCCCTTCACCACTTTGAGTATTTTTCATCAATATTTCCTCAATGTGCTTGACTCTATTTTCTAAACTGTCTAATTTTCCAAGAACCATAGGAGCAAACGTTTCAAAGAATTTATACATTTTCTCCATCTCCTTGATATAGTTATTCAAGGCCTCTTCAATTGTGTCTCCTCTTGAAATTCCTTCAGCACTAGGACCTTCTCCAACATTAGGATCTGATTGAGACATTGGCATTTCTTCAAAGAGTCTTCTTTTGGAGGGAGGTTGGTCCTCCTCACTTGATTAATCATACCTCATCTTTGTTTTCATTTCTCTTGCCCACATTTCTTCTTCTTCTTCTTCTTCTTCTACTCTTTTTGGAGGAGTTTCTCTTTTAGTTCTCCATACTCCCTCATCATCAAGAGCTAATTGCATTCTTTTGAGAGAGTCATTTGTATAGATTTGTCCCCTTTTGAAAGCTTGTCCCGTAACAGGAATTTTAACTTGAAAATGCTTGAAAATTCTTGTTAAAAGTCTTCCATATGGTAAAGCTTTGTTGTCAATTTTTTTAGCTCCAATCATATGCTTCAGTGCCATATACCCAAAATTTAATCTCCTATGCTCATGCAAAGCAAGCATAATCACCATATGTATATTTCCAACAAATGATTTATGTCCAAAGTTAGGGATAATCATGGTTGTTATCATATGATGCAAAATTTAATTACTAATATGTTTATTGGAGTGTGACAAAAGCAGGGAAAATTCGGATACACAATTTGGATGCATTGAGTGAAAATGAAACGTCCAAACTTTCTCCAAAAAATTCTAGACAGAAAAGTTCGGACTATGACAGAAAGTTCGGACGTCTGAACTTTCTAAAACTGAAGAAACAGAGAAGTTCGGACGTAGACCAGAAAGTTCCGTCTTCCGAACTCTCTCTCTACCCATCTGCATCAAAACCTAAATCTATCTGTAATTTCACCATTTTCACATCAAACCACTTGGATTTTTGAGTTCCTAACCCTAAACACTTCTCAGATTTCACTGCGTCTCTAATAGAAAAACACCATGGTGAGAACTAAGGGAGCAAATGTTGAGAAAGGAAAAGGGAAAGCAAAGGACAGAGATGGAGGGCGAATTCTCAATAAACCAAGGAGAATCAGAGTTCCTCAATCATTATCTCGAATAGACAAATTTGTCTCCATCAATGTTGCATAAGAATTCGAAGATTGGAGCAAGAAATCCAAAAAAATCATTCCTGGAAACAGAGTGGACTTTGACAAACTCACAAATATGGGTAATGTTCTGTCTTTATTTGGTGATATTAGCTGGAGCAATTTACTGGTTATTGATGAAGAATATTATCCTTCTCTCATATATGAGTTCTATGCAAATCTTAAAGAAGAAAGAGTTAAACAAGAGGGAGATAATGTTATTCAATGGTATTCTTCTAGAGTGTCTCAAGTAGACTTTGAATTCAATGATCCATTAGTAAATAGAATCTATGGAGTGAATGATATTGGAGCAAGGTATTTCTCTTCGGGACAACACTGCTATATTCGAGAACTGTTTACAAATGAAAGATTTGAAGAAGCTTTCACAAATGGTAGAGAGTTTAGGTCAATTAGAGAAAGGGAAATTAAAGCTTTAGATGCTAGCGAGTTGATGCTAGTAGGACCATAGATCGCCATGATGGGTTAGATGTGTCAGATAGAGAGCTAGCTATGGCAGCTGGGTCCATGACTAGAGCTAGGGAGGGCTTTAGAATTGACCCTACCTGTTTATTAACAAAGGAAAGAAATTACAGAGAAAGAGCAACTAAAAGAAACACCAAATCGTAGAGAAAATAGTAAGATAAGCCAAAAGTATAAATAGCAAGATCCTAACTAGGTCCGTAGAGTAGGCACTCCTTGCTTGTCTAGGATAAGAGGTCCTCGATCAGCTTGAGGCAGTTGATCCAAAGCATATATAGGAAGTACCAGCTTCAATATACCCTTGATTGGCCAAGGTATCCGTAACCATATTAGCTTCTCGATAAACATGTGAAAAGAAAAAATTCTTGCCTTTGATGTGTGAAAGAATATGATGCAAAGTATACCTAAATCTCCAAGCAGGCATATGTTTAGCAAGAACTGAGTTAAGCAATAGCAGTGAATCCATTTGGACTGCCACAAAAGAATACCGTAATGATAGGCAGAGCTTTACACCTAGAAGCAATACCTACAGCTGTGCCTCAAAATTAGTTCAGATACCAAAAGAGGAATAAAAAGCAGCAACAAGGTTTTCATTGCATGTTTTAAGAACTCCTACAAGTGGCTGTTGATGTTGTACTGGAGTGAACGGACGCATAGGAATGCCAAATATAAATAAAGCCGAGACAAAGCCCTTTGCATGAGCTAATGAAAGGAGATAACAAACAATTCTTATACAAACAAGATAATTAAATTCCTACAACACCTCTTAGAAACTTGTTCTAAGCAATCCCGATAATAAGAATTTAACCAAGTAAGAAGAACACTTACACGCCACAATCGGAAATTTCAATTGATAAGTGAAAGTATAGTTCTTGGAGTAACAAGAGTAAGAGGAATCAACCCTCTCAAAGTGGTGGCAGCAGCCCCTCTCAAATGACACTAAAAATATGACCTAATTGCCTCACAGAAGGCTACTTATAGCTAGGGTAAGATATGAAAGGTTGGGCTTAATGATACATGTAAGCCCAACATAAAATAAGATAAAACAAATCCAACAAGATTGGCAGCCCAAGTTTTAGAAACATAACTTCCTCTTGGACTTGAGCCCATTACATAGCCTTCAAGTAGTAAAATCATCCGACCTAAATATTTGAGACAAATGGACCAAGTTGGGCTATGGCCCAACTAATTCTCCTCCAACAAGTTTGGTTAACTCTATCCTCTTCAAATGTTGGTCCACATAGGCAAATAAGGCCTCGTGAAGTGCCTTAGCCCTAGCTCTGGTCATTGGCCCAACCGGTATAATTAGCTCTTTATTGGACACGTCCAAGCCATCATAGTAATCCGTAGTCTTGCTCGCATCAGTCCCTCCCTCCTCTCGAAGATTCGTCCTCGAATCTGGATCCATATCAAAAGGAGAAAGGTCAGCAACGTTAAAGGTCGCGGAAACACCATACTCACCTGGCAGATCAAGCTTGTAGGCATTGTTATTGATTCGTTCTATCACTTGAAATGGACCATCTCCTCTAGGAGCTAATTTGGACTTTCCTTGGACAGGAAACTGTTCCTTCCTTAGGTGTACCCAAACCCAATCACCGGGTTCAAAAGTCACCAATTTTCGTCCTTTATTGGCTTGTTTGGCATAGACCTTATTCTTCTGCTCAATATACTATCTTGCCTTCTCGTGTAGGGTCCATACCAGTTCAGCTTTGCTCTTACCATCTATACTAGACAACTCATGCAAAGGTAAAGGCACCAAATCCAACACAGTTAAAGGGTTAAAGCCATATACAAGTTCAAATGGTGAATAACCTGTGGTTGAGTGCACACTCCGGTTATATGCAAACTCAATAAATGGTAAACTTTCACTCCAAGTTTTAAGATTCTTACTAACGACAGCATGTAGTAAGGTACCTAAGGTCCTATTGACAACCTCGGTTTGACCGTCAGTCTGTGGGTGACATGTAGTAGAATAAAGTAGTTTGGTACCCAATTAATCCAAAAACACACGCCAAAAATGACTTAGAAATTTAGCATCTCTATCAGAAACAATAGACCTAGGAAGGCCATGCAATCTAACAACATCTTTGAAAAATAAATCAGCCACTTGCATAGCATTATCAGTCTTATGGCATGCAATGAAATGCGCCATCTTACTAAACCTATCAACAATAACGAAGATGCTATCGTATCCCTTTTTGGTCTTAGGCAAACCTAAAACAAAGTCCATAGAGATATCAGTCCATGGTTCAGCAGGTACAGGTAAAGGGGGTATACAAACCATGAGGTTTAACAGTGGATTTTGCCTGCCTACATGCAATACACTTTGCACACACACGTTCCACATCCTTACGCATACCGGGCCAAAAAAAATGTTCTTGCAAAATATCCAAAGTCTTAGCAACCCCAAAATGTCCCATCAATCCTCCACTATGAGCCTCAAGCACAAATAAAGTACACATAGAACAGTTAGGCACACACAATTGATTACCCCGAAAGAGATAGCCATCATGCTGATAGAATTTCTGGAATGCAGTATGTTCACAAGCAGAATATACAGTAGCAAAATCGTCATCAGAAACATATAATTTCTTAAGCTGCTCAAATCCTAATAATTTAGAATATAGAGTAGTAATCAAAGAATACCTCTTAGATAAAGCATCTGCTACCACGTTCATCTTGCCTTGCTTGTATCGCAGTACATAGGGAAAGGTTTCTAGAAATTCCACCCAGGTGGCATGTCGCTTGCTCAACTTGCCCTGTCCCTTCAAGTGCTTTAAAGACTCAAGAACGGTCCTAATGACAAACTCTCTAGGTTGGAGATAATGTTGCCACACTTCCAATGCTCTCACAACTGCATACAACTCCTTGTCATAGGTGGGATAATTGAGTTGTGCACCACTAAGCTTCTCACTAAAATATGCAACTGGTATGTTCTCCTGCAAAAGCACAGCACCTATACCAATCCCAAAAGCATCACATTCAACCTCAAAAGCTTTCTCAAAATCAGGTAAACATCAAATAGGGGTAGAACATAATTTTTTTTTAACAATGTAAATGCATGTTCTTGTTCCCGACCCCAAGTAAACCCTTTTTCTTTCTTAATTACCTCAGTTAAAGAAGCAGCAATAGTAGACAAGTCCTTGACAAACCTCCTATAGAAACTAGCAAGTCCATGAAAACTCCTCACCTCACTCACACTCTTAGGAGTTGGCCAATTTTGGATAGCCTTCACCTTTTATAAACCCCAAAAATACTAACCGATCAATGCAAAAAGTACACTTCTTAAGGTTTGCATACAGTTTTTCCTGTCTAAGTACATCTAAAACACACCTCACGTGCATGACATGCATATCCAAATTAGTGCTATATACCAAGATGTCATCAAAGTAAACAACCAAAAACTTGCCAAGAAATCCACGCAAGACATGATTCATCAATCTCATAAAAGTGCTGGGTGCATTTGTTAAACCAAATGGCATAACTAACCACTCATACAACCCATACTTAGTTTTGAAAGCAGTTTTCCATTCATCCCTTGGTATCATTCTAATTTGGTGATATCCACTTTTCAAATCAATTTTTGTAAAAATACATGCACCATGCAGTTCATCAAGCATATCATCTAGCCTAGGGATAGGATGGCGATACTTTACAGTGATTTTATTCACGGCTCGACAATCCACACACATCCTCCACGTTCCATCCTTCTTTGGCACCAACAACACAGGTACGGCACAAGGACTCAAGCTTTCTCTCACATGTCCTTTCTGCAATAGCTCATCCACTTGCTTCTGAAGCTCCTTTGTTTCCTCAGGATTAATCCGGTAAGCTGGGCGATTGGATATCTGAGCTCCAGGAACGAAGTCTATCTGGTGCTCTATGCCTCTCAAGGGTGGCAATCCCGGGGGCATCTCCTCAGAAAAGACATCCGTATAATCCTGTAAAAGAGATGAAAACACGCTAGGCAAAGAATCAAGAGGGTTAGTGTCAAAACTAAACACCCTCTATATCTTACTATGACTAGTGCTCTCTTCTCCCCAATTGCTCTTCTCATGTCTTTTCCCCTCGCATACAAGTTCACTTTTCTTTCTTTCTTTTCAATGCAATCACTCACATTTGGGCCACTTTCAATTTTCTTTTTGGCCTCTTTTCCCTCTTTAATTTTGATATGTTCACTGCCTGAATCCCCCTCGCCTTTACTTATCTTTGACTGGTCCAAGTATAGTTCACGAGGTGATAGAGGTATAAGAATGAAATTTCTACCCTTAAATTTGAAGGAGTATCTATTGGTATAACCATCATGTGATACCTTCCTATCAAACTGCCAAGGCCTCCCAAGGAGTATATGACCAGCCTCCATGGGCACATCACACAACATATCATCCTCATATCTGCCAATTGAGAAAGTCACCAATACTTGTTTAGTTACCTTCGCATCCGCACTATCATTAAACCATTGTAGCTTATAAGGTTCTGGATGTCTCATGCAAGTCAGCCCCAATTTCTCTACCATGGTGGTACTAGCTGCGTTGGTACAACTTCCCCTATCAATGATCAAATTGCACACTTTTCCTCCCACTAAACACCTTGAATGAAATAGATTTTCTCTTTGATCTACAATCTCATCTGCAGCCCTAGTACTCAATACTCTCCTGACTACCCAGTGCTTCCCCGTAATGACCCTCTCAAAGTAATCATCATCATCAAAGTTATTTTCAAGAACAAATTCGATTCACTCATCGCTATCCTCGGAATCAATCACTCCATTGTTTCTCATAATCATAATCTTTTTATTGGGACATTGAGATGCAATATGACCAGTTTCGAAGCATTTAAAACATTTCATACAAGAATGCTTACTAGAGGTAGCTTGGGTGTTGGAGGTACCTTTCATTTCAGATCCCCCGATTGGTTTCTTTGGTGCTTCCTTGAAGTGCACTCCCTTATCCTTAGGTTTATCCTCCCTTTTAGGCCATCTAGAGTTCCATGCATAGCTAGAATTTGATCCACTCCTTGCTGCCAGCCGAGCCTTTAGCTGTCTCTCCACCTTCATGGCCATGTTCACCATGTCCTCAATCTCTAGATAGTGTTGTAGCTCCACAACATTGGCTATTTCCCTATTGAGCCCACTCAAAAATCTAGCCATTGTAGCCTCCGAATCTTCCTCGATGTTGGCTCAGATCATAGCTACTTCCATCTCCTTGTGATAGTCTTCAACTGATTTAGACCCTTGAGTGAGTCGTTGAAGTTTTTGGTGCATCTCCCTATAGTAGTAAGAAGGTACAAAACGCTTCCTCATGCATGCCTTCATTGCTCCCCACGTAGCAATCGGCATCTCTCCATTTCTCCTCCTAGATGTCACCATTTGATCCCACCATATTAGTGCATAATATGTAAACTCAACGGCTGCAAGTTTTACCTTCTTATCCTCAGAAAAGTTGTGGCACTCAAAAATCATGTCCACCTTCCTTTCCCACTCCAAGTAGGCGTCTGCGTCGTTCCTCCCTTTGAATGCGGGAATCTGCATTTTAATGGATTTGAGGTCTCCGTCTCTTCTTTTAAATGGCAAGTCTCTTTGAAGTCTCCTAGGTCTACGTGCCTCAAACTCCTCCTCCTCCTCAAATTCTTCCTCTTCTGGTTCATACTGAGGTAGAGGTCGACGAGGTGGTGGTTGTTGTTGGCGCACCCCTGCACGTCTTCCTTGAGGTTCCGCACACCTCTCTTGTCTGATCTCATCAATTTGTTCTCTTATCTCAACAAAGGCTTGATTGAACCTCTCAAATTGTTGCTGCATAGCTTTCAAAGTGAAAGCAATATTTGCATCTCCCCCTTGGTGCTCCTCGGTGCTACCTCCCTGTGACATTGCGAAGTGAAATTATACCTGCAAAACAGTGTTAGCGATAAACAACCTCACACACTCTCTCACGTGTTTCACTCGAATGTTGTCACTCCCCTTGTGTTTATGTCACGGCAATGACGCCCTCAATTGAGCTCACACACTCTTGCCTTTTAACACTCAAATTCCTCTCAAACTCAAGCTACACTTCAGAACCGAACTGAACAAATCAACCAGTTCGATTGAAGCCCAAATAACAAACACAAACCAGTACAATAACAGTAGCTTACAATCTTTCAAGTATCAAAACAACTACTAGCCCACTGACAATAGGTTACAATCGTCCAAGTAGCAAGTAACAACCAATACACTATCAATTGCTTACAACCTTTGAAACTCCAATAGTCCAGCAACAAATTGCTTACAACAGTCCAATTTACATACAATAAACAGTCCAAATACAACAATCTTGGAAGCTCCAAACAAGAATTATAACAAGCTAACAATTGGAACAACCAAAAAAATTTTTAAACTGCTTATCACAGGTAACTCAAAATGGTCCAACAAGAAGTATGAATATGCTAGGAAACAAAAAAATCTTGCACTGACTTTATACTTTTTTTTTGGACCGCTTTTTTTTTTTCTCTCTCTTCTTTTCTTGTCCGAAATATATGTGTAGATGTATTTGAATGTACTGTTTTTTTTATAACAATCTGACCCAAGCAAATATTACAAAATGCTTAATACAAAGAATTGAAATCCTAGGCCAAAATTTCACACCTTTCGAAGTTGCGTCAGTTAATCTTTGAAGAAGCCGGTTGAAGAGGCTGTTCGAACAGTCTTTGAACTTTGATGGAGTAGAATGGAAATCCTCCTCCACACCACGGCTCTGATACGAAATGACATGCAATCCGAGGAAGAAAAGATGGAGACGATGGCATTTTCGACTTGAACAAACAAAGACTCAACTTTCGAACAAACAAACAATTCTTATACACACAAGATAATTAAATTCCTACAACACCTCTTAGAAACTTGTTCTAAGCAATCCCGATAATAAGAATTTAACCAAGTAAGAAGAACACTTACACGCTACAATCGGAAATTTCAATTGATAAGTGAAAGTGTAGTTCTTGGAGTAACAAGAGTAAGATGAATCAACCCTCTCAAAGTGGTGGCGGCAGCCCCTCTCAAATGACACTAAAAATCTGACCTAATTGCCTCAAAGAAGGCTACTTATAGCTAGGGTAAGATATGAAAGGGTTGGGCTTAATGATACATGTAAGCCCAACATAAAACAAGACATAAAACAAATCCAACAAGATTGGCAGCCCAAGTTTTAGAAACATAACTTCCTCTTGGACTTGAGCCCATTACATAGCCTTCAAGTAGTAAAATCATCCGACCTAAATATTTGAGACAAATGGACCAAGTTGGGCTGCGGCCTAACTAATTCTCCTCCAATAGGTTTGGTTAACTCTATCCTCTTCAAATGTTGGTCCACATAGGCAAATAAGGCCTCGTGAAGTGCCTTAGCCCTAGCTCTGGTCATTGGCCCAACCGGTATAATTAGCTCTTTATTGGACACGTCCAAGCCATCATAGTAATCCGTAGTCTTGCTCGCATCAAGATGATCAAAAGTTTCTCTAGCAAGCCCACAAAGACACCTAGATGCTAAATGAAATCCCAATTTCTGCATAGTGCAATCCAAGGGCAGATGACCATTCAACAATCACCACATAAATACAGAAACAGTAAAAGGGCATTCCTTACTCCAGATACACCGTCTTCAAAAGATAGTGGGGCTGGCCAACTGTATAATCTTTAATATTGAGGAAAGCGTGAACTTATCATAAGGCTCTAACCTCCAAATAAACTGATCACTATTCTTAGTTAAATGTATAGAACATGAGGAAATCCATTGCACTAGATGTTGAGGCAACTAATCAAACCTCTCGGGAAATCATTAAACAAGCGCTTGACAGAGAGATGATGATCCTATATCTCAATAAACTTCTTAAGCTTCCCCTTCAGAGTCCAATCATTCTACCAAAAATCCGAGTCACCGCTACCCACAATGAGATCAATATATTGTTCAGCCTCATCCTTCACCTTATGCACACGTTGCCAAGAATGCAAACACAACCTTGGGAGAGAAACCTCAGAAACATGAATGATATCAGTACAATACTTTGCTCTAATAAAAGTTGCCCAAAGAGTTTTAACAGTTCGAAAGAACCACCAAAACTTATATGCAAATGCCTTCTCATATGCGTGTAAGGAAATCAGTTTGAGACCATTCTCTTGAACTGGCTTACACAATTTGTCCCAAGATGTCCAATGTATACGCCTCCCCTCCAAAGAGGAGCCCTAGAAGAACTGAGCAAACAACTTTTCAAGCTACAAAAGAACTCGCTTAGGCAGACCAAGAGATGCCAATAGATACAAGGGGATGCTTGTGAGGACATGCTTAATGAGGACAAGCCTCCCTCCAGGAGTCAAAATCTTACTCTGCCACCCTTGCAATCGAGTAGAAATGTTTTCCACCAAGGGCTAGAAATATAGAATTTTCTTAACTCCTTTGAAGATTGGACACCCAAGATATATAATAGGAAATGATTTCAAAGAGAAACCGGTTACCGCTGCTATAGTCTCCTTCCTCCTTTCCGAGGCACGAGTAGAGACATAGGAGGAGCTTTTTCCATGGTTGATTTTTTGGCTCGACACCTGCTCATAATCTTTCAAGAAACCCATGAGTCTCCTGAGGCCTCTCTTCTCTCCAGTTGTGAATATACTAACGTCATCTGCAAAGCTTAGGTGAGAGATAAACATACAATGTCTCGGCAAGAAGAAAACACCAATATGATTACCAACCATTAGGTAGTTAAGACCCCTGCATAAAACTTCAGTAGCAATAATAAAGGGGGAGGAGGATAGAGGGTCTCCTTGTTTAATCTCTCTTGAAGAAGGGAAAAATCCACAAGGTTTACCATTAACTAATACGGAGAATTTATCAAGTAATTATGTATTAGAGTTAGAAAATGAGGGCTGAATCCAAAAACGACCCAATATTTGAAGCAAGAATCCCCAAGAAACCCTATCAAAGGCCTTCATCATATCCTTCCTTCCTTTTCTTCTCCAACTAACCTTCTTTCTGTGGTCTTCTTTTTTTCTTTTTTTTTTGGACGATTTTTTTTTCTTTTTTTTTTGACGATTTTTTTCTTCTTTTTTTTTCTTTTTTTTTGGACGATTTTTTTCTTCTTTTTTTTTCTTTTTTTTTGGACGCTTTTTTTTTCTCTTTTTTTTTTTGGACATTTTTTTTTTTTTGTAACTCACAAAAGGCACAACTTTGACACCAAAAACGCAAACAAAAGAATAGAACTTTTGATAAAGTAGGCTGACTATAGAGAGACACGGATAACAACAAGATCAACAACGAAAATCAAAGAAAGGAAAACGAAAGATAGTAAAAACCTGATTCACAGCCTTCGCTCTGATACCAAGATGATGCGAACCCTAGGTATAGAAACCTAGAACCCAACAACAAACTTCCACAAATGCCCAAGGATGTGTGAAAAAGGCTTCAAGAACCCTTAACCCGTTGGATATATGACCCAAGAACCAAAGGTATAAACAAAAACCCTAAACCCGTTATCAATAAAGATAAGAACTTAAGGTATAATTCAAATAAATGAACCCACAAGTTGAATAACTTGATAAATTCAAGAAGTTCTTTCAAGAACCAAAGAGAGAATGTATTCTCACAAAAATATTAATAACATCATGTTTCTCCCCAAGATATAAAAAAATCCTATATAAATAGACATCTCAAAACCCTAACCTAATTGATTTTGGATTTAGAGTTGGTGGCTAAAACACAAGACCTTAATGGGCTTGGATTTGCAACTAATTAAATCTATCTAAGGACTAAAATACAAAAATAGATTTGGGCTTCAATAATTAAAAGTTCTTAGCCCAAACAAACTTAAAAACTAATTAAAAGACTCCTAAAATTTAGGAAATTTCGTCTAAGGCTTAGGCTGAATTTTTGAGCCCATCAATTTGCTATCTTGGACATCAATTTGGTAGCCCAATGGACTCCAACGTAGTTGGACGGCTTGCTTGTAGTAAATTAATGATTGTTGAACCATCTTGTACATAATATAGCCTTGAAAAACTCATTTGTTATTGGACTAGTGGACATCTTCAATGGATCTTGATCACCTAAGTTTGGCCCATCTTGATTCTCATCACATTAGGTAGTTAAGACCCCTGCATAAAACTTCAGTAGCAATAATAAAGGGGGAGGAGGATAGAGGGTCTCCTTGTTTAATCTCTCTTGAAGAAGGGAAAAATCCACAAGGTTTACCATTAACTAATACGGAGAATTTATCAAGTAATTATGTATTAGAGTTAGAAAATGAGGGCTGAATCCAAAACGACCCAATATTTGAAGCAAGAATCCCCAAGAAACCCTATCAAAGGCCTTCATTATATCCAACTTAACTACATGATTACCACCTCTCACTTTCCTGTCCATGGAAGACACCATTTCAGTAGCAAGTAGGACATTCTCAACAATGTTTAGACCCTTCACAAAACCAGTTTGATTAGGAGAAATCAGCTGGGGTAAATACTCGGCTAATCGATTGACAATTGTCTTGGTAATTACCTTATTGGGAAAATTGCAAAGATTTATTGGTCGAAAGTATGCAAATGAAGAAGCCGTTGGGTCCTTAAGAACCAAGACAATCAAAGTGCTGGTGAAGCTGTGGGGCATTGGAATGCTAGCCCAGAAGTCACAAACCGTTACATGGAGGTCATCACCGATTATGTCCCAACACTTCTTAAAGAAAGAACCCAGAAAACCATCAATACCAGGGCACTTTCAGAGCTTAGGAGAAAAATTGAACTTTTAACCTCGTCCTTAGTCGGTAACATCGATAACTCTTTATTATCATTCTCGGAGATGAGGCAAGGTATGTACTCTAGCATCGGTTGGAACTAATCAGTAGTCGAAGCACTAGAATCCACTATGAGAACAGAGAAAAAACCAATGGCCTCCTGCTCGATATCCTCATCTGAACAAAGTGTCCGACAATTACCATCTCGGATTATAGCAATACGTAGGTGACTCCATCTAGCGGAACATATTCCATGAAAGTATGATGTATTAGCCTTCCTTTCTTTGAGCCATTTGATTCTTGCTTTTTGTCTCCAAAAGATTTCTTGTTACCGAAGGCAAACTGTTAACCTAGCTTTTGCTAGATTTAACACTATTCTTGCCTCCTCTGAAGAGGAATTTTCATATGCATACTCAGCATTTATGACGTCATTCTCAGCTTTGGTAATGTTAGAGTGCAAGAAACCAAATTCAGTAGCATTCCACTGTTTCAAAGCTTGCTTTAGCCTCATTAGCTTTTGCACAAAAATTTGTATTCCATTGCCAAAGAATTCAGCCGTCCAAACCTCTTTAACTATCTGAAAGAAATCTAGTTTGGTCATCCACATATCTTGAAACTTAAAGCTTTTACACCCAAATTTCTTAGCCTCCGCGATGAAGAATAATAATAGGGAGTGATCAGATCCAGTTCGGCTCAAATGTTGAACGGTAGAGTAGGAAAACTTAGAGCTCCAAGACAGATTCATAAGTGCTCTATTCAGCTGCCTCCAGGAAGGATGAGATTGAGAGGACCTGCACCAAGTGTAGAGAGATCCTGGAAAAGGTATATCTAATAAGCCACAATAATTTATAGCTAATTCATCAATAGGCAGCAAAGGTGGGAGAGAACCCAAACACTCCGAAACAGATCGCACAACATTAAAATCCCCAGCCACCATCCATGAAGAGGCAATATAAGCAGCCAACAAAACAAAATTAGTCCACAAGGCCTACGGACAGTATAACAACATTTGCCATAAATAAAAGAGCATAAAACTTCAAACCCACATGGAGATGCTATTGTACCATGGATTAGCTGTTTAGTCACCAAAGTTTGCTGGAAAATAATGTTATGGTTCCAAAATATCTAAATTTTGCCATTAGAGTTACTAAGATAATGTGGAAAATGAAGCCGTAGACTATACCGTGGAAGAAGATAATGATCAACCAAGGTTTGATAATGACCACAAGAGAGCATTTGTAAGTAGAAATGAGATGTTTCAGACACGAGAAAGAAGAACAATCAGCAATGCCCCTAATCTTCCAAACAATCGAATTATTCATCTTAGAAATCTGTTAAATGACAAAGTGATGGCTCGGCGAGATTTGAAATGCATAACAGGCCCAGTAAACTTAGCAGAAACCCTACATTAAGAACATGGTCAAGAATACCTGCTCAATGAACTTAGTAGACTTATATGGCTTTGTAAGTTGGGTATGTTGAAAACTATTCGCTCTTCAATAACTTATCAGTAAAACAATTTTGATTGGTGTGGCGAGAAGATTAATTTGTATCTATCATTTAAATGATAGCCTATCCCAAGTCTTTGTTTTAGCAAAAAAATACCTGATTTAAATTCAGAATGGCCGGTCAAATTTGTATTTCTAATATTTCTTGTGGAATCTAGGATCCAAATCAAAAAACACGTTACTTGATGGCTAGGAAATGATGGACAACACTAAAACATTTGAATTGAATGAATAAGCCCCCAAAAGAAAAAATTATGCGTCTTTCATTCATATGGTAGAGAAAAAAATGCAAAAAAAAAAGGAAAGGCCTTAGATGAACGAGCTATCTTGAGATGTTTGTCAACAATAACAGTCACAGTTTTCAAAATAATAGGATAAGTGTCATACTTCCCAGCATAATCTTGACTAGAACAAAGTTACAGCAGAAACAATTGCTCCATGCATTTGTAATTGCTACTTAGGGCCAAACTTTTATTCATTGATGCTTAAATATAAAAGGAAATCAATTTGAGTTCCAATCTGACTTTCTATGAAGAAAAGAGTTAAAACAACTACAATATTCTCATGCTAGTACTAGATCAAGGAAGCTAGGGTTCCTACAACACCCCGCCTCACAATACAATGAAATTTCAAGTCATGACCGTACAATATTATAGTTCCACCAAGCTCAATATCTAATTCTATCAATTGATCAATACATAATTTTTTCTTTTTCGACAGTGAGAAATTGGCAATATAAGGACAGGAATTGCTTATGTTTAATAAAAATCTTTTGTTTTTATCTTTTAATATACATGAGTTATTTTTAGACAATTATATTTTTCAAAATTTCAATGTCACGGTAGAATCTACCAAGAAGAACTACGTTAAAAATACGTGCCATCATGTGCAAGGGCAATTTTTTTCGTTTGGAGTTAATTTTGTGGATTTTGGAATATTGGAACTGTACGATCAATCGACATAAGTTCCAAATATATTATGGATTGGATTTCCTTTCATTTGTATAGTTTAGTTTGGGCATAAAAAAATGATCAGAATGCCATAAATCAACAATATTGCCCTTGAAAGTGGTGGCATGTGATTGTAGTGTGACTTTTTATGCTAGTTTTTTTTTATAACATTCAAAATTAACTAATATAGCTATTCAAAAATAATTCATGTACCAAGATTGTAAGCCCAAAGGGCAAATCATGTAATTTTGATTCATGACAAATATTGATGAGAACTAATATGTTTATATTGTGTGATAGGATTTGTGAAGAAAGAAGTTTGAAGTCTCATTGCCTTCAAGAGGAAGAGCAAAGAACAACCTCATTAAGCTATGAGTCTTTTGAGGTGTATTCAAAGATAAACTCAAGGCATTGAAGACTTGAAGTGTAGAGTAGGTATGATGATAGGTAATATCTATGTGAACTCTACACTTGTATGTCTTGGAGTCTATTGAATGCATAAGAGAGCATAAAATTGGTTTCTTAAGTTTAAAAAGACTTTGAATGAATCTTTAGAAAATGTGGTTTTGTGTTCTAAAAGTTTTTAAGTAAACTTTAAATGATCAAATGAGTTTGATGATGGTTTTCAAACTTATATTTGTCTAAATAAGTTATCTATATATATCAAATGTATTTCAAATACTTGGAAGATTGATTTCAAATGATTTTACAAAGTTTGAACACAATTCCATGAAATTCGGTCGTCCGAATTTAGTAGCAAAATTTTGCTACTGTTCTTCCAGAGAAATTCGGAAGAAGATTCGGACGCATGAAGAAAAATTCGGTCGTCTGAATTTTGGTCTTCAGCATGGTCACTGTTCTTCCAGAGAAATTCGGACGAAGATTCAGACGAAGCAGGAAGAATTCGGTCGTCCGAAAAATTCGGACGCAGAATTCGGTCGTCCGAATTTCCTGAAAGTAGCCGTTAACTAGCCGTTTTATAGCTGTTTCAACTGATTTTCAAATTCTATAAAAGCTATAAACGTGCAATCTTTTATAGGCTCTTAATTTTTGAATATTCTAAGTTTTCCAAAGTCTATTCCAAACATTTCTCAAGCTCTCTTATGTCTTGTGCATTCAATTGATCAATCAAAAGACATCAAAGTGTGAAGGTGCAACATTGTGTAAATTCTACCAACAAGTGGTAACATCTACACACTCTTCTTTACTTATTCAATTGTGTAGATCTATTAGCTCTAGCAAGGTTATCTTGATAACTTAAAACCCTTTAGATAAGGGTGATCCTTGAAGTTGTGATTCAAGGTTGTTTGAGATATAAAACCATAGATTGGTGAGCCTTGTTTGTAAAAATTACTAGAACAGGTTGTATGTGTAAAACCCAAGTGTGGTGAGCCTCTCTTGTAATCTGTGAACTTGAGCACATAGTAGAGTTATTGAAATCCTTAAGTGTATACTTAAGGTACTGGAGGTAGATCTTGAGGATCGAACCACTATAAATTGTTTGTGTTCATTTGTGTACATTTCTTATACTGCCTTGCCATAATCTGTTTCTCTCTTATTCATATCAATTGTAATTGGTCTATACATATAAAAGATTTGAATTTGCAAAAATTAGCCAAATACCTAATTCACCCCCCCCCCCCCTCTTAGGTATTTCAAAGATAAAATAACATTTTTTGTTAAAAAGAGAAAAAGTATAAATAGTTTTTGGGTAAATATAGTCAATTTTTCTTCCATGAAAACTCTTTGTCTAGAGTGTCATTTCTTATAGAACTAGTAAACTTTAAAATGCAACATGGAAATTCTAGAAAAGTTCTATAACTACGTACAAACCCCTTTTTTATCTTCCTGTAAACTTTCTATTTATGACTGAAGATCAAATTTAGAAGCATTTGCAAGTTCTAGATATATCTAATGCTTAATGCTTGAACTTCTCTTTGTAATGAAGATCTTAGGCTATATAGACAACAATTAATTATATCTTAGTAAATTGCTAAACAGAGATGACACAACAGAAATAGTTAAATTTTGCTTCCAAATTGTAATTCTTCAAACCTCTTAGTTTCTGCCTCTTTATTCTTTCTTCCCATTGACCAAGACCGGTAAAACTACAATATTTAGAGATGGACACATTTTCAATAGATATTTTACATATAAATGGAAGTTTATAACTAACTTGAAGATATACAAAAAGGTATACACATATCTGAGGGTAATTCTCAGTGAATGTGTTGTATTCATTAAATTTCCAAATTAAGATCAATAGGATAGCAGAAAGTACTAGTGTTGTTCATTTATACTTTCTTCAATATTCTTTAAATTTTTTTAGAATATGAAACTAACCAATCCTTCTAGAAATAATGCCTATTCATATCTTGTTACAATAGATTTACGATTTTCCACGTACTCCAAAAGAGAATTTCTTATGCCAATAAGCAGTATATAAATAACCAACAACATCATCCAATACCTAAATTGTAAGCAAGGTTACATGAGAAAAATATTAATTAAAAAAAAAGGATAAATGCGGCCAACAACTGCTAGCAAGAAGAAGAGAGATGATTAGAAGATGAAAAATTAAGCAACACAAATTTTGCATAGGGTTCAATTCATCAACCTAGAAAGCCTCTTATTTCAAATGTACTTCTCAATTCACTAACTTGTCAGAATTCAAACATTGAAAATTTCATGGTTAATATGTTTTTCAAAATAGTGGCATTGAGGGATCATCAACATCTATTGTACAAATAGATCTCAAACGTCAGTTAAGTTAAACAAAATATCCATTATACAAGGTTTGTATCAAAAGGAGACTTAGTTCGCTTCTTTTTCACTTGTGAGTCATAAACACCATGTACATTAGCTTAAAGATACTTATCAGTGACCTTGTACAATCCATTTCATATTTGGATTAAATATTCAAGCTAGTGATGATAGCCAAATAGTCTCTACAAGAAAACACAAATTTTGCAATAGAAATTTACGATGAAAAATATGTTGTAATCTTGTGATGCATTTCTGACGAATTTGCGAGGGTTTAAAATAGTTGAATAAAATTGAGATGAAAAATCCACCATCGTAACTTTGTAGCAAATAGCTACGAATGCTATATATTTCCGATGAAATGAAAAAGTGTTAGCCCTAAGGGCAGATCATGAGATTTTGATTAATGACAAACGTTGATGTGGACTAACCTTTATGTCATTTGTGTGATAGGATTGTTGGATTAAGAAGTATGAAGTCTTATTGCCTTAAAGCCAAAATGCAAGAACAACTCTAATATGTCAAAGTGATTAAAGATTGAAGAGTTTTGTTCAAAGATGATTAAAGGCATTGAAGACTTGAAGTATAGGATACATATGCATAATAGGTATATTCTTTTGTAAACCCTACACTTGTATGTCTTGGAATTTGTTGAATGCATAAGAAAGCACAAAACTTGTTTTGAATCTTAAATGGCTTTGAATGAACTTTTGAATAACAAGTATGCTTTTGAGTCTCAAATGATTTTGAGTAAAGTATGTATCATCAAAGTGTTTTGGTAATGGTTTTTGAGTTTAAAAGTGTTTAAATGACTTACCTATTTATACAAAATATTTTCAAACTTATTAAGGTTAACTTCAAATGATTTGACAAAGTTTGATCAGTTTAGACTCAAGTTCAGATGTTCAAACTTTGAAAATAGCTACTGTGCTTTCAGAGAAATTCGGACGCAAGTTTGGACGCAAAGGAATAAGTTCGGTCATCTGAATTTTCGCTAATAGCATGGTTACTGTTTTTCAGAGAAATTTGGACGAAGAAGGAAAAGTTCGGACGTCTGAACTTTTTCAGACAACTTGTCACAGTAATGTTCGGACGAAAGTTCGGACCCAGAGGAGCAAGTTCAGACGTCTGAACTCCTAAAAAACTAGCCGTTTTATGACTGTTAAAACTTATTTTTGAAATCTATAAAAGCTATAAATTCAAGAATCTTTGTAAGTTTTGAATCTCTGAGAAATCTTAACATTCTAAAATTTTAGCAAACATCAAAGCTCTTTTTTGTCTTGTGCTTTCAATTGATCATTCAAGATTCCAAAGACAACAAAGTGAAGAGGTGCAACATTGTGTAATTATCTACCAAGAAAGTGGTAATATCTTATCCATTCTCTATTTAATTTTGTTTTCTACTAACTCATTATAAGGTTTTCTTGTAAACATAAAATCCTTTAGATAAGGGTGATCCTTGAGACATTGATTCAAGGTTGTTTGTAGATATAAAATCCTTTGGTGGGGTAAACCTTTTTTGTAGAATTGCAAAAGAGGTTGTGAGTGTAAAACCATTGTGTGGTGAGCCTCTTATGTAACTGTTGAACTCGAGCATATAGTAGATTGATTGAAATCCTTGAGTGGACGTAGATCTTGAAGAGATCGAACCACTATAAATTGCTTGTGTTCATTGATCTTAGATTGTTTATTGCTTTGTCATTGATTTAACTATTCTCTCATTGAAACAAGTATTCATAATCTGCTCTAGATAAATTTATAAAA
This sequence comes from Rauvolfia tetraphylla, assembly GCA_030512225.1. Lineage (NCBI taxonomy): Eukaryota > Viridiplantae > Streptophyta > Magnoliopsida > Gentianales > Apocynaceae > Rauvolfia > Rauvolfia tetraphylla. The sequence goes on from JAJQKT010000050.1 coordinate 299,045, forward strand.
GGAAATAGTTTTCGAAAATCAGCCAAAGACCTAATTCACCCCTAGCTTAGGTCTTTCAATTGGTATCAGAGCAAGGGCTTCTTTGTGTGGTTTTACAACCTAGAAGTTAAGATCTTATGGCTAATATTTCAAATTTATCTAGAAGGATCTTCCACAAATAGACCACCTTTATTTGATGGAACAAATTATACATTTTGAAAATCTAGAGTTAAGATATATATTTGTTCTATTAACTTTGATTTGTGGAATATTGTTGAGAAAGGTCCTTACATACCAATGAAAATGAGAGCTGATGGAGTGACTTTAGAACCAAAGCCTATAGACGAATTTGATGAGAATGATTCAAAGAAAATGACATTAAATTATCTGGCCATGAACATTTTAAGCTGTGCATTAGATGTAACTGAATATAATTGAGTTAGTGAATGTGACACTGCTCATGATATGTGGAGATTACTTCAAGTAACACATGAAGGTACAAACCAGGTAAAAGATTCAAAGCTTGCCATGCTAGTAAGGGATTATGAGCTATTCACCATGAAGCAAGATAAGAATGTTAGTGATATCTTTGCAAGATTTACTAACATTTTCAATGGTTTAAAAGCTTATGGGAAGAGCTATACAATTGGAGAGCAAAACAGAAAGATATTGGATGCTTTACCAAAATCTTGGCAATCAGAAACACTTGCTATTGAGGAATCAAAAGATTTAAAAACTCTCCCACTTGAAGAGCTCATTGGATCATTTCTTACGCATGAGATGAAGGTGAAAAGACTGAATGATATTGAAGATGAAGAGAAGGGAAGAAAAGGAGTTGTACTCAAAACTTTAAATCATTTTAGTGAACAAGAAAAATTATCAAGTGAAGAAGATGGAAACAGTGGAGAAGAAGAGATAGCTATGGCAGTGAGAAAATTCAAGAGATTCTATAAAAAGGAATTTCTCAAGAAAGGGAGAAAGCCAACCAATAAGAGTGCACAGTCATCATCCTTCAAACCTCAATACTTTGAATGCAAAAGCATAGAACATTTTATTGCTGATTGTCCTAAAGTTCTGGAAAGGAAAAGAGACAACAAACTCAAAAAGAAATTTACCAAGAAGGGAAAAGGACTGGCTGGTACTTGGGATCAACAAGAAAATGAAGATGACAGTGAAGGAAAAGCCAACATATGCTTTATGGTAATTGATGATGAGGTACAATCTACTCCATCTATTTCTACTTACTATGATAATGATGTTGATCCTAGTGATTTACTTGTTGAAATGTATGAAGAATTGAAAAAGGCTTCAAAAAAGAATAAGAAAATGAAGACTAAAATTAATGAGTTGTTAAATGAGAATTCAAAGTTATGTTTTGAAAATGGAAAACTTCTTGAGACTGTTAATTGCCTAAACATTGAAAAAAGAAGTTTTAAATATAACTATACAAAATATATCTCTTGAAAATAAAGATCTTTGCACAAAAGTCATTTCTCTTGAAACAATGCTTAGTGATCATGAGATATTGAAAAAGAAAGTTAATGATCTTACATTATGCATTGAAAAATTTACAAATGGAAGAGAAAATTTAAATAAATTACTTGGTTATCAAAGATCTTCATATGCCAAAAATTGTCTTGGTTACACTCATGAAAGTTATGCTCCAAAATATAAAAACTTCTTAGCTATAGAAACTTTTATTTCAATGCCTCATACTTGTTGTACATATTGCGGTAGGCATGGACACAAAATGTCAAAATGTTATGTGAAAAGAAAAATAGAAAATGGTGTTAAAACTATTTGGAGAGTCAAAGGAACTTTTACTAACCCCCTTGGACCCAAGAAAATATAGGTACCAAAAGTCACTGTCTCAAATTTGGTGTAGGTTCATTTTGCTTCAAGATCAAGTGCCACTAAGTGGTTTCTTGACAGTGGCTGTTCAAGACACATGATAGGAAATGCTTCACTTGTTAGTGAACTTCAAGCAACAAGTGAAGGTTTTGTCACATTTGGTGATAAGAAGAAGGGAAGAATACTTGGAATCGATAACATTGGTAAAGGTTTTTTCCCTCTCATTAAGGAAGTATTACTTATTGATGGTTTGAAGTATAATCTACTTAGTATTAGTCAATTATGTGATAATGAATGTAAAGTAAAATTTAAATCTGACACTAGTACTATTTTTGATAGTGCAAGTAGCAAAACTATCTTTGTTGCTAATAAAGTTGGAAATATATACGTATTATACCTTGATGAACTTATTACAAATGATATCAAGTGTCTTGCCATTCATGATAATGATGGATATTTATGGCATAGAAGATTAGGTCATGTGAGCATGGATTTATTGAATAAACTTTCCACACAAGAGTTAGTTAGAGGATGACCTAAAATGCATTTTGATAAAATTCATCTTTGTGATGCTTGTCAATATGAAAAACAATCAAAAACATCTTTTAAACCATAGAAAGTGGTTTCTACCTCAAAACCTCTTGAACTTGTTCATATGTATTTGTTTGGACCAATGAGAACTACTAGTCTTGGGGGTAAAAGATATGCTTATATTATTGTTGATGAATTCTCTAGATTCGCATGGTTGATCTTTTTAGGTCAAAAAGATGAAACGTTTCATAAATTTGCAAAAATTTTTAAAAAAAGTCCAAACCTCTCTTGAGTATAAACTAATTTCTATTAGAAGTGACAATGGAAGAGAATTTTGCAATCAAGACTTTACAAAATTTTGTGATGAAGATGGTATTACTCACAATTTCTTAACTACTAAAACACCCCAACAAATGGTGTTGAAAGGAAAAATAGAACCTTACAAGAAATGGCTAGATCAATGCTTTATGAAAATTATTTGCCAAAATATTTTTGGGCTGAAGCTGTAAATACTACTTGCTATGTAATGAATAGAGTTCTCTTAAGACCTTTTATACGAAAAACACCTTTTGAACTCCTATTTGATAAAACTCCTTCAATTGTTTATTTTAAGGTATTTGGTTGTAAGTGTTTTATCTTAAATACTCATGATAATCTGGGAAAATTTGATAGAAAATCGGATGAAGGTGTATTTCTTAGTTATTCATCAAATAAAAAGGCCTATAGAGTTTATAATAAAAGAACACTATTGTTGAAGAAACTATACTGTGACCTTTGATGAATTTAACATTTATTTTGAAAGAAAAAATGAAGATGATGTAGGTTCCTCAATGATTGATAATCAAACTCATCATCAAGCACCCACTTTGGAAGAACATACCAAAGAAGAAGAAATAATATAGCAAGAACAAGATGGCCAAACTAGCAATGATCAAGAGCTTTCAAAGGATCTAAGATATGCAAGAGGTCATCCTAAGGAGCAAATCATTGGTGATGTCTCCTAAGGAGTTAAAACAAGGCGGTATTTTGTTGACAATTTTGCTCTTTTATCTCATATTGAGCCTAAAAACATTGATGATGCCCTGTGTGATGATTTTTGGATTATTGCTATACAAGAGGAGTTAAATCAGTTTGAAAGAAATAAAGTTTGGACTCTTGTCCCAAGACCTCATGATCATTCCATTATTGGTACAAAATGGGTCTTTAGAAATAAATTAAATAAACTAAGAGAAGTTGTTAGAAATAAGGCTAGGCTTGTTGCTCAAGTTTTCAATCAAGAAGAAGGTATTGATTATGATGAAACTTTTGCTCCGGTAGCTAGACTAGAATCTATAAGAATACTTTCGGCTTTTGCTTGTTTTATAGGTTTTAAACTATTCCAAATGGATATCAAAAGTGCATTTCTAAATGGTTTTATTGAAGAAGAGGTTTATGTAGAACAACCACTTGGTTTTATTCATGAAAAATTTTCTAATTATGTTTTCAAGTTAACCAAGGCTTTATATGGATTGAAACAAGCTCCAAGAGCTTGATATGAAAGATTAAGTGAATTTCTTCTTTCAAAAGGATTTTCAAAAGGAAAAGTGGACATAACACTATTTATAAAAACATCTAGTAATAATGATATTTTACTTGTGCAAATTTATGTTGATGACATTATTTTTGGTGCTACTAACACATCCCTTTGTGAAGAATTTGCCAAATCAATGCAAAATGAATTTGAAATGAGCATGATGGGAGAACTAAATTTCTTTCTTGGGCTGAAAATCAAGCAAACTAAGGATGGAGTCTTTATAAATCAAGCAAAGTATACTAAGAAGCTATTGAAAAGATTTGGAATGGATCAAGCAAAAGGGATAGGTACTCCAATGAACTTATCAACTAAACTTGATAAAGATGAAAAAGAAAAAAATGTTGATGAAAAGTCATATAGAGGTATCATTGGAAGTTGACTCTATCTCACAGCAAGTAGATTAGATATTATGTTTGCCGTGTGCTTATGTGCTAGATTTCAATCTTGTCCTAAAGAGTCTCATCTAATTTCTGTCAAGTGTATTTTTCGTTATTTGATTGATACATATGACTATGGCCTTTGGTTTTCAAAATCTTCATCTTTTGATCTTATTGGATATTTAGATGCTAATTTTGCCGGATGTAAAGTTGAACGTAAAAGTATTAATGGTCATTGTCAATTTCTTTGTAGTTGTCTTGTGTCTTGGTACAGTGAAAAAACAAGCATGTGTGTCTTTGTCTACTACTGAAGCTGAATATATTGCAGCTGGTATTTGTTGTGCTCAAATACTACGGATGCAGCATACTCTACTTGATTATGGTCTTAAATTCAATTGTGTGCCTATACTATGTGATAATTGCTATCAATTTAAGCATAAGCCCCATTCAACATTCTAGAATTAAGCATATAGAGATTAAGCATCATTTTATTCGTGATCATGTTGCTAAAGGAGATATATGTTTGTACTATGTGAATACAAATGATCAAATTGCTGATATATTTACCAAGCCTTTGGTTGAGGAAATGTTTAGCTATCTAAGAAGACTTTTAAGAATTTCAAATTCAATTAATAATGTGTGTACTTAAGTGTGACAAAAACAGGGAAAATTCGGATGCACAATTTGGATGTATTGAGTGAAAATGGAATGTCCAAACTTTCTCCAAAAAATTCGGGACAGAAAGATTCGGATGCATGTTCGGACGCATGATAGAAAGTTCGGACGTTCGAACTTTCTAAAACTGAAGAAACAACGAAGTTTGGACTCAAGTTCGGACGCAGACCTAAAAATTCAGTCATCCGAACTTTACGGTTACTACGGTTTTAAAGAAACCGAACGGCCGTTACTCACTTTATTTATCATCCGAACTCTCTCTCTTTTCAAATTCCACTCTATCCATCTTTGTCCAAACCCAAATCTATCTACGATTTCATTATTTTCACATCAAACCACTTAGATTTTTGAGTTCCTAACCCTAAACACTTCTCAGATTTCACTGCATTTCAAATAGAAAAACATCATGGTGAGAACTAAGAGAGCAAATGTTGAGAAAGTAAAAGGCAAAGCAAAGGAAAGAGATGGAGGACGGATTCTCAGTGAACCTAGAAGAATCAGAGTTCCTCAATCATCATTTAGAGTAGACAAATTTGTCTCCATCAAAGCTGCATCAGAATTCGAAGAATGGAGCAAGAAATCCAGAAAGATCATTCCTGGAAACAAAGTGGACGTTGACAAACTCACCAACATGGGTAACGTTCTGTCTTTATTTGGTGATATTGGTTGGAGAATTTGCTGGTTATTGATGAATAATTTTATCCTTCTCTCATATATGAGTTTTATGCAAATCTTAAAGAAGAAAGAATTGAACAAGAGGGGGTGATGCGAGCAAGACTACGGATTACTATGATGGCTTGGACGTGTCCAATAAAGAACTAATTATACCAGTTGGGCCAATGACCAGAGCTATGGCTAAGGCGCTTCAAGAGGCCTTATTCGCCTATGTGGACCAACATTTGAAGAGGATAGAGTTAACCAAACCTGTTGGAGAAGAATTAGTTGGGCCGCAGCCCAACTTGGTCCATTTGTCTCAAATATTTAGTTCGGATGATTTTACTACTTGAAGGCTATGTAATGGGCTCAAGTCCAAGAGGAAGTTATGTTTCTAAAACTTGGGCTGCCAATCTTGTTGGATTTATTTTATGTCTTGTTTTATGTTGGGCTTACATGTATCATTAAGCCCAACCCTTTCATCTCTTACCCTAGCTATAAGTAGCCTTCTTTGAGGCAATTAGGTCAGATTTTGAGTGTCATTTGAGAGGGGCTGCCGCCACCATTTTGAGAGGATTGATTCCTCTTACTCTTGTTACTCCAAGAACTACACTTTCACTTATCAATTGAGATTTCCGATTGTGGCGTGTAAGTGTTCTTCTTACTTGGTTAAATTCTTATTATCGGGATTGCTTAGAACAAGTTTCTAAGAGGTGTCGTAGGAATTTAATTATCTTGTGTGTATAAGAATTGTTTTGGTTGTTCGAAAGTTGAGTCTTTGTTTGTTCAAGCAAATTTCCATCGTCTCCATCTTTTCTTCCTCGGATTGCATGTCATTTGGTATCAGAGCCGTGGTGTGGAGGAGGATTTCCATTCTGCTCCAACAAAGTTTAAAAGACTGTCCGAACAGCCTCTTCAACCGGCTTCTTCAAAGATTAACCGACGCGACTTCAAAAGGTGTGAAATTTCGGCCTAGTATTTCAATTCTTTGTATTAAGCATTTTGTAATATTTGTTTGGATTAGATTGTTATAAAAAAAAACAGTACATTCAAATACATATATACATATATTTCGGACAAGAAAAGAAGAGAGAGAGAGAGAGAGAGAGAAAAAAAAGCGGTCCGAAAAAAAAAAAAAAAGAGTACAAAGTCAGTGCAAGATTTTTTTTTTTATTTCCTAGCATACTAGCATATTCATGCTTCTTGCTGGACCATTTTGAGTTACTTGTGATAAGCAGTTTCAAGATTTTTTTTTTGGTTGTTCCAATTGTTAGCTTGTTATAATTCTTGTTTGGAGCTTCCCAGATTATTGTTGTTGGACTGTTTATTGTATGTAAATTGGACTGTTGTAAGCAATTTATTGCTGGACTATTGGAGTTTCAAAGGTTGTAAGTAATTGTTAGTGTATTGGTTGTTACTTGCTACTTGGACGATTGTAACCTATTGTCATTGGGCTAGTAGTTGTTTTGATACTTGGAAGATTGTAAGCTACTGTTATTGTACTGGTTTGTGTTTGTTATTTGGGCTTCAATCGGACTGGTTGATTTGTTGAGTTTGGTTCTGAAGTGTAGCTTGAGTTTAAGAGGAATTTGAGTGTAAAAAGGCAAGAGTGTGTGAGCTCATTTGAGGGTGTCATTGCCGTGACATAAACACGAGGGGAGTGACAACATTCGAGTGAAACACGTGAGGGAGTGTGTGAGGTTGTTTATCACTAACGCTGTTTTGCAGGTATAATATCACTTCGCAATGTCACAAGGAGGCAGCACCGAGGAGCACCAAGGGGGGAGATGCAAATATTGCTTTCACTTTGAAAGCTATGCAGCAACAATTTGAGAGGTTCAACCAAGCCTTTGTTGAGATAAGAGAACAAATTGATGAGATCAGACAAGAGAGGCGTACGGAACCTCAAGGAAGACGTGCAGGAGTGCGCCAACAATAACCACCACCTCATCGACATCTATCTCGGTATGAACCAGAGGAGGAAGAATTTGAGGAGGAGGAGGAGTTTGAGGCACGTAGACCTAGGAGACTTCAAAGAGACTTGCCATTTAATAGAAGAGACGGAGACCTCAAATCCATTAAAATGCAGATTCCCGCATTCAAAGGGAGGAACGACGCGGATGCCTACTTGGAGTGGGAAAGGAAGGTGGACATGATTTTTGAGTGCCACAACTTTTCTGAGGATAAGAAGGTAAAACTTGCAGCCGTTGAGTTTACAGATTATGCACAAATATGGTGGGATCAAATGGTGACATCTAGGAGGAGAAATGGAGAGATGCCGATTGCTACGTGGGGAGCAATGAAGGCATGCATGAGGAAGCGTTTTGTACCGTCTTACTACTATAGGGAGATGCACCAAAAACTTCAACGACTCACTCAAGGGTCTAAATCAGTTGAAGACTATCACAAGGAGATGGAAGTGGCTATGATCCGAGCCAACATCGAGGAAGATCCGGAGGCTACAATGGCTAGATTTTTGAGTGGGCTCAATAGGGAAATAGCCAATGTTGTGGAGCTACAACACTATCTAGAGATTGAAGACATGGTGAACATGGCCATGAAGGTGGAGAGACAACTAAAGGCTAGGCTGGCAGCGAGGAGTGGATCAAATTCTAGCTATGCATGGAACTCTAGATGGCCTAAAAGGGAGGATCAACCTAAGGATAAGGGAGTGGACTTCAAGGAAGCACCAAAGAAACCAATCGGGGGATCTGAAATGAAAGGTACCTCCAACACCCAAGCAACCTCTAGTAAGCATTCTTCTATGAAATGTTTTAAATGCTTCGGAACTGGTCATATTGCATCTCAATGTCCTAATAAAAAGATTATGATTATGAGAGACAATGGAGTGATTGATTCTGAGGATAGTAGTAGTGAATCTGAATTTGTTCTTGAAAATAACTTTGATGATGATGATTGCTTTGAGAGGGCTGTTACAGGGGAAGCACTTGTAGTCAGGAGAGTATTGAGTACTAGGGCTGCAGATGAGATTGTAGATCAAAGAGATTCAAGGTGTTTAGTGGGAGGAAAAGTGTGCAATTTGATCATTGATGGGGGAAGTTGTACCAATGCAGCTAGTACCACTATGGTAGAGAAATTGGGGCTGACTTGCATGAGGCATCCAGAACCTTATAAGCTACAATGGTTTAATGATAGTGCGGATGTGAAGGTAACTAAACAAGTATTGGTGACTTTCTCAATTGGTAGATATGAGGATGATGTGTTGTGTGATGTGGTGCCCATGGAGGCTGGTCATATACTCCTTGGGAGACCTTGGCAGTTTGATAGGAAGGTATCACATGATGGTTATACCAATAGATACTCCTTCAAATTTAAGGGTAGAAATTTCATTCTTATACCTCTATCACCTCGTGAGCTATACTTGGACCAATCAAAGGTAACTAAAGGCGAGGAGGGATCAGGAAAAGAGCGTAACAAAATTAAAGATGGAAAAGAGACCCAAAAGAAAATTGGGAGTGGCCCAAATGTGAGTGATTGCATTGAAAAAAAAGAAAGAAAAGTGAACTTGTATGCAAGGGGAAAAGACATGAGAAGAGCAATTGGGGAGAAAAGAGCACTAGTCATAGTAAGATATAGAGAGTGTTTAGTTTCTGACGCTAACCCTCTTGATTCTTTGCCTAGCGTGTTTTCATCTCTTTTGCAGGATTATGCGGATGTCTTTTCTGAGGAGATGCCCCCGGGATTGCCACCCTTGAGAGGCATAGAGCACCAAATAGACTTCGTACCTGGAGCTCAGATACCTAATCACCCAGCTTACCGGAGTAATCCTGAGGAAACAAAGGAGCTTCAGAAGCAAGTGGATGAGCTATTGGAGAAAGGGTATGTGAGAGAAAGCTTGAGTCCTTGTGCCGTACCTGTGTTGTTGGTGCCAAAGAAGGATGGAACGTGGAGGATGTGTGTGGATTGTCGAGCCGTGAATAAAATCACTATAAAGTATCGCCATCCTATCCCTAGGCTAGATGATATGCTTGATGAACTGCATGGTGCATGTATTTTTAAAAAAATTGATTTGAAAAGTGGATACCACCAAATTAGAATGAAACTAGGGGATGAATGGAAAACTGCTTTCAAAACTAAGTATGGGTTGTATGAGTGGTTAGTTATGCCATTTGGTTTAACAAATGCACCCATCACTTTTATGAGATTGATGAATCATGTCTTGCGTGGATTTCTTGGCAAGTTTGTGGTTGTTTACTTTGATGACATCTTGGTATATAGCACTAATTTGGAGATGCATGTCATGTATGTGAGGTGTGTCTTAGATGTACTTAGACAGGAAAAACTGTATGCAAACCTTAAGAAGTGTACTTTTTGCATTGATCGATTAGTATTTTTGGGGTTTATAATCAGTTCTCAGGGAGTTGAGGTTGATAGTGAAAAGGTGAAGGCTATCCAAGATTGGCCAACTCCTAAGAGTGTGAGTGAGGTGAGGAGCTTTCATGGACTTGCTAGTTTCTATAGAAGGTTTGTGAAGGACTTTTCTACTATTGCTGCTCCTTTAACTGAGGTAATTAAGAAAGAAAAAGGGTTTACTTGGGGTCGGGAACAAGAACATGCATTTACATTGTTGAAAAACAAATTATGTTCTGCCCCTATTTTATGTTTACCTGATTTTGAGAAGGCTTTTGAGGTTGAATGTGATGCTTCTGGGATTGGTATAGGTGATGTGCTTTTGCAGGAGAACAGACCAGTTGCATATTTTAGTGAGAAGCTTAGTGGTGCACAACTCAATTATCCGACATATGACAAGGAGTTGTATGCAGTTGTGAGAGCATTGGAAGTGTGGCAACATTATCTCCAACCTAGAGAGTTTGTCATTAGGACCGATCACGAGTCTTTAAAGCACTTGAAGGGACAGGGCAAGCTGAGCAAGAGACATGCCACCTAGGTGGAGTTTCTAGAAACCTTTCCCTATGTACTGCAATACAAGCAAGGCAAGGAGAACGTGGTAGCAGATGCTTTATCTAGGAGGTATTCTTTGATTACTACTCTACATTCTAAATTATTAGGATTTGAGCAGCTTAAGGAATTATATGTTTCTGATGCCGATTTTGCTACTGTATATTCTGCTTGTGAACATACTGCATTCCAAAAATTCTATAAGCATGATGGCTATCTCTTTCGGGGTAATCAATTGTGTGTGCCTAACTGTTCTATGCGTACTTTATTTGTGCTTGAGGCTCATAGTGGAGGATTGATGGGACATTTTGGGGTTGCTAAGACTTTGGATATTTTACAAGAACATTTGTTTTGGCCCGGTATGCGTAAGGATGTGGACCGTGTGTGTGCAAAGTGTATTGCATGTAGGCAGGCAAAATCCACTGTTAAACCTCATGGTTTGTATACCCCTTTACCTATACCTGCTGAACCATGGACTGATATCTCTATGGACTTTGTTTTGGGTTTGCCTAAGACCAAAAAGGGATACGATAGCATCTTCGTTGTTGTTGATAGGTTTAGTAAGATGGCGCATTTCATTGCATGCCATAAGACTGATGATGCTGTGCAAGTGGCTGATTTATTTTTCAAAGATGTTGTTAGATTGCATGGCCTTCCTAAGTCTATTGTTTCTGATAGAGATGCTAAATTTCTAAGTCATTTTTGGCGTGTGTTGTGGGGCAAATTGGGTACCAAACTGCTTTATTCTACTACATGTCACCCACAGACTGACGGTCAAACCGAGGTTGTCAATAGGACCTTAGGTACCTTACTACTTGCTGTTGTTGGTAAGAATCTTAAAACTTGGAGTGAAAGTTTACCATTTATTGAGGTTGCATATAACCGGAGTGTGCATTCAACCACAGGTTATTCACCATTTGAACTTGTATATGGCTTTAACCCTTTAACTGTTTTGGATTTGGTGCCTTTACCTTTGCATGAGTTGTCTAGTACAGATGGTAAGAGCAAAGCTGAACTGGTACGGACCCTACACGAGAAGGCAAGACAGCATATTGAGCAGAAGAATAAGGTCTATGCCAAACAAGCAAATAAGGGACGAAAATTGGTGACTTTTGAACCCGGTGATTGGGTTTGGGTACACCTAAGGAAGGAACGGTTTCCTGCCCAGCGAAAGTCTAAATTAGCTCCTAGAGGAGATGGTCCATTTCAAGTGATAGAAATAATCAATAACAATGCCTACAAACTTGATCTGGCAGGTGAGTATGGTGTTTCCGCGACCTTTAATGTTTCTGACATTTCTCCTTTTGATATGGATCCAGATTCGAGGACGAATCTTCTTGAGGAGGGAGGGACTGATGCGAGCAAGACTACGGATTACTATGATGGCTTGGACGTGTCCAATAAAGAACTAATTATACCAGTTGGGCCAATGACCAGAGCTAGGGCTAAGGCGCTTCAAGAGGCCTTATTCGCCTATGTGGACCAACATTTGAAGAGGATAGAGTTAACTAAACCTGTTGGAGAAGAATTAGTTGGGCCGCAGCCCAACTTGGTCCATTTGTCTCAAATATTTAGTTCGGATGATTTTACTACTTGAAGGCTATGTAATGGGCTCAAGTCCAAGAGGAAGTTATGTTTCTAAAACTTGGGCTGCCAATCTTGTTGGATTTATTTTATGTCTTGTTTTATGTTGGGCTTACATGTATCATTAAGCCCAACCCTTTCATATCTTACCCTAGCTATAAGTAGCCTTCTTTGAGGCAATTAGGTCAGATTTTGAGTGTCATTTGAGAGGGGCTGCCGCCACCATTTTGAGAGGATTGATTCCTCTTACTCTTGTTACTCTAAGAACTACACTTTCACTTATCAATTGAGATTTCCGATTGTGGCGTGTAAGTGTTCTTCTTACTTGGTTAAATTCTTATTATCGGGATTGCTTAGAACAAGTTTCTAAGAGGTGTCGTAGGAATTTAATTATCTTGTGTGTATAAGAATTGTTTTGGTTGTTCGAAAGTTGAGTCTTTGTTTGTTCAAGCAAATTTCCGTCGTCTCCATCTTTTCTTCCTCGGATTGCATGTCAGGGGGACAATATAATTCAATGGTATTCTTTTAGAGTGTCTCGAGTAGACTTTGGGTTTAATGATGCATTAGTGAATAGAATTTGTGAAGTAAGTGATATTGGAGCAAGGTATTTTTCTTTGGGACAACACTTTTATATTCGTGAGTTATTCACAAATGAAAGATTTGAAGAGACTTTCACAAACGGTAGAGAGTTTAGGTCCATTAGAGAAAGAGAAATGAAAGCTTTTGATGCTAGGGAAAGAGTTATGCATCATATGATAACAACCATGATTATCCCTAATTTTGGACATAAATAATCTGTTGGAAATATACATATGGTGATTATGCTTGCTTTGCATGAGCATAGAAGATTAAATTTTGGATATATGGCATTGAAGCATATGATTAGTGCTACAAAAACAGACAACAAAGCTTTACCATATGGGAGACTTTTAACAAGAATTTTCAAGCATTTCCAAGTTAAACTTCCTATTAAGGGACAAGCTTTTAAGAGAGGAAAAATCTATACTAATGACTCTCTTAAAAGAATGCAATTAATTCTTAATGAAGATGATGTATGGAGAACTAAAAGAGAAACTCGACCAAAAAGAGTAGAGGTTGAAGATACTGAGAAAACTAAAGAAGAAGAAGATGAAGCAGAAACGTGGGCAAGAGAAATGAAGACAAAGAGAAGGCATGATTCATCAAGTGAGGGGGAGCAACCTCCCTCCAAGAGAAGATTCTTTGAAGAAGAGCCTACTCCTCAGTCACATCCCAATGTTGGAGAAGGTCCTAGTGTTGAAGGAATTTCTAGAGGAGACACAATTCAAGAAGCCTTGAACAACCACATCAAGGAGATGAAGAAAATGTATAAGTTCTTTATAAGTTCTTTGAAACTTTTGCTGCTATGGTTCTTGGAAAATTAGATGGTTTAGAAAATAGAGTCAAGCACATTGAGGAAATATTGATGTGAAATACTCAAAGTGATGAAGGACATTCTAGAACTCAAGAAGAAGCTGATGATGGAGAAAACAAGAAAAAGGAAGAAGAAAGAGATAATGTTAGTGATGATAAAGATGATGATGATGATGGTGACCAAGGGGATGACAGTGAGCAAGTTGTGGAGTCACAAAGAGGAGATCAAGGAAAGCAGCAAGCTAGAATTAGCCCACCCAGAAGGAAGTCTAATTGCAAGAGCTGAAGTGACAACACCATCCAATCCAACATTCAGCCAAGGAAGAGTTAAGCATGTAGCAATCAAGAAGAGATCAAGAAAGGACTCTCCATCAACATCACAAGACTGAGCATTTCTTTATATCTTATCTCTACTTACTGCTTTTATATACTTTTGATATGCTTAGTATGACTTATGAACGATTACTAGCTTGGTTTATGCAATTTTTCTACTTTTTTTCTCTTTAATGTGGCTTATGTAATAGTTGTGTGAAGCTCAATAATGAAATCTCAGTGTTGAGAGCTTCTTTTAATGATACTTTGATCACTCTAAGCTTCATTGCTGCTATAAAAGGGGAGAAGAAGTTGATTTACAAGATTATGCTAAACTATTACTTACTACTTCTGTTGTCTATAGTTGAATATGCTAACTTATCAGTCTCATTTTCATTACCCCATCTTTCAGTAATGACAAAAGAGAGAGAAAGAATCATGCTGCAATGTGTGCTATGTATGTGATGATGTGCAATAATGAGTAGTGTGATTTTTTTTGCTGCATTTTTGCATTTGGAATTTAAATTGAAAGAGTTATAATATGTGAGGTTACAGCTCTCCTTTAAAAATTCGGATTTAAAATTCGGATGTAGACCAAAAGTTCGGACGCATCCAAACTTTCTTGCCAAAAATATTTTTCTGTTGTTCAAATTGTTTGAAAACTGTTTTAATCCTTCTTATCATATTTGAACAACCTTAGGAAGGCTTATTTTCAACTTTCATTTCACTTATTTTACAGTTCAGTCTTGATACGTCAAAATTCTGATTCACAACATCTCATGTCCGAACTTGTTGAAAAACGAGCACAATCTAAGGGGGAGCATTGTTAAACATTTACAACCTTTAAAACCTCTCTTAGAATCTTTTCTAAATGATTAAATGTTAGATATCATATCCTAACTGGTTGTTGAAAGAAAGGAGGTAAATGGAGGTTGGTTGGACCATAGGCTCATATTTAGTCTTTTGATTGTTAATGTGCTAAATTGGTTATTATTTATCATTGACATCAATACTTCTTTGTGCTACATTGTTTAAATCCATCACATTTTACATCAAAGTTTGTCATCATCAAAAAGGGGGATATTGTTAGCCCTAAGAGCAAATCATGAGGTTTTGATTAAGTTTGATTAATGACAAACATTGATGTGGACTAATCTTTATGTCATTTGTGTGATAGGATTGTTGGATTAAAAAGTATGAAGTCTTATTGCCTTAAAGCCAAAATGCAAGAACAACTCTAATATGTCAAAGTGATTGAAGATTGAAGAATTTTGTTTAAAGATGATTAAAGGCATTGAAGACTTGAAGTGTAGGATACATATATGCTTAATAGGTATATTCTTTTGTAAACCCTACACTTGTATGTCTTGGAATTTGTTGAATGCATAAGAGAGCACAAAACTTATTTTGAATCTTAAATGGCTTTGAATGAACTTTCGAATAACAAGTATGCTTTTGAGTCAAATGATTTTGAGTAAACTTTGTATCATCAAAGTGTTTTGGTAATGGTTTTTGAGTTTAAAATTTTTTAAATGACTTACCTATTTATACAAAATATTTTCAAACTTATTAAGGTTAATTTTCAAATGATTTGACAAAGTTTGATCAGTTCAGACGTAAGTTTGGACATCCAAATTTTGAAAATGGCTACTGTGCTTCCAGAGAAATTCGGACGCAAGTTCGGATGCAAAGGAATAAGTTCGATCGTCCGAAATTTCCATGATAGCATGGTTATTATTAGCCTAAGGGCAAATCATATAGTTATAATTAGTTTTGATTTATGACAAACACTGATAAGAACTAATATGCTTGTGTGTTGTGTGATAGGATTTGTGGATTGAGAAGGAAGCAAGTCTTATTGTCTTGAAGCCACAAAGCAAGAACAACTCAAATATGTCAAAGTGATTGAAGATTGAAGAGTTTGTTCAAGATGATTGAAGGCTTTAAAGACAATGAGTGTAGGTTACATGTGCTTAATAGGTAAACTTTGTAAACCCTACACTCTAAAGTCTTGGAATCTATGAGTTGCATTTGAGAGCACAAAACTTAATTTGAAAATTTTCAATGGTTTTGAACTTACCATAATTATCAAGTTTTCATCAATGGTTTTTGCACTATAAAGGTCTTTAATGACTTATCTTTTAGGCTAGAATGTTTTCAAACTTGTTTTGAATCTTAAATGGCTTTGAATGAACTTTTGAATAACAAGTATGTTTGAACATCAAATGATCTTGAGTAAACTTTGTATGATCAAAGTGTTTTAGTAACGGTTTTTCAGTTTGAAAATGTTTAAATGACTTACCTATTGATACAAAATGTTTTCAATGTTATTAAGTTGATTTTCAAATGATTTGACAAAGTTTGATTAGTTCGGACACAAGTTCGGACGTCCAAACTTTGAAAATGGTTACTGTGCTTCCAGAAAAATTCGGACGCAGAAGGCAAAGTTCGGACGTCCAAAAAATTTGGACGAATGTTCTGACGCATACGGAAAAGTTCGGACGTCCGAACTTTTCCAGACAACTTGGCACAGTAAAGTTCGGACGAAAGTTCGAACGCATAGGAGAAAGTTCGGACGTCCGAACTTTTCTGAAACTAGCCGTTACTAGTCTTTTTATAACTGTTGAAGCTAATTTTTCAAATCTATAAAAGCCATAAACTACAAATTTTTTGGAAAACTTTTGAACCTTCAAAATCCTTCAAGCTCTGCCTTGTTTTACATCAAAATTATTTGAAAAAGCTCTCAAATTGCCTTGTACTCAAAGGTTAAAATTCAAGATTCCAAAGACAAGAACTGAAGTAGTGCTAGCAATTGTATTCATCCACCAAGAAGTGTTGGTAACATCCAAACTCTATCTTTACATTATTGTTGTGATTGATACAAGGTTATCTTCTGACGTGAAATCCTTTTGGTAAGGGTGAGCTATAGACTAGATTAATCAAGGTTGTGGTGTAAAACCAGTGTGTGGGTGAGCCTTGGATTAGATTGGTCTTTAGGTTGTCTTTAGATATAAAATCCTTGTGGAAGGGTGAGCCTTGTTTGTAGGATTGCAATGGAGGTTGTCGGTATAAAACCCTTGTTGGTTGAGCCTCTTGTGTAATTGCCTAAATTGAGCATATAGTGAATTGGTTGAAATCCTTGAGTGAGGACTCAAGGTGGTGGATGTATGATATATCCCAGGGTAATCCTACACAACCCACTCTCACGCCTCAAGAGCTAAAGGAAGTCAAGTCCCTCATGTCCAAATGCTATGATCTATTTTGGATTGAATTCCTTCACCCCCAAAACATTTAAAGCCCATATGACTACCCTTTTAGCCCAAACTCTCTCTTGGTCCGAATCCAACTAAGCCCACAACACTTCAACCTAATGTCTTTAAAAAATAATCCATAGATAAAGTCTTTCCTAACCCATTAAGCCCCATGGACGAAATTCCACATCCAAAAGAGAGGAAATCCTTATTCCATCCTAGGCAACTTTTGACTACTTTCTTTACCCCATTGTCAAAAGTTATTCCTCCACTTTATCCCATTGCTACAAGTTATTCCTTTTCCTTTTTCCCATTGTCAAAAGTTATTCCTTTCCCCTTTTTCAAAAGGTATGCCTTTCCCTTTACACCTTATTCAATCCTAGGCAACTTTTGACTACTTTCTTTACCCCATTGTCAAAAGTAATCCTACCTACACAAACCCCTTTTGCAAATTACCCATACCCTTGGTCAAATTCACCCAAATGGAAAGGTACTGCATTGAGGACAAAATCATGTTTTTATTCCGAAGTAATGAGTATGTTGGCCCTCTCTCCCCCCATGTATTTTCCCGTTATTTTTACTTCATTATGAGCATAAAATATGTATTGTAAGGCCTATATAAGCCTCAAGTTTCTGGTTTTAGAGATCAGATTTTTGGAGCTTAAACCTTGTGTAATACTCTTTGAATAAAATGTGACACTTTTTCAACTATTTCCTAATTTATATCTCTTTAGTTGGTTACTTAAGAGTGAGTATTAGGAGTCTAATTATACACTTAATTTGTGAAGAATTTCGTGTATAATAGATACCAAGCCCTAAGGTGAAATAAGAATGTGTTGTATCTCTTAAATCAACTTAGATTATCCTTCCCTCTTCTCTTTTCCATTCAGTCACATTCTACCTCTTTTTCCATCCTTAACAGTTCTCTTATATATTTGTCTAAGACTTAGGCTAATATATAACATTTGTTATCAGAGCTCACTTGTTCTACATCCCTAAGGGACCAAAAAAAATCCAAAGCCTTTCCAAAAGACCTATATCTTCATTTTCACTGCCTCTTTTCCCACTTCTCTACTCCATTTCAAAATTCCTCCCATAAAACAGCCCCAACACATCCATTCAAACCTCTCCTAATCTTTCTCAAATCTAAACTCACTCTCCCTACTATCCTAAAACAGCAAGCATGTCTCACAAGCTTTCTAAGATGACTGAGGAGGAGCTCATTTCTGCCTTTGAGCAAACGAAGCGTGAAAACGAATATCTTCGGAGGCAAGTTGCGGATCTCACCAAGTACAAAAAAAGTATGATGATGGATACAAGTGAATCCGAGAATGAGCATGAAGAAAAGGAGACTCTAAATCCTTTCTCCATGAATGGCGAAGCTACTAATAGCAGCAACACTCGAGGGAATCACATCCACACTCCCATGGCAGATTTCAAGGTAGACATTCCTACTTTTGAAGGAAGGATTGATCCCGATGAGTTCTTAGAATGGCTTGAAATGGTGGAGCGAGTCTTTGACTTCAAGGACATACCGGAAGACAAGAAGGTGAAAATTGTGGCCTTAAAATTCAGAAAGTATACTTCTACTTGGTGGTCCAACATTACCACTAAAAGAAGGTGTCAAGGCAAAGAACCCGTAAGATCATGGAGGAAGATGCGTAGAATATTGAAAGAGAAGTTTCTACCATCTCACTACTTGCAAGAAAACTTTGCTAAATTGCATAGTTTAAGACAAGGGAGTAAAACGGTGGAAGAATACACCAGAGACTTTGAGCAACTTTTGCTCAAGTGTGACCTCAAAGAAAATGATGCTCAAACCTTTGTGAGGTATCTTCATGGTCTAAATGACCAAATCACTAATGTTGTGGAGCTGCAAACATATGATACTTTATAAGATCTATCCCAGTTAGCCCACAAAGTTGAAAACCAACTCAAGAAGAGCAAATCTTCTTTCACCCGAGCTAGCCCTTCATATACCAAACCAACCTACACTCCCTCTAAATCCACCTCCACACCTACGACCCATAATGTCTCCAAAGCCGTACCACCCTCCTCCTCTTCCAATATCCAAAATCTACCCAAAGCTCCTCAATCAAACTCTAAAACACCCCGTTGTTTTCGCTGCCAAGGATTAGGACATTATGCCTTTGATTGTCCTAACAAGAAAGTTGTGGCCTTAGTTGATGTTAAAGGTGAGGCCGACATAGAGGGAGAAGAAATTAGTGATGAAGTTGAGTACTTAGCCCTGGATGAAGGTGAACTCTTAGTCATTCGAAGGACTTTGAGTAGTTTGGCGTGCCAAGAGGACCAACTTCAGCGGGAGAACATCTTTCATACTCGTTTTACTGTTAAGGGCAAATCATGTTCTTTTATCATTGACGGAGGAAGTTGCACTAATGTTGCTTCTCAAACCATGGTGGACAAGCTTAGCTTGGAGCCTTCACCTCATCCGAATCCTTACACCATCCAGTGGCTAAATCATAGTAAGGAACTTCGCGTGGACTCTCGTTGCTTAATTTCCTTAAGTATTGGAAAAACTTATGTTGATGATGTGTGGTGTGATATTATTCCAATGGATGCTTGTCACATTCTCTTGGGAAGACCATGGCTATTTGATAGAAGAGTCATCTATGATGGCTATTATAACACTTACACTTTTCTTATAAACAACCCAACCTCACTTTTCTTATGGCTATTACCCTTACTTCCTTACCACCTCAAACCATTTCGCCCTCCTCTAAAGAAAACAACCCAACCTCACTTTCTACCCTCTTTCAAGGCGAATACCGTGAACATGAATCCTTCAAAGAGTTGATCCTACTTGACATACATGAATCTGAATCCCTAAACTGCCCTCCTCACCCTATGGCTGAACCTATCCTCAAAAGATTTGCTCATGTTTTTCCCAAAGATGTCCCACACGGTTTGCCACCTAAACGTGACATCCAACACAAGATTGATCTTTTACCCGGAGCCACCTTACCAAACAAACCAGCATATAGAATGAACCCAGAAGAAACCAAGGAAATCCAAAGGCAAGTAGATGGACTTCTAGCCAAAGGATTCATTAGAGGGAGTTTGAGCCAGTGTGCTGTCCCAGCACTTTTGGTTTCGAAGAAGAATGGCACGTGGAGAATGTGTTGTGATAGTCGGTCTATTAACAAGATCACTATCAAGTACCGGTATCTCATTCCCTGCCTTGAAGATATGTTAGATGAGCTGCATGGTTCGGAGGTGTTCTCAAAGATAGATCTTCATAGCGGTTATCACCAAATCAGAATTCATGAAGAAGACGAGTGGAAAACTGCATTCAAGACAAAGTTTGGGCTCTATGAATGGCTAGTTATGCCATTTGGGTTGACCAATGCACCAAGCACATTCATGAGACTCATGAACCAAGTCCTTAAACCATTTATAGGTCATTTTGTCGTAGTCTACTTTGATGACATTCTGATCTATAGCAAGAATGAAGGTGAACATGTGAACCATTTAATCTTAGTTCTACAAAGGTTAGATGAAGAGAAGCTGTTTGGCAATTTGGAGAAAAGTCAATTCTTCGCTGCCCAAACCGAGTTCTTAGGCTACATTGTGTCTAGCCAAGGAATTCAAGTGGACGAAAAGAAGATCCAAGCAGTCCGAGATTGGCCCACACCAATCTCATTACAGCAAGTAAGGAGTTTCCATGGATTGGCCTCGTTTTATCGAAGATTTGTGAAGGACTTTAGCACCATCACAGCACCACTCACGGATTTGACCAAAAATCAGAAGTTTGAGTGGAATGAGAAGGCCCAAGGAGCATTTGAAACCATCAAGCATCGGTTAACACATGCCCCTGTGTTAATCTTACCAAGTTTTGAAAAGCTATTTGAAGTAGAATGTGATGCATCCGATGTCGGAATCGGGGCTGTCCTTTCACAAGAAGGTCATCCGGTGTCTTACTTTAGTGAGAAGCTCAATAACACCCGAAGATGATACTCCACTTATGACAAAGAGTTTTATGCTCTTGTTCGCTCCCTTGAACATTGGCGTCATTACTTGATAAGCAAGGAGTTCATATTACATTCTGACCATGATGCATTGAAATACCTTCAAGGCCAACACAAGCTTCGTCCCCGACATGCCAAATGGGTAGAATACATCCAAACCTTTACCTTCACCATCCAACACAAAAATGGAACCCTGAACAAAGGTGTTAATGCCTTATCCCGGAGGCATTTAGTACTAACGGTACTTAGTACCACGGTTGTTGGCTTTGAATTTGTGTAGGAACTCTACCCAAAAGATGAAGATTTCAAAGACATATATGCTAAATATCTTAAAAGACCATTTGGAGATTATCTTGTCAAAGGTGGATATTTGTTTCGGAGAAACAAACTCTGCGTTCCGAAGAGCAATATTCGTGAAACCTTGATTGATGAAGTCCACGGAGGCACACTAGCCGGTTACTTTGGCATAGAGAAGACCAACATGCTACTCAAGGAGCACTACTTTTGGCCAAAAATGGATGGAGATGTAGAGCATTTCATCAAGAGATGTGGAACTTGTCAAATGGCTAAAAGTCATTCTTTAGCCCAAGGTTTACACATGCCTCTCCCCATACCCCGCTGCCCATGGGAGGATGTAAGCCTCAATTTCATTACTGGTCTACCAAGAACACAACATAGCAAGGATTCTATCATGGTCGTGGTAGATCGCTTCTCAAAGATGGCACACTTTGTGCCATGTCAAACTACCTATGATGCTTCACAAATTGCTGACTTGTACTTTAGGGATATTGTTAACCTACATGGCCTCCCGAGGAGCATGGTTTCAGATCGCGATAGCAAGTTTCTTAGCCATTTTTGGCTAACACTGACATGCAATCCGAGGAAGAAAAGATAGAGACGATGGAATTTTCGGCTTGAACAAACAAAGGCTCAACTTTCGAACAAACAAACAATTCTTATACACACAAGATAATTAAATTCCTACGACACCTCTTAGAAACTTGTTCTAAGCAATCCCGATAATAAGAATTTAAACAAGTAAGAAGAACACTTACACGCCACAATCAGAAATTTCAATTGATAAGTGAAAGTGTAGTTCTTGGAGTAACAAGAGTAAGAGGAATCAACCCTCTCAAAGTGGTAGCGGCAGCCTGATGCGAACCCTAAGTATAGAAACCTAGAACCCAACAGCAAACTTCCACAAATGCCCAAGGATGTGTGAAAAAAGCTTCAATAACCCTTAACCCGTTGGATATATGACCCAAGAACCAAAGGTATAAACAAGAACCCTAAACCCATTATCAATAAAGATAAGAACTTAAGGTATAATTCAAATGAATGAACCACAAGTTGAATAACTTGATAAGTTCAAGAAGTTCTTTCAAGAACCAAAGAGAGAATGTATTCTCACAAAAAAATATTCATGACATCATGTTCCTCCCCAAGATATAAAAAAATCCTATATAAATAGACATCTCAAAACCCTAACCTAATTGATTTTGGATTTAGAGTTGGTGGCTAAAACACAAGACCTTAATGGGCTTGGATTTGCAGCTAATTAAATCTATCTAAGGACTAAAATACAAAAATAGATTTGGGCTTCAATAATTAAAAGTTCTTAGCCCAAACAAACTTAAAAACTAATTAAAAGACTCCTAAAATTTAGGAAATTTCGTCCAAGCCTTAGGCTGAATTTTTGAGCCCATCAATTTGCTATCTTAGACATCAATTTGGCAGCCCAATGGACTCCAACGTAGTTGGACGGCTTGCTTGTAGTAAATTAATGATTGTTGAACCATCTTGTACATAATATAGTCTTGAAAAACTCATTTGTTATTGGACTAGTGGACATCTTCAATGGATCTTGATCACCTAAGTTTGGCCCATCTTGATTCTCATCACAGCCCCTCTCAAATGACACTAAAAATCTGACTTAATTGCCTCAAAGAAGGCTACTTATAGCTAGGGTAAGATATGAAAGGGTTGGGCTTAATGATACATGTAAGCCCAACATAAAACAAGACTTAAAACAAATCCAACAAGATTGGCAGCCCAAGTTTTAGAAACATAACTTCCTCTTGGACTTGAGCCCATTACATAGCCTTCAAGTAGTAAAATCATCCGACCTAAATATTTGAGACAAATGGACCAAGTTGGGCTGCGGCAAAACTAATTCTCCTCCAACAGGTTTGGTTAACTCTATCCTCTTCAAATGTTGGTCCACATAGGCAAATAAGGCCTCTTGAAGTGCCTTAGCCCTAGCTCTGGTCATTGGCCCAATCGGTATAATTAGCTCTTTATTGGACACGTCAAGCCATCATAGTAATCCGTAGTCCTGCTCGCATCAGTCCCTCCCTCCTCACGAAGATTCGTCCTCGAATCTGGATCCATATCAAAAGGAGAAAGGTCAGCAACATTAAAGGTCGCAAACACCATACTCACCTGGCAGATCAAACTTGTAGGTATTGTTATTGATTCTTTCTATCACTTGAAATGAACCATCTCCTCTAGGAGCTAATTTGGACTTTCGCTGGACAGGAAACCGTCCCTTCCTTAGGTGTACCCAAACCCAATCACCGGGTTTGGCATAGACCTTATTCTTCTGCTCAATATGCTGTCTTGCCTTCTCATGTAGGGTCCGTACCAGTTCAGCTTTGCTCTTACCATCTGTACTAGACAACTAATGCAAAGGTAAAGGCACCAAATCCAAAACAGTTATATGCAAACTCAATAAATGGTAAACTCTCATTCCAAGTTTTAAGATTCTTACCAACGACAGCACGTAGTAAGGTACCTAAGGTCCTATTGACAACCTCGGTTTGACCGTCAGTCTGTGGGTGACATGTAGTAGAATAAAGCAGTTTGATACCCAATTTGCCCCACAACACACGCCAAAAATGACTTAGAAATTTAGCATCTCTATCAGAAACAATAGACCTAGGAAGGCCATGCAATCTAACAACAGCTTTGAAAAATAAATCAGCCACTTGAACAGCATCATCAGTCTTATGGCATGCAATGAAATGCGCCATCTTACTAATCCTATCAACAACAACGAAGATGCTATCGTATCCCTTTTTGGTCTTAGGCAAACCCAAAACAAAGTCCATAGAGATATCAGTCCATGGTTCAGCAAGTACAGGTAAAAGGGTATACAAACCATGAGGTTTAACAGTGGATTTTGCCTGCCTACATGCAATACACTTTGCACACACACGTTCCACATCCGTACGCATACCGGGCCAAAAAAAAATGTTCTTGCAAAATATTCAAAGTCTTAGCAACCCCAAAATGTCCCATCAATCCTCCACTATGAGCCTCAAGCACATATAAAGTACGCATAGAACAGT
This sequence comes from Rauvolfia tetraphylla, assembly GCA_030512225.1. Lineage (NCBI taxonomy): Eukaryota > Viridiplantae > Streptophyta > Magnoliopsida > Gentianales > Apocynaceae > Rauvolfia > Rauvolfia tetraphylla. The sequence goes on from JAJQKT010000050.1 coordinate 323,483, forward strand.
TAGGCACACACAATTGATTATCCCGAAAGAGATAGCCATCATGCTTATAGAATTTCTGGAATGCAGTATGTTCACAAGCAGAATATACAGTAGCAAAATCGTCATCAGAAACATATAATTCCTTAAGCTGCTCAAATCTTAATAATTTAGAATGTAGAGTAGTAATCAAAGAATACCTCCTAGATAAAGCATCTGCTACCACGTTCTCCTTGCCTTGCTTGTATTGCAGTACATAGGGAAAGGTTTCTAGAAACTCCACCTAGGTGGCATGTCGCTTGCTCAGCTTGCCCTGTCCCTTCAAGTGCTTTAAAGACTCATGATCGGTCCTAATGACAAACTCTCTAGGTTGGAGATAATGTTGCCACACTTCCAATGCTCTCACAACTGCATACAACTCCTTGTCATATGTGGGATAATTGAGTTGTGCACCACTAAACTGCTCGCTAAAATATGCAACTGGTATGTTCTCCTACAAAAGCACAGCATCTATACCAATCCCAGAAGCATCACATTCAACGTCAAAAGCTTTCTCAAAATCAGGTAAACATAAAATAGGGGTAGAACATAATTTTTTTTTAACAATGTATATGCATGTTCTTGTTCCCGACCCCAAGTAAACCCTTTTTCTTTCTTAATTACCTCAGTTAAAGGAGCAGCAATAGTAGAAAAGTCCTTGACAAACCTCCTATAGAAACTAGCAAGTCCATGAAAACTCCTCACCTCACTCACACTCTTAGGAGTTGGCCAATCCTGGATAGCCTTCACCTTTTATAAACCCCAAAAATACTAACCGATCAATGCAAAAAGTACACTTCTTAAGGTTTGCATACAGTTTTTCCTGTCTAAGTACATCTAAGACACACCTCACGTGCATGACATGCATATCCAAATTAGTGCTATATACCAAGATGTCATCAAAGTAAACAACCACAAACTTGCCAAGAAATCCACGCAAGACATGATTCATCAATCTCATAAAAGTGCTGGGAGCATTTGTTAAACCAAATGGCATAACTAACCACTCATACAACCCATACTTAGTTTTGAAAGCAGTTTCCCATTCATCCCTTGGTTTCATTCTAATTTGGTGATATCCACTTTTCAAATCAATTTTTGTAAAAATACATGCACCATGCAGTTCATCAAGCATATCATCTAGCCTAGGGATAGGATGGCGATACTTTACAGTGATTTTATTCACGGCTCGACAATCCACACACATCCTCCACGTTCCATCCTTCTTTGGCACCAACAACACAGGTACGGCACAAGGACTCAAGCTTTCTCTCACATGTCCTTTCTGCAATAGCTCATCCACTTGCTTCTGAAGCTCCTTTGTTTCCTCAGGATTACTCCGGTAAGCTGGGCGATTGGATATCTGAGCTCCAGGAACGAAGTCTATCTGGTGCTCTATGCCTCTCAAGAGTGGCAATCCCGGGGGCATCTCCTCAGAAAAGACATCCGTATAATCCTGCAAAAGAGATGAAAACACGCTAGGCAAAGAATCAAGAGGATTAGTGTCAGAAACTAAACACCCTCTATATCTTACTATGACTAGTGCTCTCTTCTCCCCAATTGCTCTTCTCATGTCTTTTCCCCTCGCATACAAGTTCACTTTTCTTTCTTTCTTTTCAATGCAATCACTCACATTTGGGCCACTTTCAATTTTCTTTTTGGCCTCTTTTCCCTCTTTAATTTTGTTATGTTCACTGCCTGAATCCCCCTCGCCTTTACTTATCTTTGACTGGTCCAAGTATAGTTCACGAGGTGATAGATGTATAAGAATGAAATTTCTACCCTTAGATTTGAAGGAGTATCTATTTGTATAACCATCATGTGATACCTTCCTATAAAACTGCCAAGGCCTCCCAAGGAGTATATGACCAGCCTCCATGGGCACATCACACAACACATCATCCTCATATCTGCCAATTGAGAAAGTCACCAATACTTGTTTAGTTACCTTCACATCCGCACTATCATTAAACCATTGTAGCTTATAAGGTTATGGATGTCTCATGCAAGTCAGCCCCAAGTTCTCTACCATGGTGGTACTAGCTGCGTTGGTACAACTTCCCCCATCAATGATCAAATTGCACATTTTTCCTCCCACTAAACACCTTGAATGAAATAGATTTTCTCTTTGATCTACAATCTCATCTGCAGCCCTAGTACTCAATACTCTCCTGACTACCAGTGCTTCCCCTGTAACAGCCCTCTCAAAGCAATCATCATCATCAGTTATTTTCAAGAACAAATTCAGATTCACTACTGCTATCCTCGGAATCAATCATTCCATTGTCTCTCATAATCATAATCTTTTTATTAGGACATTGAGATGCAATATGACCAGTTCCCAAGCATTTAAAACATTTCATACAAGAATGCTTACTAGAGGTAGCTTGGGTGTTGGAGGTACCTTTCATTTCAAATCCCCCGATTGGTTTCTTTGGGGCTTCCTTGAAGTCCACTCCCTTATCCTTAGGTTTATCCTCCCTTTTAGGCTATCTAGAGTTCCATGCATAGCTAGAATTTGATCCACTCCTCGCTGCCAGCCTAGCCTTTAACTGTCTCTCCACCTTCATGGCCATGTTCACCATGTCCTCAATCTCTAGATAGTGTTGTAGCTCCACAACATTGGCTATTTCCCTATTGAGCCCACTCAAAAATCTAGCCATTGTAGCCTCCGAATCTTCCTCGATGTTGGCTCGGATCATAGCTACTTCCATCTCCTTGTAATAGTCTTCAACTGATTTAGACCCTTGAGTGAGTTGTTGAAGTTTTTGGTGCATCTCCCTATAGTAGTAAGAAGGTACAAAACGCTTCCTCATGCATGCCTTCATTGCTCTCCACGTAGCAATCGGCATCTCTCCATTTCTCCTCCTAGATGTCACCATTTGATCCCATCATATTAGTGCATAATCTGTAAACTCAACGGCTGCAAGTTTTACCTTCTTATCCTCAGAAAAGTTGTGGCACTCAAAAATCATGTCCACCTTCCTTTCCCACTCCAAGTAGGCGTCTGCGTCGTTCCTCCCTTTGAATGCGGGAATCTGAATTTTAATGGATTTGAGGTCTCCTCTTCTATTAAATGGCACGTCTCTTTGAAGTCTCTTAGGTCTACATGCCTCAAACTCCTCCTCCTCCTCAAATTCTTCCTCCTCTGGTTCATACCGAGGTAGAGGTCGACGAGGTGGTGGTTGTTGTTGGCGCATCCCTGCACGTCTTCCTTGAGGTTCCGCGTGCCTCTCTCGTCTGATCTCATCAATTTGTTCTCTTATCTCAACAAAGACTTGATTGAACCTCTCAAATTGTTGCTGCATAGCTTTCAAAGTGAAAGCAATATTTGCATCTCCCCCTTGGTGCTCCTCGGTGCTACCTCCCTGTGACATTGCGAAGTGAAATTATACCTGCAAAACAGCGTTAGTGATAAACAACCTCACACACTCCCTCACGTGTTTCACTCGAATGTTGTCACTCCCCTCGTGTTTATGTCACGGCAATGACACCCTCAAATGAGCTCACACACTCTTGCCTTTTAACACTCAAATTCCTCTTAAACTCAAGCTACACTTCAGAACCGAACTCAACAAATCAACCAGTCCGATTGAAGCCCAAATAACAAACACAAACCAAGTACAATATGATGAGCTTACAATCTTTCAAGTATCAAAACAACTACTAGCCAACTGACAATAGGTTACAATCGTCCAAGTAGCAAGTAACAACCAATACACTAACAATTGCTTACAACCTTTGAAACTCCAATAGTCCAACAACAAATTGCTTACAACAGTCCAATTTACATACAATAAACAGTCCAACAATTGAAAGAACTGGGTCTGGATAGGAAATTAGCCACAACATTGGATTTACCTTTGATGTGTTTGACCTCAAATGAACATTGAGAGAACCATATTGCCCACCTGAGCAGTTCAGGATGTGGAACTTGTTTTTGCTTGAACTGTAGCATTTTTGGGAAGGAGCTCATGTTTGTTTCTACCAGGAATTTGGACTCGATGAGATAGAAATTGAACTTGTTGATTCCATTTTTGACTGCAAGTATCTCCTTTGAAGGTGGAATGATAGTGGATTTCGGATTCTTTGAATCTTCCACTAGAGAATCTGCATAATCTTCTAAGTCCATCAACTTCTTCTGGCAGAAAATGCACTCCAATATATGTCACTTGCATCAGTCTAAAGGATTTTTTGTCTGTGGAACCTTCAAGATAGATGAAATATTTTAAGGGGTATGTAATAAATGGCTTTAGATTCTATAGGTACAATCATGGAATCGAAAATAAGACTATAAATAATGAAGTTTGGGTTGAGGACGCAGAAGGAGATATTGGTAGTAGGATGGACTATTATAGAATTTTGAAGGAGATTATTGTAGTTGAGTTTCCAGGAGTTCCATGTCATGATGTTGTTTTATTTAAGTGTGATTGGTACAATCTCATGTTTAACAAAGGTGTCAAAGTTCACCCACATTATAAAAATGTGGATGTTAATTGCAGGAGAAGGTACCCAAAATATGACCCATTTGTGTTAGCTGAGAAAGCTAATCAAGTGTATTGTCCCACCTATCTTGGAAGTAGAAGTAATAAGTCTGATTGGGTAGTAGTATCTCCTTTGAAGGTGGAATGATAGTGGATTTCGGATTCTTTGAATCTTCCACTAGAGAATCTGCATAATCTTCTAAGTCCATCAACTTCTTCTGGCAGAAAATGCACTCTAATATATGTCACTTGCATCAGTCTAAAGGATTTTTTGTCTGTGGAACCTTCAAGATAGATGAAATATTTTAAGGGGTATGTAATAAATGGCTTTAGATTCTATAGGTACAATCATGGAATCGAAAATAAGACTATAAATAATGAAGTTTGGGTTGAGGGACGTGAAGGAGATATTGGTAGTAGGATGGACTATTATAGAATTCTGAAGGAGATTATTGTAGTTGAGTTTCCAGGAGTTCCATGTCATGATGTTGTTTTATTTAAGTGTGATTGGTACAATCCCATGTTTAACAAAGGTGTCAAAGTTCACCTACATTATAAAAATGTGGATGTTAATTGTAGGAGAAGCTACCCAAAATATGACCCATTTGTGTTAGCTGAGAAAGCTAGTCAAGTGTATTGTCCCACCTATCTTGGAAGTAGAAGTAATAAGTCTGATTGGGTAGTAGTATCTCCTTTGAAGGTGGAATGATAGTGGATTTCGGATTCTTTGAATCTTCCACTAGAGAATCTGCATAATCTTCTAAGTCCATCAACTTCTTCTGGCAGAAAATGCACTCTAATATATGTCACTTGCATCAGTCTAAAGGATTTTTTGTCTGTGGAACCTTCAAGATAGATGAAATATTTTAAGGGGTATGTAATAAATGGCTTTAGATTCTATAGGTACAATCATGGAATCGAAAAGAAGACTATAAATAATGAAGTTTGGGTTGAGGACGCAGAAGGAGATATTGGTAGTAGGATGGACTATTATAGAATTTTGAAGGAGATTATTGTAGTTGAGTTTCCAGGAGTTCCATGTCATGATGTTGTTTTATTTAAGTGTGATTGGTACAATCCCATGTTTAACAAAGGTGTCAAAGTTCACCTACATTATAAAAATGTGGATGTTAATTGCAGGAGAAGGTACCCAAAATATGACCCATTTGTGTTAGCTGAGAAAGCTAGTCAAGTGTATTGTCCCACCTATCTTGGAAGTAGAAGTAATAAGTCTGATTGGGTAGTAGTATGCAAATCGAAGGCACATCACATGATTGATGCATCCACTATTGAGAAACCATATCAAGAAGATGTGAATGACTCTATAACATTTAGTGTACGCAATAAAGATGATATAATTGACGAACTTGTACACGAATCAGGTGAAGGGGACATATTTGATGATAATGAACTAGGAAGTACGGGATATGATGACATTACTGAGATCGATAATGAAGACGAAGGTGAATGGAAATTAGAAGATGACTCAAAGGAGGATGAAGTTGATACTTTATTAGAGGACAAAAATAGTGAATAACTTCTACTTGAATGTATATATATGTTCTACTTCAGTTATTCAATGTCAAAATTTATTTCAAGTTAATTTTCACAAATAATTAATGAGTATCTATTTTTCAGATGCCTAAGAGATGGGTGAATTATGTCTTTGGCTAATTTTTTAAAACTATCTTCTTTTTATAAATTAAGTTTGGGCAGATTATGATTACTTGTTTCAATAAGAGAGTGATTAAATCAATGACAAAGCAATAAACAATTTAAGAGCAATGAACACAAGCAATTTATAGTGGTTCGATCTCTTCAAGATCTACTTCCACTACCTTGAGTCTACACTCAAGGGTTTCAATCAATCTACTATATGCTCAAGTTCAATAATTACATAAGAGGCTCACCACACAATGGTTTTATACCAACAACCTCTTTAGTAATTCTACACACAAGGTTCACCCTACCAAAAGGATTTTATATCTACAAACAACCTTGAATCAATATTTCAAGGATCACCCTTACCTGAAGGATTTTATGTTTACAAGAAAACCTTGTAATGAGCAAGTAGAAAACAAGATTAATAGAGAATGGATGAGATGTTACCACTTCTTGGTAGATGATTACACAATATAGCACCACTTCACTTTGGTGTCTTTGGAATCTTGAATGATCACTTGTAAGCACAAGACAAAAGAGAGCTTTGATGTTTTCAAATGATATTAGAGTGTTAAGATTTCCTAGATATTCAAAAGTTAAAAAAAAAATCTGAAGTTTATAGCTTTTATAGATTTCAAAAATCGGTTTTAACAGTCATAAAACGGCTAGTAACGACTTGTTTCTGAGGAGTTTGGATGACCAAACTTGTTCCTCTGTGTCTGAACTGTCGTCTGAACTTTATTCTTGCATGTTGTCTGGGAAAAATTTCGGACGACCAAATTTTAACCCTTGTATCCGAACTTGCGCCAGAATTTCTCTGAAAGTACAGTAGCCATTTTCAATGTTTGGACGTCCGAACTTGCGTCCGAACTGTTCAAACTTGAAAATCAACCTCAATAAGTATGAAAACATTTGAATAAATAGATAAGTCATTTAAATACTTTTAAACTCAAAAACCATTACCAAAACACTTTAATCATTCAAAGTTTACTCAAAATCATTTAAGACTAAAAAACACACTTGTTAATCAAAAGTTCATTCAAAACCTTTTAAGATTCAAAAACAAGTTTTGTGCTCTCTTATGCATTCAACAAATTCCAAGACAAACAAGTGTAGGGTTTACAAAGGATATACCTATTTAACAAGTGTAAACCTATACTAGAGTCTTTAAAGCCTTCAATCAATAGGACATGCTCTACATTCTTGATTCTTGATCAGACTTGAGTTGTTCTTAGAACTTTTAGCTTCAAGACAATAAGAACTCCTTACTACTTAATCCAACAACCCTATCACACAAAGGACATAAAAATTAGTCCTCATCAATGTTTGTCATTAATCAAAACTAATCATAAGCTCATGATTTGCCCTCATGGCTAACAATCTCCCCCTTTTTGATGATGACAAACTTTGATGCAAAATGTGATGGATTTAAACAATACAGAACAAAGAAGTATTGATATCAATGATAGATAATAACCAATTTAGTACATTGACATACAAAAGGCTCAATATGAGCCTATGGCCCAACCAGCCTTCATTTACCTTCTTTCTTCCAACAAACAACTAGGATAGGATATATATAATTTAAGCATTAAGAAAAGATTCTAAGAGAGGTTTTAAAGGTTGTAAAAGTTTAACAATGCTCCCCCTTAGATTGTGCTCATTTTTCAGAAAATATTTGAATTAAGGACTCTTCGTCCAAACTGCAATAAGTCCAACATAATGAATGTTTAAAGTGAAATAAAGCTTTCCTAAGGTTGTTCAAATATAGTAGAAGAGATTAAAACATATTTGAATTAATTTGAACAATAAAAGTGCACCTTTTGGCAACAAAATATGGATGCATGCTAATTTCTAAAACATGCATCCGAATTTTAAGATTTCAAGTCCAAACAGTAAACTATGTGATATGAAAGTTTTAATTTTTGAAAATAAGCTTTTCTAAGGTTGTTCAAATATGATAGGAAGAATTGAGACAGTTTTCAAACACTTTGAACATCAAACAAACATTTTTGGCAAGAAAATTTTGATGCATTCGAACTTTTGGTCAAATGAATTGTAAAAGTACTCAAATATGTATCTTCTCCACTTCATTTACATGGCTGTTCAATGTCTCTTGAAACAGCTTGGCAACTATGATATCACTTCTAGTGAGATTATCACCTTCAACTTCTTTTCCCTCAATAGAGGTTACCTCTTCAAATAGTCTTCTTTTTATGGGGAGTTGCTTCCCCTCACTTGGTGACTCATGCCTCATTTTAACTTTCCTTTCTCCAGCAAGGATTTTCTCTTCATTCTCTTCTTCTTCTTCATTTTCTTCTTCCTCAACCTCCTCACTTTCTTCAACATCACTAGCATCTCTTCTATCACCCCTCAGAGGAGTTTCTCTTCTAACCCTTCATACATTATCATCATCAAGTATCCAAAGCATTTTCTTTAGTGAGTTGTTGGTGTAGACTTCTTCACTCTTTATTGGTAAACCAACTAGAAGACAATTGCACTTGGAGATACTTGAAAATTCCTGTTAATAACCTTTCATACGACAATGTCTTATGCTCGGTTCTTCTAGCTGCCATTATATTCTTTAGCACTATATATTCAAAATTCATTTTTCTTTTCTTAAGCATGACTAGCATAATTACAGCATACATATTATCAACAGAAGATTTGTGCCCAAATTATGCTATAATAATGGTAGTAACCATGTGATGCAAAATTCTTTTACTAGCATCAAAAAGCTTTTATCTCTCTCTCTCCTTTCTAGTCTTGAAGCTTCTTCATTTATATAGGCATTCTCAATTGTTTCATGTGAGTATAACTCACTTCTAAAACAATGTCCCCCGGAAGAATAATGCCTAAACCCAACATCCTCAACATCACAAATTCTATTGAGCAATGCATAATCAATCTCAAAAATTAACTTGTGATATTCTTAAAGAATACCACTGAATAGATTTATCACCAACTCGCTCAACTCTTTCTTCCTTACTATTTGCTTAAACTCCATAAACTAAGTAAGATAATAGCATCAAACACAAGCAAACTACTCCAGCTCATATTATTTAAAAAATGAAAATATATTACCCATTTCGAATAGTTTGATAACATCCACCTTGTGGCTTGAATTTGTCTTATGGATCCTTTTTGTCCAATCATCAAATTCAGTAGCAGCCTCCACTATGACAAATCTATCCAGCCATGACATGATTTGAGAAACATAAACCTTCCTTGGTTCGTTGATTACTAGTCCTCCTTCTCTATCTTTGGCTTTTCCCTTTCCTTTTCTCATGCTAGGCTTCTTTGTCCTCACCTGGAGCTACACACTTGAATATACTCATTAGTTATTGAATTTTGAAATCCCTAAGCTTCTTCTAAGATTGGTCAAACCTTTCTTCGGCCAATGACTTAGAAACGATATCATAAATTTGTTCATGAATGCAAACATGCTTTAAATAAGTATTATCCTTAGTAGAATTATATCTATTGAGATGAAGTTTGATCTCTATATGCTTTGTCCTAGTTTGTTGAATAGTATGATGGTCAAATCTATTGCATTAGTGTTATCACATAACATAGCCACACATTTGAAATATAGACCATAATCACTTAGAGTATTAATAAGGTAATAGAGAATGTGTTTAACAACAATCAAATGAGATTTTATAGGACAAGATGAAATCTAGCACACAAGCACATGACAAACATAATATTGTCTCTACTTGCTATCAAATAGAGTTGACTACTCCTATGAAACCTTTTTATTCTTGTCAAGCATGGTTGATAAACTTATGGAAGTGCTTATACCTTAACTTGATTCATGAAAATGCCATGCTTGGTTTGCTTGATTTGTAGGCCAAGAAAGAAATTGAGTTTTCCTATCATGCTCATTTCAAATTTACTTTGCATCAACTTGGCAAACACATTAAAAAGTGAAGTATTAGAAGCACCAAAGATTGTATCATATATTTGGACAACTTATAGATCATTGTTACAAGAGGTTTTTTTTTATTTTTTTTTTTATGAAAAGAGTAGTATCAACCTTTCATCTTCAAAATCCTTTTTAAAGAAGAAAACCACTCAATTTTTCATACCAAGTTCTAGGAGCTTGTTTTAAATCATACAAAGCTTTGGATAGTTTGAAAACACAGTTAGGAAACTTTTCATGATCAAAATTGGGTGATTGCTCCACATAAACTTCTTCCTCAATAAAACCATTTTCAAAAGCTCTTTTGACATTCATTTGAAATAACTTAAAACCTTTGAAGAAAGTAAAAGTCAAAAGCATTCTTATGGACTTAAGTCTAGCAATCGGAGCAAAGGTTTCGTCATAAATAATTCACTCTTCTTGATTGAATCCTTGGGTGACAAATCTAGATTTATTTCTTACACCTTCCTCAGATTCATTGAGTTTATTTCTAAAAACTATTTAGTTCCAATAATGGAATGATCATGAGATTTAGGAATTTTGAAATTTTGTAATATTCAAATTAATTTAATTCCTCTTGCATAGTAATAATCCAAAAATCATCACACAATGCATCATCAATACTTTTAGGCTCATATGAGATAAAAGATCAAAGTTATTGATAAAATACCGCCTTATTTTTACTCCATGGAAGATATCACCAATGATTTGCTCCTTAGGGTGCCCTCTTGAATATCTTAGGTTCTTTGAGAGCTCTTGGTCACCACTAGGTTAGTCATCTTGATTTTGTTCAATCATTTCTTCCTCATTGGTATGATCTTCCAAAGTTGGTGCTTGAAGATGGGTTTGATAGTTATTCATAGATGTACCTACATCATCTTCTTCTTTTCTTTCCAAGCAAATGTAAGATTCATCTAAACCAACATGAATGGTTTCCTCATCATATAAGGTTCTTTTCATTATAAAATCTATAGGCCTTCTATTAGAAGAATGGTTAAGAGATATACCTATATCTTCTATCAAATTTAAGTAAGTTATCACAAGTATTCAAGATAAGACATTTATAATCAAACACTTTAAAATATGCAACTTGAGAAGTTATATAAAAGAGAACTTCAAAAGATGTTTTTCTTTAAAATGATCTTAAAAGAATTCTATATATCATAGCATGTGTTGTTTATGGTTTCGGCTCAAAACAAATTTTTTGAGGAATTTTCACAAAGCATAGATCTAACCAATTTTTGCAAAGTTCAAATTTTCCTTTCAATAACACATTTTGTTGCGGGGTTTTTACAGTTGAAACAATTATATGAAATTCAATTTTCATCACAAATTTTGTAAAGACTTGGTTGTAAAATTCTCCCATTGTCACTTCTAATGGAAACCAATTTGCACTCAAGAGAGATTTGGATCCTTTTGAAAAGTCTTACAAATTCATGAAAAGAACTTCATCCTTTTGAGCTAGAAAGATCACCCATGTAAATCTAGAGAAATCATCAACAATCACATATGAATACCTCTTACCATCAAGACTAGTGATCCTCATTGGTCCAAACAATCCATATAAACAATTTTTAAGAGGTTTTGAAGTGAAAATCATTTTCTTAGGTTTGGAAGATTCTTTTGTTTGTTTTCCATATTGACAAGTATCCCAAAGACAATTTTCTCAAAACACATTTTTAGCAATCCTCTTGCTAAATCTTGAGAGGAAAGTTTGTTCAACAAATCCATGCTTCCATGACCAAATCTTCTATGTCAAGAAAATCAATCATTATCATAAGCAACAAGACATTCAAGCTTATCAAGATAAAACACACATTGAATCATTTTGTGAGTAATTGATCAAAATTACAAAATATCATTTTCTCATACAAGTTTGGACGACCGAACTTATGGTCTACATTCAAACTTCAAGTCCAACATTTTGTAAAGTTTCATAAAGATGTTTTTGGCCAAGTAAATGCATAGATATTCAATCATAGCTATTTTAATCATTTTATCATGACATATAAAAAATTTCAAGAACATATCAAACACGAATTCAATCTCATATCATCAATGTTACCTAGTCAACTTCATAGAATCAATTGACTAGTCACGGTTCGTAAATTTTCAAATTTTAACAAAAGGGATTCTTAACTGAAACTTTGCATGTTGGCATTTAGCTTCTTATTCATTGTCACACAATTGACTAATGCTAAGCAAGTTATAGTACAAATCAGCACTAAGCAACATTTGTTTAAAAAGAAGAGAGAAACCTTTACCAACATTGATTACTCCAAGAATTCCTCCTTTCTTCTTGCTTCAAAAACAAATCCTTCTTTGGTTGCTTTGACCTTGATTATAAATGAGGTGTTTTCCGTTATTCTTTAAGCCAACATCGTCAATATACCTCTTAGTGGTGCTTGAGTTTGAATTGTAGTGTACCTGCAATAAAGGAGAGGAAGTATTCTTTGGTACCCATACTTTCTTGGGTCCTTGTTTCAAAAAGCCATGGTCAAGATTTTTGAACCACTTTTACACACTGCACTGGTTTATATTGAAAAGTCACCCATGTTTTCCACAATAGGTACAACAAGTATGATGGAAGGAAGTAGAAGTAGCTCTAACAAAGAAGTTGTTATGTTTAGGCACATTGTTTACATAATTGTAACCAAGACCATTTTTGACAAGAGAAGATCTTTGAGATCCAAGTAGTTTGTCAAGATTGTCTCTTCCATTTGTAAATTTTCAACACATAACATAAGATCATCAACTTTCTTTTTCAAAAATTCATGATCACTAAGCATTTTTTGAACAGAAGAAACTTTTGTACAAAGAGATTTATTTTCAAGAGATATGTTTTGTAAAGAAACATTTAAAACTTCTTTTTCAATATTTAAACAATCAATAGATTCAAGAAGCTTTTTGTTCTCACAAAATAATTTTGAATTTTCATTCAATAACTCAATAATTTTGAGTTTCATTTCCTTATTCCTTTTCGAAGCCTTTTTTAATTCTCCATACATCTCAACAAGTAATTCACTAGGATCATCAATATCATCATCATAAGCAGTAGAGGTAGATGGAGTAGGTTGTACCTCATCTTCCATTGCCATGAAGCACACACTTGCTCTTTCTTCTTCATGAGTGACTTGAAGTAGCTTCCACATTTCATGAGCGGAATCACATTCCATCACTCTATTGTATTCATTGACAACCAACGCACAACAAAGAATGTTCATCGCTTGGTAGTTTAATGTCATCTTCCTTGAATCGCTCTCATCATATTCCTCCATGGGCTTTGGTTCCCTTGTAACTCCATCGGCTTTCATTCTCAATGGCACATAGGGACCTTTCTCAATAATATTCCACAATTCATAGTTAATAGAACAAATGTAAATCTCAATCCTAGACTTCCAAAAAATATAATTAGAACCATCAAACAGTGGAGGTCTATTAGTGGAGGAACCTTCCGTATAAGGCAAATTTGATAAACTAGCCATATAATCTTTACTTCTAGGTTGTTAAACCTTAAAAAAAAGACATAGCTCTGATACCAATTGAAAGACCTAAGGGGGGGGGAGTGAATTAGGTCTTTGGCTAATTATCGAAAATCTTTTCCCTTTTTCCAAATCCTTTGCCTTAATAAAAGCTCTTCTTTAAATTCACAAACTTCAAGTTTGTATGTGATTTGATGGTTAAGACAAGATTATTAAACTATAAGACCACAACCAATCAATCAACAACTATAAACAATAATAATAACACAAGTATGTAAAACAAGTAAAGTTATAACGAAATGAACACACGATTTATAGTGGTTCGATCTCTCCAAGATCTACATCCACTACCTTGAGTCCACACTCAATGATTTCAATCAATTCACTATATGCTTAATCCAAGCAATTACACAAGAGGCTCACCCTTCAATGGGTTTTACCACAACAACCTCTTTTCAATATAATAAACAAGGTTCACTCTTATCACTAAGAGTTTTATGTCACTAGACAACCTAGACCAATCTAATCCAAGGCTCACCCTCACCAATGGGTTTTACACAACAACCTTGATTAATATAGTCTATGGCTCACCCTCCACAAGCGTTTTAAGTCTCTTGACAACCTTGTATCAATCACAACAAAAATGTAAAGAGAGAATTTGAATGTTACCAACACTTCTTGGTGGATGAATACAATTGCTAGCACCACTTCACTTCTTGCCTTTGGAATCTTGAATTTCAATCTTTGAGCACAAGGCAATTTGAGAGCTTTTGATATAATTTTGATGTAAAACAAGTTAGAGCTTCAAGGATTTCTTTTGTGCAAAAGTTCTTTAAAAAATCTAGAGTTTCTAGCCTTTATAGAATTTGAAAATCAGTTAAAACGGCCATAAAACGGCTAGTAACGGCTAGTTTCAGAAAATTCGGACGACCGAATTTTTGGTCGAAAATTTTCAGACGCACTGTTCACTACTGTTCACTATGCGGGGGAAAATTCGGAAGACCGAATTTTTCCAGCTGCGTCCGAATCTTCTTCCGAATTTCTCTGGAAGAACAGTCGGTATTGTTCACATGAATAGTGGGTATTGTTCATTGTGCAAGAAAATTCGGACAACCGAATTTTTCATCCTGTGTCCGAATCTTGCATCCGAATTTTTCAAACTTTGTCAAAACATGTTCAAATCAATTCTAACAAGTTGGAAAACCTTCTAGCCTAAAAGATAAGTCATTAAAGACCTTTTAAGTGCAAAAGTCATGTATGAAAACTTGATAATTTAGATAAGTTCAAAACCAATGAAACCATTTAAATCAAGTTTTGTGCTCTCAATTGCAACTCATAGATTCCAAGGCTTAAGAGTGTAGGGTTTACAAAGTTTACCTATTAAGCACATGCAACCTACACTTTATGTCTTCAAAGCCTTCAATCATCTTGAACAAACTCTTCAATCTTCAATCACTTTGACATATTGGAGTTGTTCTTGCATTTTAGCTTCAAGGCAATGAGACTTCAAACTTCTTAATCCACAAATCCTATCACACAACATACAAGCATATTAGTCCTCATCAATATTTGTCATTAATCAAAACTAATCATAACTACATGATTTGCCCTTAGGGCTAACAATACTCTTCCTCTAGCATCAAATGCCTTAATTTCCCTTTCCCTAATAGACCTAAATTCTCTGCCATTAGTGAAGGCCTCTTCAAATCTTTCATTTGTGAAGAGTTCATGTATATAACAATGCATTCCAGGTGAGTAATACTTTGTCCCACTATCATCTACTCCACAAATTCTATTGATCAATGCACAATTGAACTCAAAATCTACTTGGGATACTCCACAAATTCTCAAAATCCCTAACATGTTCTATTCTTTCCTCTTTGAGATTTGCATAAAACTCATAAATAAGTGCAAGGTAAAATTTCTCATCAATTACTAACAAATTACTCCAACCAATATCACCAAAAAGAGATAAAACGTTACCCATGTTGGACAGTCTTTCCAAGTTCACCTTGTATCCAGGAATGATTTTTCTACTTTTCTTATTCCAATCTTCAAATTCAGAGGCTACCTTGAGAGAGATGAATCTGTCCAATCCAGATGATGATTGAAGGACTCTAATCCCCTTTCCATTTTCAACATTTGCTCTCTTAGTTCTCACCATTTTTGTTTGCAAGAGAGTGATTTGTAAGAAGTGGGCTTAGAACTCAAAAATTCAATTGATTTGATGTGAAGGTTGTGAAATTTCAAAGAAATTTATGTTTGGACGCAAGAGGGTTATGTTGGTTTTGAGAGAAAAGGAAGTTTGGAAGTTATAGATATGAAATATGACCGTTCGGATTCATTTAAATCGCTGCAACTGCTCAGTTAGGACGATCGAATTTTCAGGTTTGCGTCTGAACCTACGTCCGAACTTCTCTGTTTCTTCAGTTTCAAAAAATTCGGACGACAAAATTTTCTGTCATGCATCCAATCTTTCTGTCCAGATTTTTCTGGAGAATGTTTGGGCGTCCGAATTTCTCTCAATACATCCAAATTATGCGTCCGAATATTCTCTGTTCCTACCATACTTCAACACACAAATTAGTAATTGAATTTTGAGATACCTAAGAGCCTTCTTAGGTGATTAAACCTTTCCTTAGCCAAAGGCTTTGTAAATATATCAGCAATTTGATCATTTGTATTCACATATTCCAAGCATATATCTCTTTTAGCCACATGATCACGAATAAAATGGTGTTTAATCTCTATATGCTTAGTCCTAGAATGTTGAATAGGATTAATGCTTAAATTGATAGAACTGGTATTATCATATAACACAGGCACACAATTGAATTCTAGACCATAATCAAGTAAAGTGTGCTTCATCCATAGCACTTGAGCACACAACTACCGGCAGCGATATATTGAGACTCAGAGGTAGATAAGGACACACATGCTTATTTTTTACTATACCAAGATACTAGACAACTACCAAGAAATTGACAATGAACACTAGTACTTATACGCTCAACTTTACATCCGACAAAATCAGCATCCGAATATCCAACAAGATCAAAAGATGAAGATTTTGAAAACCAAAGGCCCTAGTCATGTGTATCAATCAAATAACGAAAAATGCATCTGACAAATATTAAATGAGACTCTTTAGGACATGATTGAAATATAGAACATAACCACACAGCAAACATAATATCTGGTCTACTTGTGGTGAGATAAAGTAAACTTCCAATCATACCCCTATATGCCTTTTCATCAACATTTTTACCTTTCTCATCTTTATCAAGTTTAGTTGATGAGCTCATTGGAGTGCCTATCCCTTTTGCTTGATCCATTCCAAATCTTTTTAATAGCTCTTTGGTATACTTTGCTTGATTTATGAAAACTCCATCCTTAGTTTGCTTGCTTTGTAGTCCAAGAAAGAAATTTAGTTCTCCCATCATGCTCATTTCAAATTCATTTTGCATTGATTTGGCAAATTCTTCACAAAGAGATGTATTAGTAGCACCGAAAATAATGTCATCCACATAAATTTGCACGAGTAGAATATCATTATTGCTAGAGGTTTTTATAAACAGTGTTGTGTCCACTTTTCCTTTTGTAAATCCTTTAGAAAGAAGAAATCCACTTAGTCTTTCATACCAAGCTCTAGGAGCTTGTTTTAATCCATATAAAGCCTTAGTTACCTTGAAAACATGATTAGGAAACTTTTCATGAATAAAATCAGGTGGTAGTTCTACATAAACCTCTTCTTAAATAAAACCATTTAGAAATGCACTTTTGACATCCATTTGAAATAGTTTAAAACCTTTAAACAGGAAAAAAATAAAAGTATTCTTATGGATTCAAGTCTAGCTACTGGAGCAAAAGTTTCATCATAATCAATGCCTTCTTCTCGGTTGAATCCTTGAGCAACAAGTCTAGCCTTATTTCTAACAACTTTTCCTAGTTCATTTAATTTATTTCTAAAGACCCTTTGTACCAATGATGGAATGGTCATGAGGTCTTGGGACAATAGTCCAAACTTTATTTCTTTCAAATTGATTTAGTTTCTCTTGCATAGCAATAATCCATAAATCATCACACAAGGCATCATCAATGTTTTTAGGCTCAATATGAGATAAAAGAGAAAAGTTGTCAATAAAGTACGGACTTGTTTTAACTCCTTGGGAGACATCACCAATGATTTTCTCCTTAGGATGAC
Organism: Rauvolfia tetraphylla; assembly: GCA_030512225.1. Lineage (NCBI taxonomy): Eukaryota > Viridiplantae > Streptophyta > Magnoliopsida > Gentianales > Apocynaceae > Rauvolfia > Rauvolfia tetraphylla. Next base: position 341,255 of record JAJQKT010000050.1, read on the forward strand.
CTCTTGCATATCTTAGATCCTTTGGAAGCTCTTGGTCATTGCTAGGTTGGCCATCTTGTTCTTGTTCTATTATTTCTTCTTCTTTGGCGTGTTCTTCCAAAGTAGGTGCTTGATGATGAGTTTGATTATCAATCATTGAGGAACCTACATCATCTTCATTTCTTCTTTCAAGATAAATGTTAGATTCATCAAAGGTCACATGGATAAATGTTAGATTCATCAAAGGTCACATGGATAATTTCTTTAACACATAATGTTCTTTTGTTATAAACTCTATAGGCCTTTTTATTTGATGAGTAACCAAGGAAATATTTCTTCATCCGATTTTCTATCAAACTTTCCCAGATTGTCATGAGTATTTAAGATAAAACACTTACAGCCAAAAACCTTAAAATAAACAATTGAAGGAGTTTTATTAAATAGGAGTTCAAAAGTTTTTTTTCGTATGAAACGTTTTAAGAGAACTCTGTTCATTACATAGCAAGCAGTATTTACAGCTTCAGCCCAAAAGTATTTTGGCAAAGAATTTTCACAAAGCATTGATCTAACCATCTCTTGTAAGATCTTATTTTTCCTTTCAACAACACTATTTTGTTGGGGTATTTTATTAGCTGAAAAGTTATGAGTAATACCATATTCATCACACAATTTTGTAAAGTCTTGATAAAAAATTTCTCTTCCATTGTCACTTCTAATAGAAATTAGTTTGTACTCAAGAGAGGTTTGGACCTTTTTGAAAAGTTTACAAATTCATGAAAAGTTTCATCCTTTTGAGCTAGAAAGATCACACATGTAAATCTAGAGAAATCATCAACAATCACATAAGCATATCTTTTACCACCAAGACTAGTAGTCCTCAATGGTCCAAACAAGTCCATATGAACAAGTTCAAGAGATTTTGAGGTAGAAACTATTTTCTTTGGCTTAAAAGATGTTTTTGATTGTTTTCCATATTGACAAGCATCACAAAGACAAGTTTTATCAAAATGCATTTAGGTAATCCTCTAACTAATTCTTGTGTGGAAAGTTTATTCAATAAGTCCATGCTCACATGACCTAATCTTCTATGTCATAGATACCCATCATTATCATGAATGGCAAGACATTCGATATCATTTGTAATAAGTTCATCAAGATATAGTACATATACATTTCCAACTCTATTTGCAACAAAAATAGTTTTGCTACTTGCACTATCAAGAATAGTATATGTGTCACATTTAAATTCAACTTTACAGCCATTATCACATAATTGACTAATACTAAGTAGATTATACTTCAAACTATCAATAAGTAATACTTTCTTAATGAGAGGAAAAGAACCTTTACCAATGTTACCGATTCCAAGTATTGTTACTTGAAGTTCACTAACAAGTAAGGCATTTTCTGTCATGTGTCTTGAACAGCCACTGTCAAGAAACCACTTAGTGGCACTTGATCTTGGAACAAAATGAACATACACCAAATTTGAGAAAGTGACTTTTGGTAACCACATTTTCTTGGGTCCAAGGGGGTTAGTGAAAATTCCTTTGACTCTCCAAATGGTTTTAACACCATTTTCTATTTTTCTTTTCACATAACATTTTGAAACTTTGTGTCCATGCCTGCCACAATACGTACAACAAGTATGAGGCATTGAAATAGAAGTGGTTTTGGCTAAGAAGTTTTTATCTTTTGGAGCATTATTTTCATGAGTGTAACCAAGACCATTTTTTCCATAAGAAGATCTTTGATAACCAACTTAGTTTGTTTAAATTTTCTCTTCCATTTGTAAATTTTTCAATGCATAATGTAAGATCATTAACTTTCTTTTTCAATATCTCATGATCACTAAGCATTATTTTCAAGAGATATGTTTTGTATAGTTACATTTGAAATTTCTTTTTTAATGTTTAGGCAATTAATAGACTCAAGAAGTTTTCCATTTTCAAAACATAACTTTGAATTCTCATTTAATAACTCATTAATTTTGGTTTTCATTTCCTTATTCCTTTTTGTAGCCTTTTTCAATTCTCTATACATTTCAACAAGTAAATCACTAGGATTAATATCATCATCAAGTGGAAATAGAAGAAGCAAACTGTACCTCATCATCAATTGCCATAAAACATATGCTGGCTTTTCCTTCACTATCATCTTCACTTTCTTGTTGATCTCAAGTGCCAGCCAGTCCCTTTCCTTTCTTGGTAGATTTCTTTTTGAGTTTGTAGTCCCTTTCCCTTTCCAAGACTTTAGGACAATCGGCAACAAGATGTTTGGTGCTTTTACATTCAAAGCATTGAGGTTTGAAAGATGATGACTGTCCACTTTTCTTGATTGGCTTCTCCCTGACATGCAATCCGAGAAAGGAAAGATGGAGATGATGGAATTTTCGGCTTGAACAAACAAAGACTCAACTTTCGATCAAACAAACAATTCTTTTACACACAAGATAATTAAATTCCTACGACACCTCTTAGAAACTTGTTCTAAGCAATCCCGATAATAAGAATTTAACCAAGTAAGAAGAACACTTACACGCAACAATCGAAAATCTCAATTGATAAGTGAAAGTGTAGTTCTTGGAGTAACAAGAGTAAGAGGAATCAATCCTCTCAAAGTGGTGGCGGCAGCACCTCTCAAATGACACTCAAAATCTGACCTAATTGCCTCAAAGAAGGCTACTTATAGCTAGGGTAAGATATGAAAGGGTTGGGCTTAATGATACATGTAAGCCCAACATAAAACAAGACATAAAACAAATCCAACAAGATTGGCAGCCCAAGTTTTAGAAACATAACTTCCTCTTGGACTTGAGCCCATTACATAGCCTTCAAGTAGTAAAATCATCCGACCTAAATATTGTAGACAAATGGACCAAGTTGGGCTGCGGCCCAACTAATTCTCCTCCAACAGGTTTGGATAACTCTATCCTCTTCAAATGTTGGCACCTTAGCCCTAGCTCTGGTCATTGGCCCAACCGATATGAGTAGCTTTTTATTGGACACGTCCAAGCCATCATAGTAATCCGTAGTCTTGCTCGCATCAGTCCCTCCCTCCTCACGAAGATTCGTCCTCGAATCTGGTTCCATATCAAAAAGAGAAAGGTCAGTAACATTAAAGGTCGCAGAAACACCATACTCACCTGGCAGATCAAGCTTGTAGGCATTGTTATTGATTCTTTCTATCACTTGAAATGGACCATCTCCGCTAGGAGCTAATTTGGACTTTCGCTGGACAGGAAACCGTTCCTTCCTTAGGTGTACCCAAACCCAATCACCGGTTCAAAAGTCACCAATTTTCGTCCTTTATTGGCTTGTTTGGCATAAACCTTATTCTTCTGCTCAATATGCTGTCTTGCCTTCTCGTGTAGGGTCCGTACCAGTTCAGCTTTGCTCTTACCATCTGTACTAGACAACTCATGCAAAGGTAAGCCACCAAATCCAAAACTGTTAAAGGGTTAAAGCCATATACAAGTTCAAATGGTGAATAACCTGTGGTTGAGTGCACACTCCGGTTATATGCAAACTCAATAAATGGTAAACTGTCACTCCAAGTTTAAGATTCTTACCAACAACAGCACGTAGTAAGGTACCTAAGGTCCTATTGACAACCTCGGTTTGACCGTCAGTCTGTGGGTGACATGTAGTAGAATAAAGCAGTTTGGTACCCAATTTGCCCCACAACACACGCCAAAAATGACTTAGAAATTTATCATCTCTATCAGAAACAATAGACCTAGGAAGGCCATGCAATCTAACAACATCTTTGAAAAATAAATCAGCCACTTGCACAGCATCATCAGTCTTATGGCATGCAATGAAATGTGCCATCTTACTAAACCTATCAACAACAACGAAGATGCTATCGTATCCCTTTTTGGTCTTAGGCAAACCCAAAACAAAGTCCATTGAGATATCAGTCCATGGTTCAGCAGGTACAGGTAAAGGAGTATACAAACCATGAGGTTTAACAGTGGATTTTGCCTGCCTACATGCAATACACTTTGCACACACACGTTCCACATCCGTACGCATACAGGGCCAAAAAAAAAAGTTCTTGCAAAATATTCAAAGTCTTAGCAACCCCAAAATGTCCCATCAATCCTCCACTATGAGCCTCAAGCACAAATAAAGTACGCATAGAACAGTTAGGCACACACAATTGATTACACCGAAAGAGATAGCCATCATTCTTATAGAATTTCTGGAATGCAGTATGTTCACAAGCAGAATATACAGTAGCAAAATCGTCATCAGAAACAAATAATTCCTTAAGCTGCTCAAACCCTAATAATTTAGAATGTAGAGTAGTAATCAAAGAATACCTCCTAGATAAAGCATCTGCTACCACGTTCTCCTTGCCGTGCTTGTATTGCAGTACATAGGGAAAGGTTTCTAGAAACTCCACCCAGGTGGCATGTCGCTTGCTCAGCTTGCCCTGTCCCTTCAAGTGCTTTAAAGACTCGTGATCGGTCCTAATGACAAACTCTCTAGGTTGGAGATAATGTTGCCACACTTCTAATGCTCTCACAACTGCATACAACTCCTTGTCATATGTGGGATAATTGAGTTGTGCACCACTAAGCTTCTCACTAAAATATGCAACTGGTCTGTTCTCCTACAAAAGCACAGCACCTATACCAATCCCAGAAGCATCACATTCAACCTCAAAAGCTTTCTCAAAATCAGGTAGATATAGAATAGGAGCAGAACATAATTTTTTTTCAACAATGTAAATGCATGTTCTTGTTCCCGACCCCAAGTAAACCCTTTTTCTTTCTTAATTACCTCAGTTAAAGGAGCAGCAATAGTAGAAAAGTCCTTCACAAACCTCCTATAGAAACTAGCAAGTCCATGAAAACTCCTCACCTCACTCACACTCTTAGGAGTTGGCCAATCCTGGATAGCCTTCACCTTTTCACTATCAACCTCAACTCCCTGAGAACTGATTATAAACCCCAAAAATACTAATTGATCAATGCAAAAAGTACACTTCTTAAGGTTTGCATACAGTTTTTCCTGTCGAAAGTACATCTAAGACACACCTCACATGCATGACATGCATGTCCAAATTAGTGCTATATACCAAGATGTCATCAAAGTAAACAACCACAAACTTGCCAAGAAATCCACGCAAGACATGATTCATCAATCTCATAAAAGTGCTGGGTGCATTTGTTAAACTAAATGGCATAACTAACCACTCATACAACTCATACTTAGTTTTGAAAGCAGTTTTCCATTCATCCCCTGGTTTCATTCTAATTTGGTAATATCCACTTTTCAAATCAATTTTTGTAAAAATACATGCACCATGCAGTTCATCAAGCATATCATCTAGCCTAGGGATAGGATGGCGATACTTTACAGTGATTTTATTCACGGCTCGACAATCCACACACATCCTCCACGTTCCATCCTTCTTTGGCACCAACAACACAGGTACGGCACAAGGACTCAAGCTTTCTCTCACATACCCTTTCTCCAATAGCTCATCCACTTGCTTCTGAAGCTCCTTTGTTTCCTCAGGATTACTCCGGTAAGCTGGGCGATTAGGTATCTGAGCTCCAGGAACGATGTCTATCTGGTGCTCTATGCCTCTCAAGGGTGGCAATCCCGGGGGCATCTACTCAGAAAAGACATCCGCATAATCCTGCAAAAGAGATGAAAACACGCTAGGCAAAGAATCAAGAGGGTTAGTGTCAGAAACTAAACACTCTCTATATCTTACTATGACTAGTGCTCTCTTCTCCCCAATTGCTCTTCTCATGTCTTTTCCCCTCGCATACAAGTTCACTTTTCTTTCTTTCTTTTCAATGCAATCACTCACATTTGGGCCACTTTCAATTTTCTTTTTGGCCTCTTTTCCTCTTTAATTTTGTTATGTTCACTGCCTGAATCCCCCACACCTTTACTTATCTTTGACTGGTCCAAGTATAGTTCACGAGGTGATAAAGGTATAAGAATGAAATTTCTACCCTTAAATTTGAAGGAGTATCTATTGGTATAACCATCATGTGATACCTTCCTATCAAACTACCAAGGCCTCCCAAGGAGTATATGACCAGCCTCCATGGGCACCACATCACACAACACATCATCATCATATCTACCAATTGAGAAAGTCACCAATACTTGTTTAGTTACCTTCACATCCGCACTATCATTAAACCATTGTAGCTTATAAGGTTCTGGATATCTCATGCAAGTCAGCCCCAATTTCTCTACCATGGTGGTACTAGCTGCGTTGGTACAACTTCCCCCATCAATGATCAAATTGCACACTTTTCCTCCCACTAAACACCTTGAATGAAAAAGATTTTCTCTTTGATCTACAATCTCATCTGCAGCCCTAGTACTCAATACTCTCCTGACTACCAGTGCTTCCCCTGTAACAGCCCTCTCAAAGCAATCATCATCATCAAAGTTATTTTCAAGAACAAATTTAGATTCACTACTACTATCCTCGGAATCAATCACTCCATTGTCTCTCATAATCATAATCTTTTTATTAGGACATTGAGATGCAATATGACCAGTTCCGAAGCATTTAAAACATTTCATACAAGAATGCTTACTAGAGGTAGCTTGGGTGTTGGAGGTACCTTTCATTTCAGATCCCCCAATTGGTTTCTTTGGTGCTTCCTTGAAGTCCACTCCCTTATCCTTAGGTTGATCCTCCCTTTTAGGCCATCTAGAGTTCCATGCATAGCTAGAATTTGATCCACTCCTCGCTGCCAGCCTAGCCTTTAGCTGTCTCTCCACCTTCATGGCCATGTTCACCATGTCCTCAATCTCTAGATAGTGTTATAGCACCACAACATTGGCTATTTCCCTATTGAGCCCACTCAAAAATCTAGCCATTGTAGCCTCCGAATCTTCCTCGATGTTGGCTCGGATCATAGCTACTTCCATCTCCTTGTGATAGTCTTCAACTGATTTAGACCCTTGAGTGAGTCGTTGAAGTTTTTGTTGCATCTCTCTATAGTAGTAAGAAGGTACAAAGCGCTTTCTCATGCATGCCTTCATTGCTCCCCACGTAGTAATCGGCATCTCTCCATTTCTCCTCCTAGATGTCACCAGTTGATCCCACCATATTAGTGCATAATCTGTAAACTCAACGGCTGCAAGTTTTACCTTCTTATCCTCAGAAAAGTTGTGGCACTCAAAAATCATGTCCACCTTCCTTTCCCACTCCAAGTAGGCGTCTGCGTCGTTCCTCCCTTTGAATGCGGGAATCTGCATTTTAATGGATTTGAGGTCTCCGTCTCTTCTATTAAATGGCAAGTCTCTTTGAAGTCTCCTAGGTCTACGTGCCTCAAACTCCTCCTCCTCCTCAAATTCTTCCTCCTCTGGTTCATACCGAGGTAGAGGTCGACAAGGTGGTGGTTGTTGTTGGCGCACCCCTGCACGTCTTCCCTGAGGTTCCGCACGCCTCTCTTGTCTGATCTCATCAATTTGTTCTCTTATCTCAACAAAGGCTTGGTTGAACCTCTCAAATTGTTGCTGCATAGCTTTCAAAGTGAAATCAATATTTGCATCTCCCCCTTGGTGCTCCTCGGTGCTACCTCCCTGTGACATTGCGAAGTGATATTATACCTGCAAAAACAGCGTTAGTGATAAACAACCTCACACACTCCCTCACGTGTTTCACTCGAATATTGTCACTCCCCTCGTGTTTATGTCACGGCAATGACACCCTCAAATAAGCTCACACACTCTTGCCTTTTTACACTCAAATTCCTTTTAAACTCAAGTTACACTTCAGAACCGAACTCAACAAATCAACCAGTCCGATTGAAGCCCAAATAACAAACTCAAACCAATACAATAACAGTAGCTTACAATCTTCCAAGTATCAAAACAACTACTAGCCCAATGAAAATAGGTTACAATCGTCCAAGTAGCAAGTAACAACCAATACACTAACAATTGCTTACAACCTTTGAAACTCCAATAGTCCAGCAACAAATTGCTTACAACAGTCCAATTTACATACAATAAACAGTCCAACAACAATAATCTTGGAAGCTCTAAACAAGAATTATAACAAGCTAACAATTGGAACAACCAAAAAAAAAAAATTTAAACTGCTTATCACAAGTAACTCAAAATGGTCCAACAAGAAGTATGAATATGCTAGGAAATAAAAAAAAATCTTGCACTGACTTTTTTTTTTTGGGACCGCTTTTTTTTCTCTCTTCTTTTCTTGTCCGAAATATATGTGTATATGTCTATGAATGTACTGTTTTTTTTTGTATAACAATCTAACCCAAGCAAATATTACAAAATGCTTAATACAAAGAATTGAAATCCTAGGCCGAAATTTCACACCTTTTGAAGCTACGTCGGTTAATATTTGAAGAAGCCGGTTGAAGAGGCTGTTTGGAAGTCTTTGAACTTTGATGGAGTAGAATGGAAATCCTCCTCCACACCACGGCTCTGATACCAAATGACATGCAATCCGAGAAAGGAAAGATGGAGACGATGGAATTTTCGGCTTGAACAAACAAAGACTCAACTTTCGAACAAACAAACAATTCTTTTACACACAAGATAATTAAATTCCTACGATACCTCTTAGAAACTTGTTCTAAGCAATCCCGATAATAAGAATTTAACCAAGTAAGAAGAACACTTACACGCCACAATCGGAAATCTCAATTGATAAGTGAAAGTGTAGTTCTTGGAGTAACAAGAGTAAGAGGAATCAATCCTCTCAAAGTGGTGGTGGCAGCCCCTCTCAAATGACACTCAAAATCTGACCTAATTGCCTCAAAGAAGGCTACTTATAGCTAGGGTAAGATATGAAAGGGTTGGGCTTAATGATACATGTAAGCCCAACATAAAACAAGACATAAAACAAATCCAACAAGATTGGCAGCCCAAGTTTTAGAAACATAACTTCCTCTTGGACTTGAACCCATTACATAGCCTTCAAGTAGTAAAATCATCCGACCTAAATATTATAGACAAATGGACCAAGTTGGGCTGCTGCCCAACTAATTCTCCTCCAACAGGTTTGGATAACTCTATCCTCTTCAAATGTTGGCGTCTTAGCCCTAGCTCTGGTCATTGGCCCAACCGGTATGAGTAGCTCTTTATTGGACACGTCCAAGCCATCATAGTAATCCGTAGTCTTGCTCGCATCACTCCCTTTCTTGAAAAATTCATTTTTATAGAATCTCTTGAATTTTCTTACTGCCATAGCCATCTCCTCATCTCCACTGTTTCCATCTTCTTCACTTGATGACTTTCCTTGTTCACTAAGATGATTAGAAGTTTTGAGTGCAACTCCCTTTCTTCCCTTCTCTTCATCTTCAACATCATTCAATCTTTTGACCTTCATCTCGTGTGTAAGCAGTGATCCAATGAGCTCTTCAAGTGGGAGAGTTTTCAAATCTTTTGATTCCTCAACAGCAAGTGTTTTTGGTTTTCAAGACTTTGGTAGAGCATCAAATATCTACGTCCACTACCTTGAGTCTACACTCAAGGATTTCAATCAATCTACTATATGCTCAAGTTCAATAATTACATAAGAGCCTCACCACACAATGTTTTTACACCAACAACCTCTTTAGTAATTTTACACACAAGGTTCACCCTACCAAAAGGATTTTATGTCTACAAACAACCTTGAATCAATATTTCAAGGATCACCCTTACTTAGAGGATTTTATGTTTACAAGAAAACCTTGTAATGAGCAAGTAGAAAACAAGATTAAATAGAGAATGGATGAGATGTTATCACTTCTTTGTAGATGATTACACAATATAGCACCACTTCACTTTGTTGTCTTTGGAATCTTGAATGATCACTTATAAGCACAAGACAAAAGAGAGATTTGATGTTTTCAAATGATATTAAAGTGTTAACATTTCTTAGATATTCAAAAGTTGCAAAAAATCTGAAGTTTATAACTTCTATAGATTTCAAAAATCAATTTTAACTGTCATAAAAAGGCTAGTAACGGCTAGCTTCTGAGGAGTTCGGACAACCAAACTTGTTCCTCTGGGTCCGAACTGTCGTCTGAACTTGCCTGGGAAAATTCGGACGACCAAATTTTTCCCAGTGCATCCGAACTTGCCTCTGAATTTCTCTGGAAAAATAGTAACCATGCTTGCAGGGAAAAAACAGTAACCCTTTCATCCGAACTTGCGTCCAAATTTCTCTGGAAGTACAATAGCCATTTTTAAAGTTTGGACATCCGAACTTACGTCCGAACTGTTCAAACTTTGTGAAATCATTTGAAAATCAACCTCAATAAGTTTGAAAACATTTTGTATAAAGAGATACGTCATTTAAACACTTTTAAACTCAAAAACCATTACCAAAACACTTTGATCATTCAAAGTTTACTCAAAATCATTTAAGACTCAAAAACAAAATCAAAAATTCATTCAAAACCTTTTAAGATTCAAAAATAAGTTTTGTGCTCTCTTATACATTCAACAGATTCCAAGACAAACAAGTGTAGGGTTTACAAAGGATATACCTATTTAGCAAGTGTAAACCTACACTAGAGTCTTTAAAGCCTTCAATCCATAGGACATGCTCTACATTCTTGATTCTTGATCATACTTGAGTTGTCCTTAGCACTTTTAGCTTCAAGACAATAAGAACTCCTTACTTCTTAATCTTAACAATCCTATCACACAAATGACATAAAAATTAGTCCTCATCAATGTTTCTCATTAATCAAAACTAATCATAACCTCATGATTTGCCATTAGGGCTAACAAAGTTTTCGATACTATCGCCTGTAATGGGGGATCGTACTCCTTCTTCTTCCTTACCTGGATTGATGCCTTTACAGAATAAGAATGACACACGAGCAGCGGAGTAAGAGCATATGTCTTTGACCACAATTTCTATGGTACTGTCTATGGCTGCTTCTAATTTTTACTCTAATTTTTTTGAATTACTAATTATTCGATTGTATAATGGAACAATTTTTCCCTTTCAGAGGGGACGGTGCATTGGATACGTTCCACTGGCATTTCACTAGACCTTACCCTAATTTGAGAAGGTCCAATTAGAATCGTGGAACACGTGGTTCTAAATGTGGAGTGTAAGTGACAAATTATAAAGCTCATATATATATATATATATATATATATATATATATATATATATATATATATATATATATATATATATATATATATATATATATATATATATGATATTTTAATTATTAATGATTTTGCGAGAGAATATCAGTGGTTCCCGAAGCATGCTGATCGGATACCGAAGATTTTTTATGACAAATATACACCCATTGTCTATCTGATCAGCTATCAAAGGTTTGGTACAAGGGAAGTGTCCATCGTAGATATCTCTCGAAATTTGAAGCCAACTTTGGCGTGATCATTGGATCTCGGAGCAATTCAAGCGTGTTTTAGCTACCACCGAGTGGAACAGAGTAGCCTCTTTTGGACCTACTCACACGTGAGAATACATCTCCCTCACAGATATGAGTGTCAGATGGTAACAGTTATTTTCATAACTGTTATTTAAATCTAATATAATTACTTAATGTTTATATTAGTATAATTGCAGTATAAGAAGCACAGAGATGACTTTCACTTTATTGATATGTATGACGTGACGCACACATATAAAAGTGGCCCGAGAAAGGGTATGTTTGTCAGTGAGAAATCACGACAAACACTGGTAAGTATAAAGTTTATATTTAAAATATTTTATACCAATTATTTTATTATTATACATTGATGCAAATTTATGATTTATATAATTTACAGAATAACATTAATGTGTTGAAGGAATACTGACTCCGTGATTTCTCAGATGCCACTGGATGATAAGTCACTATTTCTCGAGGTTGCTGGTGGTGTTTGAAAGACTTGGATCTTTGGGTTGGGTTTTAGGTAGCTCACGTGCGACAGAGGTTATATCAATCCATGTCGACCTCACTTCACATCCAGAGTACGTATCATTGTAGAATCAGTTGCATATAGAGAGATCGATATGTGATTATTTCCAGCAGCGATTTATGAGCTTGAACCAGTATTTGTGAGCGAGGTCCGAGATGCTGCATCTATCTCCACCTTTTCATTGAAAACTGAAAAAATAATTAATTAAAAATGAAAATTTTAAATTGAAATGCATTTTTTTAAAAAAGAAAAATATTGTGACGATTTTGGTACAAAAGTTATATTAATTATTTTTTTCTAAATAAATTTCTACAACAAAATCATCATCGATTTTTGATTGATTAATGATGAAAATATTAATTGTTTAATATTTAAAATAAAAATCCGTCCAAAACTGTGACAATTTGGCAATGACAATTTTTTGACAAAAAATAAAGACAAATTTATATTTTTAATTAAATAAATCCATCATAAATCATCATAATTCTTTTACGGATTTATATTTTTAAAAAATATTTAAAATCCATCACAAATTGGTCACAAATTTAAGATGAATATGCGATGGATGTTTATTATTTTTAAAAAGAAGTAAAATTCCGTCGCTTTGAAGAATATAGAGTATGTCCTCGAAGATTGAAGGTTTTTAAGGCACTAGTGTAGGTGTGCCTTTGCTAAATAGATATCTTCTTGTAAACCCTACACTTCTTGTTCTTGGATTCTATAGAGTACATAAAGGAGCACAAAACTTTGTTACCTTAAAAGGCTTTGATCATTCTTGATTTACCAAGTAAATGTTAACAATTTGTACTGAAAATGTTTTAATTGATATATGATTATAGCTAAAATGATTTCAAACTTATTGTAGTTAATTTCTAAATATTTTGACAAAGTTTGGAAAATTCATACTCCAGCTCAGACATCCGAACTAGAACCTTACCTGCTAAATTTCTAGAAAATTTTGAACGACCAATTCAGATGCAGAGATCCAAATTCAGACAACCGATTTTCTCAGATGCAAATTTCGGATAACAGAACTTTTTCTAGAACCTACCAAATAGAAAAGTTCAGACGACCAATTCGGACGCTAGGCTCCAAGTTTAGTCGACCGAATTACACTGTTACTAGCCATTATTAGCCATTGTTTGAATGTTCTATTTTGACTTTTTGAGTTATATAAAAGGATAAAAACTCATATTTTTGAAATCCTTGGATAATACTGGTTGTGGACTTATTTACTCTTCTTCTCTCAACCATTCTTTTCCAAACACATAAAATCTTAGAGGTTTTGAATTTAAAAAAGGGGATTCTATTAAGGAAAAAGTTTTCAAAAATTTGTTAAAAACCTAATTCACCCCTTCTTAGGTTTTTCACCAAGCCATTGGTTGAGGAAAGGTTTCGCTATCTTAGAAGGAGTTTAGGAATATCAAAATTCAATTATTAATGCATATATTCAAGTGTTGGAAAAATAGGTAAAATTAGGACGAGATGTTCAGACGCTTACCCTATAATTCAAACATCCAATCTACATCTCTGAAGATCCCAAACAAAAATATTCAGATGTAAGTTCAAACACAAGAGCAAAAATTTGGTCATCCAAATTTACTGGAGTAAGAAGGATTAGAAAAGTTCGGACGTAGACAAAAAATTTTGGTCATCTGAACTGTGCATTTTTAAAAGGAGTCAAACCATCATTCTCTTCATTTTTATTAAAATCCCTCATCTGAATTATCTTGTGCTCTCTAAACCCACAAAACCTGCTAACATACAAACACAAATTTCTTCTAAATTTCACCATTTTCACTTGAAATCTTTTCATATTTTCGTGATCTAAGCCCTAGATTTACCTTGAAACTCACCTCTTCTCATCATGGTGAGATCAAAGAGAGCAAATGTGGAAAAGGAAGAGCCAAGGGAAAACAAGTGGATAGCAGGATAATAATCAACAAACCACAAGGGTTCAAATTCATCTAACCGCCTCTAGAGTGGATCATTTTGTGTCAACAACGTGATGCGAACCCTAGTTATAAAGACTTAGAACCCAATAGCAAACTTCCACAAAAGTCCAAGGATGTGTGAAAGAGGCTTCAACATATGACCCAAGAATCAAAGGTTTAAACCGAAACCTTAAACCTATTATCAATAAAGACAAGAACTTAATGTATAATTCGAAGGGATGAACAACACAAGTTGAATAACTTGATAAGTTCAAAAAGTTACTCTGAGGCCCAAAAATACATGTTTGTTGAAAATAAAATTATGCCTCAAGAAATTTGGCCTAATTGGTTTTAGATTTTGAGTAGGTGGCTGAAAACACAAGTTCTTAATGGGCTTGGATTTGCAACTATTTTTAGCAAATTAAATCCAACTGAGGATTAAGATATAGGATTTTAATAAATAAAAGTTCTCAGTCCAAACAAAGTTAAAAACTATTTAAAACACTCCAAAAAATTAGGGAATTTCGTCCAGCCTTTAGGCTGAATTTTTAAGAACATCAATTTGCCATCTTGGACACCAATTTGGTGACCCAATAGACTCTCAAGTGGTTGGACAACTTGCTTGCAATAAATTAATTATCATTGATCCTTCTTGTACATAATATAACCTTGAAAGCCTATCTTGTGATTGGACTAGTGGACATCTTCAATGGATCTTGATCACTTGAGTTTGACGCACCTGGATTCTCATCATTCCCTCTCTCCTCGAAAAGATTCTTCCTCGAATATACTCCTACATCATCAAAGCACATAATAAGTTCTAAAGGAACCAACATAGAACAAGATTCGTCATAATAAGGGCATGTATGGGAAGGGAGGTACATAAATGGATCCAAGCAATATGCAACCTCTTTAGCAAAGAATCTCATATAAAAATGAAACATTTTACCACAAATAAAGGAAATAGATTGCATGCTCTTCAACTAAGGCTCTTCAAAACATTGCAACAAAGGTAACTTATACAAAAATTCTACTCCCTTCACCACATAAATCATCTCATTAAAATGGAATGAACGAATGGATTCAAGAAATGGGTCTTTAAATGGCGAATGAAAATAAAAACTTCTTTCAAGCACATGCATAAATTTAAACTCATGTAGTATGTAAGTAGCAAATCCCAACATATCAATCCCATGGCAACTTCATAAGTTCTTAGCATTTTAAATACCTCTTTGAAGGGTAAATGGTATTTCCAAAGCCTTCCACAACAAAAATCTCTATTATCAAGCAAAGAATAGTCATTCGTTACACCATGCAAAATGTAATTCTTCAACATTTCTGCCATATTTTTTCCAAAATCACACAAAGTTATTTGTTCAAAAATATGCAACGATTCTAAACTACAAGATATCTCAAGATATGAAATAGGTACGTGACCATTTTGAAGGAACACAAGCCTTCACACGAGTTGTTCAACAAGGAACCCTGCATATTTCTTAGAATTCTTTCAACATTAAAATTTCTACACATATTTATCACATGACATATTTTCAACTAACAAGACATATTTAGAGCCATTAAAATAAAGAGAACTTCTATGATCATTCAAGCACTTTTTCAAATGATTCCTATGAACAAATGAAACACCATTTACACAAGTAAAATCAGGAGTCATAAAACAAGTCACAAGATAATAGCAAGCAGGTAAGAACAATTTATCTTCCTCAAAGAAAAATTCAAAGCATGGACTATGAAAATAAGGAAAGAATCTTATTGGTCGTTTTATGATTTTCATGCCATGCTTTCCTTCTATCATCTTACTTGAATCTCCAAAATTCTGCACCATTGAATAAACATTAGGTAGAAAGTGAGTTAGTTTGTTAGATTAGCTCAACACTTCACTTGAAAGTGAGTTCATTTGTGGCTTTAGAATGAAGGTACTATCACACTCTTTCTTTTTCAAATTCACTCATGCTCTTTTCATATCTCTTCTCAAGAATCTTCAAGCTCAAATTTTCCCTTGTGCACTCCTTTTCTTTTCCTGCATAATTACTCTCATTTTGTTGAAGCTCACACTCTTTACACTCCTTTCTTTCGAACTCATAGTCCCTCTTTTCTTTTTTTCTCTCAACATTCTCACTTTTCTTAACCAAAGTAAGACTAACTACTTGTTTGCAATTATCCATTTCATTAGCTTCACATTCAACTTCTTCACCCTTCTTTGGTTGTTCTTCGACCACTTCAATGTTCTTTTGAGGTTCATTAGTTTCCCCATTGCTTTCCTTTCCAAGTGCCACGGTAGCTCCGCCCTCACTCTTGTTCTTCTTTCACCTCATTACTTCCCTTAACTCGCCCCATGAATTAATGGATTTCTTCCCCTTCTTCTTTCTAGATTCCTTATGCATATCCCACCATGTAATGGCAAAATGAGTAAAGGATCCCACAACCAAGCTCAACTTCTCTTCTTCAGTCAAGTTATAGCTTTTCAAGGCCATGTCCACACTCTCTTTCCCATTCCAAGTAGGGTCTTCTGGTTCAAATTTCCCTTGGAAACTAGGTAACTGCAACTTGCCACAACTAGCACTAATTTTTCCCTTTCCACAAACCTCATAACTCTTCCATTCTACTCTACCATTTCCAATCCTTCCTTCATGATGGATTTTTCTTCTACCTCCACCATCATAAATCCCTCTATATCAGCATTCCTCATTCCTTCATCATACCATGAACTCTCATAACACTTCTCCTTATGTTCAACTTCTGTAGCTCTCCTTGCAACTTGTGGCACATTAGGAGTTGCAATGGAGTTTCTTCTTTGCTGGCCTCTCGGCATGGTTGCTAAGATATGTTCATGGCCATTCAATCAATCTTTAATATCCTCTATCACCGTGTGTGGCCTTCGAAATTCTTGTTGTATGGCCTGCATGACAAAAGAGTCTTGTGCACTAGAAGAACTTTCCAAGTGTTCCTTGGAAGCATCATGTATGTTGCAATTTTAAAGATTAGTGGAAAATAATCCTCACTTTCTCTCATGTATCTCTCTATTTTAGACTTTTTCTTGTAATGATCTAACACTCTGTCTTTTACCACTCAACAAACTCTCTTTTAGTTCTTTAAGAACTAATTGATCAAATCATATTGTCAAATTTTTAGCAATTCAGCAACCGAATGATGTAGATCAAATTTGTGGAAGTAAAAGGGAGTAAAAGGAACTAAATTTAGTCAATTATTGCTTCTACCTACTGAAAAGAATGAAAAAAATCAGAACAGGAAACAATTTTTTGCTTTCCCAAAGGAATTAGGAAACACTAATGGAAATAGACTTTGATTTCCTAAAAATATTAGGAAAAAAATCTAATGAAAGTAGATTTAGGAAGTATATTTAGATTTCTTTAAAAAGTTAGGATATCTTAAACGCAATCTGAAATATATTTCCAAATAGAATTAGGAGAATCTTTAGGAGTGGAGCCCAATCCTTATGACTCTAGCAATCTTCTTTCCTTTTCTTCTCCAACTGACCTTCTTTATTTGGTCTTTTTCTTCTGTTTTTTTTGGACATTTTTTTTACTTTTTTGGGAAGATTTTTAAAATTTTTTTGGACAACTTTTTTTTTTGGGGACGATTTTTTTCTTTCTTTTCTTTCTTCCTGTAACTTACAAAGGGCATGACTTTGACACCAAGAACACAAACAAAAAGAATAGAACTTTTGAGGAGGTAGGCGACAAGACAACGACACGACAACAACAAGATCAACGATGAAAATCAATGATAGTAAAAACCTTATTCACAACCTGGCTCTGATTCCAAGATGATACAAACCCTAGGTATAAAGACCTAGAACCCAACAGCAAACTTTCACAGAAGCCCAAGGATGTGTGAAAAATCAAGAACCCTTAACCTGTTGGATATATGACCCAAGAACCAAAGGTATAAAGCGAAAACATAAACCTATTATCAATAAAGACAAGAACTTAAAGTATAATTCAAAGGGATGAACAAGTTGAATAACTTGATAAGTTCAAAAAGTTCTTACAAGAACCAAAGAGTGTATGTATTCTCACTAAAATATCAATGACATAATGTTCTGAAATTTTTGAAAAGATCCTATATAAATAGATATCTTAAAACCCTAACCTAATTGGTTTTAGATTTTGAGTTGGTGACTGAAAACACAAGTTCTTAATGGCCTTGGATTTGCAACTATTTTTAGCAAATTAAATCCAACTAAGGATTAAGATATGGGCTTTTAATAAATAAAAGTTCTCAGTCCAAACAAAGTTAAAAACTATTTAAAACACTCCAAAAAATTAGGGAATTTCGTCCAGACTTTAGGCTGAATTTTTAAGCCCATCAATTTGCCATCTTGGGCACCAATTTGGTGACCCAATAGACTCTCAAGTGGTTGGACAACTTGCTTGCAATAAATTAATTATCATTGATCCTTCTTGTACATAATATAACCTTGAAAGCCTATCTTGTGGTTGGACCAGTGGACATCTTCAATGGATCTTGATCACTTGAGTTTGATGCCTCTTGATTCTCATCAAAAAGGCTGCAGTGGAATTTGAAGATTGGAATGAGAGAAATAGAAAGATCATTCCTATACACAAGATTGACTTAGAAAAGCAGTTTTTTTTGGAGAAATTAGTTGGAGATGCTTATGATTACTACCCCACCCTTGTGTATGAATTTTGTGCAAATCATAAAGAAGAAAGGTTGAACAAGTGGGAGATAATAATGTGCAATATTTTGCATCAAGTGTCTCAAATTGACTTTGAATTCAACAACGCATTAGTCAATAAGATTTGTGGAGTAGATGATGATGGGGCTAGATATTATTCCTTGGGGCAATATTTCTATATTCATGAACTGTTCACAAATGACAAGTTTGAAGAGGCATTTACAAATGGTAGGAGATTTAGATCAATTAAATAAAGGGAGATCAAGGCATTCGATGCTAGAGGCCGAGTATTGCATCATATGCTAGCCACAACGATAATTTCCAACTTTGATCATGAATCATCGGTTGAAAACATGCACATTGTGATTATGCTTGCACTTCATGAACATAGAAGAATAAATTTTGGATATGTGGCTTTAAAGCACATGATATGAGCAAGAATGATAGGAAACAAGGCTTTGCCTTATGGGAGATTGCTTACAAAAATCTTCAAGCATTTCCAAGTTCAACTCCCCAGAAGAGGAGTACCCATCAAGAGTGGATAGATATGTACAAACGAATCTCTCAAGAGGAAACAACTATCTCTAGATGATGATGTCATATGGAGAACAAAAAAGGAGACTCCTTTGAAAAATGATAGACATGAAAAGAGTGATGATGTGGACAATGAAGAAGAAATTCAAGCAAGAGATATGATGATGATGATGAGGAGGAGGAAAACAAGAAAGAACAAGATGAAGAAAAAGATGATGGTAATGAAAAGAAAGAAAAAAGTAATGATGATGATGATGATGATGATGACCATGGGGATGACATTGGCAAGTGAAAGTGAGAAAAAGGAAGAAAATAATGAAGACTTGCAAAAGGAAGAAGAAGAGGATGAAAAGCAAGATCAAGAAAGTGGGGATCAAGGGGAAGGGCAAGAGGAAGTAGATGAAGAAGGAAGCTTCATTAAAAATGCAGAGATCACCTCACCGTCTACCATCTCTTTTAGCCAAGAAACAGTAAAACATGTTACAAAGAAGAAGGGAACAAGAAGATTCTCTCCGTTGGCCATTACTCCGAAGCCAAATTATACCGGGAAGAAGCTAGCAAGTGAGGTTCTCCTCCATATCAAAGTCAAAGGCAATATGGCCATCACCACCAACAAATATGGAGTGAAGGCCATGAAATGGATCTAAGACTAAGCACTTCTTAACTCTATCTCTCATTTCAGTGCTTTTCTAACTTATATAGCTTATATACTTAGTGTAGCTTATGTACTTTATAACTATTTTGTGCCATTCCTAGTCTATATATCTATTATACTCCATGTATCTCCGCATTTCATATTTTCATGTGCCTTTCTAGCATATGTATTGTTATGGTGAAGTTATATGATGATACATTTGTGTTGAGAGCTTCCTTTATTTATGCTATTTCACTTTGTCTACCCCAATTTTGATGGATGACAAAAGGGGGAGAAAGTGTAGTGTTGATGCAAAATATGTTGTTTTGTGCAAGATATATATGAAATATGGTTGATAAATTGATATTGAGTTAGATTGTAGTTGATTGCAAAATGGTATTGTGGTTGATTTGTTGCATTAGTTGCTTTGTGCAAAATATATCCAATGTGGTTGCTTAAGTTTGGGTATTGTACAAAGCCTAAATAAGTGTTGTTGTGATCATATATACATTATGGAAGTTTGTGCACTAGTGTAATTCATTTGAAAATGCTAAAATCATCTTTTAAAACTTTTACCAAAAGTTCAGACTATTCGGACGCATCCAAATCTTCTTACCAAAATGTACTTTAATGTTGTCTAAATTGCTCAAAATCTATCTTAATCTTTCTTGTCATGATTGAAGAACCTTAGAAAAGGTTATTTTCAACAATTACAATCATTATCTAGTTCATTTTACTATTCAGACTTGAAATTTCAAAATTCAAACTTATAACAATTTAAGTCCAAACTTGTTGAAAAATGAGCACAATCTAAGAGGAAGATTTTTTAATCTTTTCTAACCTTTAAGACCTCTCTTAGAGGTATTCTTGATGCTTAAATGCTATATCTTCTAGGTCAATGGAAAGAATGAGGCATATGGAGATTGGTTAGGCTATAGGCTCATCATGAGCCATTTGAATGTCATTATTCAAAATTGTTTATCGACCATCTATGACATTAATGCTTCTTTGTGCTACATTATTTAAATATATCACATTTTACATCAAAGTTTGTCATCATAAAAAAGAAGGCGATTGTAAGCCCTAAGGACAAACATTGATGAGGACTAATTCATATGCTTACTGTGTGATAGTATTTTTGGATTGAGAAGCCAAGTGTTCTCATTGCCTCAAAGCTATAACATTAAGGACAACTCAAGTATGCTCAAATGATTGAAGAATACAGAGCATGTCCTAGAAGATTGAAGGATTTGAAAACAGTAGTGTAGGTTTACCTTTGCTAAATTTGTATCTTCTTGTAAACCCTATACTTCTTATTCTTGGAATTTATGGATTACATAAGGGAGCATAAAACTTGTTTTTTAAACCTTAAAAGGCTTTGATCATTCTTGAAATTAATGCTTCTTTATGCTACATTGTTTAAATATATCACATTTTACATCAAAGTTTGTCATCATAAAAAAGAAGGCAATTGCAAGCCCTAAGGACAAACATTGATGAGGACTAATTCATATGCTTACTATATGATAGTGTTTTTGGATTGAGAAGCCAAGTGTTCTCATTGCCTCAAAGTTATAACATTAAGGACAACTCAAGTATGCTCAAATGATTGAAGAATACAGAGCATCTCCTAGAAGATTGAATGATTTGAAGACACTAGTGTAAGTTTACCTTTGCTAAATTTGTATCTTTTTGTAAACCCTATACTCCTTGTTCTTGGAATCTATAGATTATATAAGGGAGCACAAAACTTGGTTTTTAAACCTTAAAAGGCTTTGGTCATTCCTGATTTACCAAGTGATGAGAATCAAGAGGCGCCAAACTTAAGTGATCAAGATCCATTGAAGATGTCCACTAGTCCAATAACAAATGAGTTTTTCAAGGCTATATTTTGTACGAGATGGATCAACAATCAATAATTTACTACCAGCAAGCTGTTCAACTACTTTGGAGTCCATTGGGCAGCCAAATTGATGTCCAAGATAGCAAATTGATGGGCTAAAAAAATTCAGCCTAAGGCTTGGACGAAATTTCATAAATTTTAGGAGTCTTTTAATTAGTTTTTAAGTTTGTTTGGGCTAAGAACTTTTAATTATTGAAGCCCAAATCTATCTTTGTATTTTAGTCCTTAGTTGGATTTAATTAGCTGTAAATTCCAGAAGAAATTAGGTTAGGGATTTCAGATGTCTATTTATATAGGATCTTTTCAGAAAAAGGGATGAAAAACATGACGTCATTAATATTTTTGTGAGAATACATTCTCTCGTTGGTTCTTGAAAGAACTTCCTGAACTTATCAAGTTATTCAACTTGTGATGTTCATTCATTCGAATTATACCTTAAGTTCTTATCTTTATTGATAACGGGTTTAGGATTTCTGTTTATACCTTTGGTTCTTGGGTCATATATCCAACGGGTTAAGGGTTCTTGAAGCCTTTTTCACACATCCTTGGGCATTTGTGGAAGTTTGTTGTTGGGTTCTAGGTTTCTATACCTAGGGTTCGCATCACCAAGTGAATGTTAAGATCTTAGTACTCAAAAGGTCTTAATTGATATACGATTATATGACAAAGTTTGAAAATTCTGACTGTAATTCGGACCTCTAAACTAGAACCTTGGTTGCTAAATTTTTAAAGAAATTCATACGCCCAATTTGGATGCAATGATCCAAATTCAGATAATTTAGATGCAAAGTTTGGAAGACAGAACTTTTCCTACAACCTAGCAAACAAAAAAGATCGGACGACCAATTTTGGCACATGGGTCCAAGTTTTGTTGATCGAATTGTACTGTTACTAGCCGTTACTAGTCATTTTTTGATTGTTGTACTTGACTTTTGAGCTATATAAAAGGCCAGAAACTCAGATTTTGAGTTAGATTGATGAACTTACATGCTATTATCTTGAAAACATTAAAGATCAAAATAAAACATTCATTGTTCATGTGATTATCCAAGGATTCCAAAAGCAAAAATGAAGTGGTGCTAGATTTGTTGAATATCTATCATCTTGTTGTCTTGTGACATAAAACCATTTTTTGTGAGGGTGAACCTTGTGTGTTGAATTGAAAAGAGATTATTGGTGTAAAATCTTTTAAGGGTAAGCATCTTGTATATTTGTTAAACTTGAACATTTATTGGATTGGTTGAAATCTTTGAGTGTGGACTTAAGGTAGTGGATGTAGATCTTGAAGAGATCGAACCACTATAAATCGTTGTGTTTCTTTCTCTACACTTATCACTTGCTTTTATTTGTGCTATCTTCATTTGTTCTTTGTTGTTATTAATACTGGTTGTGGACTTATTTACTCTTCTTCTCTCAACCATTCTTTTCTAAACACATAAAATCTTAGAGGTTTTGAATTTGAAAAAGGGGATTCTCTTAAGGAAAAAGTTTTTAAAAATTTGTCAAAAACCTAATTCACCCCTTTTTTAGATTTTTCAAGATTTATATACTAGATGTTTTTGTACAATTTATTTGACCTAGGCAATCCAAACACGATGAAGTGTTAAAACAAGGATTAGAGTTTTAACCTGGAGTCATACCAAGGATGGATTGGTATTTTTGTCGGATGTATACATTGGCTCCTTGAGCTAAAGCTTGAGGGATTGAGCTGAGGAAAGCTTGCTTTAGACTAACATCTGCACCAAGAAGGTAAAATAATTGAGTCATGCGTTGCAAATGTTTATCTAAATCAGATCTTTGAAAAGAGTAACATTTCATTTGGAGGAGGGAAGTCATTAGGTCTGAGAATGAAAACTTGACTGAAAGGGAAATATGGATTGACTTCGAGATTTTAATGTGTTTGAAAAGAGTGGTAGAGAGAAGAAGACCAATCAATAAGTCCAAAACCAATATTAACAACTACAAAGAGCAAATGAAGATAGCACAAATAAAAGCAAGTGATAAGTGTAGAAAAAGAAACACAATGATCTATAGTAGTTCGATCTCTCCAAAATCTATATCATACCTTGAGCCCGCACTCAAGGATTTCAATCAATCCAATAAATGCTAAAGTCAAGGAATTATATAAGAGACGCACTCTTAAAGGGTTTTACACCAATAACCTCTTTTCCAATCCAAGAAAGAAGGCTCACCCTCACTAAAAAAGTTTGTGTCTCAAGAAAACCTTGAATACACCAAGTTTGTGATAGAGATTACCAAACAAGATAGCAAATATTCAACAATTCTAGCACCAATTCACATTTGCTTTGGAATCCTTGGATAATCACATGAATCAATAAACAATGAAATTTTTTCTTTAATATTTAATGTTCTCAAGATAATAGCATGTAATTTCATCAATCTTACTCCAAATCTAAGTTTCTAGCCTTTTACATAGCTCAAAAATTCAAATATAGTGTTCAAAAAATGGCTAGTTGACCGAATCAGGCTTACTCTATCTAAGTTGATCATCCACAACTCAATTATAGAAATCGTTAAACATGATACAAGAGAGGCTCACCCAACAAGAGTTTTACTCCACAATCTCTTTTCAATTCCACAATCAATATCCACTCTCTCAAAAGGGTTTTATATCCTCAAGAAAACCTTGCTTAAAGCAAGTAGATGAAGTAAGAGAATAAGATATTACCAATTAGTTGGTAGATGGAGACAAAACTAGCACCACTTCACCTTTTATCTATACAATCCTAAAAAGTTACTTTGAAGCACAAGACGAAAGAGAACTTTTTAATGTTCAAATGATTTGGAAGTATAAAGATTCTTAAAGTACTCAAAACTACTCAAAATTTTGAAATTTATAACTTTTACAGGGTTTGAAATTCAATTTCAAAGACTAGTAACGGTAAAGTTCGATCGACCAAACATGCACTATTGCATCCGACTAATTGTCCAAACTTCTCTGTCTACCAGGCTGCCAAGATAAATTCAGTTGACCGAACTTGGACATATGTGTCCGAAATGATCGCCCAAATTTCTCTAGAAATTTAGCAGTCAAGATTCCAATTTGGACTCCAAATCCCAATTGGAGTCTAACTATTCAAACTTTATTAAAATATTTGAAAATTAACTACAACAAGTTTAAAATAATTTTAGACTAAGAAATAAGTCATTTAAAAACTTTTGTACTACAAGTTGTTATCCAATACTTGGTAAATCAAGGACGATCAAAACCTTTTAAGATTTAAAAACCAAGTTTTATGATCTCTTATGAATTCTTTAGATTCCAAGGACATCAGGTTTGCAAGAAGATACCTATTAAGCAAAGGTAAACCTACACTAGTATCTTCGAAACCTTCAATCCCTAGGACAACTCCATATTCTTCAACTATTTGAGTACATTTGAGATGTCCTTTCATATTAGCTTTAAGGCAATGAGATCAATTTGCTTCTTCAATCCATTAATCCTATCACACAACAATTACCCAAGTTAGCTTATATCAATGTAATGAGAATCAAGAAGAGCCAAGATCAAGTGATCAAGACCCGTTAAAGATCTCCACTGGTCCAATCACAAGAGCTAAGGCTAAGAGGATGAAAGAGGCCTTGATAACATTGCTTGAAAGCATAAGGAATAAACAACCAAAAGATGATGAGCTTTAAAGGGTGTATTCTGTACAAGGAGGATCAATGATGGTGAATTTATTACCTGCAAGCTGCCCAACCACTTGGGAGTCTATTTGGGCACAACATTGATGTCCAAGATGACAATTAAAGGGCTCAAAACCTCATCATAAGGGCTGGACGAAATTTTCTTATTTTTACAAGACTTTTAATTAATTTTTAATTTTGTTTGGGCTGAGATCTTTTATTTCTTAAAAGCCCATATCCATTCTTTTATTTTAATCCTTAGTTGGATTTAATTAGCTAAAAATAGCAGCAAATCCAAGCCCATTAAGCACTTTTATTTTCAGCCACCTAATCAAAATCCAAAACCAATTAGGTTAAAGTTTTGAGATATTTATTTATATAGGATATTGTCAGAAACTTCAGAACACTATGTCATTGATATTTTAGCGAGAATGCATACTCTCTTTGGTTCTAAAAGAACTTCTTCAACTTATCAAGTTATTTAACTTGTGGCATTCATCCATCTGAATTATACCTTAAGTTTTTATCTTTATTGATAACGGGTTTAAGATTTTAGTTTTATACATTTGGTTCTTGGGTCATATATCTAACTGGTTAAGGGTTCTTGAAGCCTTTTTCACATATCCTTGGACATTTGTGGAAGTTTGCTTTTGAGTTCTAAGTTTTTATACCTAGGGTTCGCATCATCTTGGTATCAGATAGATTACTTTCCTTCTAACAAAAAAAAAAAGAGAATATTCTGGACCTTTAACACCAGAATATTCTAGATCTTACATTCTGTTAAAAAAATGAAAAAGAAGACTAAAGAAAAAAGGTCAATTGGAGAAGAAAAGGAAAGAAGATTCCTAGACTCATAAGGATTGGGCACCACTCCTAAAGATTCTCCTAATTCTATTAGGAAATCTATTTCAGATATCCTTTAAGATCTCCTAACTCTTTTAGGAAATTAAAATATACTTCCTAAATCTACTTCCATCAGATTTTTTTTCCTAATCCTTTTAGGAAATCAAAGTCTATTCCCATTAGTGTTTCCTAATTCCTTTAGGAAAGCAGAAAAATAGTTGCTTCCTATTATGATTTCTCCTATTCTTTTCAATACGTAGGAACTATAATTGACTAAATTCTAATACTTCCATTTACTTCCATAAATTTGATCTACATCATTCATTTGTTGAATTACTACAAACTTCACAATTTGATTTGATCGATTAGTTCTCAAAGAACTAAAAAGAGAGTTTGTTGAGTGGTAAAAGCCTGTGTTAGATCATTACAAGAAAAAAGATAAAATAGAGAGATACACGAGAGAAAGTGAGGATTATTTTCCCATAATATTTAAAATTACATAATACGTGATGGCTTCCAAGGAACACTTGGAAAGTTCTTATAGTGCATAAAACTCTTTTGTCATGCAGGCCATGCAACAAGAATTCTGAAGACTACACACGGCAATGAAAGATATTAAGGATTGATTGAATGGCCATAAGCAAATCTTATCAAGCATGCCAAGAGGCCAACCAAGAAGAAATCCCATTGCAACTCCTAATGTATCACGAGTTACAAGGAGAGCTGCACGAGTTGAACATGAAGGAGAAAGAATCCGAGGAACAAG
This sequence comes from Rauvolfia tetraphylla, assembly GCA_030512225.1. NCBI lineage: Eukaryota > Viridiplantae > Streptophyta > Magnoliopsida > Gentianales > Apocynaceae > Rauvolfia > Rauvolfia tetraphylla. The sequence goes on from JAJQKT010000050.1 coordinate 368,077, forward strand.
AAGAGGATGAACCCAGCCATTAATCCGAAGGAGAAAGAACTAACTACGACCGACAGAGACGTGTTGGGAGAAGAAGGAGAGATTGAGTAGATAGAAATTTGGGGAGCATAAAGATGAAAATTCCACCATTCCAAGGCAAGAGTGATCCCAATTTATATCTTGAGTGGGAACAAATGGTGGAGATGGTTTTCGAGTGCCATAACTATTCAGAGGAGAAAAATGTAAAATAGTTGCTGTTGAATTTACTGATTATGCACTCATTTTGACATGCAATCCGAGGAAGAAAAGATGGAGACGATGGAATTTTCGGCTTGAACAAACAAAGACTCAACATTTCGAACAAACCAACAATTCTTATACACACAAGATAATTAAATTCCTACGACACCTCTTAGAAACTTGTTCTAAGCAATCCTGATAATAAGAATTTAACCAAGTAAGAAGAACACTTACACGCCACAATCGGAAATCTCAATTGATAAGTGAAAGTGTAATTCTTGGAGTAACAAGAGTAAGAGGAATCAACCCTCTCAAAGTGGTGGTGGCAGCCCCTCTCAAATGACACTCAAAATCTAACCTAATTGCCTCAAAGAAGGCTACTTATAGCTAGGGTAAGATATGAAAGGGTTGGGCTTAATGATACATGTAAGCCCAACATAAAACAAGACATAAAATAAATCCAACAAGATTGGCAGCCCAAGTTTTAGAAACATAACTTCCTCTTGGACTTGAGTCTATTACATAGCCTTCAAGTAGTAAAACCATCCGACCTAAATATTTGAGACAAATGGACCAAGTTGGGCTGCGGTCCAACTAATTCTCCTCCAACAGGTTTGGTTAACTCTATCCTCTTCAAATGTTGGTCCACATAGGCAAATAAGGCCTCCTGAAGTGCCTTAGCCCTAGCTCTGGTCATTGCTCGCATCAGTCCCTCCCTCCTCACGAAGATTCGTCCTCGAATCTGGATCCATATCAAAAGGAGAAATGCCAGCAACATTAAAGGTCGCGGAAACACCATACTCACCTGGCAGATCAAGCTTGTAGGCATTGTTATTGATTCTTTCTATCACTTGAAATGGACCATCTCCTCTAGGAGTTAATTTGGACTTTCGCTGGACAGGAAACCGTCCCTTCCTTAGGTGTACCCAAACCCAATCACTGGGTTCAAAAGTCACCAATTTTCGTCCTTTATTGGCTTGTTTGGCATAGACCTTATTCTTCTGCTCAATATACTGTCTTGCCTTCTCGTGTAGGTTCCATACCAGTTCAGCTTTGCTCTTACCATCTGTACTAGACAACTCATGCAAAGGTAAAGGCACCAAATCCAAAACAGTTAAAGGATTAAAGCCATATACAAGTTCAAATATTGAATAACCTGTGGTTGAGTGCACACTCCGGTTATATGCAAACTCGATAAATGGTAAACTTTCATTCCAAGTTTTAAGATTCTTACCAACGACAACACGTAGTAAGGTACCTAAGGTCCTATTGACAACCTCGGTTTGACCGTCAGTCTGTGGGTGACATGTAGTAGAATAAAGCAGTTTGATACCCAATTTGCCCCACAACACACGCCAAAAATGACTTAGAAATTTAGCATCTCTATCAGAAACAATAGACCTAGGAAGGCCATGCCTTAGAAATTTAGCATCTCTATCAGAAACAATAGACCTAGGAAGGCCATGCAATCTAACAACATCTTTGAAAAATAAATCAGCCACTTGCACAACATCATCAGTCTTATGGCATGCAATGAAATGTGCCATCTTACTAAACCTATCAACAACAACGAAAATGCTATCTTATCCCTTTTTGTTCTTAGGCAAACCCAAAACAAACTCCATAGAGATATCAGTCCATGGTTCAGCAGGTACAGATAAAGGGGTATACAAACCATGAGGTTTAACAGTAGATTTTGCCTGCCTACATGCAATACACTTTGTACACACACGTTCCACATCCTTACGCATACCGGGCCAAAAAAAATGTTCTTGCAAAATATCCAAAGTCTTAGCAACCCCAAAATGTCCCATCAATCCTCCACTATGAGCCTCAAGCAGGAATAAAGTACGCATAGAACAGTTAGGCATACACAATTGATTACCCCGAAAGAGATAGCCATCATGCTTATAGAATTTCTGGAATGCAGTATGTTCACAAGCAGAATATACAGTAGCAAAATCGTCATCAGAAACATATAATTCCATAAGCTGCTCAAATCCTAATAATTTAGAATGTAGAGTAGTAATCAAAAAATACCTGCTAGATAAAGCATCTGCTACCACGTTCTCCTTGCCTTGCTTGTATTGCAGTACATAGGGAAAGGTTTCTAGAAACTGCACCTAGGTGGCATGTCGCTTGCTCAGCTTGCCCTGTCCCTTCAAGTGCTTTGAAGACTCATGATCGGTCCTAATGACAAACGCTCTAGGTTGGAGATAATGTTGCCACACTTCCAATGCTCTCACAACTGCATACAACTCCTTGTCATATGTGGGGTAATTGAGTTGTGCACCACTAAGCTTCTCGCTAAAATATGCAACTGGTTTGTTCTCCTGCAAAATCACAGCACCTATACCAATCCCAGAAGCATCACATTCAACCTCAAAAGCTTTCTCAAAATCAGGTAAACATAAAATAGGGGCAGAAAAGTCCTTCACAAACCTCCTATAGAAACTAGCAAGTCCATGAAAACTCCTCACCTCACTCACACTCTTAGGAGTTGGCCAATCCTGGATAGCCTTCACCTTTTCACTATCAAACTCAACTCCCTGAGAACTGATTATAAACCCCAAAAATACTAACCGATCAATGCAAAATGTACACTTCTTAAGGTTTGCATACAGTTTTTCCTGTCTAAGTACATCTAAGACACACCTCACATGCATTACATGCATATCCAAATTAGTGCTATATACCAAGATGTCATCAAAGTAAACAACCACAAACTTGCCAAGAAATCCATGCAAGACATGATTCATCAATCTCATAAAAGTGTTGGGTGCATTTGTCAAACAAAATGGCATAACTAACCACTCATACAACCCATACTTAGTTTTGAAAGCAGTTTTCCATTCATCCCCTGGTTTCATTCTAATTTGGTGGTATCCACTTTTCAAATCAATTTTTGTAAAAATACATGCACCATGCAGTTCATCAAGCATATCATCTAGCCTAGGGATAGGATGACGATACTTTACAGTGATTTTATTCACGGCTCTACAATCCACACACATCCTCCACGTTCCATCCTTCTTTGGCACCAACAACACAGGTACGGCATAAGGACTCAAGCTTTCTCTGACATGCCCTTTCTCCAATAGCTCGTCCACTTGATTCTGAAGCTCCTTTGTTTCCTCAGGATTACTCCGGTAAGCTGGGCGATTAGGTATCTGAGCTCCAGGAACGAAGTCTATCTGGTGCTCTATGCCTCTCAAGGGTGGCAGTCCCGGGGGCATCTTCTCAGAAAAGACATCCGCATAATCCTGCAAAAGAGATGAAAACACGCTAGGCAAAGAATCAAGAGGGTTAGTGTTAGAAACTAAACACTCTCTATATCTTACTATGACTAGTGCTCTCTTCTCCCCAATTGCTCTTCTCATGTCTTTTCCCCTCGCATACAAGTTCACTTTTCTTTCTTTCTTTTCAATGCAATCACTCACATTTGGGCCACTTTCAATTTTCTTTTTGGCCTCTTTTCCCTCTTTAATTTTGTTATGTTCACTTTGCCCTGAATCCCCCTCGCCTTTACTTATCTTTTGATTTGGTCCAAGTATAGTTCACGAGGTGATAGAGGTATACTGAATGAAATTTCTAACCTTAAATTTGAAGGAGTTTCTATTGGTATAACCATCATGTGATACCTTCCTATCAAACTACCAAGGCCTCCCAAGGAGTATATGACCAGCCTCCATGGGCACCACATCACACAACACATCATCCTCATATCTACCAATTGAGAAAGTCACCAATACTTGTTTAGTTACCTTCACATCCTCACTATCATTAAACCATTGTAGCTTATAAGGTTCTAGATGTCTCATGCAAGTCAACCCCAATTTCTCTACCATGGTGGTACTAGCTGCATTGGTACAACTTCCCCCATCAATGATCAAATTGCACACTTTTCCTCCCACTAAACACCTTGAATGAAAGAGATTTTCTCTTTGATCTACAATCTCATCTGCAGCCCTAGTACTCAATACTCTCCTGACTACCAGTGCTTCCCCTGTAACAGCCCTCTCAAAGCAATCATCATCATCAAAGTTATTTTCAAGAACAAATTCAGATTCACTACTGCTATCCTCGGAATCAATCACTCCATTGTCTCTCATAATCATAATCTTTTTATTAGGACATTGAGATGCAATATGACCAGTTCCGAAGCATTTAAAACATTTCATAGAAGAATGCTTACTAGAGGTAGCTTGGGTGTTGGAGGTACCTTTCATTTCAGATCCCCCGATTGGTTTCTTTGGTGCTTCCTTGAAGTCCACTCCCTTATCCTTAGGTTTATCCTCCCTTTTAGGCCATCTAGAGTTCCATGCATAGCTGGAATTCGCTCCACTCCTCGCTGCCAACCTAGCCTTTAGCTGTCTCTCCACCTTCATGGCCATGTTCACCATGTCCTCAATCTCTAGATAGTGTTGTAGCTCCACAACATTGGCTATTTTTCTATTGAGCCCACTCAAAAATCTAGCCATTGTAGCCTCCGGATCTTCCTCTATGTTGCCTCGGATCATAGCTACTTCCATCTCCTTGTGATAGTCTTCAAATAATTTAGACCCTTCAGTGAGTCGTTGAAGTTTTTGGTGCATCTCCCTATAGTAGTAAGAAGGTACAAAACGCTTCCTCATGCATGCCTTCATTGCTCCCCACGTAGCAATCGGCAACTCTCCATTTCTCCTCCTAGATGTCACCGTTTGATCCCACCATATTAGTGCATAATCTGTAAACTCAACGGCTGCAAGTTTTACCTTCTTATCCTCAAAAAAGTTGTGGCACTCAAAAATCAGGTCCACCTTCCTTTCCCACTCCAAGTAGGCGTCTGCGTCGTTCCTCCCTTTGAATGCTGGAATCTGCATTTTAATGGATTTGAGGTCTCCGTCTCTTCTATTAAATTGTAAGTCTCTTTGAAGTCTCCTAGGTCTACGTGCCTCAAACTCCTCCTCCTCCTCAAATTCTTCCTCCTCTGTTCATACCGAGGTAGAGGTCGACGAGGTGGTGGTTGTTGTTGGCGCACTCCTGCACGTCTTCCCTGAGGTTTCACATGCCTCTCTTGTCTGATCTCATCAATTTGTTCTCTTATCTCAACAAAGGCTTGGTTGAACCTGTCAAATTGTTGCTGCATAGCTTTCGAAGTGAAAGCAATATTTACATCACCCCCTTGGTGCTCCTCGGTGCTACCTCCCTGTGACATTGCGAAGTGATATTATACCTGCAAAACAGTGTTAGTGATAAACAACCTCACACACTCCCTCACGTATTTCACTCGAATGTTGTCACTCCCCTCGTGTTTATGTCACGACAATGATACCCTCAAATGAGCTCACACACTCTTGCCTTTTAACACTCAAATTCCTCTTAAACTCAAGCTACACTTCAGAACCGAACTCAACAAATCAACCAGTCCGATTGAAGCCCAAATAACAAACTCAAACCAGTACAATAACAGTAGCTTACAATCTTCCAAGTATCAAAACAACTACTAGCCCACTGACAATAGGTTACAATCGTCACAGTAGCAAGTAACAACCAATACACTAAACAGTCCAACAACAATAATCTTGGAAGCTCCAAACAAGAATTATAACAAGCTAACAATTGGAACAACCAAAAAAATTTTTAAAACTGCTTATCACAAGTAACTCAAAATGGTCCAACAAGAAGTATGAATATGCTAGGAAACAAAAAAAATTTATTTTTTTTCGAACCGCTCTTTTTTTTTTCTTCTTTTCTTGTTTGAAATATGCTAGGAAGAAAAGATGGAGACGATGGAATTTTCGGCTTGAACAAACAAAGACTCAACTTTCTAACAAACCAACAATTCTTATACACACAAGATAATTAAATTCCTACGACACCTCTTAGAAACTTGTTCTAAGCAATCCCGATAATAAGAATTTAACCAAGTAAGAAGAACACTTACACGCCACAATCGGAAATCTCAATTGATAAGTGAAAGTGTAGTTCTTGGAGTAACAAGAGTAAGAGGAATCAACCCTCTCAAAGTAGTGGCGGCAGCCCCTCTCAAATGACACTCAAAATCTGACCTAATTGCCTCAAAGAAGGCTACTTATAGCTAGGGTAAGATATGAAAGGGTTGGGCTTAATGATACATGTAAGCCCAACATAAAACAAGACATAGAACAAATCCAACAAGATTGGCAGCCCAAGTTTTAGAAACATAACTTCCTCTTGGACTTGAGTCCATTACATAGCCTTCAAGTAGTAAAATCATCCGACCTAAATATTTGAGACAAATGGACCACGTTGGGCTGCGGCCCAACTAATTCTCCTCCAACAGGTTTGGTTAACTCTATCCTCTTCAAATGTTGGTCCACATAGGCAAATAAGGCCTCTTGAAGCGGCTTAGCCCTAGCTCTGGTCATTGGCCCAACCGGTATAATTAGCTCTTTATTGGACACGTCCAAACCATCATACTAATCCGTAGTCTTGCTCGCATCACATTTGGTGGGATCAATTGTTCATTACTAGGCATAGAAATAGAGAAAGGCCTGTCTCTACTTGGGAAGAAATGAAAACAATCGTGATACCACAAGGAGATGGAGATTGCAATGATTAGGGATGATGTTGAGGAAGAAAGAGAAGCTACTATGGCCAAAATTTTAATGGCCTCAACCACGAAATTGGAGGACATGGTACATATGTCCATTAAGGTGGAAAGACAAATCAAGAGGAAGGGATCTTCAAGAGCTTGTGTTGGTTTGAAATTTGGGGCTGGGCTCATCTTGGAAGAACAATTTGAGCCAAAAGGACGAAAAGGTAGCTTCTAAAACAAAGGAAGATGTTCGAGCAAAGGGAGTCACCTCTACTCGAGATAAAGGTACCAATTCTCAAACCCAAAGAAAAAGAGATCTAAAATGTTTTTAAGTGTTTGGGAATAGGTCACATATCCTCTCAATGTCCAAATAAAAAAGTCATGGTGATTAGGGATGATAGTGACATTGTGACCGAAGGAAGTGGAGATGAGGAGATGCCGCCTTTAATGGAGGAAAGTGAAGAAGACGAAAGGAGAGAAGAAGAATGTGGGGCTGTTAGAGATGCCTTAGTGGCTAGAAGATCATTAAAATTGCAAGCTAAGGAGGGTGACAATGAGGTACAAAGGGAAACTATCTTCCATACTCGATGTCATGTTCTTGAACAAGTTTGTAATGTTATAATTGATAGCGGGAGTCATACAAGGCTAGTACTTTGTTGGTAAACAAATTGAAGCTAGGGTTGAGAGGGGGAAATTCTGCTAGTTGAAACATACAAATAGCTGGTCAACAGGCAAGTCATGGTCACATTATCCGTTGGGAAATACAAGGACCAGATTCTTTGTGATATAGTGCCCATGCAAGCAAGTCATATTTTGTTGGGCAAACCATGGCAATATAATCGAAGGGTTACTCATGATGGATATAGCAATAAGTATTTATTTGTATTCAATGGAATATCCATAACTCTCTCACCCTTTCCCAAAAACAAGCGAATGAGGATCAAAGAAGGATCCAAGAATACTATAAAAAAGAGGCTGCTGAGAGGGGGAAAAAAGAGAGGGAAAATTGAAAAAGATTCAAAAAAAAGAGAGGCCTAGAGATAAAATAGAGAAGAGAGGAGAATGAAAAAAAAAGGAGAAGAAGCTGAGTATTTTTATGAGCGCAAAGGATATTGTGTGAGAGCTGAGTTTAGAACATCCTTTGTACATACTTTGGTGCAGGGAAGTTTTTGTTGCTATTAATGAAACTAACTTCTTTGCCTAGCATTGTTTGTACTCTTTTGCGGGAATTCTCTGATGTATTTCTAGAAGAACGGCCAAAAGGATTATCGCATTTGAGAGGAATTGAACATCAAATAGACCTCATTCCTGGAGCACCAATTCCGAACAACCATCTTATAGATGCAATCCAAAAGAAACGAAAGAGATACAAGGACAAGTTGATGAACTCTTGGAGAAAGGCCTTGCAAGAGAAAGTATGAGTCCAAGTGTTGTATGAGTGATTAGTAATGCCTTTTGGTTTAACTAATACACCAAGTACTTTCATGCATTTAATGAACCATGTTTAATTTGACGACATCTTAATCTATAGTAAGAATTTGGAGGAACATGTTTGTCATCTAAGGGTTGTTCTAGTGGTACTTAGAAGGGAGAACTTATATGCTAAATTACAAAAAGTGTGCCTTCTGTACAATGAGGTAAATTTTCTTGGTTATATTGTCAATGCTAATGGCATTCAAATTGATCAAGAGAAGGTAAAGGCGATAAGAGAATGGCCGCAACCTGCCAATGTTAGTGAGGTAAGAAGTTTTTCATGGATTTCCTGGCTTTTATAGAAGGTTTATTAAGAACTTCTCTACAATTATTGCACCTTTGATTGAATGCATTAAGAAGAATGTAGGTTTTAAGTGGGAAAATAGCAAGACGATGCTTTTAATGAATTGAAAGAAAAGTTGTGTTCTGCTTCTTTACTTGCATTACCTAATTTCACTAAACTTTTGAGATTGGATGTGATGCTAGTGGAATAGGTATAGGTGATGTAGTTATGCAAGAAGGAAGGCCAATAACTCATTTTAGTTAAAAACTAAATGGGACTGTTCTAAAGTATCCAACCTATGATAAGGAGTTATATGCCTTAATCAGATCATTGCAAATTTGGCAACATTATCCAAGGCCAAAAGAATTTGTTGTTCATACTGATCATGAAAGCATGAAGTTCTTGAAGGGACAAACAAAGTTCAATCAATGCCATGCAAGATGGGTTGAATTCATTGAGTCCTTTCCTTATTTGATCAAGTATAAACATGGTAAGGATAACATTATTGCTGATGCTTTATCTCGCAGGTATGTTCTTATTGCTAAGTTAGATTCCAAATTACTTGGTTTTGAACATATTAAAGAATTATATGTGGGTGATCATGATTTTACTAACATATATGGAGCATGTGAGCATTCAGCATTTGGAATGTTTTATAGACATGATGGATACTTGTTCAGAGAGAATAAATTATGCGTACCTCAAACATCCATAAGAGAGCTTTTAGTAAGAGAAGCACATGGGGGTCGTTTGATGGGGCATTTTGGCATTAAGAAGACTTTAGATGTGTTGAGGGAACATTTTTTTTCTGGTTACATATGAAACGAGATGTTGAAAGGCTATGTAAAAAGTGTATTACTTGCAAACAAGCTAAATCTAAGGTTATGCCACATAGTTTGTATTCACCATTACCTATCCCTTACGAACCTTGGGCTAATATTTTCATGGATTTTGTTCCAGGATTACCTGGATCAAAAAGTGGAAAGGATTCTATTTTTGTTGTTGTTGGTAGGTTTTTTAAAATGGCACATTTCATACCTTGCAAGAAATACCTAAGAGTATTGTAAGTGATAAAGATGTCAAGTTCTTGAGCTACTTTTGGAAACCTTTGTGGGGTAAGTTGGGAACAAAATTGCTATTCTCTACAACATGTCACCCTCAAACTGATGGCCAAACTGAGGTAATAAATTGAACTTCAACTATTTTATTGCATCCAATTATTAAAGGAAAGGATTGGGTAGAAAGTCTACCTCATGTGGAGTTTGTATATAATAGGAGTGTACATTTAGCCACTAATTATTCACCTTTTGAAATTGTTCATGGTTTGAATCCATTAAGTCCCGTAGATTTGAAGCCTTTGCCAATTGAGGAATGAGCTAACTTGGATGGTAAGAAGAAAGCTGAAGTTATTCGTTCTTTGCATGAAAAAGTGAGGTTGCGTATTGAACGAAGGACTAAGCAATATGTTGACAAACAAAATAAAGGGTGAAAGCAAGTGTTACTTGAACTTGGTGATTGGGTTTGGGTTTATATGAGGAAAGAAATATTTCCCCAACAAAAGAAGTCCAAGTTGAATCCAAGGGGTGACGGACCGTTTCAAATGATTGAAAAGATTAATGACAATGCTTACAAAATTGATCTACCTGGTGAGTATGGTAATGTTAGCACTACATTCAACATTTCTGACTTATCCCTCTTTGATGTCGGAGTTGATTCGACGATGAATCCTTTCGAGGAGAGAGGGATTAATGAGAATCAAGAAGTGCCAAGATCAAGTGATCAAGACCTGTTAAAGATCTCCGCTGGTCCAATCACAAAAGCTAAGGCTAAGAGGATAAAAGAGACCTTGATAGCATTGCTTGAAAGCGTGACAAATAAACAACCAAAAGATGATGATATTCCAAGTGTGTATTCTGCACAAGGATGATCAATGATGGTGAATTTATTACATGCAAGCTGTCTAACCACTTGGGAGCCTATTGGGCTAGATGAAATTCTCTTATTTTTAGGAGTCTTTTAATTAATTTTTAAGTTTGTTTGGGCTAAGAACTTTTATTTATTAAAAGCCCTTATCCATTCTTTTATTTTAATCCTTAGTTGGATTTAATTAGCTAAAAATAGCTACAAATCCAACCCCACTAAGGACTTGTGTTTTCAGCCACCTAATCAAAATCCAAAACCAATTAGGTTAGGGTTTTGAGATATCTATTTATATAGAATCTTTTCAAAATTTTCAGAAATTATGTCATTGATATTTTAGTGAGAATACATACTCTCTTTGGTTCTTAAAAGAACTTCTTAAACTTATCAAGTTATTCAACTTGTGGCATTCATCCCTTTGAATTATACCTTAAGTTCTTGTCTTTATTGATAATGGGATTAAGGTTTTAGTTTATACCTTTGGTTCTTGGATCATATATCCAACAGGTTTAGGGTTCTTGAAGACTTTTTTCACACATCCTTGGGCATTTATGGAAGTTTGCTGTTGGGTTCTAGGTTTTTATACCTAGGGTTTGCATCACAATATTTGTCATTCATCAAGACTGTAAGATTTGCCTTCAGGGCTTACAATCTCCCCATTTTTTATGATGACAAACTTTGATGCAAAATGTGATGTATTTAGATAATGTAACACAAAGAAGCATTAATGTCATAGATGAATGATAAACAATTTAGCACAATGACATTTAAATGGCTCAAGATAAGCCTATGGACCCAACCAATCTCTATATACCTCCTTCCTTGCATCAAGATAGAAAATATAGCTTTAAAGCATTCAGAATACTTTCTAAGAGAGGTTTTAGAGGTTAGAAAAGATTCTTTTAACTCTCCCTTAGATTGTGCTCATTTTTCAACAAGTTTTGACTTGAAGTGTTATAATTCTGATCTTTGAAAATTCAAGTCCAAATTGCAAAATATTCAAGGTTGTTCAACCACTTTGGGACAGGTCAAGACAATTTTGAGTGAAAATAGCAAAATCAGCATTTTTAACATGAAAGTTCGGCCATTTGAACTTTTGGCCTGCATCCGAACTTCAAATCTAAACTTTTGGTAAAAGTTTTCTAGCATTGAATTTTGCAATATGTTCTTAAAATCAATTACTCAAGCATCAAGTCAAGGTAATCAACTAGAGCAAACATTCATAATCATCATATAAGTTCATCAATGCTCAACTCCTTTTCAACCATAATCATCAACTTAACTCATAACAACAATTTATCAATCACAATCATCAAATTCACATCAACTCAAACCCATAACAGCAATTCATCAACCACAATCATTAACTTCATATCAACTCAAACTCATAACAGCAATTATGTACATTCTACAATCACTTCTTCTCCTCTTTTTGTCATCAACAAATTTGAGATGATCAAAGTGAAGTATCATTAACCAAAGAAGCTCTCAACACTAATGTTTCATTATTGAGCTTCACAAAAACATTACATAAGCTAAGAAGGCACATTGAAATATGAAATGAGAAAATACATAGGTTATACTAGATACACAAGCCAAGAGTGACGCAAAACTTATAGAAGTTAGAAAAGCAATAAATAGAGATAGATTTGAGAAGAGCTTAGTCTTGGGTTCTTTTCATGGTCTAAACTCCATATTTGTTGGTGGTGATAGCCATTGATGCGAACCCTAAGTATAGAAACCTAGAACCCAATAGCAAACTTCCACAAATGCCCAAGGATGTGTGAAAAAGGCTTCAAGAACCCTTAACCCGTTGGATATATAACCCAAGAACCAAAGGTATAAACAGAAATCCTAAACCCATTATCAATAAAGATAAGAACTTAAGGTATAATTCAAAAGAATGAACTCCGCAAGTTGAATAACTTGATAAGTTCAAGAAGTTCTTTCAAGAACCAAAGAGAGAATGTATTCTCACAAAAATATTAATAACATCATGTTCCTCCCCTTTTTTTCTAAAATGATCCTATATAAACAGACATCTGAAAACCCTAACCTGATTGGTTTTGGATTTAGAGTTGGTGGCTGAAACACAAGTCCTTAATGGGCTTAGATTTGCAGCTAATTAAATCCAACTAAGGACTAAAATACAAAAATAGATATGGGATTCAATAATTAAAATTTCTTAGCCCAAACAAACTTAAAAACTAATTAAAAGACTCCTAAAATTTAGGAAATTTCGTCCAAGCCTTAGGCTGAATTTTTTAGCCCATCAATTTGGCTGCCCAATGGACTCCAAAGTAGTTGAACAGCTTGCTTGCAGTAAATTAATGATTGTTGATCCATCTTGTACATAATATAGGCTTGAAAAACTCATTTGTTATTGGACTAGTTGACATCTTCAATGGATCTTGATCACTTAAGATGATGCGAACCCTAAGTATAGAAACCTAGAACCCAACAGCAAACTTCCACAAATGCCCAAGGATGTGTGAAAAGGCTTCAACAACCCTTAACCCGTTGGATATATAACCCAAGAACCAAAGGTATAAACAGAAACCCTACACCCGTTATCAATAAAGATAAGAACTTAAGGTATAATTCAAATGAATGAACTCCGCAAGTTGAATAACTTGATAAGTTCAAGAAGTTCTTTCGAGAACCAGAGAGAGAATGTATTCTCACAAAAATATTAATAACATCATGTTCATGTATTCTAATTTCTAGAAAGATCCTATATAAATAGACATCTCAAAACCCTAAGGACTAAAATACAACAATAGATATGGGCTTCAATAATTAAAAGTTCTTAACCCAAACAAACTTAAAGGTTGTTTTTAGTTTTCTTTATATTGTCGTTGGCACTTTCGAGCCCTTTACTTTATTTATATTTATTTATATTTAATTTATATTTATCGAAATGAAATTGCTAAACTAATTAAAAGACTCCTAAAATTTAGGAAATTTCGTCCAAGCCTTAGGCTGAATTTTTTAGCCCATCAATTTGGCTGCCCAATGGACTCCAAAGTAGTTGAACAGCTTGCTAGCAGTAAATTAATGAATGTTGATCCATCTTGTACACAATATAGGCTTGAAAAATTCATTTGTTATTGGACTAGTGGACATCTTCAATGGATCTTGATCACTTAAGTTTGGCGCCTCTAGATTCTCATCATTCCCTCTTTCCTCGAAAAGATTCGTCCTCGAATCTAGTCCTACATCATCAGAGCACATAATAAGTTCAAAAGAAACAAACGCAAAAGAAAATTCAGCTTAATAAGCGCATGTATGGGAAGAGGCGTACATAATTGGATCCAAGCAATATGCAACCTTTTGAGCAAAGAATCTCATATAAAAATGAAACATTTTAACACATATCAAGGGAATAGTTTGCATGCTCTTCAACCAAGGCTCTTCACAGCGTTGCAACAAAAATAAATTATACAAAAGTTCTGTTCCCTTCATCGCATTAGCCATCTCATTTAAATAGAAGGAACGAATTTATTCAAGAAATGGGTCTTTAAATGGTAAATGGAAACAAAGACTTCCTTCAAGCACATGCATAAATTTAAATTCATGAAGTATGCAAGTAGAAATCCCAACATATCAATCCCATCGCAAACTTCATAAGTTCTTAGCATCTTAAACAACTCTTTGAAGGGTAAATGGTTTTTCCAAAGCCTTCCACAACAAAAATCTCCATTATCAAGCAAGGAATAAGTATTAGTTAGACCATGCAAAATGTAGTTCTTCAACATTCCTGCCACACTTTTTCCAAAATCACACAAAGTTATTTGTCCAAAATTTTGCAATGATTCTAAACTACAAGGTATCTCAAGATATGAAATAGATGCGTGACCATGAATATTTCCTAGAATTCTCTCAATATCAAAATTTCTACACATATTTATCACATGATCATCTTCAACTAATAAGGCATATGTAGAGCTATTAAAATCAAGAGAACTTCTATGATCATTCAAGCACTTTTGCAAATGATTCCTATAAACAAATGAAACACCATTTAAGCAAGTAAAATCAAGAGTCATAAGACAAGTCACAAGATAATAGCAAGCAGGTAAGAACAATTTATCTTCCTTGAAGAAAAATTCAAAGCATGGACTATGAAAATAAGGATAGAAGCTTATTGGTGGTTTTATGATTTTCATGCCAAGCTTTCCTTCTATATTCTTACTTGAAGCTCCAAAATCCTGCACAAATGAATAAACACTAGGCAAAAAATGAGTTAGTTTGTTAGAAAATAAGCTACACTCTTCACTTGAAATTGAGTTCATAAGTGGCTTTAGAATGAAAGTATTAACACACTCTCTTTCTTTTTCAAATTCACTCATGCTCTTTTGATCTCTTTTCTCAAGAATCTTCAACCTCAACTTTTCTGTTGTGCACTCTTTTTCTTTTCCCTCATAGTTACTTTCATTTTGTTGAAGCTCACACTCTCTACACTTCTTTCTTTCAAGCTCATAGTCCCTCTTTTCTTTTGTTCTCTCAACATCCTCACTTTTCTCGACCAAAGTAGGACAAACTTCTTGTTTGCAATTATTCACTTCATTAGCTTCACATTCAACTTTTTCATCCTTCTTTGATGGTTATTCAATAAGTTCAGTGTCCTTTTGAGGTTCAAAAGTTTCCACCTTGCTTTCTTTTGCAAGTGGTATAGTGGCTCTACTCTCACTCTTATTCTTCTTTCTTTGCTCTATTCTCTTTAAATATTCAAAATGTTTGACTCCAAAATCCAACCTCATCACTCCCTTTAACTCACCCCATGACTTAATGGAGTTTTCTCCTTTCTTCTTTCTAGATTCCTTATGCATATCCCACTATGTAATGGCAAAGTGAGTAAAAGATCCCACAACTAACCTTAGCTTTTCCTCCTCCGTCAAGTTGTAACATGTGAAGACTATATCCACACTCCTTTCCCATTCCAAGTAGGGTTTTGGTTCAGATTTTCCTTCAAAACAAGGTAAGTGCAACTTGCAATAGCTAGCACTACTCTTTCCCTTTCCATAAACCTCATAACCCTTCAATTCTTTTCTACCATTTCCATTCTTTCCTTCATGATGATTTTTCCTTCTACCTCCACCATTATAAATCCCAATATACTTAGTATTCCTCATTCCTTCATCATACCTTGAACCCTCATAACACTTCTCCTCATGTTCAACTCGTGAAGCTCTCCTTGTAACTCGTGGTACATTCGGAGCTACAATGGGATTTCTTCTTGGTTGGCCTCTCGACATGCTCGCTAAGATTTGTTCGCGGCCATTCAATTGATCTTTAATATCCTCCATCGCCGTGTGTAGCCTTCGGAATTCTTGTTGCATGGCATGCATGAAAAAAGAATCTTGTGCACTAGAAGAACTTTCCAATTGTTCCTTGGAAGCCATCATGTATGCCGCAACTTTAAAGATTAGTAGAAAATGGTCCTCACTTTCTCTCTTGTATTTCTCTATTTTAGGCTTTTTCTTATAATGATCTAACACTCAGCCTTTTACCACTCAACAAACTCTCTTTTAGTTCTTTGAGAACTAATCAATCAAATAAAGTAGTCAAGTTTGTAGCAATTCAACAACTGAATAGTGTAGATTAAATTATGGAAGTCAAAGTAAAATGAACCAAATTACTTGGAAGAAATCGGAATTTAGTCAATTAGAGCTCCTACTTACTAAAAAGAATAAAAGAAATCAGAATAGGAAACAACATTTTTTTTGCTTTCCTAAAAGGAATTAGGAAGAAATCAGAATAGGAAACAACCCTTTGCATTCCTAAAAGGAATTAGGAAGAAATCAGACTAGGAAACTACCTTTTTTTGTGGCTTTTCCTAAAAAGAATTAGGAAGAAATCAGAATAGGAAACAACCTTTTTATTTTTTTTTTGCTTTGCTAAAAGGAATTAGGAAACTCTAGGAGAATCTTTTGGAGTGATGCCCAATCTGATTGACTCTAGGAATCTTCCTTCCTTTTCTTCTCCAACTGACCTTCTTTTTGTGGTCTTCTTTTTCTGTTTTTTTTTTGGACGATTTTTTTCCTTTTTTTTTGTAATATTTTTTTTGGACGAGTTTTTTTTTCTTTTTTTTGGGACGATTTTTTTTTTAGTAACTCACAAAAGACACAACTTTGACACCAAGAACGCAAACAAAAGAATAGATCTTTTGATAAAGTAGGCTGACTAGAGAGAGATACGGATAACAACAAGATCAACAACCAAAAATCAAAAAGAGGAAAACGAAAGATAGTAAAAACCTGATTCACAGCTTTCGCTCTGATACCAAGATGATGCGAACCCTAAGTATAGAAACCTAGGACCCAAAAGCAAACTTCCACAAATGCTCAAGGATGTGTGAAGAAGGCTTCAAGAACCCTTAACCCGTTGGATATATAACTCAAGAACCAAAGGTATAAACAGAAATCCTAAACCCGTTATCAATAAAGATAAGAACTTAAGGTATAATTCAAATGAATGAACTCCGCAAGTTGAATAACTTGATAAGTTCAAGAAGTTCTTTCAAGAACCAAAGAGAGAATGTATTCTCACAAAAATATTAATAACATCATGTTCATGTATTCTAATTTCTAAAAAGATCCTATATAAATAGACATCTCAAAACCCTAAGGACTAAAATACAACAATAGATATGGGCTTCAATAATTAAAAGTTCTTAACCCAAACAAACTTGAAAACTAATTAAAAGACTCCTAAAATTTAGGAAATTTCGTCCAAGCCTTAGGCTGAATTTTTTAGCCCTTCAATTTGGCTGCCCAATGGACTCCAAAGTAGTTGAACAGCTTGCTTGCAGTAAATTAATGATTGTTGATCCATCTTGTACATAAAATAGGCTTGAAAAACTCATTTGTTATTGGACTAGTGGACATCTTCAATGTATCTTGATCACTTAAGTTTGGCACCTCTTGATTCTCATCGGCCATGCTTCCTTTAAGTTTAATATTTAAGGGACCTTCACTAGCTAGCTCCTTCCCGGTATAGTTTGGCTTTAGAATTGTAGCCAATCTAGAGGATCTTTCTAGTTCCCTTCTTCTTTGCCACATGCTTCACTCTTCCTTGGCTAAAATGCATGATAGATGGTGAGGTGATTTCAGCCTTCTCGATGAAGTTGCCTTCGTCACCAACATCCTTTTGTTGCTTCTCTTGATTTTCACTTTCTTGGTTTTCATCCTTCTCTTCATTTTCTCATTTCCTTGAGCTACTAATTCAAAGTCATCCTTATCATCATCATCATCATCATCATCTTCATCCTCATCTTTCTTCTTCTTCTTGTCTTCATCATCTTCATTCTTTTCTTCTTTTCCTTGAGATTTAGAAGTTCCTTCATCACTTTGGGCATTTCTTATCAATAATTCCTCTGTAAGACCTAAGAGGGGAGGTGAATTAGGTCTTTGGCTAATTATCAAAAATCTTTTCCCCTTTTGCAAATCCTTTGCCGTAATAAAAGCTCTTCTTCAAATTCACAAACTTCAAGTTTATATGTGATTTAATGGTTGAGACAAGATGATCAAATAATAAAACCACAACCAATCAATCAACAACTAAGAACAAACAATAATAACACAAGTATGTAAACAAGTAAAGCTATAAATAAATGAACACACGATTTATAGTGGTTCGATCTTTCCAAGATTTACATCCACTACCTTGAGTCCACACTCAAGGATTTCAACCAATTCACTATATGCTTAATTCAAGCAATTTACACAAGAGGCTCACCCTTCAATGGGTTTTACCACAACAACCTCTTTTCAATCTAATAAACAAGGTTCACCCTTATCACTAAGAGTTTTATGTCACTAGACAACCTAGACCAATCTAATTCAAGGCTCACCCTCACCAATGGGTTTTACACAACAACCTTGATTAATCTAGTCTATGGCTCACCCTCCACAAGGGTTTTAAGTTTCTTGACAACCTTGTATCAATCACAACAATAATGTAAAGAAAGAGTTTGAATGTTACCAACACTTCTTAGTGGATGAATACAATTGCTAGCACAACTTCACTTCTTGCCTATAGAATCTTGAATTTTAACCTTTGAGCACAAGGTAATTTGAGAACTTTTCAAATAATTTTGATGTAAAACAAGTTAGAGCTTCAAGGATTTTGAATGTTCAAAAGTTCTTTCAAAAATCTAGAGTTTGTAGCTTTTATAGATTTGAAAAATTGGCTTTAACAGTCATAAAACGGCTAGTAACGGCTAGTTTCAGAAAATTCAGATGACCAAATTTTTGGTCGAATTTTTTGAACATACTATTCACATAACAGTGTACTGTTCACAATGCAGGGAAAATTCGAACGACCGAATTTTCATCCCGCATCCGAATTTGCGTCCGAATTTCTCTGGAAAAATAGCGGTACTGTTCATTGTACAGTACTGTTCACGTACTGTTTGAAATTCGGACGACCAAATTTTTTTAGGTGCGTCCGAACATGCGTCTGAATTTCTCTGGAAAAATAGTCGTACTGTTCATGAACAATGTTACTGTTCACAATGTAGAAAAAATTCAGACGACTGAATTTTTTCAGGTGCGTCCAAACTTTTTAAACTTTGTCAAAACATATTCAAATCAATTCAAACAAGTTGGAAAACCTTCTAGTCTAAAAGATAAGTCATTAAAGACCTTTTAAGTGCAAAAATCATTGATGAAAACTTGATAATTAAGTTAAGTTCAGCACCATTGAAACTTTTCAAATCAAGTTTTGTGCTCTCAATTGCAACTCATAGATTCCAAGGCTTAAGAGTGTAGGGTTTACAAAGTTTACCTATTAAGCACATGTAACCTACACTTCATGTCTTCAAAGCCTTCAATCATCT
Organism: Rauvolfia tetraphylla; assembly: GCA_030512225.1. NCBI lineage: Eukaryota > Viridiplantae > Streptophyta > Magnoliopsida > Gentianales > Apocynaceae > Rauvolfia > Rauvolfia tetraphylla. Next base: position 387,373 of record JAJQKT010000050.1, read on the forward strand.
TGAACAAACTCTTCAATCTTCAATCACTTTGACATATTTGAGTTGTTCTTGCATTGTGGCTTCAAGGCAATGAGACTTCATACTTCTTAATCCAACAATCCTATCACACAAATGACATAATGATTAATCCTCATCAATGTTTGTCATTAATCAAAAACTATATGATTTGCCCTTAGGGCTAACATCCTCTATGTTCCTCACTCTAGTCTGCAATCCATCAAGTTTCCAAGAACCATTGGAGCAAAGGTTTCAAATAATTTATACATTTTTTTCATCTCCTTGATGTGGTTGTTTAAAGCTTCTTGAAATACCTTGGCAGCGATGGTATCTTCTCTAGTAATCCCTTCACCATTGGAGACTTCTCCAATATCAGGATGTGATTGAGGAGTAGGTATTTCTTCAAACAATCTTCTCTTGGAGGGATGTTGCTCCCCCTAACTTGATAGGCCATACCTCTTCTTGGTTTTCTTGCTAGAGTTTCTTCTTCATCTTCCTCTTCTTCATCCTCCTCTTCCTCTTTGACATCCTCACTTTCTTTAACCTTTTCATTCCTTTGAGGAGTTTCTCTTCTTGTTCTCCACACACCATCTACATCAATAATTAGTTACATCCTTTTGAGAGATTTATTGGTGTATTATCTCTCCACTCTTGATGGCTAGTCCTCTTCTAGGAAATTAGACTAGGAAATGCTTGAAGATCTTAGGAAGCAAACTTCCTTAAGGCAAGACCTTATTTCCCATCCTCCTTGCTCCCATCATCTGTCTCAAAGTTATATATCCAATGTTTAATCTTCTACATTCATGAAGAGCAAGCGTTATCACAATATGCATATTTCAAACGGATGATTTGTGACCAATGTTGGGCATTATCATAATGGTTATCATATGATGCAATACACGTCCACTAGCATTAAAAGCCTTGATTACCCTTTCCTTTAATGATCTAAACCTTCTACCATTGGGGATGCTTTTTCAAATGTTTCATTGTTAAACAATTCACGAATGTAGCAATGTTGTCCTAAAGAGTAATATCTAGCCCCATTATCATCTACTCAACAAATCTTATTAATCAAAGCATCATTGAATTCAAAATCAACTTGGGACACTCTTGAGGAATACCATTGTACAATATCATCACCCACTTGTTCAACGCTTTCTTCTTAGAGGTTAGCATAAAATTCATATATAAGGGAGGGTTAGTAATCCTCATCAACAACCAGCAAACTACTCCAACTCATTGCACCAAAGAGAGAAAGAAGATTACCCATTCCAGAGAGTTTATCTAAATTAACTTTGTGTCCAGGAATGATTTTTTTTTTTGTCTCTTTTTCCATTCTTCAAACTCTGTGGCAGCTTTGGTAGAGATGAAGCGATCCACTCCTGAGGAAGTTTGAGAAACATGAACCTTTGCTTTGCCTTTTCCCTTTCCAATATTGGCTCCTTTTGAACACACCATGATCATTTTCTTTGAAAGAAGATGAGTTTCAAGGTTAATCTAAGGCTTAAAACACGAATATGTGGAAGATTTCAAGTAAAAATTGGGGAATATAGAAGAGATTTGAGTTTGGATGAGAGTAGATCGTGCGGGTTTTGAGAAAAGAGAGAGTTTTGATGATAAAAATGAGAGATATGACTGTTCGAACGCTTTTAAAACTGCTATAACACTCAATTTGGACGACTGAACTTTTTGGTCTATATCTGAACTCGCTTCCAAATTTTCTTGTTTCTTCTTACTCCAGCAATTTCAGAGGACAGAATTTTTTGTCATGCGTCTGTACTTGGTCTGAACTTTTTGGCTGAGATCTTTTGAAGAGTAGTTTAAACTTTCAAATTACAGAGCATGTAGCCGAATTTTGCCTCCGAACTTCTCCTATTTTTCTCACACATGAATACACATATTAGTAATTGAATTTTGATATTTCTAAGCTTCTTCTAAGATAGAAAAGCTTTTTCTCAGCTAATGGCTTGGTGAAAATGTCAGTAATTTGTTTATTTGTACACAAATAATCTAAATATATAACATTTTTAGCTACATGATCACGAATAAAATGATGCTTAATTTGTATATGCTTAGTTCTAAAATGTTGAATGGGATATTTGGTCAAATTGATGGCACTAGTATGATCACATAAGATAGGTACACATTTGAAATCTAAGTCAAAATCAAGTAGAGGGTGCTTCATCCATAGCACTTGAGCACAACAATTATCAGCGACAATATATTCGGCACTGCGGTAAATAATAACACACAAGCTTTTTTCTTGCTATATCAAGAGATAAGTCAACTACCAAGAAATTGATAATGACCGCTTGTACTTTTATGCTTGATCTTGCATCCGACATAGTCGGCATCCTAATAAGCAATAAGATCAAAAGAAGATGATTTTGTAAACCAAAGACCATAATTATGTGTATCAATCAAATAACGAAGAATATGTTTGATGGCAATTAAATGAGACTCTTTTGGACAAGATTGAAATCTAGCATATAAGCACATGACAAACATGATATCCGATCTACTAGCAGTAAGATAAAGCAAACTTTTGATCATATCTCTATACACCTTTTCATTAATATTTTTACATTTCTCATCTTTGTCGAGCTTGGTTGATGAACTCATAGGTGTGCTAATACCTTTTGCTTGGTGTATTCCAAATCTCTTCAATAACTTCTTGGTATATTTTACTTGATTTATGAAGGTGCCATCTTTGGTTTGCTTGATTTGTAGGCCAAGAAAGAAGTTGAGTTGTCTCATTATGCTCATTTTGAATTCACTTTACATCAACTTGGCAAATTCCTCATAAAGAGATACATTAGTAGCACCAAATATGATATCATCTACATAATTTAGCACAAGTAAAAGATCATTGTTGTAAGAAATATTTTTAAAAAAAGTTGTATCAACCTTTCCCCTTAAAACTCCTTTTGAAAGTAGAAAATCACTTACTCTTTCATACCAAGCTCTTGAAGCTTATTTCAAACTATATAAAGCTTTAGATAATTTGGAAACATGATTAGGAAATTTTTCATGAGCAGAATTGGAGCTTGTTTCATACCAAGCTCTAGGATCTTGTTTCAATTCATATGAAGCTTTGGATAATTTAAAAACATTGAAAGACCTACGAGGGGGAGTGAATTAGGTCTTTGGCTAATTATCGAAAATCTTTTCCCTTTTTTTGATAATTGTTTGCCTTAATAAAAGCTCTTCTTTAAATTCACAAACTTTCAAGTTTATATGTGATTTGATGATTGAGACAAGATGATCAAACAATAAAACCACAACCAATCAATCAACAACTAAGAACAAATAATAATAACACAAGTATGTAAACAAGTAAAGCTATAAGGAAATGAACACACGATTTATAGTGGTTTGATCTCTCCAAGATCTACATCCACTACCTTGAGTCCACACTCAAGGATTTTAACAAATTCACTAAATGCTCAATCCAAGCAATTACACAAGAGGCTCACCCTTCAATGGGTTTTACCACAACAACCTCTATTCAATCTAATACACAAGGTTTACTCTTATCACAAAGAGTTTTATGTCACTAGACAATCTAGACCAATCTAATCCAAGGTTGACCCTCTTTAATGGGTTTTACCCAACAACCTTGATTAATCTAGCCAATGGCTCACCCTCCACAAGGGTTTTAAGTCTCTTGACAACCTTGTATCAATCACAACAATAATATAAAGATAGAGTTTAGATGTTACCAACACCTTTTGGTGGATGAATACAATAGCTAGCACCACTTCATTTCTTGCCTTTGGAATCTTGAATTGTAACCTTTGAGCACAAGGAAATTTGAGAGCTTTTCAACTAATTTTGATGCAAAACAAGTTAGAGTTTGAAGGATTTTTAAAGTTCAAAAGTTCTCCTAAAAATCTGGAGTTTTGGCTTTTATAAATTTTAAAAATCAGCTTTAACAGTCATAAAACGGCTAGTAACGGCTAGTTTCTGAGAAGTTCAGACGTCTGAAATTTGTCCTCCTTGTCTGAACTTGCATTCAAATTTCTCTGAAAAAATAGTCGGTACTGTTCACGAAAAACAATGTTGCTATTTACTATTACTGTTCGCATTCGGACGACCGAACTTGACCATTTGCTTCCGATCTTGCATCTAAATTTCTCTGAAAATTAGTCTGTACTGTTCATTGAACAGTAGTGCTGTTCACAATGTAAGAAAAATTTAGATGACCGAATTTTCTCTTATGCATCCGAATTTTTTAAACTTTGTCAAAACATATTCAAATCAATTCAAACAAGTTGGAAAACCTTCTACCCTAAAAGATAAGTCATTAAAGATAATTAAGGTAAGTTCAAAACCATTGAAACCATTTAAATCAAGTTTTGTGCTCTCAATTGCGACTCATAGATTCCAAGGCTTAAGAGTGTAGGGTTTACAAAGTTTACCTATTAAGCACATGTAACCTACACTTCATGTCTTCAAAGCCTTCAATCATCTTGAACAAACTCTTCAATCTTCAATCACTTTGACATATTTGAATTGTTCTTGCATTGTGGCTTCAAGGCAATGAGACTTCATATTTCTTAATCCAACAATCCTATCACACAAATGACATAATGATTAGTCCTCATCAATGTTTGTCATTAATCAAAACTAATCATAACCTCATGATTTGCCCTTAGGGCTAACAAACATGATTAGGAAACTTTTCATGAGTGAAATCGGAAGGTTATTCCACATAAACTTCTTCATCAATAAAACCATTCAGCAATGTACTCTTGACAATCATTTGAAATAGTTAGAACCTTTAAAACATGCAAATGCCAAAAGCATTCTTATGGATTCAAGTTTAGATACCGGAGCAAAAGTTTTATCATAGTCAATGCCCTCTTCTTGATTGAATCTTTGGGCAACAAGTCTAGTCTTATTTCTAACAACTTCTCCAGATTCATTTAGTTGTTTCTAGAAACCCACTCTGTACCAATAACAATGTGATCATGGGGTCTTCGGACAAGATTCTAAGATTTATTTCTCTCAAATTTGATTTATTTTCTCTTGTATAGCAACAATCCAAAAATCATCACACAAAGCATCATCAATGTTTTTAGGCTCAATGTGAGATAAAAGGGCAAAGTTGTCAATAAAGTACCGCCTTGTTTTATCTCCTTAGGAGACATCACTGATGATTTGCTCCTTAGAGTAGTCTCTTGCATATTTTAGATCCTTGGTAAGCTCTTGATCACCAGTAAGTTAGTCATCTTGTTATTGCTCAATCATTTCTTCTTTATTGGCATGATCTTCCAAAGTTGGTGCTTGGAGATGAGTTTGATTTTCATTCATTGAAGTACCTACATCATCATCATCATCTCTTCTTTCCAACTAAATTTTAGATTCATCAAAGCTCACATGTATGGTTTCCTCCACACATAAAGTTCTTTTATTGTAAACTCTATAGGCTTTTTTGTTAGATGAATAACCAAGAAAGAAGCCTTCATCTGATTTTCTATCAAACTTTTCAAGTTATCATGGATATTCAATATAAAGCACTTACAACCAAACACTTTAAAATAAGCAATTGAGGGAGTTCTATCAAATAGAAGTTCAAAAGGTATTTTTCTTAAAAATTATCTTAAAAGAACTCTATTCATAACATAGCAAGTGGTGTTTACAGGTTCAGCCCAAAAATATTTTGGTAAAGAATTTTCATAAAGCATAGACTTAACCATTTCTTGCAAAGTTCAATTTTTTCTTTCAACAACACCATTTTGTTGGGGTGTTTTGGCAATCGAAAAATTTTGAACAATTCCATTCTCATCACAAAGTTTTGTAAAATCTTGATTGTAAAATTCTCTCCCATTGTCACTTCTAAGAGAAATCAGTTTGAAATCAAGGAAGGTTTGAACATTTTTGAAAAGTCTTACAAATTCATGAAATGCTTCATCCTTTTGTGATAAAAAAATTATCCAAGAGAATCTTGAAAAATCATCAACAATTACATATGCATACCTCTTACTACCAAGACTAGTGGTCCTCCATATGAAAAAGTTCAAGAGGTTTTGAAATAGAAAACATTTTCTTGGGTTTGAAAGTTTTTTTTTCTTTTGTTTTTCATATTGACATGCATCAATTTTTGGCAATCCTCTAACCAAATCTTGTGAGGAAAGTTTGTTCAACAAATCCATGATCACATGACCTAATCTTCTATGCCATAGATACCCATCATTATCGTGAATGGCAAAACATTTAATATCATTGACAATAGGTTTATCAAGATATAGCACATATACTTTTCTAACTCTATTTACAACAAAAATTGTTTTTCCACTTACACTTTCAATAATAGTACAAGAATCAAATTTAAACTCAACTATGCATCCATTGTCACACAATTGGCTAATACTAAGCAAGTTGTATTTCAAATCATCAATGTGCAAAACTTGTTTAATGAGAGGGGAAGAACCTTTACCAATATTATCTACTCCAAGAATTCTTCCTTTTTTCTTGTCACCAAAGGTGACAAATACTTCATTTGTGGCTTGAAGTTCACTAATGAGTAAAGTATTCCTGTAATATGTCTTTCAGCATCCACTATCAAGAAACTACTTAGTGGCACTTGATCTTGCGGGAAGATATACCTACATCAAATGAGAGGAAGTGACTTTTGGTACCCACATTTTCTTGGGTCCAAGGGGTCTCTCCAAATGGTTTTCAAACCAATTTCTACCTTTCTTTTCTCATAGCTTCCAGTGACCTTGTGCCCATATTTACCACAATAAGTACAACAAGTATGAGGCATAGAGGTAGAGGTAGCTTTAACAAAGAAATTTTTATATTTGAAACATTGTTCACATGATTGTAGCCAAGACCATTTTCCACAAATGAAGATCTTTAAGATCTAAGTAGTTTGTCAAGATTGTCTCTACCATTTGTAAAGTTTTCAACACATAGAGTGAGATCATTAACTTTCTTTTTCAAAGTATTATAATCAACTATCATTTTCTCAAGAGAGGAAATTTTTGCACAAAGAGATTTGTTCTCAAGATACATGTTTTGCAAAGAAACATTTAAAACTTCTTTTTCAATATTCAAACAATCGATGGATTCAAGGAGCTTTTTGTTTTCACAAAATAGTTTTGAATTTTCATTCAACAATTCATCAATTTTGAATCTCATCTCTTTGTTTCTTTTTGAAACCTTTTTTAATTTTATATATATATATATATATATATATATATATATATATATATATATATATATATCAACAAGTTATTCACTAGGATCATCAATATTGTCATCACAACAAGTGGAGGTAGAAGGATTAGATTGTACCTCATCATTCATAGCCATAAAACACACATTTGCTCTCTCTTCACTGTCATCTCCACTTTCTTCATTACCATATTGATCCCAAGTGACAACAAGTCTCTTTCCTTCCTTAAGAGGTTTCTTCTTCTTGATTTTTGCTTCTCTCTCCTTTTCCAATGCTTTACGCCAATCATCAACAAGGTGCTCAGTACTCTTGCATTCATAGCATTGAAGTTTGAATAATGAAGATGATTGTCTACCTTTCTGGGAAGGTCTTTTCCTCCTTTTTGAGAAATCCCTTTTTGTAGAATTTCTTGAACTTTCTTACTACCATTGCCATCTTGTCTTCATCTCCATCTTCATCTTCATCACTTGATGATTTCTCTTGCTCACTAGGATTGTTGAGGCTTTAAGTACAACTCATTTTCTTCCTTTCTCTTCATCTTCAAGATTAATTAGTCTCTTGATTTTCATCTCATGTGTAAATAGTGATCTAATGAGCTCTTCAAGAGAAAGAGTTTTCAAGTCCATTGATTCTTCAATGGCAAGAGTCTTTGGTTGCCAAGACTTAGGTAGAGCATCCAATATCTTTCTATTTTGTTCTCCAAAAGAATACTTTTTCGGATAGGATTTTAGACCATTGGAGATGTTGGTAAATCTAGTGAACATGTCACTAATGTTCTCTCCTTACTTCATGATGAATAACTCATAATCTCTCACTAGCATTGCAAGCTTTGACTCCTTCACTTGATTAGTCCCTTCATGTGTTACTTGAAGAATTCTCTACATATCATGAGTAGTGTTGCATCCACTTACTTCGTTGTACTCGTTCACATCCAATGCACAACTCAAGATATTCATAGCTTGGTAGTTCAATGCCATTTTTCCTTGAGTCACTTTCATCATATTCATCCATTGGCTTTAGTTCCCTAGTGATTCCATCAGCTCTCATCCTCATTAGTGTATAAGGACCTTTCTCAATGATATTCCAAAAATCAAAGTTAATAGAACAAATATATATTTTAATTCTACATTTCCAAAATGTATAATTTGTTCCATCAAACAAAGAAGGGGTCTATTTGTGAAAGATCCTTCCAAATAAGGCAAGTTTGAAACATTAGCCATAAGATCTTAACTTCTAAGTTGTAAAACCACACAAAGAAGCCCCTTGCTCTTATACCAATTGAAGACCTAAGAGGGAGGTGAAATAGGTCTTTGGCTAATTTTCAAATTTTTTTTCCATTTTTTGCAAACTTAGTTTTCGAAATTTTTTTCCCTTTTTGCAAACTTAGTTTGGAAGAGATTAGAATTCAAGTACACAGGGTGATTTTTAAATCAATACAATAAATAAACAAGTAAGGGAAGAAGAGCAATGAACATACAAACAATATATAGAGGTTCGATCTCTTCAAAATCTACATCCATTACCTTGAATGCTCATTCAAGAATTTCAAACAACTCTACTATAGAAATAGTTAAACAAGATACAAGAGATGCGCACCCAACAATGGTTGTATTCCACAATCTCTTTTCAATACAAAAATCAAGGCTCACCCTCTCAAAAGGATTTTATATCATCAAGAAAACCTTGAATAAAGCAAGTAGATGAAGTAAGAGAATGAGACATTACCAACATGCTGGTAGATGGAGACAAAGCAAGCACCACTTTTTCTTTTTTGTCTATGAAATCTTGAAAAGTTACTTTGAAGTACAAGACAAAAGAGAGCTTTTTAATGCTCAAATGATTTGGAAATATAAAGATTCTTAAAGTGCTCAAAACTACTAAAAAATCTGAATTTTATGGCTATTATAGAGTTTGAAATTCAATTCCAACATTCAAATAACGGCTAGTAACAGTAAAGTTCGGTTGACCAAATATGGACTAATGCGTCTGATGATTGTCGGAACTTCTCTATTTACCAGGCTGCCAGGATAAATTTAGTCGACTGAACTTGGACATATACATCCAAATTTCTCTGAAAATTTAGCAGCCAAGATTCCAATTCGGATGTCTGACCTGGAGTTTGAACTATTCAAAATTTGTCAAAATATTTAGAAATCAACTGCAACAAGTTTAAAATCATTTTAGACTAAATGATAGTTCATTTAAAAACTTTTGATCTACAAGTCCTTATCAAATACTTGATAAATCAAGAATGATCAAGACCTTTTAAGATTTAAAAACCAAGTTTTGTGCTCTCTTATGAATTCTTTAGATTCCAAAGACAACGAGTGTAGGATTTATAAGAAGATACCCATTAAGCAAAGGTAAACATGTACTAGTGTCTTCAAAGCCTTCAATCTCCTAGGACAAACTCCATATTCTTCAACTACTTGAGTATATTTGAGATGTCCTTTCATATTAGCTTTACGGCAATGAGATCACTTTGCTTCTTCAATCCAAGAATCCTATTACAAAACAATTACTCAAGTAAGCCTATATCAATTTTTGCCAGTAATCAAAACTTCAAGATTTGCCCTTAGGACTTACACATACTTTAAAAAATATTTGTTCAAACTTGGAATAATTCAGCTAAGAAAATGAAAAAAATTAGGGTACACTATAAAAGCCTTAAAAGAAGTGTGCAATTTTGTAATATTAAACAATAAACAAGGTCATATTAGTCTAATCTTCCAAAAACAAGGTCATTCTATGGAAAGATTGAAAAAGAATGGGCCAAACCAAGAACACTGTTCCAAAATTAAGAAAACTAATTTGTATATCCTGTAGCTTCCTATGTTTTTTTTGATGGGCGATGAAATTAACTTTTTCCTTTTTCTAGATTTTCTTTGCCGAAGGGAGATCTACAAATTGACAAAGAACCGAAAAAGAAATCTTCAAAGATTTTGGGGGATCTCACAATTGGGAGGGTGTGTATTATTTAGATCAAATTGAAAATCCAATCCAAATTGATCTAAATTTATAAATATAATTTTATTTTAAAAATATAATTAATTCGGTTTGGATATCCAAAATTTTTCTATAATTCAGTTCGGATTTTGGTTTTCGTTTCTTGAAACCATACCGAATTGAGAATTCAATTTTTAACTATAGTTAGTTTATTTTAGAAGGTCAGGCTAAAGGTTAGGATAATTTAGACATTGAAGATTTTGTTTGTCAATGCCTAAATATTTTTCTCTTCCCAAACCAAAAATCAATTACACATACCTAGCTGTGGGAGATTACCATTGTTACAAACATATAAAGCATGGTGGTAGTGCCCTACTACTGTATTTCACATCCCACCATAAACTATAAAAGCTCAGCAGTGTCTTGATTTACTATTATTATATATATATTTTTTTTTAAATTACTATTTGTAATGTCTTTATATTTTATTTACAAAATTTTCACACACACTCTTTAAAATCTTATTTGAATTACCTCAAATATTCAAGATTTTCAAATATTCAAATTTTGGTGTTCTTGCATTGTTTAGAACTGAATGAGTGACAAATTTATATTAAATAACAATGATTTAGAAATAATATATTACAAAAACTTTCAAAATTTTTATTTTTTAAAATGTTGGAAGACTTCCATAATATTTTACGGAAGTAGAGGTGCACCTTCCGTGGAGATCCATAGAAATAGCATGCAACTTCCATAGAGAATCCTGGAAGTTCCATCATTTTGTTTAAATTTTAATTTTGTAAGTGTTTTTTGTCGATTTTGATGAAGTTTTAAGGAAACTAATAGTAGGATAAATCACCATATTAATTTTAAATTTTTTTACTCTTGGCGGTGACTGATTTTGATTTATCATAATTTTTTAAATATTTAATATAAAATCAAATCAAATCAAATTTATGGTCTTTCCACATGACTACGGCAGAGTTTGTCAGAACAAATTAAGCACGTGGTTTCTATACTGAGGGCAAAATTGAAAAACTTCCAAACATTGTGATTTTTGCCGTCATCGGACCTCTCCAAAGCTGCTCGCTTGGCTTCGGAATACTTGCTCTTATCGCTTAAACCCTACACCCCTAAGTCATTTTTTAGTCGGCTATTAGTATATGGCTTAGATGCCGAGTAGATTTGGGAACAAATTGATCTCCAGACACAGCCCTTAATCTCCTCTCTCCGGCGCCAAGCTATGAACTTTGAGAAAAACCCAGAAGAAATCAAGACGTTGTTTAATGTAGCTGAAAGTAAGGGCAATGATTATGAGGTTAATGATCAGAAAAAGAGGGGAAAGTAGGATTTACAGAGGGAAAGTGAGGGTTGAGGAAGAGGAGGGGGAAGAGGAAGGGGAACAGGGGAAGTGGTTGAGGATAAATTTCTGAAAATAAAGGAATTGGAAGACTTTTTGGAGGAGGATGAAGCAGGGGAGTACTGGTTAAAGAGAAAGAAGAAAGGAGGAGATTGCAGTGATTGCTATAAAGTGGGGTGCCTGGACCTCCATTTGCTCGAGAAGGGTAGAGTGACCGCTCTTTTTTTTTTCGTTTTTTGATGAATGCCATCAGTTACTTAAGATTTCACAAATGATTGAGCCTGTGTTTGTCGAGACTTTTTTTTGTGTATTTCATTTGTTTGTTATTGTTTCTTTTCTAGCTTGGAGTTTTGAAAATGGAAGATGGTGAAGATGATGAAGATGGAGAAGGGTTGGGAAATGCCAGGTGTTGAGATGGATTGTGCCCATGTAATCTCTGCTGCAAAGCAGATTTTCCTACTTACATGTGCAAATCTTTATTTTAAATTGTATTTTTTTTATAAATAATTATTTTTATTAAATTTAAAATAAAAAATTATAAATTTAAATTATATTTAAATTTACCACAAAACATAAAAAATAATATGTAGAGATTAGATTGATTTTTTAATTAAATTATATTAATAATTATAAAAATAAATTATTTATAAAAATAAAAAAAATTAAATTAAATTGCAATCTAAATTGACCCTAAGTTATGCAGCTAAATTGCTTTATTCACTAAAAAAGTTAAGTATGTTATGAAATTAATATTATTATGGATGTCCATTATCAGAGTTATAAATATACTCCAATTATCCAGAAGATAGATGGTAGAGTTATATCATATCTTTGATTAATGATAGGATTTGTCTTCTGATTACCATATACCTATTCTGATTTGAATGTACCCCTGAACCCTATAAATAGGGCTCTAGAATGAGGTGTTGTATACACTCATTCATTGATTGATTTACTCTCAGAGAATTAATAAAGATCTCTTGTTCTTTCTCTCTATTTTCTCTCTATAGTTTTCTCCTATTCTCTACATTATAATTTCTTTATTAAGCTCTCTACATTAGTATTACTATTTTGTTGTGCCGACAACGATTGCGCGTCAACAAATTCATAACACGTTATCAGCACGAGTCTCTGCCACCGAAGTTGAGAGTTTAATCAAGAGAAAAAGAGATATTTTTTCTACCTTTGAATTCCCATGGCAAACTTTTCAAAACTCGTTTTTTTTTTACTCTTGATATTTATAGAAAGAATTATATGTCATAGACATTAGATGCTCAAATTTATTGAGATATAATGGGTCTGGCAGACACCATCTTAAAATCGCATAAAAGTCATGATTTTTCACCGCCATAATTTCTATGAGGATCTAAAGGCGAAAATATCTTATTGTGAAAGATCCATTTTTTTATGGAATGATCAAAAAGAAAGATTTGACTACCAGAAGATAGTCATTCTACCAAAAGCACAGTTTACTTTAAATCTGTGAATGAGTGTATTAGAACCAATGGCTATGGCCCTGGAAGAGGTCGTAGTCGTGGCCGAAGTTGTCAATATAGACACGGATATGTTAAGAATAATCCATATAATCATGGCGACTAGAATATATGCATCTAGATATTATGGGTCCTGAAGACACCATTTAAAATAATACAAAGCATCAAAGCCACTTGATTACTAGCAAATTGTGAATGAAACATACAATCACCAGAAGATGATTGTTATATAAATACTAGTTATGATTTGTTATAAGTGTGCCTATAATATTTTATATCTATCAGTATGCAAAATTGTATTACTTTTAGAATTTCTCCTAAATTAAAGTTATAAGGAGAAATATCACTAGTAATGTGATGGATAAAATATTTTTCCTTTCTCATATTTCTAACATGCTCCTGAAGTAGCAATATTGAGAAGAAATTTTTCAGAAGTATTTTGAATTTATATCTTCTGAGACTAAATGAGTCCTTGATAAAATATTTTGATGCTCGACTAAATATTTTTATATCATTCCCTGAAGTGAATGACATTAGAAATTATAATATATTTATGTACGAGATTTTGGTCGCGACTAATAGAAATACACTTTGTTCTTATATTATAAGAATGACTCATTAAATCCCCAATAAATTGATACTCACCAAAAGTGAGAAAATAATGAGAAGGAAAAAGGGAAAGCAAGAATTCTAACATGTTATTGATGCAATATGAAAGTTTGTCATGTACCTGTAGTACGTCAAGAATGTTATGAATATCTATTAATTATTGATATTAATTTACTTCCCTAAATCATGCTACTGATAGTAATGATGATTATGTCGAAAATATTAATATGGCATATGTGAACGTAGCCAATTCTTTTGAATATCCAGAAAGAGTTTTTAGCATTTTGATATGGCATATGCTAATTTCCTATGTTATTTTAGTTTATTTTGGATCAAGAATGGTGAAGATACAATTTGTCTAAATAATATTTGTTGTTTATTTGGACAAAATTTAAAATATATGTCCAAAGTATAAATGGTAGTGCAAGGTTCCTGAAGAACTAATTGATCAAATAACTCTAGAAGAGTTAATTGATTTAAAACTCCAGAAGAGCTACATGATCTTCACCCAATGGTCAATTCTGTAATGCATTGTTCTCCATATAGTCTCGTAAAGCTTTTTGAGTTTTGATTATATTATCAGTATATCGAGACATTAGATGAATGAAATTTTGAGGCATATGCATTACCATTATGACAAGAAATATATGTCAATTATAGATACCATTATTTATCTCTCCTTAGTTATATTGCATAGAATTATGAATTTGAGATGCAATATTGAGTAAACTTGAAGTTTACTGATAAATAATTTATTAGTTGGCATGACCGGTTAGACCATCATGAATCATTAAAATACGAAGAATGATTATGAATTTATTATGGAACCAGAAGTTTCTTAATATGATGAATTTATATGTGCTACTTGTTTTATTTAAAAGTTACCAGTATTACTTGGGGTTGAATGTGTTATTTTGGGATGAATATGAAAAATTATTAGTTGATGCATCAACAAATAGTCGTATGTATATTGTTGTTTTTGCAACCTGTAGTTTGCACAATTTATTGATAATGAGCTCATGTTTTAAGATTCTCCCAAAGACATAATTTGTCCTAATAATACTGATTGTATTGAGATAAATATTAAACATCCTGCAGAATGTTTATGACTATGATATATTAGCACTTGTTTCGTATTTTGCCAACACATTGTAATTCTCCTCATAGTAGTTGGTTTGTGGTCAGAAACCAAATATTTCCCATCTTAAATTTAGAGATGCATTATGTATGTTGCTCCACCACAAAGGTAATGAGATGGGTTCTCAAAGAAATTATTAAATATGTTGGGAGCAAATCTCAAGGGAGAGATTCGTATTTTGTTAATTTTGAATATATTGCCCCAACATAAAGAGGAGAAATTATGAGGCTGGATAAAGATATTAGTATGTGTCTCATCTTGATCTTCTATTTTGATCCTCATAGAAGATACCTTGAACCAGAAGTTCAAAGGATAATTTATATAACCAGATATATTAATTGACCAACATCCAGCAAAGAATGCTCCTATTTGATATCCCTGAAGGATAATCTACCACTACAAATAAATTTGAGACACAACTGAAATGTGGTAGATAAGTCGATTCTAAAGATACAAACTCCTCATTGGAGCAAAGGTTTAAGATGGTCATATATGTTAAATCGAGGAGATTTAAATTCCAACAGAATTTTTCTCCCAAAACATGATTGATAAATTATTTCCAGAAGAAATTCAGGTACCTGAAAACTATGATAAATGATGAGATCTCAACATGATTAGGAACTATTGGAATCGCACAAGTATATGACTTTAAAGATATTAATGCGCATAATGTGTTGAGAATTTTCAAATCGAGGTCTGCAGACTCGAAATGATAAAGTTCGCATGAGAAATATGAAAAGTTTAAACTATCCACAAGTACACTTGAAGTGTACATGTATTCCCAGTAGAAATTATACACTTGAAGTGTAATCCAAAGAGATAGCAATTAATATTTGCTTATAAAATGCGAACCACAAAAGTGAATATTGCCATGAGTTATGGCGTATGATTCTTCGTAAGACCTGACATTGATAACGAAGAAACATATTTATAGTAGTGGATATAATAGTGCATGATAACACTTAATATGTGTTTATATTTGTTATTATTTGATAATAGTATTTATATTTGAAGTCCCTGATGGACTCGATATGCTTAAAGCATATAATTTTTCCTGTAGAACATAATGAGATTATCTTAGTGAATTTTTATTGAAAGAATGATTGAGTATGTCCATATATGAAGAAATTCTATACGTAGCTATACTTGCTATATGTATTTCTTTTATCAGAAGATATCCTCATTGTACAATCTATTGATTGACATAGAGTTCTCCACATTAGGGGGAGAAAAACTTCAATTAAAGAGGATATCATTTACGACTTTTATTATCTTGATCTATGCACAAATATTAATGAACTAGAAGTTCAAAATATTGTTTATTTGCATAATATTGCATATTGATTGTTTGTCTAACTCCTGTAGAGTTAGTCAACATAACATTATACTTATAGATATTCCTATTTGGATAAATGTCCTAGCAGGACAAATATATGAATTCTATAATTATATAATTTGATACACGCCTGAAGCGTGATTGATCTCTTGAATTTGAAAAGAGAAAATGATTTGATAATCAAGATATTTTTCCTGAAGAATTTAGAGGAGCAAGTATTGTGATCAACATTTTGAAAAGTCAATATTTTATTTTGATTGAACATCCTGAAGATGTTTAATATAGACATAGCACATCAATTGTTATTGGGTTATTATATGCGAGATCCTTTATATCTATTGAAAGATATTGAAGAACTATTTGGTCTTGAAGTACCACAATTCTGCAATTGAGTGCATGAATGCACTTGTCCACGTGCAAGTAGATATCTATTGTAGTTCTTCTCTACCCAATGAATTTTGAGATGGCATTAAGCTTGCCTATTGATATCTCCTTGAGATAGTTTATCTCGAATATTGAGAAAATCCAACTCCTGTTGAGATGGATATGCAAGGTATAAGTTACCTATATGATTTACATAAATCATGCATTTATAAGCATGTGTTGATTATAACAGCCACATCTTCAACTTATGTTGAAGTAATAGAAATTCATGATGTTGGTTGAGAATATATTTGATCATGATTAATGTATTCGAGATAAATCTATATCCTCTAAGGAGGAATTCCAACTATGTTGTTGGATGATAATAAAGTTTGGAATATATCTAAGGAGATATGATAAAATTTTTCTTTACGCATGAGCTCCTGAAGAGTGGTGATATTGATGTGTAACAAATTCAATCATGTGACAATCTGGCAAATTTATTCATTAAGACATTACCAGCTGCATCATTTGATAAATTGGTGAACAAAATTGGAATGCGGCGGTTAAGAAACCTTAAAGGATTATCTCATCAGGGGGAGTAAATATGGCATAAAGAGTAGTGTACTCTTTTTCCTTCACTAGAGTTTTTCTCACTGGGTTTTTTATCTAGTAAGGTTTTAACGAGGCATACTCTTATGCAATGGACATCCAAGGGGGTGTTATGAAATTAATATTATTATGGATGTCCATTATCAGAGTTATAAATATACTCCAACTATCCAGAAGATAGATGATAGAGTTCTATCATATCTTTGATTAATGATAGGATTTGTCTTCTGATTACCATATACCTATTCTGATTTGAATGTACCCCTGAACCCTATAAATAGGGCTCTAGAATGAGGTGTTGTATACACTCATTCATTGATTGATTTACTCTCAGAGAATTAATAAAGATCTCTTGTTCTTTCTCTCTATTTTCTCTCTATAGTTTTCTCATATTCTCTACATTATAATTTCTTTATTAAGCTCTCTACATTAGTATTACTATTTTACTGTGCCGACAACGATTGCGCGTCAACAAATTCATAACAAAGTAGCTAAATCAATCATTTTTAATCTCTTATACCCCTCTGTTTTTACTCTCAAGTTACTAAAATGTTCTTGAAAATGAAACCATTATTAGAAAAAGAAATAAACCTGTAATTTGATATCACGGACAAGGATTAAAAAAAAAGAGTTGGCCTATCTTTATAAAGAGAGCTACGGTGTAAATTTACCTAAAAGTTAAGCATATACTCAGCATATTTGGCTTTTCAGACGAAAATGGACAAATTCAGTAGCTCCTCGTTTTGTCATGTATCCAATTTTGTTGCCCAAAACTTGCCAAAAGAACAAGAATAGTCATTTAGAATTGGGAAGTGATCCTGGCCTTTTTATTTTTCTAGCAAGATAGAAGACCATATCACTCCTAGCAGATAAATCCTCCTGCAAGAAAATATCAGTCATGTCTACACTGCAATATCTTACCTCAAACAAACTCTATTTCCTACCCAAAGGAAAAGGGGGAAAAAATAAAGGAATTACTGCTGTAGAAATGAGGAAATCTTTGATCGGTCTGCAAAATGCTGCTGGTTCAATGCTTAAACCTGGAGATGAAGATCCATAATATCTGGAAATTACTAAGGACCTAATTTTTGCCCATAAATTGTTCGACGAAATGGCGTACAGAAGTGTAAGAAGATCCACCCTCTTTCAATGCCATTCCGCCTTTTTCTTTCAACAATTGCACCTTCTTCCTTATCTTGTTCTCTGGATCCATCAATCTTCTAATCCCACCTTCTATCCGCTCTGCTGTTACCATATGTGCAGAGGATGCCCAAAATTCTTTCCTATAATCCATTTTAATCTCAACAGCCATTTCTAAGTCCACACCTAATTGAAAAGCATTGGCCTGTTGTTCAGCATATATAGGCCATGTTGCCATCGGTACTCCACACCAAACGCTTTCCAGTGTGGAATTCCAGCCACAGTGTGACACGAAACCTCCCACTGCTGGATGTGACAACACCGCCATTTGCGGTGCCCATCCAATCACCTTCCCTATTTCAGCGGTGCGCTGCAAGAACCCTTCCGGTAGAACTTCATCAAAGTTTTGGTACTCGGTCACGGGACCCATCCCGTGGGGCGAAGCCTTCCTCAGGGACCATAAGAATCGATGACCGCTGCTCTCTAGAGCATGGGCGATTTCCTTGACTTGTTCGGTACTGAAAGCCCCCAAACTTCCAAAGCAGAGGAACACGACTGATGAAGGAGGATGATTATCGAGCCATTTCATGATCATTTCCCCCTCTGGACTCAGATTGCTAGTATCCGAAGCTTTGAGTATTGGACCAACTGGGTAAATTGATGGAACATTCTCGTCATCAGAGAGGGCTTTTAGAGCATGGGATTCCAACTCCAGGAAAGTATTTATCAGAATTCCTTTAGTTTCTCTGAATCTTTTGGCATGTTTGAGGAACACTGCAGAACCGCCTCTCTTATCAACGGATATAGAAGGTAAGACTTCTGCTGGGACTGGATTTGCATAAGTCGGAATAGAAAGCACGGCATCAGAATCCTTAAACTCAGTAACATCCTGGTTGGAATCATCTCTGAGACTCTGGAGATGAAGCATAAGCCCAAGTGACGCGGCCCCAGAAGTGTAAAACACATAAGACGGCGCAGAAAACTCGTTGGCCACATCAATCACCGTGGTGCAGAACATATCGACAACGATCCCAGCAATCCTAACCGGCCCTGCCATCAGGATCTTCTGCACAGCATCTCTAACGAATTTCTTGTGATTCTCAATGTAATTACTGAGGAAAGTGTTCGGCGCCGCCGGATCGAAAGAAAACTCTCCCAGCGGAAGCTCTATAATCTGTATTCTTGAACATTCAGAGGGCTTCACCTTGTCCATGGGCAGCTTAATTACAAGGATTGTGATGGTGAGAGTTTCCTCCCTGCCCAGAAGAAGCTTTGCGAACTCCATTGTCGAAGCTAGGTGACTGGTTCCTGGAGCAGGAACGAATATGAGCTCGGTTTTGTTCATGATTTTCTGTTGAATTTAGCGACAAAATGCGGAAACGGCTCCAGAGAGGAAGAGTAACACTGAGGGTTGTTATGTCAGGTGAGAACTCTGGGGTCGCAGGGCTGTGGTTATTGAAAACCTTGTGGTTGCAGTGACGTTACGGAAATTATTTCTCGTGGCACGAAAAGTGCAACGGGCAGCGGCAAAACCAATGACTCTTGGCTAACGTGGGGTATTACTTTTTTCATGTTCTTTCCTTTTCTTGAGTGAAACGTGCCGCCTTGGGGGACTGTCTTTTTTTTTTTTTTTTTTTGGTCGGGTAATGGACTGTCCATTAGTTGCACCTGCAGCAAACTTCGGAAGCATCATTCATTGGAACGAACAAATTTATTTCCTAGGAGAGAGTTCTTTCTCAAAGAAGTTCTTCTTTTTGTAGCTACAAGAAAGTTCTTCAATACTTCCATTTTAAGAAGAATATAATTTCAAAGTGTAGGGATTAAAAGTGTCTTTTTTTAAAAAAAAAACTTGAGGAACTAGTGTAAAAATAATATTGGACCAAATTTAAAAATTATCTAAATATAGTACATCACATAATATATGCAAGACACATGGTTTATATACTATCCGTATTGTATCTATTGTAAGCATAATAAATAGTATATGTATATATATAATGTTAGCCCTAAGAGCAAATCATGTAGTTTTGATTAGTTTTGATTAATGACAAACTTTGATAATGACTAATTTATATGCTATTTGCGTGATAGGATTTTTGGATTGAGAAGTAAAGAGTTCTTATTGCCTTGGAGCTAAAGGTGCTAAGGACAACTCAAGTGTGCTCAAGGATCAAGAATATAGAACATGTCCTATAAATTGAAGGCTTTGAAGACTCTAGTGTAGGTTTACACTTGCTTAATAGGTATATTCTTATAAATCATATACTCTTTGTTCTTGGAATCTATTGAATGCATAAGAGAGCACAAAACTTGTTTTTGAATCTTAAGTGGCGTTGAATAATCTTTGAATTACCAAGTGCTTTAATAATGGTCTTTGAGTTCAAATGATTTTAAATGACTTATCTTTTAGTACAAAATGATTTCAAACTTATTGATGTTGATTTTTAAATATTTTGACAAAGTTTGAATAGTTCAGACGTAAGTTCAGACGTCCAAACTATGAACATGACTGTTGAATTTCTACAGAAATTCAGATGCAAGGGTCAAAGTTCGATCATCCAAACTTTTCCTGACAGCATGTCACAGTAATGTTCGGACGATAGTTCGAACGCAAAGGATCAAGTTCGATCGTCCGAACTCCTCAAAAACTAGTCGTTACTAGTCGTTTTATGACCGCTGGAATTGATTTTCAAAATCTATAAAAGTCATAAACTCCAGATTTTAAACAAGTGCTGACCACTTGAAGAATCCTAACATTCCAAAATCATTTGAAATCATTAGAGCTCTCTTTTGTCTTGTGCTTTCATATGATTATTCAAGATTTCAAAGACAACAAGGTGAAGTGGTGCTAACTTGGGTAATTATCTACCAAGCAGCGGTAGTATCTCATTAAATCTCTATTTATCTCTTTATCTATTTGCTCAATATAAGGTTATCTTGTGACATAAAACCCTTTTGGCAAGGGTGATCCTTAAGGCATTAATTTAAGGTTGTCTTTAGATATAAAATCCTGGTGGTAGGGTGAACCTTATTTGTAGCATTGCAAAAGAGGTTGTTGGTGTAATGAGCCTCTTGTGTAATTGATTGAATTTGAGCATTGAAAAGATTGGTTGAAATCCTTGAATGTGGACTCAAGGTAGTGGATGTAGATCTTGAAGAGATCGAACCACTATAAATTGCGTGTGCTCTTTGCTCTTCCTTGTGTATTGCTTTATCATTGTGTTCATTATATTCTCATTAAAGCAGTTGAATATAATCTTTCCAAACCAAGTTCATAAAAAGGAAATAGTTTTCGAAAATTAGCCAAAGACCTAATTCACCACCCTCTTAGGTCTTTCAATTGGAATCAGAGCAAGGGCTTCATTGATAAGGATTGAGCCCCTAATTTCTCCCCAGAAGCGCTAAGAGGGGAAGGGTTGAACACAACCTTATACACTGCCCAGGAATTACTCCCTAGTCGATGTGGGACTCATCATCCCCACCCCTTTAGGAGTGGACTGCCTCAGTCGGCGTTCTGTCACATCAAGAAAAGACTGCCTCAGTCGGCATTCTATCCCGAGGGAGTTAGCTCTGATACCAAATGATAAGGATTGAGCCCCTAACTTCTCCCCAAAAGCGTGCTCGGAGGGGAAGGGTTGAACCCAACCTTATACACTGCCCAGGAATTACTAATGATAAGGATTGAGCCCCTAACTTCTCCCCAAAAGTGCGCTCGGAGGGGAAGGGTTGAACCCAACCTTATACACTGCCCAGGAATTACTCCCTAGTGGATATGGGACTCATCATCCCACCCCCTTAGGAGAGGACTGCCTCAGCCGGCGTTCTGTCACATCAGGAAAAGACTGCCTCAGTCGGCGTTCTGTCCCCAGGGAGCTAGCTGTGATACCAAATGATAAGGATTGAGCCCCTAACTTCTCCCCAAAAGCGCTCGGAGGGGAAGGGTTGGGCCATTTTGAATTACTTGTGATAAGCACTTTCAAGATTCTTTTGTATTCCAATTGTTAGCTTGTTGTATTCTTGTTTGGAGTTTCAAAGATTGTAAGTTATTGTTAGTGTATTGGTTGTTGTTTGTAACTTGGACGATTGTAAGCAATTGTTGTTGGACTGGTTATTGCTTGTAACTTGGGCTACAATCGGGATTGCTGATTTGTTGAACTGTGGCTCTGAACTGTAACTTGAATTTAAGAGGAGTTTGAGTGATAAAAGGAAAGAGTGTGCGAGATTATTTGAGGGTGTTATTGCCGTGACATAAACACGAGGTGAGTGACAACACTCGAGTGAAACACGTGAGGGAGTGTGTGAGGTTGTTTATCACTAACTCTATTTTTCAGGTACAATATTACTTCACAATGTCACAGGGAGGTAGCATCGAGGAGCACCAAGGGGGAGATGCAAATATCGCTTTCACCTTGAGAGCCATGCAGCAACAATTTGAGAGGTTCAACCAAGCCTTTGCTGAAATTAGGGAACAAATAGATGAGATCAGGCAAGAAAAGCATTCTGAACCTCAGGGGCAACGTGCGGGAGTACGGCAGCAGCAACCACCACCTCGTCGACCTCCACCTCGGTATGAACCAGAGGAGGATGAATTTGAGGAGGATGAAGAGTTTGAGGCACGCAGACCTAGGAGAGTTCAAAGAGAAATGCCATTTAATAGAAGAGAACGGAGACCTCAAATCAATTAAAATACAGATTCCTGCATTCAAGGGGAGGAACGATGCAGACGCCTACTTGGAGTGGGAAAGGAAGGTGAACTTGATTTTTGAGTGCCACAACTTTTCTGAGGATAAGAAGGTAAAATTTGCAGCTGTTGAGTTTACAGATTATGCACTAATATGGTGTGATCAAATAGTGACATCTAGGAGGAGAAATGGAGAGATGCCGATTGCTACTTGGGAGGCTATGAAGTCATGTATAAGAAAGCATTTTGTGCCTTCTTACTACTATAGGGAGATGCATCAGAAACTTCAACGACTCACTCAAAGGTCTAAATCCGTGGAAGACTACCACAAGGAGATGGAGGTGGCTATGATCCGAGCCAACATAGAGGAAGAACCGGAGGCTACCATGGCCAGATTTTTGAGTGGGGTCAACAGAGAAATAGCTAATGTTGTGGAGTTGCAACACTACCTAGAGATTGAGGACCTGGTGAACATGGCCATGAAGGTGGAGAGACAGCTAAAAGCTAGGCTGGCCGCAAGGAGCGGAGCAAATTTTAGCTATGCATGGAACTCTAGATGGCCTAAAAAGGAGGACAAATCTAAGGATAAGGGAGTGGACTTCAAGGAAGCACCTAAGAAACCAACTGGGAGATCTGAAATGAAAGGTACCTCCAACACCCAAGTTACCTCTAGTAAGCATTCATCTATCAAATGTTTTAAATGCTTGGGTACTAGTCATATTGCATCTCAATGTCCTAATAGAAAGGTTATGATTATGAGGAATAATGGAGTGATTGATTCCGAGGATAGCAATAGTGAATCTAAATTTGTTCTTGAAAATAACTTTGATGATGATAATTGCTTTGAGAGGGCTGTTATAGGTGAAACACTAGTAGTCAGGAGAGAATTGAGTACTAGAGTAACATATGAGATTGTAGATCAAAGAGAAAATCTTTTTCAGACAAGGTGTTTAGTAGGAGGAAAAGTGTGCAATTTGATCATTGATGGGGGGAGTTGTACCAATGCAGCTAGTACCACCATGGTAGACAAATTGGGGCTAACTTGCATGAGACATCCAGAACCTTCTAAACTATAGTGGTTTAATGATAGTGTGGATGTAAAGGTAACTAAACAAGTATTGGTGGCCTTCTTAATTGGAAGATATGAGGATGAGGTGTTCTGTGATGTGGTTCCCATGGAGGCTGGTCATATACTACTTGGGAGACATTGGTAGTTTGATAGGAGAGTAGCATATGATGGGTATACCAATAGGTACTCCTTCAAGTTTAAGGGTACGAATTTCATTCTTATACCTCTATCACCTCGTGAACTATACTTGGACCAGTCAAAGGTAAGTAAAGGCGAGGGGGATTCAGGCAGTGAATGTAACAAAATTAAAGAGGGAAGAGAGGCCAAAAAGAAAATTGAAAGTGGGCCAAATGTGAGTGATTGCATTGAAAAGAAAGAAAGAAAAGTGAACTTGTATGCGATGGGAAAAGACATGAGAAGAGCAATTGGGGAGAAGAAAGCATTAGTCATAGTAAGATACAGAGAGTGTTTAGTTTCTGACACTAACCCTCTTGATTCTTTGCCTAGCATGTTTTCATCTCTTTTGCAGGATTATGAGGATGCCTTTTATGAGGAAATGCCCCGGGACTGCCACCCTTGAGAGGCATAGAGCACCAGATAGACTTCGTGCCTGGAGCTCAGATACCTAATCGTCCAGCTTACCGGAGTAATCCTGAGGAAACAAAGGAGCTTCAGAAGCAAGTGGATGAGCTATTGGAGAAAGGGTATGTGAGAGAAAGCTTGAGTCCTTGTGCCGTACCTGTGTTGTTGGTGCCAAAGAAGGATGGAACGTGGAGGATGTGTGTGGATTGTCGAGCCGTGAATAAAATCACTGTAAAGTATCGCCATCCTATCCCTAGGCTAGATGATATGCTTGATGAACTGCATGGTGCATATATTTTTACAAAAATTGATTTGAAAAGTGGATATCACCAAATTAGAATGAAACCAGGGGATGAATGGAAAACTGCTTTCAAAACTAAGTATGGGTTGTATGAGTGGTTAGTTATGCCATTTGGTTTAACAAATGCGCCCAGGGCTTTTATGAGATTGATGAATCATGTCTTGTGTGCATTTCTTGGCAAGTTTGTGGTTGTTTACTTTGATGACATCTTGGTATATAGCACTAATCTAGATATGCATGTCATGCATGTGAGGTGTGTCTTGGATGTATTTAGACAGGAAAAACTGTATGCAAACCTTAAGAAGTGTACATTTTGCATTGATCGGTTAGTATTTTTGGAGTTTATAATCAGTTCTCAGGGAGTTGAGGTTGATAGTGAGAAGGTGACGGCTATCTAGGATTGGCCAACTCCTAAGAGTGTGAGTGAGGTGAGGAGTTTGTATGGACTTGCTAGTTTCTATAGGAGGTTTGTGAAGGACTTTTTTACTATTGCTGCTCCTTTGACTGAGGTAATTAAGAAGGACAAAGGGTTTACTTGGGGTCAAGAACAAGAACATGCATTTACATTGTTGAAAGAAAAATTATGTTTTGCTCCTATTCTATGTTTACCTGATTTTGAGAAAGCTTTTGAGGTTGAATGTGATGCTTTTGGGATTGGTATAGGACCTGTGCTTTTGCAGGAAAATAGACCAATTGCATACTTCAGTGAGAAGCTTAGTGGTGCACACTCAATTATCCCACATATGATAAGGAGTTGTATGCAGTTGTGAGAGCATTGGAGGTGTGGCAACATTATCTTCAACCTAGAGAGTTTGTCATTCGGACCGATCATGAGTCTTTAAAGCACTTGAAGGGACAGGGCAAGCTGAGCAAGAGACATGCCACTTGGGTGGAGTTTCTAGAGACCTTTCCCTATGTACTGCAATACAAGCAAGGGAAGAAGAACGTGGTAGCTGATGCTTTATCTAGGAGGTATTCCTTGATTACTACTCTACATTCTATGTTATTAGGATTTGAGCAGCTTAAGGATTTATATTCTTCTGATGTTGATTTTGCTACTGTATATTCTGCTTGTGAACATACTGCATTCCAGAAATGCTATAGGCATGATGGCTATTTGTTTAGAGATAGTCAATTGTATGTGCCAAATTGTTCTATGCGTACTTTATTTGTGCATGAGGCTCATAGTGGTGGTTTGATGGGTCATTTTGGGGTTGCTAAGACTTTGGCTATTTTGCAAGAACATTTTTATTGGCCAGGTATGCATAAGGATGTTGAACGTGTATGTGCCAAGTGTATTGCATGTAGACAGGCAAAATCCACTGTCAAACCTCATGGTTTGTATACCCCTTTACCTGTGCCTACTGAGCCATGGACTGATATCTCTATGGACTTTGTTTTGGGTTTGCCTAAGACTAAAAAGGGATATGATAGCATCTTCGTTGTTGTTGATAGGTTTAGTAAGATGGCACATTTCATTGCATGCCATAAGAGTGATGATGCTGTGCAAGTGACTGATTTATTTTTCAAAGATGTTGTTAGATTGCACGGTCTTCCTAGGTCTATTGTTTCCGATAGAGATGCTAAATTTCTAAGCCATTTTTGGCGTGTGTTGTGGGGCAAACTGGGTACCAAACTGCTTTATTCTACTACATGTCACCCACAGACTGATGGTCAAACTGAGGTTGCCAATAGGACTTTGGGTAGCTTACTACGTGCTGTCGTTGGTAAGAATCTTAAAAATTGGGGTGAATGTTTACCAATTATTGAGTTTGCATATAACCGGAGTGTGCATTCCACCACAGGTTATTCACCATTTGAACTTGTATATGGCTTTAATCCTTTAACTATTTTGGATTTGGTGCCTTTACCTTTGCATGAGTTGTCTAATACAGATGGCAAGAGCAAGGCAGAGATGGTACGAGTCCTACACGAGAAGGCAAGACAGCATATTGAACAGAAGAATAAGGTCTATGCCGAACAAGCCAATAAAGGGCGAAAATTGGTGACTTTTGAACCCGGTGATTGGGTTTGGGTACACTTAAGGAAGGAAAGATTTCCTGCCCAGAGGAAGTCCAAATTAGCTCCTAGGGGAGATGGTCAATTTCAAGTGCTGGAACGGATCAATAACAATGCCTACAAGCTTGATCTGCCTGGTGAGTACGGTGTTTCTGTGACTTTTATTGTTGCTGACCTTTCTCCTTTTCATATGGATTCAGATTCGAGGACGAATCTTCGTAAGGAGGGAGGGACTGATGCAAGCAAGACTATGAACTGCCATGATGGGTTGGACGTGTCCAATAAACAGCTAATTATGCCAGTTGGACCTATAACCAGAGTTAGGGCTAAGGCACTTCAACAGGCCTTGTTTGCGTATGTAAGCCAACATTTGAAGCGAATAGAGTTGGCCAAACCTATTGGAGGAGAGTTAGTTGGGTCATAGCCCAACTTGGTCCATTTGTCTCACATACTTGGGCCGGATGATCTTGACACTTGAAGGCTATGGAGTGGGCTTAAGTTCAAGAGGGAGAGTGATGTAACCAATGACATCATAATAGACTGTGATGTAAAGCCATGATGTCATAGTATAATATGAGGTAAGTAATGACGTCATAGGGTAGTATGATGTAAGCCATGATGTCATAGTATAATATGAGGTAAGCAATGACGTCATAGGGTAGTATGATGTAAGCCATGATGTTATAGTATAGTATGAGGTAAACAATGACATCATAGGGCAATGTGATGTAAGCAATGATGTCATGTTTTATTCTAGAGTCTTCCTAGGAGTTCTATATAAACTCCTAGCTTGTAAGGTTGAGAGAACAATATTTTGGAGTCATTTTTTAGAGAGGGGCTGCCGCCACCTTGAGAGGTTAGAATTCCTCTTATTCTTGTTACTCAAAGAACTACTCTTCACTTATCAATTGAGATTTTTGATTGTGGCGTGTAAGTGTTCTTTTTGCTCATTAAATTCTGATTATTGGGATTGCTTAGAACAAGTTTCTAAGAGGTTTCGTAGGGATTTAATTATTATGTGTGTTTGGTCATAAACTTGTTATTTTCGGAAAGTCATAGACTTTCTTGTTCCAAAACTGAAAATACATCCTTTACATCTTCTCTTCCGCGGAAAGCGCGTTGTTCATTGTGTGGTTTTACAACCTAGAAGTTAAGATCTTATGGCTAATGTTTCAAACTTAACTTATTTGGAAGGATCTTCCACAAATAGACCTTTTTTGTTTGATGGAACAAATTACACATTTTGAAAATCTAGAATTAAGATATATATTTGTTCTATTAACTTTAATTTGTGGATATTGTTCAGAAAGCTCCTTACATACCAATGAAAAGTGAGAGCTGATGGAGTTACTAAAGAACCAAAGCCTATAGACGAATTTGATGAGGGTGACTCTAAGAAGATGAAATTAAATTATTAAGCCAGAACATATTGAGCCGTGCACTAGATGTGAATGAGTACAATCGAGTTAGTGGATGCGACACTGCAAATGATATGTGGAGACTTCTTCAAGTAACACATGAAGGAAGAAATCAAGTGGAGTCAAAGGTTGTGAAAGACCTAAAGGGGGGGGGGTGAATTAGGTCTTTGGCTAATTATCAAAATTTTTTTCCCTTTTTACAAATCCTTTTCCTAAATAAAGCTCTTCTTTAAATTCATAAACTTCAAATTTATATGTGATTTGATGGTTAAGACAAGATTATCAAGCTATAAGACCACAACCATTCAATCAACAACTATGAACAAATAATAATAACACAAGTATGTAAACAAGTAAATCTATAAAGAAATGAAAACACGATTTATAGTGGTTCGATCTCTCCAAGATCTACATCCACTACCTTGAGTCCACACTCAAGGATTTCAACCAATTCACTATATGCTCAATTTAGGCAATTACACAAGAGGCTCACCCAACAAGGGTTTTATACCAACAACCTCCTTTGCAATCCTACACACACAGGTTTTATACCACAACCTTGATTAATCTAGTCTATCGCTCACCCTTAACCAAAAGGATTTTACGTCACAAGATAACCTTGTATCAATCACAACAATAATGTAAAGATAGAGTTTGAATGTTACCAACACTTCTTGGTGGATGAATGCAATTGCTAGCACCACTTCACTTCTTGCCTTTGGATTCTTGAATTTTAACCTTTCAGCACAAGGCAATTTGAGAGCTTTTCAAATAATTTTGATGTCAAACAAGTTAGAGCTTCAAGGATTTCTTAAGTTAAAAAATTCTATAAAAAATCTGGAGTTTGTGGCTTTTATATATTTTGAAAATAAGTTAAAACGGTCATAAAACGGCCAGTAACGGAAAATTCGGACGATCGAATTTTTCTTGTGCGTCCGAACTTCTCTGGAAAATACTATTAGTGTTACTGTTCGTTGATACTGCTTAAAATTCGGACGACCGAATTTTTCCAGGTGCGTCTGAATTTCTTTAGAAAAATAATCGGCACTGTTCACGCGAACATTGTTACTGTTCATAGTGCAGGGAAAATTCGGACGACCGAATTTTCATCCTGTGTCCGAACTTGCATTCGAATTTTTTAAACTTTGTCAAAACATATTCAAATCACTTCAAACAAGTTGGAAAATGTTCTAGCCTTAAAGATAAGTCATTAAAGACCTTTTAAGTGTAAAAACTATTGATGAAAAACTTGATAATTTATGTAAGTTCAAAAACATTGAAACAATTTAAATCAAGTTTTGTGCTCTCAATTGCAACTCATAGATTCCAAGGCTTAAGAGTGTAGGGTTTACAAAGTTTACCTATTAAGCACATGTAACCTGCACTTCATGTCTTCAAAGCCTTCAATCTTCTTGAACAAACTCTTCAATCTTCAATCACTTTGACATATTTGAGTTGTTCTTGCATTGTGGCTTCAAGGCAATGAGACTTCATACTTCTTAATCCAACAATCCTATCACACAAATGACATAATGATTAGTCCTCATCAATGTTTGTCATTAATCAAAACTAATCATAACTACATGATTTACCCTTAGGGCTAACAACTTGCAATGCCAGTAAGAGATTATGAGCCATTCACCATGAAGCAAGGTTAGAATGTTAGTGATATGTTCACAAGATTTACCAACATCTCCAATGCTCTAAAAGCCTATGGGAAGAATTACACAACTGGAGAACAAAATAGAAAGATATTGGATGCTCTACCAAAGTGTTGGCAACCGAAGACTCTTACTATCGAGGAATCAAAAGACTTGAAAAATTCTTCCACTTGAAGAGCTCATCGGATCACTACTTACACATGAGATGAAAGTCAGGAG
Source organism: Rauvolfia tetraphylla (assembly GCA_030512225.1). Lineage (NCBI taxonomy): Eukaryota > Viridiplantae > Streptophyta > Magnoliopsida > Gentianales > Apocynaceae > Rauvolfia > Rauvolfia tetraphylla. The sequence goes on from JAJQKT010000050.1 coordinate 417,506, forward strand.
ATTAAATGATATTGAAGATGAAGAGAAGGGAAGAAAGGGAGTCGTACTTAAAACCTCCAATCATTTTAATGAACAAGCGAAATCATCAAGTGACGAAGATGGAAATAGTGAAGATGAGGATATGACTATGGTAGTAAAAAAATTCAAGAAATTCCAGAAAAAAGAATTCTCAAGAAAGGAAAAAGGCCACTCAAGAAAAGTGGACAGTCATCATCATTGTTCAAACCTCAATGCTTTGAATGCAAGAGCACCGAACATTGATGAGATCATATTTTAATCATTATTTAGAATTAATTTCTCACTTATTTAAGGGCTAATTGATATAAATCTTATGACTTTGATTTATTTTGGTGAATTAAATATTTATGTACTTAGTATGAATTAATTAAGATGATTTTATTTATAAAGTACATTTTAATTTACTGATTTTACTAATTATTGATACAGGGGTAAAATGGTAATGTCAAGAGAAGAAAATATGAAAGAAGATTTGGTTAGGAAAGAAAAATAAAAATTTATCCTGCTATTTCAAAATTTATAAGGATTCAATTTAAAGAATAAAAAGGAAAATTTTAAAATTGATTTTGATTTAGAATAGGATTTGAAATCTAAATTGGATTGAAATTTCTAATACACAAAAGGAAGAGATTTTTCGGGCAGCAAAAGAAGCAAATTTCGGGTAGCAATTGGAGAGGAATTCGGGCAGCCAAAAGGGATGCAAAATCGGGCAGCAAAAAGGAAGCAAATTTGGGGGCCGCCAAAGAGAAAATTAGCGAGGCAAAGAGAGAAAATTAGGGCAGCCAATTTGGGGGGCAGCCAGAGAAGCAAAATTGAGGGCAGCCGAGAGAGGAATTCGGGCAGCCAAATAGAAGAGAATTTCGAGCAGCAAGAAGGAAAATTTTGGAGAATCAATTGAACAAAGAGGAAGGACACAAATCGTGAGAAGCAATTTTGACAAAGGACAAAAGGTTTGACCGGGGAAAGAATGGAGCAAAAACAGTGGCAGGAAGTTTGAAAATAGAGAAGCCCTTCTATTCTTCTATTCTTTATTTTTTTTTTCCGAATTTATTTTATGTTAATTAGATTTATGGCTTTGAATATTCGGATCATGAATAGCTAAATCTTTTGTGACTAAGATCTTCGATGAAGGCTGAAACTCTTATAAATTTAATTTATTTCAATTAAAGATTGTTTCTTTAATCTCGATTTTGGTTAATTGTTATTATTGTTTTTAATGCTTTCAATTTTCTGGCCAATTTTTGCATGCCTTTAAATTTATTCTAGTGTCTGAGAAGTACTAGTTTAAATTGGATCATGGTAATAACAGCACTTCGTAAAACTGACTAGAGATAGATTCGGTTTCTTTGTGTGGTTTCTAGCGAGTAGGAAACAAAAGCTAGGGAATTCCATAGAAGTGTTTGCGGCTTTGATAATTAAAATCACGTAGAGATACGATTGGTTTATTAATTAAAGTTAGGAGTTTTTCACCAGGAGATTGGGTCTAGCTTATAATTGGGAATTCTACCATTAACCAAGTCGAAAATTAATTTGAAGAAATTAATTATTTGTCATAAGAGGAGTAAGCTGGATTTGGAGTGTCTTAGTCTATTCATTGCCATTGATTTTTAATTAATATAATTATTGATTTTTGTGTTTATTATTATTATTAATTATTTTTATTGGTAATTAAATTTTAGATAAAATCACATTTATTTTGGTTTAAGTTGGGTTATAAGTAAAAGAATTTTGCAGTTAGGTAGCAATCCTCGTTGGGACGACTTGTACTCACTACTTTATTACTTGTTTGACATTTGTGCACTTGCAAATTTCACACCAAACATCTTGTTGCCGATTGTCCTAAAGCTTTGGAAAAGGAAAGAGACATCAAACTCAAAAAGAAATCTCTCAAGAAGGGAAAGGGACTTGCTGGCACTTGGGACCAACAAGAAAGTGAAGATGACAATGAAGGAAGAGCCAACATATGCTTTATGACAATAAATGATGAGGTACAATCTACTCCTTCAATTTCCACTTGTTGTGATGATGATATTGATCCTAGTGAATTACTTGTTGAGATATATGGAGAATTAAAAAAGGCCTAAAAAAGGAATAAGGAAATGAAAACCAAAATTAAGGAGTTATTGAATGAAAATTCAAAATTATGTTGTGAAAATGGAAAACTTCTTGAATCTATTAATTGCTTAAACATTGAAATGGAAATTTTAAATGTAGCTTTACAAAACATAACTCTTGAAAATAAAGATCTTTGCACAAAAATCTTTTCTCTAGAAACAATGCTTAGTGATCATGAAATACTGAGAAAGAAAGTTGATGACCTTACATTATGCATTGAAAAATTTACAAATGCAAAAGAGAATCTAAACAAACTACTTGGATCTCAAAGATCTTCTATCATGAAAAACGGTATTGGCTACATTCATGAAAACAATGTTCAAAAATATAAAACCTTCTTAGCTAAAGACACATCTATTTCAATGCCTCATACATGTTGCACGTATTGTGGTAGACATGGACGCAAAGTTTCAAAATGTTATGTGAAAAGAAAAATAGAAAATGGTGTTAAAACCATTTGGAGAGTTAAAGAAATTATCACTAACCCTCTTGGACCCAAGAAAATGTGGTACCAAAAGTCACTTTCTCTAATTTGGTGTAGGTTTGATTTGCCCCAAGATCAAGCACCACTAAGTGGTTTCTTGACAGTGGTTGCTCAAGACACATGACGGGAAATGCTTCTCTTATTAGTGAACTTCAAGCAACAAGTGAAGATTTTGTCACATTCGGTGATAAAAAGAAGGGAAGGATACTTGGAATTGGTAATATTGGTAAAGGTTATTTTCTTCTCATTAAACGAGTATTGCTTATTGATGGTTTGAAATATAATTTACTTAGTATTAGCCAATTATGCGACAATGGTTGTAAAGTTGAATTTAAATGTGACACTTGTACTATTCTTGATAGTGTGAGTGGCAAAACAATTTTCGTTGCAAATAGAATTGGAAATGTATATGTACTATATCTTGATGAACTTGTTGCAAATGATATTAAATGTCTTGCCATTCATGATAATGATGGATATCTATGGCATAGGAGATTAGGTCATGTGAGCATGGACTTGTTGAACAAACTTTCCTCACAAGAATTGGTTAGAGGACTACCTAAAATGCATTTTGATAAAACTCACCTTTGTGATGCTTGTCAATATGGAAAACGAACAAAAACATCTTTTAAACCAAAGAAAATGATCTCTACATCAAAACCTCTTGAACTAGTTCATATGGACTTGTTTGGACCAATGAAGACCACTAGTCTTGGTGGAAAGAGGTATGCGTATGTGATTGTTGATGATTTCTCAAGATTTACATGGGTGATCTTTCTAGTTCAAAAGGATGAAGTTTTTCATTAATTTGTAAAACTTTTCAAAAAGGTCCAAATCTCCCTTGAGTGCAAATTGATTTCTATTAGGAGTGACAATGGAAGAGAATTTTGCAATCAAGACTTTACAAAATTTTATGATGAAAATAGAACTTTACAAGAGATGGCTAGATCAATACTTTGTGAAAACTCTTTACCAAAATATTTTTGGGCTGAAGCTGTAAACACTGCTTGCTACGTAATGAATAGAATTCTTTTAAGACATGTTCTACGAAAAACACCTTTCGAACTTCTATTTGATAGAACTCCTTCAATTGTTTATTTTAAGGTATTTGGTTATAAGTGCTTTATCTTGAATACTCATGATAACTTGGGAAAATTTGATAGAAAATCGAATGAAGGTATATTTCTTGTTTATTCATCGAATAAAAAGGACTATAGAGTTTATAACAAAAGATCTATGTGTTGAGGAAACCATCCATGTGACCTTTTTTGAATCTAACATTTACCTTGAAAGAAGAAATGAATATGATGTAGGTACCTCAATGATTGATAATCAAACTCATCCTCAAGTACCAACTTTGGAAGAACATGCCAATGAAGAAGAAATAATAGAGCAAGAACAAGATGACCAACCTAGTAGTGACCAAGAGCTTCCAAAAGATCTAAGATATGCAAGAGGCCACCCTAAGGAGTAAATCATTGGTGATGTTTCCCAAGGATTAAAATAAGGTGGTACGATAAAAGCATTGATAATGCCTTGTGTGATGATTTTTGGATTATTGCTATGCAAGAGGAGCTAAATCAATTTAAAAGAAACAAAGTTTGGACTCTTGTCCCAAGACCTCAGGATCATTCCGTCATTGGTACAAAATGTGTTTTTAGAAACAAATTAAATGAACTAGGAGAAGTTGTTAGAGCTAAGGCTAAATTTGTTGCCCAAGGATTCAATCAAGAAGAAGGCATTGATTATGATAAAACTTTTGCTCCGAGAGCTAGACTTGAATCCATAAGAATACTTTTAGCTTTTGCCTGTTTTAAAGGTTTTAAACTATTGCAAATGGATGTCAAAAGTACATTCCTAAACGGTTTTATTGAGGAAGAAGTTTATGTGGAACAACCACCCAGTTTTACTCATGAAAAGTTTCCTAACCATGTTTTCAAGCTAACCAAGGCTTTATATGAATTGAAACAAGCTCCTAGAGCTTGGTATGAAAGATTAAGTGGCTTTCTTCTCTCAAAAGGATTTTCAAAAGGAAAAGTTGACACAACACTATTTATAAAAACCTCTTGCAATAATGATCTCTTACTTGTGCAAATTTATGTGGATGACATCATATTTGGTGCTACTAATATATTTCTTTGTGATGAGTTTGCCAAATTAATGCAAAATGAATTCGAAATAAGCATGATGGGAGAACTCAATTTCTTTCTTTGGGTACAAATGAAGCAAACTAAGGATGGAGTCAGTCTTCATAAATCAAGCAAAGTACACCAAAGAGCTCTTGAAAAGATTTGGAATGGATCAAGCAAAAGGAATAAGCACTCCAATGAGTTCATCAACCAAACATGATAAAGATGAGAAAGGTAAAAATGTTGATGAAAAGATATATAGAAGTATGATTGGAAGTTTACTCTATCGTACCGCAAGTAGACCGGATATTATGTTTGTTGTATGCTTATGTGCTAGATTTCAATCTTGTCCTAAAGAGTCTCATTTAAGTTCTGTAAAACACATTTTTCTTTATTTGATTGATACACTTGACTATGGCCTTTGGTTTTCAAGATCCTCATCTTTTGACCTTATTGGATATTCAGATGCTGATTATGCAGGATGCAAAGTCGAGCGTAAAAGTACTAGTGGTCACTGTCAATTTTTTGGTAGTTGTCTTGTATCATGGTATATTAAGAAACAAGCATGTGTGTGTCCTTATCTACCGCTGAGGCTGAATATATCACCGCCGATAGTTGTTGTGTTCAAGTGCTATTGATGAATCACACTCTAATTGATTATGGTCTAAATTTTAATTATGTGCCCATTCTATGTGACAATACTAGTGCTATCAATCTAAGCATAAATCCCATTCAACATTCTAGGACTAAGCATATAGAGATTAAACATCATTTTATTCGTGATCATGAAGCTAAAGGTGATATATGCTTGGACTATGTGAATACAAATGATCAAATTGTTGATATATTTACCAAGCCGTTGGCCGAGGAAAGGTTCTGTTACCTAAGAAGACTTTTGGGAATTTCAAAATTCAATTACTAATACGTGTGTTGAAGTATGGTAAAAACAGGGAATACTCGGAAGCATAATTTGGATGCATTGAGTGGAATTCTGACGTCCAAACTTTCTCCAGAAAATTCTGGACAGAAAGATTCGGATGCATATTCGAACGCATGACGAAAAATTCGGTCGTCCGAATTTACTGAAACTGAAGAAACAGAGAAGGTCGGACGCGAATTCAGATGCAGACCAGAATATTCTGTCGTCTGAACTATGCAGGTACATCAGCTTTTAAATAGAATCAAACATTTATTCTTCTAATTTCTAAACTTCTAAATTCCCTCTTCCTTCAAAACCCACACGACCCACCTGCGTCCAAACCCAAATTTCTCTGTGATTTGACCATCTTCACTTCAAATCACTAGCATTTTCGAGTTCTAAGCCCTAAATACACCTTATAATTCACTCTCTCTCAAAGAAAAATACCATGGTGAGAACAAAGAAAGTAAATGTTTAAAAAGAAAAGGGTAAAGCAAAGGAAAGTGATGGTGGATTAATCATCAATGAACCTAGAAGAATTTGAATCCCTCAAACCTCATATAGAGTGGACAGATTCATCTCCATCAATGCTGCCACTGAATTTGAAGAATGGAGTAAGAGGAGCAGAAAATCATTCCTGGACACAAAATCTATTTGGATAAACTCTCCAATATGGGTAATGTCCTATCTCTTTTTGGTGAAATTGGACGGAGAATTTTAGTAACAATTAATGAAGAATTTTATCTCGCTCTTATATATGAGTTTTATGCAAATCTTAAAGAGGAGAAAATTGAACATATGGGAGACAATGTAGTTCAATGGTATTCATCTAGAGTGTCACAAGTTGATTTTGAGTTCAATGATGCTCTAGGAAACATAATTTGTGGAGTAGATGATAGTGGAGCAAAGTATTACTCTTTGGGACAACACTACTTTATTCATGAATTATTTATCGATGAAAGGTTTGAAGAAGCTTTCTCTAATGGTAGGCGATTTAGATCTATCAAGGAAAGGGAAATCAAGGCATTTGATGGCAGGGGAAGAGTGTTGCATCATATGATTACTACAATGATAATTCCAAACTTTGGACATAAGTCATGTTGTAATAATGCTTGCTCTACATGAACATAGAAGGTTAAATTTTGGGTATATGGCTTTGAGACACATGATGGGAGCAAGAAATACAGGAAATAAGGCCTTGCCTTATGGAAGATTACTTACTAAGTTCTTTAAGCACTTCCAAGTCAAAGTTCCCAGAAAAGGACAACCTTTCAAAAGTGGAGAGATCTACACTAATGATTCTCTCAAAAGGATGCAATTAGTTCTTAATGAAGATGGAATATGGAGAACAAAAAGAGAAACTCCTTTAAAAAGGGAAGAAGTTAAAGAAAGTGAAGAGGTTGAAGAAGAAGAAGATGAAGAAGAAACTTTAGCAAGGGAAATGAAGACAAAGAGGAGGCATGACTCATCAAGTGAGGGAGAGCAACCTCCCTCCAAGAGAAGGCTCTTTGAAGAAGTGCCTACTCCTCAATCATATCCCAATGTTGAAGAGGCTCCTAGTGGTGAAGGGATTACTAGAGGTGATACCATCGTTGCTAAGGCATTCCAAGAAGCCTTGAACAATCACATCAAGAAAATGGAGAAAATGTACAAGTTCTTTGAATTCTTTGCTCCAATGGTTCTTGGAAAACTAGATGGTTTGGAAAATAGAGTGAAGCACATAGAGGAGATATTAATGAGGAATGTTCAAAGTGTTGAAGGAAACTCTAGGCCTCAAGAAAGAGAAGAAACGAATGATGATGAAGATAAGGAAGACAAAAAGAAAGAGAAAGATGATAATGATGATGATGAACAAGGAGATGACTTTGAGTTAGTGGCTAGAACAAGAGAAAAGAATGAAGAAAAGGATGTCGAGTCACAAAGGGAAGATCAAGGGGAGCAGCAAGCTGGTATTAGTGAGGAAGGAAGCTTGATTGCAAAAGCTGAAATTATTACTTCCTCCAACTAGACATTCAATCAAGGAAGAGTTAAATATGTGGCAATTAAGAAGGGATCTAGCAAATACTCTCCATCGACATCACAAGACTAAGCATCTCTTCTATCCTATCTTATTTCTTTACTGCTTTAGTAACTTAGATGTACTTAGTATAATTTATGTGCTTCACAACTATTTTTATTTCTAGCATGGTTTCTGCAATTTCACAGTTCTTTCTAGTTTTTGTAACATTTTTATGAAGCTCAATGATGAAACATTGGTGTTGAGAGCTTCTTTGGTTAATGACATTTTGATCACCCCAAGTTCAATTAAGGGGAGAAGAAGTTGATCTACCAAAATGTGCTAAATGTTGCTTATAATCATTAGATGTTGCTTATTTGACTTGAGAATCAATTGATATACTGCTCATATGTAATGTAACACTTAATAATGATGATTGTGATAATGCTGTATCATTTTCATTTACCCCATCTTTGAGTGATTACAAAAGGGGAGAGAAAGAATGATGACAAAATGTGTTATGTGTAATGATGTATTATGTGTAATAGTGTTATGTGCTATGGCAAAAGAACTATGTATGTTCATATATGATTTGTACCTGTGGCTGCATTTGGTTGCATTTTGAAGTTTAAATTGGCTGCATTTGGAATTTAAATTGAATGTGTTGTATTATGTGAAATGTAATTGTATATGATGCTATATTGAAAACTATCTCAATATTTCGATCATAGTTGAACAACCCTAGGAAAACTTATTTTCAAAAATTACAGCCTTCATTTTACATATTTTACAATTTAGACTTAGAATTTCAAAATTAGGATCCACAACATCTCAAGTCCAAACTTCTTGAAAAATGAGCACAATCTAAGAGGGAGCATTGTAAATCTTTTCCGACCTTTAAAACTTCCCTTAGAAGCTTTTTTAATGCTTAAATGCTATATCTTCTATCCTAGTGGTTGGGCCATAGGCTCATATTGAGCCATTCGAATGTCAAAGTGCTAAATTGGTTATTATTTGTCATTGACATCAATGCTTCTTTGTACTACATTGTTTAAATCTATCACATTTTGCATAAAAGTTTGTCATCATCAAAAAGGGGGAGATTTTTAGCCATAAGGGCAAATCATGTAGTTTTGATTAGTTTTGATTAATGACAAACATTGATAAGGACTAATTCATATGCTATTTTTGTGATAAGATTTTTGGACTGAGAAGTAAAGAGTTCTTATTGCCTTGGAGCTAAAAGTGCTAAGGACAACTCAAGTGTGCTCAAGGATCAAGAATATAGAACTGTCCTATGAATTGAAGGCTTTGAAGACTCTAGTGTAGGTTTACACTTGCTTAATAGGTATATTCTTGTAAACCCTACACTTTTTGTTCTTGTCTATTGAATGCATAAGAGAGCACAAAACTTGTTTTTGAATCTTAAATGGCATTGAATAATCTTTGAATTACCAAGTGCTATGATAACGGTCTTTGAGTTCAAAAGATTTTAAATGACTTATCTTTTAGTAGAAAATGATTTCAAACTTATTGATGTTGATTTTCAAATAATTTGACAAATTTTGAACATTCGGACACAAGTTCGAACGTCCAAACTTGGAACATGACTGCTGAATTTTTAGAGAAATTCGAATGCAAGGGTAAAAGTTCGGTCGTTCGAACTTTCCCTGACAGCATGCCATAGTAATGTTCAGACGATAGATCGGAAGCAGAGGATCAAGTTCAGTCGTCTGAACTCCTCAAAAACTAGCCATTTTATGACCGCTGGAATTGATTTTCAAAATCTATAAAAGTCATAAACTCTAGATTTTAAACAAGTGCTAAACACTTGAAGAATCCTAACATTCCAAAATCATTTGAAATCATTAGAGCTCTCTTTTGTCTTTTGCTTTCATATGATTATTCAAGATTTTAAAAACAACAAGGTGAAGTGGTGCTAACTTGTGTAATCATTTACCAAGCAGTAGTAATATCTCATTAAATCTCTGTTTATCTCTTTATCTATTTGCTCAATGCAAGGTTATCTTGTGACATAAAACCTTTTAGATATAAAATCCTTGTGGTAGGGTGAACCTTATTTGTAGCATTACAAAAGAGGTTGTTGGTGTAAAACCCTTGTGGGATGAGCCTCTTGTGTAATTGATTGAATTTGAGCATTGAAAAGATTGGTTGAAATCCTTGAGTGTGGGTTCAAGGTAGTGGATGTAGATCTTGAAGAGATCGAACCACTACAAATTGCGTGTGCTCTTTACTCTTCCTTGTGTATTGCTTTATCATTGTGTTGATTACATTCTCATTTAAGCAATTGAAAATAATCTTTCCAAACCAAGTTTATAAAAAGGAAATAGTTTTTAAAAATTAGCCAAAGACCTATTCACTCCCCCTCTTAGGTCTTTCATATAATACATAGTGTATCTATTTGTATAATAAATATTATGCATATACATATAGCTTCTTTGGAACATTATCTCCAACCTAGAGAGTTTGTCATTAGGACCGATCATGAGTCTTTAAAGCACTTGAAAGGACAGGGCAAGCTGAGCAAGCGACATGCCACCTGGGTGGAGTTTCTAGAAACCTTTCCCTATGTACTGCAATACAAGCAAGGCAAGGAGAACGTGGTAGCAGATGCTTTATCTAGGAGGTATTCTTTGATTACTACTCTACATTCTAAATTATTAGGATTTGAGCAGCTTAAGGAACTATATGTTTCTGATAACGATTTTGCTACTGTATATTCTGCTTGTGAACATACTGCATTCCAGAAATTCTATAAGCATGATGGCTATCTCTTTCGGGGTAATCAATTGTGTGTGCCTAACTGTTCTATGAGTACTTTATTTGTGCTTGAGGCTCATGGTGGAGGATTGATGGGACATTTTGGGAGTTGCTAAGACTTTGGATATTTTGCAAGAACATTTTTTTTGGCCCGGTATGCGTAAGGATGTGGAACGTGTGTGTACAAAGTGTATTTCATGTAGGCAGGCAAAATCCACTGTTAAACCTCATGGTTTGTATACCCCTTTACCTGTACCTACTGAGCCGTGGACTGATATCTCTATGGACTTTGTTTTGGGTTTGCCTAAGACCAAAAAGGGATACGATAGCATCTTCGTTATTGTTGATAGGTTTAGTAAGATGGCGCATTTCATTGCATGCCATAAGACTGATGATGCTGTGCAAGTGGCTGATTTATTTTTCAAAGACGTTGTTAGATTGCACGGCCTTCCTAGGTCTATTGTTTCTGATATCTAAGTCATTTTTGGCGTGTGTTGTGGGGCAAATTGGGTACCAAACTGCTTTATTCTACTACATTTTCATCAAATTTAGGAATATAAGGTCAAGAGACTTTGGTTCTAAGGTTACTCCATCAGCTCTCATTTTCAAAGGAATATAAGGACCTTTTTTAACAATATTCCACAAATCAAAATTGATAGAACAAATATATATCTTAACTCTAGATTTCCAAAAGGTATAGTTTGTTCCATCAAACAAAGGTGGTCTATTTTGGAAGATCCTTCTAGGTAAGGTAAGTTTGAAATATTAGCCATAAGATCTTAAACTTCTAGGTTGTAAAACTACACAAAGAAGTCCTTGCTCTGATACCAATTGAAAGACCTAAGAGGGGGGTGAATTAGGTCTTTGGCTAATTTTCGCAAATAAATTTCTTTTACAATTCTAAGCAAGACCAGTTTATATGTACTTGATTCAATGAGAGAATATGTCAATTAATAGCAAAGCAGTAAAACAAGGTAAGATCAATGAACACAAGTAATTTATAATGGTTCGATCTCTTCAAGATCTATATCCATTACCTTGAGCTTACACTCAAGGATTTCAAACAATCTACTATATGCTCAAGTTCACAAATTACATAAGAGGCTCACCACACAATGGTTTTACCTTTATATCTACAAACAACCTTGAGTCAATGTCTCAAGGATCACCCTTATCCAAAGGATTTTATGTTATCAAGATAACCTTGCAAGAGCTAGTAGAAAAACACAATTTAATAAAGAGAGGAGAATGTGTAAATGTTACCACTTGTTGGTAGATGATTACACAATGTTGCACCTTCACACTTTGTTGTCTTCGGAATCTTGAATGATCAATTGAAAGCATAAGACAAAAGAGAGCTTAAAATGTTTGCTAAAGGCTTTGGAATGTTTAGAGTTCTCAAAGATTCAAAACTTACAAAAAATCTTAACTTTATAGCTTTTATAGAATTTGAAAATCAGTTTTAACAGCCATAAAACCGCTAGTTTCAGAAAATTCAGACGACTGAATTTTACTTGTGCGTCCGAATTTTACTGTTGCACGTTTCTGGAAAAATTCGGACGACCTAATTTTTTCCATGCGTCTAAACTTTCATCTGAATTTCTCTGGAAAAATAGTAACCATGCTGAAAACAAAAATTCGGACGACCGAATTTTTTTCATGCGTCCGAACTTGAGTCCAAATTTTTCTAGAAAAACAGTAACCATTTTTAGCTATAAAAATTGGACGACCGAATTTTTTGGAAGCACAATAGCCATTTTAAAATTTGGTTTTCAACCTTTGTAAAATGATTTGATATTGCATATGTACCCTACACTTCAAGTCTTCAATGCTTTTTAATCATCTTTGAACAATCTTCTTCAAACTTCAATCACTTAGACTCATTGAGGTTTTTTTTTGCACTTTGGCTTGAAAGCAACAAGACTTTATACTTCTTCAATTCACAAATCCTATCACACAATATACAAGCATATTAGTCCTTATCAATATTTGTCATTAATCAAAAGTAATCATAACTACATGATTTGCCCTTAGGGCTAGGGTGTTTTGACAACTGAAAAATTGTGTGTAGTAATATTTTCATCAAAAAATTTTGTAAAGTCTTGATTATAAAATTCTCTTCCATTGTCACTTCTAATAGAAATAAATTTGCACTCAAGGGAGATTTTGACTTTTTTGAAAAGTTTTACAATTTCATGAAAAACTTCATCCTTTTAAGCTAGAAATATCACCCGTGTAAATCTTGAGAAATCATCAATAATCACATATGCATGTCTCTTATCACCAAGACTAGCAATCCTCATTGGTCCAAACAATTCCATATGAACAAGTTCAAGAGGTTTTGATGTAGAAACCAGTTTCTTTAGTTTTAAAAATGTTTTTGATTGTTTTTAATATTGACAAGCATCAAAAAGACGAGTTTTATCAAAATGCATTTTAGGTAGTCCTCTAACCAATCCAATTCTTGTAAGGAAAGTTTGTTCAACAAGTCCATGCTCACATGACCTAATCTCCTATGCCATAGATATCCATCATTATCATGAATGGCAAGACATTTATTATCATTTGCAACAAGTTCATCAAGATATAGTACGTATACATTTCCAACTCTATTTGCAACAAAAATAGTTTTGCTACTTACACTATCAAGAATAGTACAAGTGTCATACTTAAATTCAACTTTACAACCATTATCACATAATTGGCTAATACTTAGTAGATTATACTTCAAACCATCAATAAGTAATACTTTCTTAATTAAAGGGAAAGAACCTTTATCAATATTACCAATTCCAAGTATTCTTCTCTTTTTCTTATCACCAAATGTGACAAAATCTTCACTTGTTGCTTGAAGTTCACTAACAAGTGAGGCATTTTTAGTCATATGTCTTGAACAGCCACTGTCAAGAAACCACTTAGCGGTGCTTGATCATAGCAAAACGAACCTACACCAAATTTGAGAAAGTGACTTTTGGTACCCACATTTTCTTGGGTCCAAGGGCGTTAGTGATAATTCTTTTAACTCTCCAAATGGTTTAACACCATTTTCTATTTTTCTTTTCACTTAACATTTCGAGACTTTGTGTCCATGTCTACCACAATACGTGCAACATGTATGAGGCATTGAAATAGAAGTGGCTTTAGCTAAGAAGGTTTTATATTTTGGAACATTGTTTTCATGAATGTAGCCAAGACCATTTTTCATAAAAGAAGATCTTTGGGATCCAAGTAGTTTGTTTAGATTGTCTTTTCCATTTGTAAATTTTTCAATGCATAATGTAAGGTCATCAACTTTCTTTCTCAATATTTCATGATCACTAAGTGTTAGCCCTAAGGGCAAATCATGTAGCTATGATTAGTTTTGAATAATGGCAAACATTGATGAGGACTAATGTGCTTGTATGTTGAGTTATAGGATTGATGGATTGAGAAGCATGAATTCTTATTGCCTTGAAGTCACAATGCAAGAACAACTCAACTATGCCAAAAGTGATTGAAGATTGAAGAGTATGTTCAAGATGATTGAAGACATTGAAGATTTAGAGTGTAGAGTACATATGCTAAATAGGTATATTTTTCTGTAAATTCTACACTTGTATGTCTTGGAATTAGTTGAATGCATAAGAGAGCACAAAACTTGTTTTTGAAATGATTTTTAATGAACTTCTTAACAACAAGTATGTTTTTGAAGTCTCAAATGATCTTAAGTAAACTTTGGATGATTAAAATATTTTCGTAACGGTTTTTGTGTTTAAAAGTGCTTAAATGACTTATCTATTTATACAAAATTATTTCAATGTTATTAAGGATGATTTTTAAATGATTTGACAAAATTTGATAAGTTTGGATGCAAGTTTGGTCGTCCAAACTTTGAAAATGATCACTGTGCTTCCAGAGAAGTTCGGACGCAAGTTCGGACTCATGGAGTAAAGTTCGGACGTCCAAACTTTCTCTGATAGCATGGTCATTGTTTTTTCAGAGAATTTCGGACGAATGTTCAAACGCATAAGAAAAAGTTCAGACGTCCGAACTTTTCTAGACAGCTTGGCACAGTGATGTTCGGACGCAAATTCGGACGCATGGCAGAAAGTTCGGACGTCCGAACTTCTCTGAAACTAGCCGTTACTAGCCGTTTTATAGCTGTTGAATTTGATTTTTCAAATCTATAAAAGTTATAAACTTCAAATTTTTTGTAAGTTTTGAATCCTTGTGAACTCCAAACATTCCAATGCCTTTAGCAAACATTTTAAGCTCTCTTTTGTCTTGTGCTTTCAATTGATCATTCAAGATTCCAAAGACAACAAAGTGTGAAGGTGCAACATTGTTTAAACATCTACCAACAAGTGATAACATCTACACATTCTTCCTTCTCTATTAAGCTGTGTTTTTCTACAAACTCATTGCAAGGTTATCTTGTGACGTAAAATCCTTTTGATAAGGGTGAGCCATAGACTAGATTAATCAAGGTTGTGGTATAAAACCCGTGTGTGGGTAAGCCTTGGATTAGATTGGTCTTTAGGTTGCCTTTAGATATAAAATCCGTGTGGAAGGGTGAACCTTGTTTGTATAATTACTAAAAGAGGTTGTGAGTGTAAAACCATTGTGTGGTGAGCCTCTTTTGTAATTTGTAGACTTGAGCTTATTGTAGATTGTTTGAAATCCTTAAGTGTAGGCTTAAGGTAGTGGATGTAGATCTTGAAGAGATCGAACCACTATAAATTGCTTGTGTTCTTAGTTCTTATATTGTTCTACTGCTTTGCTATTAATTGCCTTACTCTTCTATTGAACCAAGTACATACTATCTATTTTTTTACTTAGACTTATAAAAGGACTGTGTTTGCGAAAAATTAGCCAAATGCCTAATTCTCCCCCCTCTTAGGTATTTCAATTGGTATCAGAGCAAGGACTTCTTGTGTGGTTTTACAACCTAGAAGTTAAAGATCTTATGGCTAATATTTCAAACTTACCTTACCTAGAAGGGTCTTCCACAAATAGACCATCTTTGTTTGATGAAACAAACTATACCTTTTGAAAATCTAGAGTTATGATATATATTTGTTCTATCAATTTTGATTTGTGGAATATTGTTGAAAAAGGTCCTTATATTCCCATGAAAATGAGAGCTGACAAATTTGATGAACATGATTCAAAGAAAATGACATTAAATTATCAGGCAATGAACATCTTAAGTTGTGCATTAGATGTAACTGAATATAATAGAGTTAGTGGTTGCAATACTGCTCATGATATGTGGAGATTACTCCAAATAACACATGAAGATACAAACCAAATTTAAGAGTCAAAGCTTGCTATGTTAGTTAAGGACTATGAGCTATTTACCATGAAGCAAGGTGAGAATATTAGTGATATATTTACTAGATTTACTAACATTTTTAATGGTCTGAAAGCTTATGGGAAGAACTATACAATTGGAGAGCAAAACAGAAAAATCTTGGCAACCAAAGATACTTGTAATTGAGGAATCAAAGGATTTGAAAACTCTTCCACTTGAAGAGCTCATTGGATCACTTCTCACGCATGAGATGAAGATGAAGAGACTAAATGACAAAGAAGATGAAGAAAAAGGAAGAAAAGGAGTTGTGCTCAAAACTTCAAATCACTTGAGTGAACAACAAAAATCATCAAGTGAAGAAGAAGATGCAAACAGTGGAGAAGAGGAGATTGCCATGGCTGTTAGAAAATTCAAAAGATTCTACAAGAAGGAGTTTCTCAAGAAAGGAAGAAAGCCAACCAGGAAGAGTGGACAATCTTCATCCTTCAAACCTCAATATTTTGAATGCAAGAGCACAGAGCATCTTGTTGCTGTTTGTCCCAAAGTTATGGAAAGGGAAAGAGACAACAAGAACAAAAAGAAATCTGTCAAGAAAGGAAAATGACTGGCTGGAACATGGGATCAACAAGAAAGTGAAGATGATAGTGAAGGAAAGGCCAACATATGTTTTATGGCAATTGATGATGAGGTACAATCTTCTCCTTTCATTTCGAATTTCTATGATGATGATGTTGATCCTAGTGAAATTACTTGTAGAAATGTATGAAGAATTAAAAAAGGCTTCTAAAAGAAATAAAGAAATGAAATTCAAAATCAGTGATTTATCAAATCAGAATTCAAAATTATGTGTTGAAAATGGGAAACTTCTTGAAAAAGAAGTTTTAAATGCAACCATACAAAACATATCTTTTGAAAATAAAGAGCTTTGCATAAAAGTTGTTTCTCTTGAAACAATGCTTAATGATCATGAGATTTGGTGATAAGAAGAAAGGAAAAATACTTGGAATAGGTAACATTGGTAAAGGTTCATTCCCTCTTATTAAACAAGTATTGCTTATTGATGGTTTAAAGTATAATTTACTTGCATTAGTCAATTATGTGACAATGGATGTAAAGTAGAATTCAAATGTGATACTTGTACTATTCTTGATAGTGCAAGTAGCAAAACCATCTTTGTTGCTAAAAGAGTTGGAAACGTATATGTGTTATATCTTGATGAACTGATCACAAATGATATCAAATGTCTTTCCATTCATGATAATGATGGATTTTTGTGGCATAGAAGATTAGGACATGTAAGCATGGATTTATTGAATAAACTTTCTACACAAGAGCTAGTTAGAGGATTATCGAAAATGCATTTTGATAAAACCCGTCTTTATGATGCTTGTCAATATGGAAAACAATCAAAAATATCTTTTAAACCAAAGAAAATGGTCTCTACTTCAAAACCTCTTGAACTAGTTCACATGGACTTATTTGGACCAATGAGGACCACTAGTCTTGGAGGTAAACGATATGCTTATGTGATTGTTGATGACTTTTCAAGATTTTCTTGAGTGCTCTTCTTAGCTCAAAAGGATGAAACATTTTATGAATTTGCAAAACTTTTCAAAAAGATTCAAACATCTTTTGAATATAAACTGATTTCTATTAGAAGTGACAATAGAAGAGAATTTTGCAATCAAGAATTTACAAAATTTTGTGATGAATATGGTATTACTCACATTTTCTCAGCTGCTAAAACACCTCAACAAAATGGTGTTGTTGAAAGGAAAAATAGAACTTTACAAGAGATGGCTAGATCAATGCTTTGTGAAAATTCCTTGCCAAAATACTTTTGGGCTGAAGTTGTAAATACTGCTTGCTATGTAATGAATAGAGTTTTATTAAGACCTTTCATAAGAAAAACACCTTTTCAACTTCTATTCAATAGAACTCCTTCAATTGTTTATTTTAAGGTTTTTGCTGTAAGTGCTTCATTTTAAACACTAGTGATAATCTAGGAAATTTGATAGAAAATCAGATGAAGGAGTATTTCTTAGCTATTCATCAAATAAAAAGCATATAGGGTTTATAACAAAAGAACATTATGTGTTGAAAAAACCATACATGTAACTTTTGATGAATCTAACATTTATCTTCAAAGAAGAAATGAAGAGGATGCAGGTTTCTCAATGATTGAAAATCAAACTCATTATCAAGTACCCACATTGGAAGAACATGCCAAAGAAGAAGAAATAATGGAGCAATAACAAGATGGTCAACCAAGCAATGATCAAGAGTTTCCAAAGGATCTAACATATGCAAGAGGTCATCCTAAGGAGCAAATCATTGGTGATGTCTCCCAAAGAGTTAAAAAAAAGGCGGTACTTTATTGATAATTTTGCCCTCTTATCTCATATTGAAGATGATGCAGGTTCCTCAATGATTGAAAATCAAACTCATCATCAAGTACCCACATTGGAAGAACATGCCAAGGAAGAAGAAATAATGGAGCAAGAACAAGATGGTCAACCAAGCAATGATCAAGAGTTTCCAAAGAATATAACATATGCAAGAGGCCATCCTAAGGAGCAAATCATTGGTGATGTCTGCCAAGGAGTTAAAACAAGATGGTACTTTATTGATAATTTTGCCCTATTATCTCATATTGAACCTAAAAATATTGATGATGCATTGTGTGATGATTTTGGATTGTTGCAACACAAGAGGAGTTAAATCAGTTTGAAAGAAATAAAGTTTGGACTCTTGTCCTTAGACCTAATAATCATTCAATTATTGGTACAAAATGGGTATTTAGAAATAAGTTAAATGAACTAGGAGAAGTTGTTAGAAATAAAGCTAGACTTGTTGCTTAAGGCTTCAATCAAGAAGAAGGCATTGATTATGATGAAACATTTGCTCCAGTAGCCAGATTGGAATCCATAAGAATACTTTTTGCATTTGCTTGTTTTAAAGGATTTAAGCTATTTCAAATGGATGTCAAAAGTGCATTTCTAAATGGTTTTATTGAAGAAGAGATTTATGTAGAACAACCTCCTGGTTTTGTTCATAAAAGTAGATACAACACTTTTTATAAAAACATCTAGTAATAATGATATTTTACTTGTGCAAATTTATGTTGATGATATTATATTTGGTGCTACTAACACATCCCCTTGTGAGGATTTTCAAATCAATGCAAAATGAATTTGAAATGAGTATGATGGGAGAACTAAATTTCTTTCGTGGGCTGCAAATTAAACAAACTAAGGACGGAGTTTTCATAAACCAAGCAAAGCATACCAAGGAGCTTTTGAAAAGATTTGGAATGGATCAAGCAAAAGGAATAGGAACTCCAATGAGCTCATCAACTAAACTTGATAAAGATGAAAAAGGTAAAAATGTTGATGAGAAGTCATATAGAGGTATAATTGGAAGTTTGCTCTATCTCACAACAAGTAGACCATATATTATGTTTGTTGTGTGCTTATGTGCTAGATTTCAATTATGTCCTAAAGAATCTCGTTTAATTTCTGTCAAACGTATTTTTCGTTATTTGATAGATATACATGACTATGGTCTTTGATTTTCAAAATCTTCATCTTTTGATCTTATTGGATATTCGAATGCTGATTATGCTGGATGCAAAGTTGAACGAAAAAGTACAAGTGGTCATTGTCAATTTCTTGGTAGTTGTCTTGTGTCTTGGTATAGTAAAATACAAGCTTGTGTGTCTTTGTCTACTGCTGAAGCTGAATACATTTTAGCTGGTAGTTGTTGCGCTCAATTATTATGGGTGCAACATACACTGCTTGATTATGGTCTTAAATTTAATTGTGTACCAATACTATGTGATAATACTAGTGCTATCAATTTGAGCATAAATCACATTCAACATTCTAGGACAAAGCATATAGAAATCAAGCATCATTTTATTCGTGATCATGTTGCTAAAAGAGACATATGCTTAGAGTATATAAATACAAATGATCAAATCGCTGATATATTCACAAAGTCTTTGGCTGAAGAAAGGTATAACTATCTAAGAAGGCTTTTAGGAATTTCAAAATTCAATTACTAATATGTTTGTTTAACTGTGACAAAAGCAGGAAAAATTTGGATGCATTGAGTGAAAATAGAACATCCAAACTTTGACAGAAAATTCTGGACAGAAAAGTTCGGACGCATATTCGGACGCATGATAGAAAGTTCAGACGTCCAAACTTTCTGAAACTGGAGAAATAGAGAAGTTCGGACGCATGTTTGGATGCAGACCAAAAAGTTTGGTCGTTTGAACTTTGCGGTTACAGCGGTTTTTAAGAAACTGAACTAGCCGTTACTCACATAATTTATCATCCGAACTCTCTCTTTTTCAAAATTTCTCTCAACCCACTTGCGTCCAAACTTAAATTCCTCTGTGATTTCACCATTTTCACATCAAAATACTTGGATTTTTGAATTCCCATCCCTACACACCTCTCAAATCTCGCTGCTTTTCTGTTAGAAAATCAAAATAGTGAGAACTAAAGGAGCAAATGTTGAAAAAGGAAAAGGGAAAGCAAAGGTCAGTGAAGGAGGACGAATTCTCAATGAACCAAGGAGAATTAGGGTTCCTCAATCATCATTTGGAGTAGACAAGTTTATCTCAATGAAAGCTGCATCAGAATTTGAAGATTGGAACAAGAAATCAAGGAAAATCATCCTTGGAAACAGAGTTGATTTTGACAAGCTCACCAATATGGGTAATGTCATATCTTTATTTGGTGATATTGGCTGGAGTAACTTGTTGGCTATAGATGAAAGAGTACTATCCCTCTCTTGTATATGAATTATATGCCAATCTAAAAGAAGAGAGAATAGAATATGAGGGAGAAGATGTTAATCAATGGTATTCATCTAGAGTATCTCAAATAGATTTTGAATTCAATGATGCATTGGTGAATAGAATATGTGGAGCAAATGATAGTGGAGCAAAGTATTATTCTATGGGGCAACGTTGCTACATTAGAGAGTTATTCACAAATACAAGATTTGAAAAAGCCTTCACAAATGGAAGACAATTAAGAACCATAAAGGAAAGAGATGTTAAGGCTTTAGATGGAAGGGGAAGAGTTATGCATCATATGATTACAACCATGATTATTCCTAACTTTGGTCACAAAACATTTGTTGGGGAACATTCATATGGTGATTATGCTTGCTTTGCATGAGCATAGGAGATTGAATTTTGGATACATGGCATTGAAGCATATGTTTGGGGCTAGAAAAACAGATAACAAGGCTTTACCATATGGAAGACTTCTGAAAAGATTTTTCAAACATTTTCGAGTCAAGCATCCTGCTAGAGGACAAATTTATACAAATGACTCTCTCAAAATGATGCAATTAACTCTTGATAATGAGGGAGTGTGGAGAACTAGAAGAGAGACCCCTCCAAAGAGAGTTGAAGCAGAGGAAAGTGAGGAAACTGAAGAAGAAGAAGAAGAAGAAGATGAGGCAGAAACATGGGTAAGAGAAATGAAAACTAAGAGAAGGCATGATTCAACAAGTGAGGGGAGCAACCTCCCTCCAAAAGAAGACTCTTTGAAGAAGAGCCAACTTCACAATCACATTACTAGTGCTGAAGAGATTTCAAAAGAAAATAAAATTCAAGAAGCACTGAACAACCACATGAAAGAAATGGAGAAAATGTATAAATTCTTTGAAACATTTGCTCCTATGGTGCTTGGAAAACTGGACAGTTTAGAAAATAGAGTCAAGCACATTGAGGAAATATTGATAAGAAATCCTCAAAGTGGTGAAAGGCCTTCTAGAAATCACGAGGAAAAGGATGATGAGAATGATGAAGACAACAAGAAAAATGAAGAATGCAGTGACAGTGATGATGAAGATGATGATAATGATGGTGACCAAGGGAATGGCAATGAGCAAGTCATGGAGTCTCAAGAAGGTCAAATTGCAAAAGCTGAAATAGCAACCCCATCAAATCCAACATTTGGCCATGGAAGAATCAAGCATGTTGCTGTCAAGAAGAAATCAAGAAAGGACTCTCCATCAATATCCAAAGACTAAGCACATCTTCACTCTCATTTCCATTTACTGCTTTTATTTATTTTGAATCTTTACTAGCATGTTTTATGCAAATCTATCTGTTTTAGCACTTTAAATTTCTGCACTTTATCACTAGTTTAATATGGCCTATTTAATAGCTTAATGAAGCTTAATGATGAAACCTTACAGTTGAGAGCTTCCTTTAGTAATTATCAATCTCATTTTCATTTTCCCATTCTTGAGTGATAACAAAAGGGGGAGAAAGAAGATGAGCTGCAAAATACAAAAATGTGCTGCAAAAATGTGAAATGTGTGTGCTTCTGCAATATATGTTATACGTGCAATGTGTGTTAATATGAGTAAGTGATACACTGTGAAAACTTTTTGGCATATTTAACTATATTTATACATTTGAAATTTAAACTGGAAAGAATTATAATATGTGAGGATAGAGTTCATAAGTTTGGACTTGAAGTTTGGATGCAAACCAAAAAGTTCGGACGCATCCAAACTGTCTTGCCAAAATTGATTTTTCTGTTGTTCAAATTGTTTGAAAACTGTTTCAAACCTTTCTATCATATTTGAACAACCTTAGGAAGGCTTATTTTCAAATATTACAGCCTTCATCTCACATATTTTAAAGTTTGGATTTGAAATTTTAAAATTTAGATGCATGTTCTAAATTCGGATGCATCCATATTTTGTTGCCAAAAAGTGCTCTTTTGTTGTTCAAATTGATTCAAATATGTTTTTGAAATACCTAAGAGGGGGTGAATTAGGTATTTGGCTAATTTTCGCAAAGAAAGTCTTTTTATAATTCTAAGCAAAAACAGATTGTATGTACTTAGTTCAGTAAGATAATAAGACAATTGATAGCAAAGCAGTAGAGCAATGTAAGACAAAGAACACAAGTAATTTATAGTGGTTAGATCCCTTTAAGATCTACGTCCACTTCCTTAAGCCTACACTTAAGGATTTCAATCAATCTACTATATGGTCAAATTCACAAATTACATAAGAGGCTCACCACACAATGGTTTTACACACACAATCTCTTTTAGTAATTCTACAATCAAGGTTCACCCTATCAAAGGATTTTATATCTCCAAACAACCTTAAATCACAATCTCAAGGATCACCCTTATCTAAAGGATTTTATGTTCTCAAGATAACCTTGCAAGAGTTAGTAGAAAACACAATTTAATAAAGATAGAAGAATGTGTAGATGTTACCACTTGTTGGTAGAAGAATACACAAAGTTGCACCTTTACACTTTGATGTCTTTGGAATCTTGAATGATCAATTGAAAGCACAAGACAAAAGAGAGCTTTAATGTTTACCAAAGACTTTGGAATACTTAGAGTTTGTAAAGATTCAAAACCATACAAAAAATTTGAAGTTTATACTTTTATAGATGTGAAAATTCAAATGCAACAGGTATAAAATGGCTAGTAACCGCTAGTTTCAGAGAAGTTCGGACGTCCAAACTTTCTGCCATGCGTCCAAACTTTACTGTGCCAAGCTGTCTGGAAAAGTTCGGACGTCCGAACATTCGTCCGAATTTCTCTGGAAAAACAGTAACCATGCTTATCAGAGAAAGTTTGGACGTTCGAACTTTTCTTCATGCGTCCGAACTTGCGTCCAAATTTCTCTGGAAGCACAATAACCATTTCCAAGTTTGGACGACCAAACTTGCAGCCAAACTTATCAAATTTTGTCAAATCTTTTGAAAATCATTGTTAATAACATTGAAAACGTTTTGCATGAATGGACACATCATTTAGTCATATTTAAACACAAAAACCGTTACCAAAACATTTTGATCATACAAAATCTTCTCAAGATCATTTGAGATTTCAAAAATATACTTGTTATCATAAAGTTTATTGAAAACCATTTCGAAAACAAGTTTTGTGCTCTCTTATGCATTCAACTAATTCCAAGACATACAAGTGTAGAGTTTACAGAAAAATATACCTATTTAGCATATGAACTCTACACTCTAAATCTTCAATGCCTTCAATCATCTTGAACATACTCTTCAATCTTCAATCACTTTAGGCATAGTTGAGTTGTTCTTGCATTGTGACTTCAAGGCAATAAGACTTCATGCTTCTCAATCCATCAATCCTATCACTCAACATACAAGCACATTAGTCCTCATCAATGATTTGCCCTTAAGGCTAACAGTTTTAATCTCTATCCTCACATATTATAATTCTTTCCAGTTTAAATTTCAAATGTATAAAATATAGTCAAATATTCCAAAAAGTTTTCACAATGTGAGGAGTAAGTTCTTCCATTCTGCTAAAGGTTTAAACCAGGTTAAGAACTCAAAGACACTTGGAATAAAACCTTTAAGAAATAATGTAGAGTCGATTTCAAGAAGGATGTGGTACTGTTGACAGAGGTACCAGAAGAACCATTTCAATGGAGGAGGGAAGTCATTAGGTCTGAGAATGAAAACTTGACTAAAAGGGAAATATGGATTGACTCCGGATGGGTTTAGGATGGATCCTCCAAATTCTTTAAAAGTCTGTAACTCATAAAAATTTCTTTTTTACATTATTGAGTCAACAGAATATGGAACTGAGTAATCTGGAGGAAAGTCTGGAGGAATATTAGGTGGGTTGGAATAACTGGGTCGGATCATGGCTATAACGGGTTTGGTGGTAAAGGAATCAGGTCGGGAAAGGAAATCAGCCACAACATTAGATTTACCTTTGATGTGTTTGACCTCGAATGAATACTACGCAAACCACGTTGACCACCTGAGCAGTTGAGGATGAGGAACTTGCTTCTACTTGAACTGCAACATTTTGGGGAATGAACTCATATCTGTTTCCACCAAAAACTTTGATCCGATGAGATAGAAACTGAACTTCTTTTATTCCATATTCTTCCTAATGGTAAATGTCAAAACCAACAAGATGAACTGACTGAAGACACCCGTCTTACAGTAAACTTCACAAGTTTCAGATTCTTCCTAATGGTATTCGTTTTGGAAAACAGTTTAGAGAATATGGTACCATTCCAAAACTTTACCAAATCACTCCCAATCCCGTTGCTGAGATTCAAAAACTTCTTGTCTCCCAATCTTGTGCTGAATCTCATACAGAGTTCCTTACTAAATGTTCCCATCCACTTTGGCAGAATCCTCAATTCTTCATCAAACTCCTTTTTAAGAAAAATGAGGATATCAACCCTACCAAGGCCAGTCATTCTGGCATGAATCCTGATCATCTCCAGTTAGCCACAAAAGAATACCTTGACCTTCTTCATTCTGATCTTATTGAACCTACAGATTCTCAATGGTCTTGTGAAGCATTCTATGTTGACAAACGGGCTGAACAAGTCCGTGGGAAAATGAGACTGGTAATTAATTATCAGTCTCTCAACCACTTTTTACAAGATGATAAGTTTCCATTACCACACAGGCACACATTGTTATCACAGCTTTCTGGTGCAAAATGGTTTTCCAAATTTGATTTGAAATCTGGTTTTTGGCAATTGGGCATTCATCCTAATGAACGTCCTAAAACAGGGTTTTGTATCCCTAACCAGCATTTCCAGTGGAAAGTAATACCTTTTGGATTAAAACCCGCACCATCCTTGTTTCAAAAAGCCATGGTCAAGATTTTCGAACCACTTTTACACACTGCACTGGTTTATATTGATGATATCCTACTTTTCAGTTTTACTAAGGATGATCATATAAACCTTTTACGCCAATTTGCTCAAATTGTTAAAGATTATGGCGTAATGCTTTCAGAAAAGAAAATGATCTTGGCTACACAGGAAATTACTTTTCCTAGGAATGCATTTCTCTGCAGGTACATACACTGGAAATCATATTTCCGACGAGTTACAAAAGTTTCCTGAGTCCAATCTTTCTCAGAAACAAGTCCAACAGTTCCTTGGTGTTGTCAATTATGTCCGAGAATTTCTGCCCAGAGCCTCTGAGCATATCCATCCACTCACCAAGATGCTCAAGAAGAATCCATCTCCCTGGACATCCTTACAGACTCAAGCTGTCGCTGCATTGAAAGAACAAGTGTCCGAAATTCAGAAATTGCATCTCCCTACAAATGGCCAAAAGATACTTCAGACTGATGCAAGTGACAAATATTGGAGTGCAGTGCTACTAGAAGAAACTGATGGCACCCGACATCTTTGTGGATTTGCAAGTGGAAGATTCAAGTCAGCAGAAATTCATTACCACTCCACTTTCAAAGAAATACTCGCCGTCAAAAATGGAATAAAGAAGTTCAGTTTCTATCTCATCGGATCAAAGTTTTTGGTGGAAACAGATATGAGTTCATTCCCCAAAATGTTGCAGTTCAAGCAAAAGCAAGTTCCTCATCCTCAACTGCTCAGGTGGTCAACGTGGTTTGCGCAGTATTCATTCGAGGTCAAACACATCAAAGGTAAATCTAATGTTGTGGCTGATTTCCTTTCCCGACCTGATTCCTTTACCACCAAACCCGTTATAGCCATGATCCGACCCGGTTATTCCAACCCACCTTATATTCCTCCAGACTTTCCTCCAGATTACCTAGTTCCATATTCTGTTGACTCAATAATGCAAAAAAGAAATTTTTATGAGTTACAGACTTTTAAAGAATTTGGAGGATCCATCCTAAAACCATCCGGAGTTAATCCATATTTCCCTTTTAGTCAAGTTTTCATTCTCAGACCTAATGACTTCCCTCCTCCATTGAAATGGTTCTTCTGGTGCCTCTGTCAACAGTACCACATCCTTCTTGAAATCGACTCTGCATTATTTTTAAAGGTTTTATTCCAAGTGTCTTTGAGTTCTTAACCTGGTTTAAACCTTTAGCAGGATGGAAGAACTTACTCCTCACATTTCCTAAACACTTCCTCCTCTTTGACATCCACCGTCCAATAGACCCTGATTTCACAATCCATCTGTATTCCCATCTTTACCAGGTCAATTCCATCACTGTGTTAGATCTCCCTCAAAAATACTCTGAGGCCCAAAAATACATGTTTGTTGAAAATAAAATTATGCCTCAAGAAATTTGGCCTGATGATTATGGTTCTTGGAATTATCCCACCAACCATCATCACGAGATAAATATCAGAATAGCTCGTGAATGGTATCTTCGCCACCTGCCTGATTGTCAGCCAGACCCTGTAACCCCTTTTGATTACTTTAACCTTCAGCCAGCTAGCTCCTCTCAGTCATCACATGGGTTTACCTTTCCACGTATGGCCTTTGATAAAACTGCTCGAACCAGTAGTGTCACCTCACTCAGAAAGGATGCTTTCAAGCAGAAAAAGAAAAAAAGCAAAGGCACATGCTCTGCATCAGGATCTCATTATTGAACGCAATATCACTGATCCAGACTCCACTGATAGTGATGTTTCAACACCGACTGATTCCGAGCATTACAGCTGTGAAGACTTTTATCTTTAGTGCTCTGCACTTTGTTGTCTTTATTATTCAGTGTGCTGTCATTTCAACTTTATTTCCCAGCTGATTAAAGCTGATAAGTATGCTAAGTGTGGTGTGATGTAAGCAGTGATGTAAGCGATGACCTCATTAGCTACCATGATATAAGCGATGACGTCATAGTCCAATAATTTAGCCTTCTAGGTTCTTCCTTGGAGCTCTATATAAAGAGCCCATTGTTGTAACATTTCTTCAAGCTTAGTTCCCGAGTAATAATATCTCTCTTGTGTGTTCTACTCTAAACATGTCTTTGTAAGTTTCCTCTATTCTTCTTCTCTGCTTCTATTTCTGATATGGCTTTAGCTTAGATCCTTGTTCGGTGATACTTAGAAATTGTGAGTATTCCTTCTTGAATGGTTGATTTCATTCCTTCTTGGATTGTTGAAAGATAAGAGGACAGGATCCTTTGACTGCCCAAGAGTTGGCCGTTGTGTTGATCCAAGTCATACCTTCTTAGACAGTCCAGGTTTGAGTTTCTGAAATTATTCTCTTTCGAATACTTCCAGTTTCTAGGTCATCACTAATATTGGTATCAGAGCCTAAAGTAATCTCGGAGGTCACGGGTTCGACTCCCAGTCATGAAATTTGGGAGCCCCGTTAAAACACGCGCGTCCGCCGGAGAGCCCGCAGTGGAGCGTGGTGGACTGAAGGATGAAAAGGGTATACTGGGCCTCCCTTGGACAAGGCCTTTTCCCAGGGTAATTGGTATCAGAGCCATTGGTGTATCAGAAATTAAGCTAGAGTTGAAGAAACCTTGTCCACTCATGTACCCAGAAACTTCCCGTTCATCTATTTCGTTAGACACCACTCCTTCCTTCCGTCAAACTGCATCTAAAAAATTAGATTACCTATATGAAGTTACTGTAGATTCATCTTCCCAGTTTACTCCTGAAAGTCACCCTTTCATGAACCCTTATACTAATTATGCTAAGTCCATAGTTTCCCCTTGGAAATCCTTTAAGTCTCTTATCCGTCAAACACCTTCCTCTGTCCGAGAGTATGTCCAATGCTCAAAGATGGATCAACATCCTATTATTGCCACTGGTAAAGAGAAATTCGTTACTCTTTACATTCCTGAAGATTTTCCCCGTCAATGGAAGCAACATGGTTACACCCATCTTCACTTTGGAGCTGTTCATATAGCTCTCACTCTCCATGGCAGAAAAGGTTTACCTATGGTTGCTCGAGTTGCCCTCTTGGATACCCGCTTTCTAGCATATCAGCATGCTTGTATCGCCACAGTTGAAGCAACACTGAATGCTGGCACGATATTCATCACCTTGTACCCCAATTTCAACATGTCTCTGGCAGATCCACATCTGCTAAATGCCTCCTAAACCAAAACCACCACTTCACCCTTATTACCAAAAATGCCTCAAAATCATTGCCAAAGAAAAACCGGTACCTCCTACTTGTCAACCCATCAATCCATTTTACAAGCCACCTGCACCACCAACTTCTATCCCAGCTATCTGTATGTTCCAACCCGCTGAATTTCCCCCTCTCAACCCTATCTTTCCACAAACCTCACCTTTTACCACTCATAAAATCCAGAACTCTTCATCAACCATACTTCCTAGTGGACAGACTGCATCCACTAATCCAGTTGAAACCGTCCTGAACTGGCAATCGGAAAACGCTGTTGCTCAGAACAAGCTTCTGACCCAGATTGATCAGAAAGTTACCCAGGTAAATTCCCGTCTTGTTACTGTTGAAACAAAAGTTGATTCCCAAGTACAAGACCTGGAAGCCACCAAAAGGTTGATCGTCAATATGGAGAAAAGATTGAAGCAGATTCCTTATGATCTACCTATGCCTGG
Source organism: Rauvolfia tetraphylla (assembly GCA_030512225.1). Taxonomy (NCBI): domain Eukaryota; kingdom Viridiplantae; phylum Streptophyta; class Magnoliopsida; order Gentianales; family Apocynaceae; genus Rauvolfia; species Rauvolfia tetraphylla. The sequence goes on from JAJQKT010000050.1 coordinate 446,573, forward strand.
TGTTAATCCTGCTGAAGTCATTCGACAAAAACAGAAAGAACTAGCAGACCTTGAAGGTTATATTGCTTATCTCAAAGCACAGGTTGAGTCTACTCCTTACTCTTCTCCTCCGCCAGTTACTACTACCCCTCCAGTCTCTTCTCGCTTCTTTCCTCCTTTCACAAATCACTTCCAGCCACTATCCAAAACACAGTACTCTGCATTTGGAACCATGGGATATGAAATGTCCAAACCTTCTCCAAGCACTTTCAATGCTGCTCAATGGTTAAAAGCAAAACAAGCCCAGAAACAACAACAGAAGCCTGCTCCTCCTCCTCCGGAAGTTCAAAAGCAAGCTATGATTCAGAATCCTCTGACTCCTATGCTTCAAGAAGCGGCTACAGCTCAGACCGTCCCTCATATTGCTGTTGTTCAAGAACAAACTCCATCTGAGACCCAGTACTCTTCTCCAACAGAGTCAGAACCAGTCTCTGATTCTGACACAGAGTCCTCTTCAGTCTCAGACTCTTCTACACAGTCCTTCTCTGATGATTTTGAACCATATATTTCACAAATCAACATGACTCGTGAAGAAGAAGATACAGGAGATACATCTGAAGCCACACCTATTATCGATGAGCCTGAGTCATCTCAAACTTCCAAGAAATTGACTACTTCAGGCACATTCACATTTCAGCTCGATGATATTCCTCCAGCAAAATGGGCAGTCAGATTACAAGAATTCCATGCCTGGATGACAACCAGAGAACTATCTGGCATCACAACGGAAAACATCCTCACTGAGTTCACCTCTAGATTCACAGGTACATTGAAGCACTGGTTTACTACTCTCAATTTTGTTGAGAGAACTCAATTCCTAAACTCTTCATTAGATCAAGTTGCTTCATTATTTTATTACTGTTTTCTTGGTGAACCTGATTCTGATTTAGAATTAAAAAGAAAAGAGTTTTTTCAAATGCAATGTTACTCTTTTCAAAGATCTGATTTAGATAAGCATTTACAACGCATGACTCAATTATTTTATCTTCTTGGTGCAGATGTTAGTCTAAAGCAAGCTTTCCTCAGCTCAATCCCTCAAGCTTTAGCTCAAGGAGCCGATGTCTACATCAGACAAAAAATACCAATCCATCCTTGGTATGACTCCAGGACAAATCAGACAAGCCATCTTGCAAAGCCTTGAAGACCTTTGCCACAAACGGTAAGTGATCAAGCAATATCTCAAAGGAGATAAAGAGGTTGACTAAGTATGCAAGCATTCAGACTTAATCATCAAGTCATGCTGCAACAAATCCTCTTGCAAGAAATCATCCAGGAGAAAGAAGTTCTCCAGAATTCATACCATAGACAGACGATCTTCAAAGAAAAAATAGAGATACTTCAGAAGGAAACACAAGTCCTCCAGAAGTCCCAGAAGCAAGTCAGACTACTGCTATGTCTGCAAACAGAAGGGTCACTATGCCAAGCAATGTCCTCAAAAGAAGAAAAGACAAAATCTCATCTCACAAATCGAACAGGTTAGCCCTATCTATGATGATGACCTTGAGTCCCTTTTCTCTGAACAAGATGAACTGACTGAAAACACCCTCTTCGCCATTGAAGAAGACGAAATCCCTTTGTCTTACCATATAGCGGGAACCAGGTTCCCTCGGAACCCAGTTCCCCGCAAGCAGTTTCCCCGAAACTGCACCCGATACTTTCGAAAACTCACCCGAGAAAACCTTCGTTCCAATCCTTACTATTCGGGACCCGAAAAACACATCCTCAAGCCCCTGTTCAAATCCGAACCTCCAAATATGATAAACCCATTCCTGCCATAGCCTTCTTTGACACAAGTGCTGCAGTATCCATGATGAATCCATCTGTCCTACCTCCTGAACATTGGACAGAACATAAGAAGGAATTTATTACTGCTGATGGTAAAACGTTCTATACTTCTCTTATTACTAAGACACCCATTACCATCCAGTTCTTCCCTAAATGTGAAGTTCGTTTACATCTTGTTGGCTGTTCTGAAACTAACAAAGATCTACTTGTTGGTTTTGACATTTACAGTAAACTTCACAAGTTTCAGATTCTTCCTAATGGTATTCGTTTTGGAAAACAGTTTAGAGAATATGGTACCATTCCAAGACTTTACCAAATCACTCCCAATCCCGTTGCTGAGATTCAAAAACTTCTTGTCTCCCAATCTTGTGCTGAATCTCATACAGAGTTCCTTACTAAATGTTCCCATCCACTTTGGCAGAATCCTCAATTCTTCATCAAACTCCCTTTTAAGAAAAATGAGGATATCAACCTTACCAAGGCCAGTCATTCTGGCATGAATCCTGATCATCTCCAGTTAGCCGCAAAAGAATGCCTTGACCTTCTTCATGCTGATCTTATTGAACCTACAGATTCTCAATGGTCTTGTGAAGCATTCTATGTTGACAAACGGGCTGAACAAGTCCGTGGGAAAATGAGACTGGTAATTAATTATCAGCCTCTCAACCACTTTTTACAAGATGATAAGTTTCCATTACCACACAGGCACACACTGTTATCACAGCTTTCTGGTGCAAAATGGTTTTCCAAATTTGATTTGAAATCTGGTTTTTGGCAATTGGGCATTCATCCTGATGAACGTCCTAAAACAGGTTTTTGTATCCCTAACCAGCATTTCCAGTGGAAAGTAATGCCTTTTGGATTAAAACCCGCACCATCCTTATTTCAAAAAGCCATGGTCAAGATTTTCGAACCACTTTTACACACTGCACTGGTTTATATTGATGATATCCTACTTTTCAGTTCTACTAAGGATGATCATATAAACCTTTTACGCCAATTTGCTCAAATTGTTAAAGATTATGGCGTAATGTTTTCAGAAAAGAATATGATCTTGGCTACACAGGAAATTACTTTCCTGGGAATGCATTTCTCTGCAGGTACATACACTCCTGGAAATCATATTTCCGACGAGTTACAAAAGTTTCCTGAGTCCAATCTTTCTCAGAAACAAGTCCAACAGTTACTTGGTGTTGTCAATTATGTCCGAGATTTCCTGCCCAGAGCCTCTGAGCATATCCATCCACTTACCAAGATGCTCAAGAAGAATCCATTTCCCTGGACATCCTTACAGACTCAAGCTGTCGCTGCATTGAAAGAACAAGTGTCCAAAATTCAGAAATTGCATCTCCCTACAAATGCCCAAAAGATACTTCAGACTGATGCAAGTGACAAATATTGGAGTGCAGTGCTGCTAGAAGAAACTGATGGCACCCGACATCTTTGTGGGTTTGCAAGTGGACGATTCAAGTCAGCAGAAATTCATTACCACTCCACTTTCAAAGAAATACTCGCCGTCAAAAATGGAATAAAGAAGTTCAGTTTCTATCTCATCGGATCAAAGTTTTTGGTGGAAACAGATATGAGTTCATTCCCCAAAATGTTGCAGTTCAAGCAAAAGCAAGTTCCTCATCCTCAACTGCTCAGGTGGTCAACGTAGTTTGCGCAGTATTCATTCGAGGTCAAACACATCAAAGGTAAATCTAATGTTGTGGCTGATTTCCTTTCCCGACTTGATTCCTTTACCACCAAACCCGTTATAGCCAAGATCCGACCCAGTTATTCCAACCCACCTAATATTCCTCCAGACTCTCCTCCAGATTACCCAGTTCCATATTCTGTTGACTTAATAATGCAAAAAAGAAATTTTTATGAGTTACAGACTTTTAAAGAATTTGGAGGATCCATCCTAAAACCATCCGGAGTCAATCCATATTTCCCTTTTAGTCAAGTTTTCATTCACAGACCTAATGACTTCCCTCCTCCATTGAAATGGTTCTTCTGGTACCTCTGTCAACAGTGCCACTTCCTTCTTGAAATCAACTCTGCATTATTTCTTAAAGGTTTTATTCCAAGTGTCTTTGAGTTCTTAACCTGGTTTAAACCTTTAGCAGAATGGAAGAACTTACTCCTCACATTTCCTAAACACTTCCTCCTCTTTTACATCCACCGTCCAATAGACCCTGATTTCACAATCCATCTGTATTCCCATCTTTACCAGGTCAATTCCATCACTGTGTTAGATCTCCCTCAAAAATACTCTGAGGCCCAAAAATACATGTTTGTTGAAAATAAAATTATGCCTCAAGAAATTTGGCCTGATGATTATGGTTCTTGGAATTATCCCACCAACCATCATCACGAGATAAACATCAGAATAGCTCGTGAATGGTATCTTCACCACCTACCTGATTGTCAGCCAGACACTGAAACACCTTTTGATTACTTTAACCTTCAGCCAGCTAGCTCCTCTCAGTCATCACATGGGTTTACCTTTCCACGCATTGCCTTTGATAAAACTGCTCGAACCACTTGTGTCACCTCACTCAGAAAGGATGCATTCAAGCAGAAAAAGAAAAAAGCAAAGGCACATGCTCTGCATCAGGATCTCATTATTGAACGCAATATCACTGATCCAGACTCCACTGATAGTGATGTTTCAACACCGACTGATTCCGAGCATTACAGCTGTGAAGACTTTTATCTTTAGTGCTCTGCACTTTGTTGTCTTTATTATTCAGTGTGCTGTCATTTCAACTTTATTTCCCAGCTGATTAAAGCTGATAAGTATGTTAAGTGTGCCATTTGTAAGGAGATGCAATTTCTGAATTTTGGACACTTGTTCTTTCAATGCAGCGACAGCTTGAGTCTGTAAGGATGTCCAGGGAGATGGAATGGGTTTATCATATTTGGAGGTTCGGATTTGAAACAAGAAGACGAATCATAGCGATCCGTGGATAGTTTTGCTTGATAGACTGGAGATGCTTATGATCAAATCTGATGGAAACTGAACCATCAGAGTTCTGAGAGATCTGAGAGGATGAAGATTCCAGAGGCTGATTTGCAGCTTCATGGACCTTTTCATATTCTGTGACCCAAGCATCAGGAAGGAGACTGAGGAGTTCAGATTTGGGGATCTGTCTTGGGACATGGGTGCAAACAGCTGACTGTTTGTCATCTATTTTGATAAGAAGAGCATCTTCTCCACCAGGAAGAGAGAGATCGATGGCATGATTTTGGACTCGGTAGATCATTTGATAATGTAAAGTTGCAGTGAGAGCATCATGTACCTGAGAGGCTCCTGCAATATGGACTTGTACCTTGAGAGCATTTAGCAGATGTGGATCTGCCAGAGACATGAATATCGTGCCAGCATTCAGTGTTGCTTCAACTGTGGCGATACAAGCATGCTGATATGCTAGAAAGCGGGTATCCAAGAGGGCAACTCGGGCAACCATAGGTAAACCTTTTATGCCATGGCCTTCTTTGACACAAGTGCTGCAGTATCCATGATGAATCCATCTGTCCTACCTCCTGAACATTGGACAGAACATCAGCAGTAATAAATTCCTTCTTATGTTCTGTCCAATGTTCAGGAGGTAGGACAGATGGATTCATCATGGATACTGTAGCACCTGTGTCAAAGAAGGCTATGGCAGGAATGGGTTTATCATATTTGGAGGTTCGGATTTGAACAGGGGCTTGAGGATGTGTTTTTCGGGTCTGAATAGTAAGGATTGGAACAGAAGGTTTTTCTGGTGAGTTTTCTGAAAGTATCGGGTCTGGTTCTGGGGAAACTGATTCTGAGGGAACTGGTTCTGCTATATGGTAAGACAAAGGGATTTCGTCTTCTTCAATGGCGAAGAGGGTATCTTCAGTCAGTTCATCTTGTTCATAGAAAAGGGACTCAAGGTCATCATCATAGATAGGGCTAACCTGTTCGATTTGTGAGAGTAGATTTTGTCTTTTCTTCTTTTGAGGACATTGCTTGGCATAGTGACCCTTATGTTTGCAGACATAGCAGTAGTCTAACTTGCTTCTGGGTCTTCTGGAGGACTTGTGTTTCCTTCTGAAGTATCTCCATTTTTTCTTTGAAGATCGTCTGTCTGTGGTATGAATTCTGGAGAACTTCTTTCTCCTGGATGATTTCTTGCAAGAGGATTTGTTGCAGCATGACTTGATGATTAAGTCTGAACGCTTGCATACTTGGTCAACCTCTTTATCTCCTTTGAGATATTGCTTGATCACTTGCCGTTTGTGGCAAAGGTCTTCAAGGCTTTGCAAGATGGCTTGTCTGATTTGTCCTGGAGTCATACCAAGGATGGATTGGTATTTTTGTCTGATGTAGACATTGGCTCCTTGAGCTAAAGCTTGAGGGATTGAGCTGAGGAAAGCTTGCTTTAGACTAACATCTGCACCAAGAAGATTAAATAATTGAGTCATGCGTTGTAAATGCTTATCTAAATCAGATCTTTGAAAAGAGTAACATTTCAATTGAAAAAACTCTTTTCTTTTTAATTCTAAATCAGAATCAGGTTCACTAAGAAAACAGTAATAAAGTAATGAAGCAGCTTGATCTAATGAAGAGTTTAGGAATTGAGTTCTCTCAACATAATTGAGAGTAGTAAACCAGTGCTTCAATGTGCCAGTGAATCTAGAGGTGAACTCAGTGAGGATGTTTTCCGCTGTGATGCCAGATAGTTCTCTGGTTGTCATCCAGGCATGGAATTCTTGTAATCTGACTGCCCATTTTGCTGGAGGGAAATCATCGAGCTGAAATGTGAATGTGCCTGAAGTAGTCAATTTCTTGGAAGTTTGAGATGACTCAGGCTCATCGACAATAGGTGTGGCTTCAGATGTATCTCCTGTATCTTCTTCTTCACGAGTCATGTTGATTTGTGGAATATCTGGTTCAAAATCATCAGAGAAGGACTGTGTAGAAGAGTCTGAGACTGAAGAGGAGTCTGTGTCGGACATTGTCTTTGGTAAAAGGTGAGGTTTGTGGAAAGATAGGGTTGAGAGGGGGAAATTCAGCGGGTTGGAACATACAGATAGCTGGGATAGGAGTTGGTGGTGCAGGTGGCTTGTAAAATGGATTGATGGGTTGACAAGTAGGAGGTACCGGTTTTTCTTTGGCAATGATTTTGAGGCATTTTTGGTAATAAGGGTGAAGTGGTGGCTTTGGTTTAGGAGGCAACCATGTGGATGGGATTTTAGCAATAGAGGAGACATACCTGCTACGAGTTTGAATGAATTCAACAGGATTAACACCAGGCATAGGTAGATCGTAAGGAATCTGCTTCAATCTTTTCTCCATATTGACGATCAGCCTTTTGGTGGCTTCCAGATCTTGTACTTGAGAATCAACTTTAGTTTCAACAGTAACACGACGGGAATTTACCTGGGTAACTTTCTGATCAATCTGGGTCAGAAGCTTGTTCTGAGCAACAGCGTTTTCCGATTGCCAGTTCAGGACGGTTTCAACTGGATTAGTGGATGCAGTCTATCCACTAGGAAGTATGGTTGATGAAGAAACCTTTTAGTCAAGTTTTCATTCTCAGACCTAATGACTTCCCTCCTCCATTGAAATGGTTCTTCTGGTACCTCTATCAACAGTACCACATCCTTCTTGAAATCGACTCTGCATTATTTCTGGTATACTTGGCTTGATTTATGAAGACTCCATCCTTAGTTTGTTTGATTTGCAGCCCAAGGAAGAAATTTAGTTCTCCCTTAATCTTTCATACCAAACTCTTGAAGCTTGTTTCAATCCATATAGAGCCTTCGTTAACTTGAAAATATGATTAGGAAACTTTTCATGAATAAAACCGGGTGGTTATTCTACATAAACTTCTTCTTCAATAAAACCATTTAGAAATGCACTTTTAACATCCATTTGAAATAGTTAAAACCTTTAAAACAAGCAAAAGCCAAAAGTATTCTTATGGATTCAAGTCTAGCTCCTGGAGCAAACGTTTCATCATAATCAATGCCTTCTTCTTGGTTGAAACCTTGAGTAACAAACCTAGTCTTATTTCTAACAAATTCTCCTAGTTCATTTAATTTATTTCTAAAGACCCACTTTGTACCAATAATAGAGTGATCATGAGGTCTTGGGACAAGAGTCCAAACTTTATTTCTTTCAAACTGATTTAACTCTTCTTGCATTGCAATAATCCAAAAATCATCACACAATGCATCATTAATGTTTTTAGGTTCAATATGAGATAAAAGAGCAAATTTATCAATAAAGTACCGCCTTGTTTTAACTCCTTGGGAGATATCACCAATGATTTGCTCCTTAGGATGATCTCTTGCATATGTTAGATCCTTTGGAAACTCTTGATCATTGCTAGGTTTGACCACCTTGTTCTTGCTCTATTATTTCTTCTTCTTTGGCATGTTCTTCCAATGTGGGTGCTTGATGATGAGTTTGATTATCAATCATTGAGGAACCTACATCATCTTCATTTCTTCTTTCAAGATAAATGTTAGATTCATCAATGGTCACATGTATAGTTTCTTCAACACAAAATGTTCTTTTGTTATAAACTCTATATGCCTTTTTATTTGATGAATAACCAAGAAATACACCTTCATCTGATTTTCTATCAAACTTTCCCAGATTATCACTAGTATTTAAGATAAAACATTTGCAACCAAATACCTTAAAATAAATAATTGAAGGAGTTTTATCAAATAAGAGTTCAAAAGGTATTTTTCTTATAAAGGGTCTTAATAAAACTCTATTCATTACTAGGACTGTCAATTGGGCCGAGCCGGCCCGAGCCCGGCTCGTTCGGCCCGTCTAATTGCGGGCTCGGGCTGATTTTTTCAGCCCGAATAACGTTTCGGGCTGAGCTCGGGTTGAAGTAGGCTCAGCCCGTTTTCTGCCCGGCCCGTACTATATATATGAATAATATATTTATATATATTTTTTATAATAATAATATTATTATATTATTAAAAAATATTTTTAATAATATTTTTCTCAGCCCGCTGTCAATCGGGCCGAGCTCGAGCTTAGCAAAGCCCGGCTCACCCAGCCCGATTGACAGTCCTATTCATTACATAGCAAGCAGTATTTACAGCTTCAGCCCAAAAGTATTTTGGCAAAGAATTTTCACAAAGCATTGATCTGGCCATCTCTTATAAAGTTCTAATTTTCCTTTCAACAACACTATTTTGTTAGGGTGTTTTAGCAGCTGAGAAATTGTGAGTAAAACCATATTCATCACAAAATTTTGTAAAGTCCTGATTGCAAAATTCTCTTCCATTGTCACTTCTAATAGAAATCAGTTTATATTCAAGAGAGGTTTGAATCTTTTTGAAAAGTTTTGCAATTCATGAAACGTTTCATCCTTTTGAGCTGAGAAAATCACCCAAGTAAATCTTGAAAAATTATCAACAATCACATAAGCATATCTTTTACCACCAAGGCTAGTGGTCCTAATTGGTCCAAACAAATCCATATGAACAAGTTCAAGAGGTTTTGAGGTAGAAACCATTTTCTTTGGTTTAAAGGATGTTTTTGGTTGTTTTCCATATTGACAAGCATCACAAAGACGGGTTTTATCAAAATGCATTTTAGGTATTTCTCTAACTAGCTTTTTGTGTGGAAAATTTATTTAATAAATCCATGCTCACATGACCTAATCTTCTATGCCATAAATATCCATCATTATCATGAACGGCAAGACACTTTATATCATTTGTGATAAGTTCATCAAGATATAATACATATACATTTCCAACTCTATTAGCAACAAAGATGGTTTTGCTACTTGTACTATAAAAAATAATACAAGTGTCACATTTAAATTCTACTTTACATCCATTATCACATAGTTGACTAATGCTAAGTAAATTATAATTAAACCATCAATAAGTAATACTTGCTTAATGAGAGGGAGAGAGGCTTTACCAATGTTACATATTCCAAGTATTTTTCCTTTCTTCTTATCTCCAAATATGACAAAACCTTTACTTGCTCAAAGCTGACTAACAAGTGAGGCATTTCCTATCATGTGTCTTGAACAGCCACTGTCAAGAAACCACTTTGTAGCACTTGATCTTGAAGCAAAACGAACCTACACCAAATTTGAGAGAGTAATTTTTGGTACCCATATTTTCTTGGGTCCAAGGGGGTTAGTGAAAGTTCCTTTAACTCTCCAAATAGTTTTGACACTATTTTCTATTTTTCTTTTTACATAAAATTTTGACACTTTGTGGCCATGCTTGCCACAATATGTACAACAGGTATGAGACATAGAATTAAAAATTTCTTTAGCTAAGGAGTTTTTATATTTTGGAGCATAACTATCATGAGTGTAACTGATGCGAGCAAGACTACGGATTACTATGATGGCTTGGACGTGTCCAATAAAGAGCTAATTATACCGGTTGGGCCAATGACCAGAGCTAGGGCTAAGGCGCTTCAAGAGGCCTTTTTTGCCTATGTGGACCAACATTTGAAGAGGATAGAGTTATCCAAACCTGTTGGAGGAGAATTAGTTGGGCCGCAGCCCAACTTGGTCCATTTGTCTAAAATATTTAGGTCGTATGATTTTACTACTTCAAGGCTATGTAATGGGCTCAAGTCCAAGAGGAAGTTATGTTTCTAAACTTGGGCTGCCAATCTTGTTGGATTTGTTTTATGTCTTGTTTTATGTTGGGCTTACATGTATCATTAAGCCCAACCCTTTCATATCTTACCCTAGCTATAAGTAGCCTTCTTTGAGGCAATTAGGTCAGATTTTGAGTGTCATTTGAGAGGGGCTGCCGCCACCACTTTGAGAGGATTGATTCCTCTTACTCTTGTTACTCCAAGAACTGCACTTTCACTTATCAATTGAGATTTCCGATTGTGGCGTGTAAGTGTTCTTCTTACTTGGTTAAATTCTGATTATCGGGATTGCTTAGAACAAGTTTCTAAGAGGTGTCGTAGGAATTTAATTATCTTGTGTGTATAAGAATTGTTCGTTTGTTCGAAAGTTGAGTCTTTGTTTGTTCAAGCCGAAAATTCCATCGTCTCCATCTTTCCTTCCTCGGATTGCATGTCAGTAACCAAGACCATGTTTTACTTATGAAGATCTTTGATAACCAAGTAATTTATTTAAATTTTCTCTTCCATTCGAAAATTTTTCAGTGCATAATGTAAGATCATTAACTTTCTCTTTTAATATCTAATGATCATTAAGCATTGTTTCAAGAGAAATGACTTTTGTGCAAAGCTCTTTATTTTCAAGAGATATGTTTGTTTTTCAAAGATTCAATTTGGGATAATATAAGATACAAGATCAACCTGCATATTTGTATATACATTTTCACTAATGTTTTCTATAAGTGTATTATATTGTAATATATGTATACTTTTCCCCTCACTTTTTCTTCAAAAGCCATTCGTATTTCCATACATCAGTGCCAAGAGGCAAGCTGGTATCTCACTCAGCTGTAGTGGAACCTAGCGGAGAGGTAGGAGGTATATTTGACATCAGCAGTACAAAATACCACACAACCTCAGGGAAGACGTGCAGGGGTGCGCCAACAACCACCACCACCTCGTCGACCTTTACCTCGGTATGAACAAAGGAGGAAGAATTTGAGGAGGAGGAGGAGTTTGAGGCACGTAGACCTAGGAGACTTCAAAGAGACTTGCCATTTAATAGAAGAGACGGAGACCTCAAATCTATTAAAATGCAGATTCCCGCATTCAAAGGGAGGAACGACGCGGACGCCTACTTGGAGTGGGAAAGGAAGGTGGACATGATTTTTGAGTGCCACAACTTTTCTGAGGATAAGAAGGTAAAACTTGCAGCCGTTTTGTTTACAGATTATGCACTAATATGGTGGGATCAAATGGTGACATCTAGGAGGAGAAATGGAGAGATGCCGATTGCTACGTGGGGAGCAATGAAGGCATGCATGAGGAAGCATTTTGTACCATCTTACTACTATAGGGAGATGCACCAAAAACTTCAACGACTCACTCAAGGGTCAAAATCAGTTGAAGACTATCACAAGGAGATGGAAGTGGCTATGATCCGAGCCAACATCGAGGAAGATCCGCAGGCTACAATGGCTAGATTTTTGAGTGGGCTCAATAGGGAAATAGCCAATGTTGTGGAGCTACAACACTATCTAGGGATTGAGGACATGGTGAACATGGACATGAAGGTGAAGAGACAGCTAAAGGCTAGGCTGGCAGCGAGGAGTGGATCAAATTCTAGCTATACATGGAACTCTAGATGGCCTAAAAGGGAGGATAAACCTAAGGATAAGGGAGTGGACTTCAAGGAAGCACCAAAGAAACCAATCGGGGGATTTGAAATGAAAGGTACCTCCAACACCCAAGCTACCTCTAGTAAGCATTCTTCTATGAAATGTTTTAAATGCTTCAGAACTGGTCATATTGCATCTCAATGTCCTAATAAAAAGATTATGATTATGAGAGACAATGGAGTGATTGATTCCGAGGATAGCAGTAGTGAATCTGAATTTGTTCTTGAAAATAACTTTGATGATGATGATTGCTTTGAGAGAGCTGTTACAGGGGAAGCACTAGTAGTCAGGAGAGTATTGAGTACTAGGGTTGCAGATGAGATTGTAGATCAAAGAGAAAATCTTTTTCATTCAAGGTGTTTAGTGGGAGGAAAAGTGTGCAATTTGATCATTGATGGGGGAAGTTGTACCAACGCAGCTAGTACCACCATGGTAGAGAAATTGGGGCTTACTTGCACGAGACATCCAGAACCTTATAAGCTACAATGGTTTAATGATAGTGCGGATGTGAAGGTAACTAAACAAGTATTGGTGACTGTCTCAATTGGTAGATATGAGGATGATGTGTTGTGTGATGTGGTGCCCATGGAGGCTGGTCATATACTCCTTGGGAGGCCTTGGCAGTTTGATAGGAAGGTGTCATATGATGGTTATACCAATAGATACTCCTTCAAATTTAAGGGTAGAAATTTCATTCTTATACCTCTATCACCTCGTGAACTATACTTGGACCAGTCAAAGATAAGTAAAGGCGAGGGGGATTCAGGCAGTGAACATAACAAAATTAAAGAGGGAAAAGAGGCCAAAAAGAAAATTGAAAGTGGCCCACACGTGAGTGATTGCATTGAAAAGAAAGAAAGAAAAGTGAACTTGTATGCGAGGGGAAAAGACATGAGAGGAGCAATTGGGGAGAAGAGAGCACTAGTCATAGTAAGATATAGAGAGTGTTTAGTTTCTGACACTAACCCTCTTGATTCTTTGCCTAGCGTGTTTTCATCTCTTTTGCAGGATTATGCGGATGTCTTTTCTGAGGAGATGCCCCCGGGACTGCCACCCTTGAGAGGCATAGAGCACCAGATAGATTTCGTTCCTGGAGCTCAGATACCTAATCGCCCAGCTTACCGGAGTAATCCTGAGGAAACAAAGGAGCTTCAGAAGCAAGTGGATGAACTATTGGAGAAAGGGTATGTGAGAGAAAGCTTGAGTCCTTGTGTCGTACCTGTGTTGTTGGTGCCAAAGAAGGATGGAACATGGAGGATGTGTGTGGATTGTCGAGCCGTGAATAAAATCACTGTAAAGTATCGCCATCCTATCCCTAGGCTAGATGATATGCTTGATGAAATGCATGGTGCATGTATTTTTACAAAAATTGATTTGAAAAGTGGATATCACCAAATTAGAATGAAACCAGGGGATGAATGGAAAACTGCTTTCAAAACTAAGTATGGGTTGTATGAGTGGTTAGTTATGCCATTTGGTTTGTGGTTGTTTACTTTGATGACATCTTGGTATATAGCATTAATTTGGAGATGCATGTCATGCATGTGAAGTGTGTCTTAGATGTACTTAGACAGGAAAAACTGTATGAAAACCTTAAGAAGTGTCGATTAGTATTTTTGGGGTTTATAATCAGTTCTCAGGGAGTTGAGGTTGATAGTGAAAAGGTCAAGGCTATCCAGGATTGGCCAACTCCGAAGAGTGTGAGTGAGGTGAGGAGTTTTCATGGACTTGCTAGTTTCTATAGGAGGTTTGTGAAGGACTTTTCTACTATTGCTGCTCCTTTAACTGAGGTAATTAAGAAAGAAAAAGGGTTTACTTGGGGTCGGGAACAAGAACAAGCATTTACATTGTTGAAAAAAAAATTATGTTCTGCTCCTATTCTATGTCTACCTGATTTTGAGAAAGCTTTTGAGGTTGAATGTGATGCTTCTGGGATTGGTATAGGTGTTGTGCTTTTGCAGGAGAATAGACCAGTTGCATACTTTAGTGAGAAGCTTAGTGGTGCACAACTCAATTATCCCACATATGACAAGGAGTTGTATGCAGTTGTGAGAGCATTGGAAGTGTGACAACATTATCTCCAACCTAGAGAGTTTGTCATTAGGACCGATCACAAGTCTTTAAAGCACTTGAAGGGACAGGGCAAGCTGAGCAAGCGACATGCCACCTGGGTGGAGTTTCTAGAAACCTTTCCCTATGTATTGGAATACAAGCAAGGCAAGGAGAACGTGGTAGCAGATGCTTTATCTAGGAGGTATTCTTTGATTACTACTCTACATTCTAAATTATTAGGATTTGAGCAGCTTAAGGAACTATATGTTTCTGATGACGATTTTGCTACTGTATATTCTGCTTGTGAACATACTGTATTCCAGAAATTCTATAAGCATGATGGCTATCTCTTTCGGGGTAATCAATTGTGTGTGCCAAACAAGCCAATAAAGGACGAAAATTAGTGACTTTTGAACCCGGTGATTGGGTTTGGGTACACCTAAGGAAGGAACGGTTTCTTGTCCAGGGGAAAAGTCCAAATTAGCTCCTAGAGGAGATGGTCCGTTTCAAGTGATAGAAAGAATCAATAACAATGCCTACAAGCTTGATCTGCCAGGTGAGTATGGTGTTTCCGCGACCATTAATGTTGCTGACCTCTCTCTTTTTGATATGGATCCAGATTCGAGGACGAATCTTCGTGAGGAGGGAGGGACTGATGCGAGCAACACTACGGATTACTATGATGGCTTGGACGTGTCCAATAAAGAGCTAATCATACCGGTTGGGCCAATGACCAGAGCTAGTGCTAAGGCGCTTCAAGAGGCCTTATTCGCCTATGTGGACCAACATTTGAAGAGGATAGAGTTATCCAAACCTGTTGGAGGAGAATTAGTTGGGCCGCAGCCCAACTTGGTCCATTTGTCTAAAATATTTAGGTTGGATGATTTTACTACTTGAAGGCTATGTAATGGCTCAAGTCCAAACTTGGGCTGCCAATCTTGTTGGATTTGTTTTATGTCTTGTTTTAAGTCTTGTTTTATGTTGGGCTTACATGTATCATTAAGCCCAACCCTTTCATATCTTACCCTAGCTATAAGTAGCCTTCTTTGAGGAAATTAGGTCAGATTTTGAGTGTCATTTGAGAGGGGCTGCCGCCACCATTTTGAGAGGATTGATTTCTCTTACTCCTGTTACTCCAAGAACTACACTTTCACTTATCAATTGAGATTTCCGATTGTGGCGTGTAAGTGTTCTTCTTATTTGGTTAAATTCTTATTATCGGGATTGCTTAGAACAAGTTTCTAAGAGGTGTTGTAGGAATTTAATTATCTTGTGTGTGTAGGAATTGTTTTGGTTGTTCGAAAGTTGAGTCTTTGTTTGTTCAAGCCGAAAATTCCATCGTCTCCATCTTTTCTTCCTCGGATTGCATGTCAAGATTGGTCTTTAGGTTGTCTTTTGATATAAAATCCTTGTGGAAGGGTGAGCCTTGTTTGTAGGATTACAAAGGAGGTTGTTGGTGTAAAATCCTTGTTGGATGAGCCTTTTGTGTAATTGCCTAAGTTGAGCATATAATGAATTGGTTGAAATCCTTGAGTGTGGACTCAAGGTAGTGGATGTAGATCTTGGAGAGGTCGAACCACTATAAATCGTGTGTTCATTTCTTTATAGCTTTACTTGTTACATACTTGTGTTATTATTATTTGTTCATAGTTGTTGATTGATTGGTTGTGATCTTATAGTTTGATAATCTTGTCTTAACCATCAAATCACATATAAACTAGAAGTTTGTGAATTTAAAGAAGAGCTTTCATTAAGGCAAAGGGTTTGCAAAAAGGGAAAAGATTTTTGATAATTAGCCAAAGACCTAATTCACCCCCCTCTTAGGTCTTTCAATTGGTATCAGAGCTAGGTCTTCTTTTTAAGGTCTAACAACCTAGAAGTAAAGATTATATGGCTAGTTTATCAAATTTGTCTTATATGGAAGGTTCATCTACAAATAGGCCTCCTTTGTTTGATGGTTCTAATTATACACATTGGAAATCTAGAATTAGAATTTTTATTTGTTCTATTAACTTTGATTTGTGGAGTATCATTGAGAAAGGTCCCTATGTGCCTATTAGAATAAAGGCTGATGGAATTACAAAGGAAGTAAAGCCTATGGAGGAACTTGATGAGAATGATTCAAGAAAGATAACTTTAAACTACCAAGTAATGAACATCTTGAGTTGCGCATTGAACGTGAATGAATACAATCGAGTGAGTGAATGCGACACTGCTCACGATATGTGGAGACTTCTTCAAGTGACACATGAGGAAAGAGCCAATATGTGCTTTATGGCAATAAATGATGAGGTACAATCCACTTCTTCTACTTCTACTTGTTGTGATGATGATATTGATAATCCTAATGAATTATTTGTTGAAATGTATGAAGAATTAAAAAAGGCTTCAAAAAGAAATAAGGAAATGAAATTCAAAATTAATGAGTTATTGAATGAAAATTCAAAATTATATTGTGAAAACAAAAGACTTCTTGAATCTATTGATTGTTTGAATATTGAAAAAGAAGTTTTAAATGTCTCTTTACAAAACATGTCCCTTGTAAATAAGATTCTTTGTGAAAAGATTTTGTCTCTTGAAAGAATGCTTGTTGATCATGAGACTTTGAAAAAGAAGGTTGATGACCTTACATCATGTATAGAAAAATTTACAAAAGGAAGGGACAATCTTGATAAAATTCTTGGAGCTCAAAGATCTCCTCTTGTCAAAAATGGTCTTGGTTATAATTATGTAAACAATGTGCCAAAATATAACAAATTCTTTGTTAAAGCTACTTCTACTTCCATGCATCATACTTGTTGTACTTATTGTGGAAAACATGGTCATAAAGTCACCAAATGTTATGTTAAAAGAAAAGTAGAGAATGGTATAAAAACCATTTGGAGAGTTAAGGAAACTATTACTAACCCCCACAGACCCAAGAAAGTATGAGTACCAAAGGATACTTCCTCTCCTTTATTGCAGGTACACTTCAATTCAAACTCAAGCACAACTAAGAGGTATATTGATGATGTTGGCTTAAAGAATAACGGAAAACACCTCATTTATAATCAAGGTCAAAGCAACTAAAGAAGGATTTGTTTTTGAGGCAAGAAGAAAGGAGGAATTCTTGGAGTAACCAATGTTGGTAAAGGTTCCTCTCTTCTTTTTAAACAAATGTTGCTTAGTATATTTGAACTATAACTTGCTTAGCATTAGTCAATTGTGTGATATTAAATGCCAACATGCAAAGTTTCAGTTAAGAATTCCTTTGTTAAAATTTGAAAATTTGCCAACCATGACTTGTCAATTGCTTCTATGAAGTTGATTAGGTAACATTGAGGATATGAGATTGAATTCATGGTTGATATGTTCTTGAAATTGATTATATGTCATGATAAAATAATTAAAATATCTATGATCGAATATCTATGCATTTGCTTGGCCAAAAACATCTTTATGAAACTTTACAAAATGTTCGGATTTGAAGTTTAAATGTAGACCATAAGTTCGATCGCCCGAACTTGTATGACAAAATGATATTTTGTGATTTTGATCAATTACTCACAAAATATTTCAATTTGTGTTTTATCTTGATAAGCTTGAATGTCTTGTTGCTTATGATAATGCTTGATTTTCTTGACATAGGAGATTTGATCACGTGAGCATGGATTTGTTGAACAAACTTTTCTCTCAAGATTTAGTTGGAGGATTGCTAAAAATGTGTTTTGAGAAAATTGTCTTTGACATACTTGTTAATATGGAAAACAAACAAAATAATTTTTTCAAACCCATGAAATGCACCTCAAAACATCTTGAGCTTGTTCATATGGATTGGTTTGGATCAATGAGGATCACTAGTCTTGATGGTAAGAGGAATTCATATATAATTGTTGATGATTTCTCTAGATTTACATGGGTGATCTTTCTAGCTCAAAAAGATGAAGTTCTTTCATGAATTTGTAAGACTTTTCAAAAGGGTCCAAATCTCTTTTGTGTGCAAATTGATTACTATTAGAAGTCACAATGGGAGAGAATTTTACAATCAAGATTTTACAAAACATTGTGATGAGAATGGGATTGCTCACAATCTTTTGAACTTATATTTGTTAGAATACTCTAGAATTTAAACATACATGACTGGTTGTATCAAATATACATGAATACGTGTAACAAAGTACTTTATATTGAATACTACTTGCCTGTATTGCCTATTTCAAAGTTTTGGTTACAAGTGCCATATATTGAATATGTGCGATAACTTGGAAAATTTGATAGAAAATTGAATGATGGGATATTCCTTGGTTTTTCCTCTAACAACAAGGCTTATAGAGTTTCTAAGAAAAAGAACCTTACATGATAAGGAAACTATTCATGTTAGTTTTGATGAATCTTACATTTACTTGGAAAGAAAAGATGAAGATGATGTAGGTACATCTATGAATGACTATCAAACCCATCTTCAAGCACCAACTTTGGAGGATCACACCAATGAGGAAGAAATGATTGAACAAAATCAAGATGACCAACCTAGTGGTGACCAAGAGCTCTCAAAGAACCTAATATATTCAAGAGGGCACCCTAAGGAGCAAATCATTGGTGATATCTCTCAAGGAGTAGAAATAAGGCGGTACTTTATCAATAACTTTATTCCTTTTATCTCATATGAGCCTAAAAGTATTGATGATGCATTGTGTGATGATTTTTGGATTATTACTATGCAAGAGGAATTAAATAATTTGAAAGATACAAAATTTCGAAATTCCTAAATCTCATGATCATTCCATTATTGGA
Organism: Rauvolfia tetraphylla; assembly: GCA_030512225.1. Taxonomy (NCBI): domain Eukaryota; kingdom Viridiplantae; phylum Streptophyta; class Magnoliopsida; order Gentianales; family Apocynaceae; genus Rauvolfia; species Rauvolfia tetraphylla. Next base: position 465,503 of record JAJQKT010000050.1, read on the forward strand.
ACTAAATGGTTTTTAGAAATAAACTCAATGAATCCGAGGAAGGTGTAAGAAATAAATCAAGATTTGTCACCCAAGGATTCAATCAAAAAGAGTGAATTGTTTATGATGAAACCTTTGTTCCGAATGCTAGACTTAAGTCCATAAGAATGCTTTTGACTTTTACTTTCTTTAAAGGTTTTAAATTATTTCAAATGAATGTCAAAAGAGCTTTTCTAAATGGTTCTATTGAGGAAGAGATTTATGTGGAACAATCACCCGGTTTTGATCATGAAAAGTTTCCTAACCATGTTTTCAAATTATCCAAAGCTTTGTATGATTTAAAACAAGCTCCTAGAGCTTTGTATAAAAAAATTGAGTGTTTTTCTTCTTTCAAAAGGATTTTCAAGAGGAAAGGTTGACACTACTATTTTCATAAAAAAACCTCTTGTAACAATGATCTATAAGTTGTCCAAATATATGATACAATTCTTTTTTTTTGGTGCTTTTAATACTTCACTTTGTGATGTGTTTGCCAAGTTAATGCAAAGTAAATTTGAAATGAGCATGATAGGAAAACTCTATTTCTTTCTTGGCCTACAAATCAAGAAAACCAAGGATGTCACTTTCATGAATCAAGTTAAGGTATAGGCATTTCCATAAGTTTATCAACTATGCTTGACAAGAATAAAACGGTGTCATAGGAGTAGTCAACTATATCTGACAGCAAGTAGAGCCAATATTATATTTGTCATGTACTTGTGTGCTAGATTTCATCTTGTTCTAAGAGTCTCATTTGATTGTTGTTAAATACATTTTCTATTACCTTATTGATACTCTAAGTGATTGTGGTCTATATTTCAAATGTGTGGCTATGTTATGTGATAGCACTAATGCAACAAATTTGACCATCATATTATTTAATAAACTAGGACAAAGCATATAGAGATCAAATTTCATTTCATTAGAGATCACTCTACTAAGGGTAATACTTGTTTAAAGCATGTTTGTATTAATGAACAAATTAATGATATCGTTACTAAGCCATTGGCCGAAGAAAGGTTTAACCAATCTTAGAAGAAGCTTACAGGTTTAAAAATTCAATACCTAATGAGTGTATTCAAGTGTTGTAGCTCCAAGTGAGGACAAAGAAGCCTAACATGGGAAAAGGAAAGGGAAAAGCAAAAGAAAGAGAAGGAGGACCAGTGATCAATGAACCAAGGAAGGTCTATGCTCCTCAAAGCATGTCATGGCTGGATAGATTTGTCACAGTGGAGGATGCTACTGAATTTGATGATTGGACAAAAAGGAACCATAAGACAAATCCAAGCCACAAGGTGGATGTCATCAAACTATCCAAAATGGGTAATATACTCTCATTTTTAAATGATGTGAGATGGACTAGTTTGCCTGTATTTGATGAATGCTATTATCTTCCTTAGTTTATGAAGTTTAAGCAAATATTAAGGAAGAAAGAGTTGACCAAGTTGATAATAAAGCTATTCAGTTGTATTCTTCAAGAATATCACAAGTTGATTTTTTGAGATTTATTATGCATTGCTCAATAGAATTTGTGATGTTGAGGATGTTAGGTTTAGGCATTATTCTTCCGGGGGACATTGTTTTATAAGTGAGTTATACTCACATGAAAGAATTGAGAATGCCTATATAAATGGTAGAAGCCTCAAGACTAGAAAGGAGAGAGAGACAAAAGCTTTTTGATGCTAGTAAAAGAATTTTGCATCACATGCTTACTACCTTTATTATAGCATACTTTGGGCACAAATCTTCTATTGATAATATGTATGCTGTAATTATGCTAGTCATGCTTAAGAAAAGAAAAATGAATTTTGGATATATAGTGCTAAAGAATATAATGGCAGCTAGAAGAACCGAGCATAAGGCATTGTCATAAGAAAGGTTATTAACAGAAATTTTCAAGTATCTCCAAGTGCAATTGTCTTCTAGTTGGTTTACCAATAAAGAGTGAAGAAGTCTACAGCAACAACTCACTAAAGAGAATTCCTTGGACACTTGATGATGATAATGTATGAAGGACTAGAAGAGAAACTCCTCTAAGGGGTGATGGAAGAGATGCTAGTGATGATGAAGAAAAGGAGGAAGAAAATAATGAAGAGAAGGAAGAAGAAAATGATGAAGAAGAAGAGGATGAAGAGGAAATCCTTGTTAGAGAAAGGAAAATAAAAAAAAGAAGCATGAGTCACCAAGTGAGGGGGAGTAACTCTCCCACAAAAAGAAGACTATTTGAAGAGGTATCTTCTATTGAAGGAAAATAAGTTGAAGGTGATAATTTCACGAGAAGTAATACCATAGTTGCCAAGGTGTTTCAAGAGACATTGAACAACCATGTAAAGGAAAAGAAGAAGATGGACAAATTCTTCGAGTTCTTTGCTCCAATGATTCTTGGCAAATTTGATGATTTAGAAACTAGAGTAAAAAAGTATGGAAGGAGATGGCAGCAATAAGGATGATAGTAATGACAGTGAAAATGGAGATTGCTATCAATTTGTTGCTAAAGAAGAAGACAAAGATGAATGAGAATGCAGTGAAGCACCCCAAGAAGAAGAAGAGAGTGGGAATGAAGAACAAAGAGGTAAAGCCCAAGAGAACAAGTAAGAAGAAGAAGGTGAAGGGAGTTTAACAAAGTCAAATAAAAAATCCATCACCAATTTCCTTCAGCCAAGAGAGAAGAAAAATGTGGTTCAAAGGAAGAAGATCCAAAGATCCTCTCGATTGGTAACTTTCCAAAGTCGAACTTCACGGGCAAGGAGTCAACAAATAAAGGACTCCATCATATAGAGATCAAGGAAACATGGCCATCACAACAAAGAAATTTGGAAGTGAAGACCATGAAGCGCATCCAAGACTAAGTCTTTCTATCCCTAAACTCTATTTTGTTGCTTATTTTAGTTTATGTCTTGATGCACATATTATGCTTTGACATTGAAATTTACTTGTGTCTTTCTAGTCCTTATAATGTTTTGAAGCTCAATATGTGAAATCCTTCACTTTTGTTGTCCAAGTACTCTTACCCCATCTTTGATTGATGACAAAAGGGGGAGAAGAAACGTGATGACAAAATGTGTGGAAATGTGTGAAAATGTGTAATAGCAGTGGAATTTCTCATGCATGAATAGAAAATGTGTAAATTTTCTGTAAATCCATGCATATGTCAAGGGGGAGAAAAAATGATGGCTGCAATGTGCTATGTAATGTGAATGTGCTTGCTATAAATGTGCTACATATGTGTACTATAGGTCGAAATGTAAAATGAATGTGTACTGTGAAAATATTTGGCTGCATTTGAAATTTAAATTGAAAGTGTTATAATATGTGAGGTTTTAGTTGTTTTCTGAGATTTTGGAATATGGTTAAGTTGAGATTGAAATCTTGAACTTGGTTCTTGACTTGACCTATGATTTTGAATTACTTCAAGAAAACAATTGAATACATGAATTTTGTGGTTTTGCAAAGTTAAACTAAGTGCCTTTGTGGACGTACATGTTTGAATACTTCAAAATTTCATTTTAAAAGGCAAAATCACCTTTTCAAACTTGTTGCAAAAATTTGGACTCAAAATTCGGATGCAAGGTTTAAAAATTTGGATGCATGTTTTGAAATTCGGATGCATCCATATTTGTCGTCAAAATGTGCTCCTTTGTTGTTCAAATTGATTCAAATATGTTTTAATCTCTTCTAATATGTTTGAACAACCTTAGGAAAGCTTATTTACAAAATTTGCAGCTTTCATTTTACTTATTTTAAAGTTTGGACTTGATATGTCAAAATTCGGATGCATAGTATCTCTACACCAAACTTGTTGAAAAATGAGCACAATCTAAGGGGGAGCATTGTTAAACATTTATAACCTTTAAAACCTATCTTAGAATCTTTTCTAAATGCTTAAATGCTATATCTTCTATCCTAATTGTTGGAAGGAAGGAGGTAAATGGAGGTTGGTTGGGTCATAGGCTCATATTGAGCCTTTTGTATGTCAATGTGCTAAATTGGATATTTTCTATCATTGACATTAATACTTCTTTCTGCTACTTTGTTAAATCCATCACATTTTGCATCAAAGTTTGTCATCATCAAAAAGGGGGAGATTGTTAGCCCTAAGGGCAAATCATGTAGTTATGATTAGTTTTGATTAATGACAAATATTGATGAGGACTAATATGCTTGTATGTTGTGTGATAGGATTTGTGGATTAAGAAGTTTGAAGTCTCATTGCCTTGAAGATAAAATGCAAGAACAACTCCAATATGTCAAAGTGATTGAAGATTGAAGAGTTTGTTCAAGATGTTAGAAGGCTTTGAAGACAGAAGTGTAGGTTGCATGTGCTTAATAGGTAAACTTTGTAAACCCTACACTCTTAAGCCTTGGAATCTATGATTTGCAATTGAGAGCACAAAACTTGATTTAAATGGTTTTAATGGTTTTGAACTTATCTAAATTATCAAGTTTTCATAAATGGTTTTTGCACTTAAAAGGTCTTTAATGACTTATCTTTTAGGCTAGAAGGTTTTCCAACTTGTTAGAATTGATTTGAACATGTTTTGACAAAGTTTAAAAAATTCGGATGCAAGATTCGGATGCAGCATGAAAAATTCGGTCGTCCGAATTTTTCTTGCATTGTGAACATTATGTGAACAGTATTTATGTGAACAGTACCGATTATTTTTTCAGAGAAATTGGGACGCAAATTCGGACGAAGCTGGAAAAATTCAGTCGTCCGAATTTTCCCCGCATAGTGAACAGTCGTGAACAGTACGTCCGAAAAAAATTCGACCAGAAATTCGGACGCAGCTAGAAAAATTCGGTCGTCCGAATTTTCCCTGCATTGTGAACAGTACATGAACAGTAACGTCCGAAAAATTTTCGACCAAAACATTTGGTCGTCCGAATTTTCTGAAACTAGCCGTTACTAGCCGTTTTATGGTCGTTTTAACTGATTTTAAAATTCTATAAAGGCTAGAAACTCTAGATTTTTGAAAGAACTTTTGCACAAAAGAAATCCTTGAAGCTCTAACTTGTTTTACATCAAAATTATATCAAAAGCTCTCAAATTTCCTTGTGCTCAAAGATTGAAATTCAAGATTCCAAAGGCAAGAAGTGAAGTGGTGCTAGCAATTGTATTCATCCACCAAGAAGTGTTGGTAACATCTAAACTCTATCTTTACACTATTGTTGTGATTGATACAAGGTTATCTTCTGACGTAAAACCCTTTTGGTAAGGGTGAGCCATAGACTAGATTAATCATGGTTGTGGTGTAAAACCCGTGTGTGGGTGAGCCTTGGATTAGATTGGTCTTTAGATTATCTTTAGATATAAAATCCTTGTGGAAGGGTGAGCCTTGTTTGTAGGATTACAAAGGAGGTTGTTGGTGTAAAATCCTTGTTGGATGAGCCTCTTGTGTAATTGCCTAAATTGAGCATATAGTGAATTGGTTGAAATCCTTGAGTGTGGACTCAAGGTAGTGGATGTAGATCTTGGAGAGATCGAACCACTATAAATCGTGTGTTCATTTCTTTATAGCTTTACTTGTTACATACTTGTGTTATTATTATTTGTTCATAGTTGTTGATTGATTGGTTGTGATCTTATAGTTTGATAATCTTGTCTTAACCATCAAATCACATATAAACTAGAAGTTTGTGAATTTAAAGAAGAGCTTTCATTGAGGCAAAGGGTTTGCAAAAAGGGAAAAGATTTTCGATAATTAGCCAAAGACCTAATTTCCCCCCCTCCTTCTTAGGTCTTTCAGTTTGAAATCCTTAAGTGTAGGCTTAAGGTAGTGGATGTAGATCTTGAATAGATCGAACCACTCTAAATTGCTTGTGTTCATTGATCTTACATTGCTTTACTACTTTGCTATTAATTGACTTATTCTCTCATTTAACAAAGCACATACAATCTGGTCATGCTTAGAATTGTAAAAGGATTTTATTTGCGAAAATTTGCGAAAGACCTAATTCAACCCCCTCTTAGGTCTTTCAATTGGTATCAGAGCAAGAGCTTCTTTGTGTGGTTTTGCAACCTAGAAGTTAAAGATCTTATGGCTAATATTTCAAACTTACCTTACCTAGAAAGGGTCTTCCACAAATAGACCACCTTTGTTTGATGAAACAAACTATACCTTTTGGAAATCTAGAGTTAAGATATATATTTATTCTATCAATTTTGTTTTGTGGAACATTGTTGAGAAAGGTCCTTATATTCCTATGAAAATGAAAGTTGATGGAGTGACCTTAGAACCAAAATCTGCAGACGAATTTGATGAACATGATTCAAAGAAAATGACATTAAATTATCAAGCCATGAATATCTTTAGTTGTGCATATTATGTAACTGAATATAATAGAGTTAGTGGCTGTGACACTGCTCATGATATATGGAGATTACTCCAAATAACACATGAAGGTACAAACCAGGTTAAAGAGTCAAAGCTTGCCATGCTAGTAAGAGACTATGAGCTATTTACCATGAAGCAAGGTGAGAATATTAGTGATATGTTTACAAGGTTTACTAACATTTTCAATGGTTTAAAAGCTTATGGAAAGAGCTATACAATTGGAGAGCAAAACAGGAAGATATTGGATGCTTTACCAAAATCTTGGCAACCAAAGACACTTGCTATTGAGGAATCAAAGGAATTAAAAACTCTTCCGCTTGAAGAGCTTATTGGATCACTGCTCACACATGAAATGAAGATGAAAAGACTGAATGACAAAGAAGATGAAGAGAAAGGAAGAAAAGGAGTTCTACTCAAAACATCAAATCATTTGAGTGAACGAGAAAAATCATCAAGTGAAGAAGAAGATGGAAACAGTGGAGAAGAGGAGATTGCAATGGCTGTTAGAAAATTTAGAAGATTCTACAAAAAGGAGTTTCTCAAGAAATGAAGGAAGCCAAACAAGAAGAGTGGACAATCTTCATCCCACAAACCTCAATGTTTTGGATGCAAAAGCACGGAACATCTTGTTGCAGATTGTCCCAAGGTTCTAGAAAAGGAAAGAGACAACAAGATCAAAAAGAAATCTGCCAAGAAAGGAAAAGAGCTGGCTGGAACATGGGATCAACAAGAAAGTGAAGATAATAGTGAAGGAAAGGCCAACATAGGTTTTATGGCAATTGATGATGAGGTACAATCTTCTCCTACCATTTCTAATTACTATGATGATGATGTTGATTCTAGTGAATTACTTGTAGAAATGTTTGAAGAATTAAAAAAGGCTTCTAAAAGGAATAAAGAAATGAAATTCAAAATCAATGATTTATCAAATGAGAATTCAAAATTATGTGTTGAAAATGGGAAACTTCTTGAGACTATTAATTGTCTAAACATTGAAAAAGAAGTTTTAAATGCAATCATACAAAACATATCTTTTGAAAACAAAGAGCTTTGCACAAAAGTTATTTCTCTTGAAACAACGCTTAATGATCATGAGATCTTAAAAAAGAAAGTTAAAGATCTTACATTATGCATTGAAAGATTTACAAATGGAAGAGAAAATTTAAATAAATTACTTGGTTATCAAAGATCTTCATTTGCAAAACATGGTCTTGGTTACACTCATGATAGCTATGTTCCAAAATATAAAAACTCTTTGACTAAAAAAACTTTTAATTCTAGGCTTCATATTTGTTGTACATATTGTGGCAAGCATGGACACAAAGTGTCAAAATGTTTTGTAAAAAGAAAAATAGAAAATGGTGTCAAGAGTATTTGGAAAGTTAAAGGAACTTTCACTAACCCCCTTGGACCCAAGAAAATATGGGTACCAAAAATCACTCTTTCTAATTTGGTGTAGATTCGCTTTGCTTCAAGATCAAGTGCCACAAAATGGTTTCTTGACAGTGACTGTTTAAGACATATGACAGGAAATGTCTCACTTGTTAGTAAGCTTCAAGCAACAAGTGAAGGTTTTGTCACATTTGGTGATAAGAAGAAAGGAAAAATACTTGGAATAGGTAACATTGGTAAATGCTCCTTCCCTCTTATTAAGCAAGTATTACTTATTGATGGTTTGAAGTATAATTTACTTAGCATTAGTCAATTGTGTGACAAACCCGAATAAACTTTTCGTACAAGAGCTAGTTATAGGATTACCAAAAATACATTTTGATAAAACTCGTCTTTGTGATGCTTGTCAATATAGAAAACAATCTAAAACACCTTTTAAATCAAAGAAAATGGTTTCTACCTCAAAACCTCTTGAACTTGTTCATATGGACTTGTTTGGACTCATCAGGACTACTAGTCTTGGTGGTAAAAGATATGCTTATGTGATTGTTGATGATTTTTCAAGATTTACTTGGGTGATTTTCTTAGCTCAAAAGGATGAAATATTTCATGAATTAGCAAAACTTTTCAAAAAGGTTTAAACCTCTCTTGAGTATAAATTGATATCTATTAGAAACGACAATGGAAGAGAGTTTTGTAATCAAGACTTTACAAGATTTTGTGATGAGTATGGTATAACTCATAATTTTTCAGCTGCCAAAACACCTCAACAAAATGGTGTTGTTGAAAGGAAAAATAGGACCCTACAAGAGATGGCTAGATCGATGTTATGTGAAAATTCTTTGCTAAAATATTTTTGGGCTGAAGCTGTAAATACTGCTTGCTATGTAATGAATAGAGTTTTATTAAGACCTTTCATAAGAAAAACACCTTTTGAACTTCTATTCACTAGAACTCCTTCAATTGTTTATTTTAAGGTATTTGGCTGTAAGTACTTCATCTTAAACACTAGTGATAATCTGAGAAAATTTGATAGAAAATCATATGAATGTGTATTTCTTGGTTATTCATCAAATAAAAAGGCAAATAGAGTTTATAACAAAAGAACATTATGTGTTGAAGAAACTATACATGTGACCTTTGATGAATCTAACATTTATCTTGAAAGAAGAAATGAAGATGATGTAGGTTCCCCAGTGATTGATAATCAAACTCATCATCAAGTACCCACATTGGAAGAACATGCCAAAGAAGAAGAAATAATAGAGCAAGAACAAGATGGTCAACCTAGCAATGATCAAGAGCTTCCAAAGGATCTAACATATGCAAGAAGTCATCCTAAGGAGCAAATCATTGGTGATGTCTCCCAAGGAGTAAAAAGAAGGCGGTACTTTATTGATAACTTTGCTCTTTGATCTCATATTGAACGTAAAAACATTAATGATGCATTGTGTGATAATTTTTGAATTATTGCAATGCAAGAAGAATTAAATCAGTTTGAAAGAAATAAAGTTTGGACTCTTGTTACAAGACCTCATGATCATTCTGTTATTGGTACAAAGTGGGTCTTTAGAAATAAATTAAATGAACTAGGAGAAGTTGTTAGAAATAAGGCAAGGCTTGTTGCACAAGGTTTCAACCAATAAGAAGGTATTGATTATGATGAAACATTTGCTCTAGTAGCTAGACTTGAATCCATAAGAATACTTTTGGCTTTTGCTTGTTTTAAAGGTTTTAAATTATTTCAAATGGATGTTAAAAGTGCATTTCTAAATGGTTATATTGAAGAAGATGTTTATGTAGAACAACCACCCGATTTTATTCACGAAAAGTTTCCTAATCATTTTTTTAAGTTAACCAAAGCTCTATATGAATTGACACAAGCTCCAAGAGCTTGGTATGAAAGATTAAGTGGATTTCTTCTTTCAAAAGGATTTGCGAAAAGAAAAGTAGACACAATACTTTTTATAAAAATATCTAGTAATAATGATATTTTACTTGTGCAAATTTATGTCGATGATATCATTTTTGGTGCTACTAACACATCTCTTTGTGAAGAATTTGCCAAATCAATGCAAAATGAATTTGAAATGAGCATGATGGGAGAACTAAATTTCTTTCTTGGGCTGCAAATTAAGCAAACTAAGGATGGAGTCTTCATAAATCAAGCAAAGTATGCCAAGGAGCTTTTGAAAAGATTTGGAATGGATCAAGCAAAAGGGATAGGTACTCCAATGAGCTCATCAACTAAACTTGATAAAGATGAAAAAGGTAAAAATGTTGATGAGAAATCATAGAGAGGTATGATTGGAAGTTTTCTCTATCTCACAGCAAGTAGACCTGATATTATGTTTGCTGTGTGCTTATGTGCTCGATTTCAATCTTGCCCTAAAGAATCTCATCTAATTTCTGTCAAACGTATCTTTCGTTATTTGATTGATACATATGACTATGGCCTTTGGTTTTCAAAATCTTCATCTTTTGAACTTACTGGATATTCAGATGCTGACTATGCTGGATGCAAAGTTGAACGTAAGAGTACAAGTGGTCATTGTCAATTTCTTGGTAGTTGTCTTGTGTCATGGTATAGTTAAAAACAAGCTTGTGTGTCTTTGTCTACTGCTGAAGCTGAATATATAGCTGCGGGTAGTTGTTGTGCTCAATTATTATAGATGCGGGATACTTTACTTGATTATGGTCTTAAATTCAATTGTGTGCCTATAATATGTGATAATAATAGTACTATCAATTTGAGCATAAATCCCATTCAACATTCTAGGACTAACCATATAGAAATTAAACATCATTTTATTCGTGATCATGTGATCAAAAGAGATATATGTTTGGAATACATAAATACAAATGATCAAATTGCTGATATATTTACAAAGCCTTTGGCTGAGGAAAGGTTTAATCACCTAAGAAGGCTCTTAGGAATCTCAAAATTCAATTACTAATGTGTGTGTTGAAGTTTGGTGGAAACAGAAAATTTTCGGACGTAGACCTGAAAAATTGGTCATCCGAATTTTGTGGATACAACTATTTAAATGAAAATCAAACAATTTCCTTAACACTTCAACTTCCGAATTCTCTCCTATTTCAAAATCATTCTTACCCATTCGTGTCTGAATCACAATTTCTCCAAAACATCACCATTTTTACTTCGATTTGCTTTCATTTTTGAATTCCAAGCCCTAGATACATCCTAAAAATCACTACTTTTCAAGCAACAATATCATAGTGAGGACAAAGAAGCCAAATGTTGAAAAGGGGAAAGGAAAAGCCAAGGAAGGAGATGGAGACTTAATAATCAACGAACCAAGAAGAGTTCAAATTTCTCAAGCATTGTCTAGAGTTGACAGATTTGTTTCAATCAAGTCTGCTCATGAATTTGATGAATGGAACAAGAAAAACAGAAAGATTATCCTTGAAATAAGGTGAATTTTGATAAACTATCAAGTATGGATAATGTTCTATCATTTTTTAGTAATATTGGTTGGAGTAGTCTATTAATCATTGATGAAGAGTTCTATCCTACCCTCATATATGAATTCTATGCAAATCACAAAGAAGAAAGAACTGAACTTGTAGGAGATGATGTGGTTCAATGGTATTCATCTAGAGTATCCCAAGTGGATTTTGAATTCAGTGATGCCCTGATTAACAGAATTTGTGGAGTAGGTGATAGTGGGGCAAGGTATTACTCACCTGCAATGCATTGTTATAATCGTGAACTCTTCACAAATGAAAGATTTGAAGAGGCATTCACTAATGGCAGAGAATTTAGGTCCATTAGGGAGAGGGAAATTAAGAGCTTAGATGCTAGAGGAAGAGTAATGCATCACATGATTACTACTATGATTATCCCTAATTTTGGACATAATAAGTCATCTGTTGGTAATATGCACATGGTAATTATGTTAGCTTTGCATGAACATAGAAGATTGAATTTTGGATATATAGCTTTAAAGCACATGATTACTGCAAGGAAAACTGTAACCAATGGAAAATGAGGAAGAAGAGGATGAAGAACAAACTCTTGCGAGAGAGATGAAAACTAAGAGGAAACATGATACTTCAAGTGAGGGGGAGCAACTTCCCTCAAAAAGAAGATTATTTGAAGAAGTCCCTCAACCAAATGTTGGAATTGATTCTAGAAGTGAAGGAATAACTAGAGGTGACACCATAGTAGCTAAGGCATTCCAAGAATCCTTGAATAATCATATCAAGGAAATGGAGAAAATGTATAATTTTTTCGAATCCTTTGCTCCAATGGTTCTTGGAAAGCTAGATGGATTAGATAGTAGAGTGAAGCATATTGAAGAAATTCTGATGAGGAATACACAAAGTGGTGAAGGACCCTCTAAGCATCAAGATAGGGATGAGGATGATAGAGATAAGGAAGGAAAGAAAGAAGATGAAGATGATGATAGTGCTGATGGGGATGATGATCAAGGAGGCAATGATGAGAATGTGGCAAGACAAGAAGAAGAAGAAAATGAACCAGTACATGAAGAGCCACAAGAAGAAGGAAGTCAAATAGAAAAAGCAGAAATAGTCTCACCTTCAACCATCTCCTTCAGCCAAGGAAGAGTGAAGCATTTGGCAATCAAGAAAGGATTTAGCAAAGCCTCTCCATCAACATCACAAGACTGAGCATTTCTTCAACCTTATCTTTTTACTGCTTTTTTAATTACTTATTTGTACTAAGTTTATCTTATGCGTTTTAAATATCCAACTTATGAACTTGTTAGGCCTTTTGCTGCATTTTATGTAATAGTGAAGCTCAATGATGAAATCTCAGTGATGAAAGCTTCTTTTGAACTGTTATACGTGCTAAATTGTTAGTCTCATTTTCATTGATCCCATTTTTTGAGTGATGACAAAAGGGGGAGAAAACTAATGATGACTACTGTGATATGTACTATATGTGTGATGTGCAACATGTATTACTGCAACTTTATTACACATTTGAGTAGTTTATTTTAACTTGTTGCAAAACTTTTGGACTTAAAATTCGGATGTAGACCAAAAATACTTTTTTGTTATTCAAAATTGTTTGAAAACTATTTCAATCCTTTCTATCATTTTTAAACATCCTTAGGAAGGCTTATTTTCAAATATTAAAGCCTTCATCTCACATATTTTGAAGTTTGGACTTGAAATGTCAAAATTCGGATGCATGTTCTGAAATTTGGATGCATCCATATTTTGTTGCCAAAATGTGTTCTTTTGTTGTTCAAATGGATTCAAATATGTTTTAATCCTTTCTAATATGTTCAAGTCCAAGTTTGTTAAAAAATGAGCACAATCTAACGGGGAGCATTGTTAATCTTTTCTGACCTTTCGTACCTTTCTTAGAAGTTTTCTAAATGATTAAATGCTATATCTTCTATCCTAACTGGAAGGAAAGAGGTTAATGGAAGCTGGTTGGGTTATAAACTCATATTGAGCCTTTTGTATGTCAATGTGCTAAACTGCTTATTATCTATCATTGACATTAATACTTCTTTGTACTATATTGTTTAAATCCATCACATTTTGCATCAAAGTTTGTTATCATCAAAAAGTGGGAGATTGTTAGCCCTAAGGGCAAATCATGAAAGTTTTTTTTGAGTTTTGAATAATTACAAACATTGTTGTGGACTAATCTTTATGTCAATTGAGTGATAGGATTATTGGATTAAAGAAGTATGAAGTCTTGTTGCCTTCAAGCCAAAGTGCAAGAACAACTTCAATGAGTCTAAGTGATTGAAGTTTGAAGAAGATTGTTCAAAGATGATTAAAAGGCATTGAAGACTCGAAGTGTATGGTACATATGCTACATAGGTATATTTTTCTGTAAACTCTACACTTGTGTGTCTTGGAATCTATTGAATGCATAAGAGAGCATAAAATTATTTTTCTTAATCTTAAATGGCTTTGAATGAACTTTTTGTTAATAAATGTGTTTTTGTATCTTAAAAGATTTTGAGTAAACTTTGCATGATCAAAGAGATTTGATTATGGTTCTTAAGTTTAAAAATGTCTAAATAACTTATCTATACATACAAAATATTTTCAAACTTATTGAAGTTAAATCTCAAATGATTTTACAAAGTTTGAAAACCAAACTTTAAAATGGCTATTCTGCTTCCAAAAAATTCGGTCGTTCGATTTTTATAGCCAGCAATGGTTACTGTTTTTCCAGAGAAATTCGGACGCAAGAAAGAAATTCGGTCATCCGAATTTTTATTTTCAACATGGTTACTGTTTTTCCAGAGAAATTCGGAAGAAAGTTCGGAGGCATGAAAAAAATTCAGTCGTCCGAATTTTTCCAGAAACATGCAACAGTAAAATTCAGACGATAAGTTCGGACGCACAAGAAAAATTTGGTCGTCCGAATTTTCTTAAACTAAGTGTTACTAGCCGTTTTATGGCTGTTAAAACTGATTTTCAAATTCTATAAAAGCTATAAACTCAATAATTTTTGCAAATTTTGAATCTCTAAGAACTCTAAACATTCCAAAGCCTTTAGAAAACATTAAAGCTCTCTTTTGTCTTGTGCTTTCAATTGATCATTCAAGATTCCAAAGATAACAAAGTGTGAAGGTGCAAAGCACATACAATCTGGTCTAAATTGCTTGTGTTCATTGATCTTACATTGCTTTACTACTTTGCTATTAATTGACTTATTCTCTCATTTAACAAAGCACATACAATCTGGTCTTGCTTAGAATTGTAAAAGGATTTTATTTGCGAATATTAGCCAAAGACCTAATTCACCCCCCCCCCTCTTAGGTCTTTCAATATTTAAAAATCAGCCTCAATAAGTTTGAAATTAGTTTATACTAAAAGATAAGTCATTTAAAATCTTTTGAACTCAAAGATCGTTAACAAAGCCCTTGATCATTCAAAGTTTACTCAAAACTATTTAAGATTCAAAAACAACACTTGGTAATACAAAGTTTATTCAAAGCCATTTAAGATTACAAAACAAGTTTTTTGCTCTCTTATGCATTCAATAGATTCCAAGACAAACAAGTGTAGGGTTTATAAGAATATACCTATTAAGCAAGTGTAAACCTACACTAGAGTCTTCAAAGCCTTCAATTCATAGGACACTTGAGTTGTCCTTAGCACTTTTAGCTTCAAGGCAATAAGAACTCTTTGCTTCTCAATCCAACAATCCTATCACACAAATAGCATATGAATTAGTCCTCATCAATGTTTGTCATTAATCAAAACTAATCAAGACTACATGATTTGCCCTTAAGGCTAACAATCTCTCCCTTTTTGATGATGACAAACTTTGATGCAAAATGTGATGGATTTAAATAGTGTAGTACAGAGAAGTATTGTTGTCAATGATAGATTATAACCAATTTAGTATATTGACATTTAAATGGCTCAATATGAGCCTGTAGCCCAACCAACCTCCATTTACTTCATTCCTTCCAACTATTAGGATAGAAAATATAGCATTTAAGCTTTAAGAAATCTTCTAAGAGAGGTTTTAAAGGTTATAAAAGTTTAACAATGTTACCTCTTAGATTGTGCTCATTTTCAAGAAACTTAAATTGTGGACTATGAATTCAAACTGCAATAAATTCAACATATTAAATGTTTAAAGTGAAATAAAGCCTTCCTAAGATTGTTCAAACATAGTTGAGGCGATTAAAATAGATTTGGATCACTTTAAACAACAAAAGAGCACTTTTTGGCAACACAATATGAATACATCTGAATTTCTGGACATGCATCTGAATTTTAAGATTTCAAGTCTGAACTGTAAAATATGAGAGATGAAAGCTGTAATTTTTTTGAAAATAAGCTTTCCTATGGTTGTTCAAATATGATAGGAAAGATTGAGACAGTTTTCAAACAATTTGAACAATAGAAAAACATTTTTGGCAAGAAAGTTTGGATACGTCCGAACTTTTGGTCTGCATCCGAACTTCAAGTTCAAATTTTTGGTAACAAGTTTGAAAAGGTGATTTTACATTTTCAAATGAACTATAGAAGTACTCAAATATGTATAGCTACAATGGTACTCAATTTAGCTTTGCAAAACCACAAAACTCATGCATTCAATTGTTTTCATGAAGTAATCCAAAATTACAGGTCAAGTCAAGAACCAAAATCAAGATTTCAGCCTAAACTTAACTATATATCAAAAGCTCAGAAAACAACCAAAATCTCACATAATCTCAGAAAACAACCAATCTCACATATTATAAGAAATTCCAAAGGCAACTAAATATAACACATTTTTCACATATAGCACATTTTGATAACACATAGCACATTTTGTTATCAATTCTTTCTCCCCTTTTTGTTATCACTCAAAGATGGGGTTTATGAAAATGAGACAACAGTATCACATATACACAGTATTTTCAACTAGGGCCAACAACAATAACCAATAGTTTAGCACATTCTTGTAAGTCAACTTCTTCTCCCCTTTCTAACAGAAATTAAGCTTAGGGTGATCAAAGTATCATTAACAAAAGAAGCTCTCAACACTAATGTTTCATCATTGAACTTCAAAACAACTATTACAGAAATGAAAGAAAAGCATAGAAATTGCATAAGCCAAGCTAGAAAGAAAACATATAAGTAATACTAAGCACAACTAAGTAATTAAAACAATAAAAAGAGATAGGATTGAAGAGATGCTCAGTCTTGTGATGGCGATGGAGAGGCATTGCTGAATCCCTTCTTGATTGCCACATGTTTGACCTTTCCTTGGCTGAAAGAGTTAGTTGATGGTGAGGTGATTTTTGCTACCTCTATTAATGTTCTTTCTTGACATCCTCTGTCTTGTGACTCTTGTATACCTTTATTTCCTTCTTCTTGTTTTTGATCATCATCCTCATTATCATCTTCATGATCACTGTCATAATCTTCATCCTCTTTCTTCTCCTTGCTTTTCTCATCTCCTTCATCATCCTCATTATCAAGTGTTTCTCATCTTCACAAAATAACTCTGAATTTTCCTTCAATAAATCTTCAATCTTGAATCTCATCTCTTTGCTGAAACCTTTTTCAACTCACTATACATATCTACAAGCAATTCATTAGAATCATCAATATCATCATCACAATGTGTAGAGGTTGAAGGACTAGATTGTGCCTCATCATCCGTAGCCATTTAAGCATACATTCACTTTATCTTCATCATGAGTGACTTGAAATAGCTTCCACATATCATGAGCAGTGTCACATCCACTCACCCTTTTGTAGTCATTTATATCTAGTACACAACTACGAGTGTTTATAGCTTGATCATTTAAAGTCATCTTCTTTGAATCATTTTCATCAAATTCATCAATCATCTTTGGTTCTCTTGTAATCCCATCAGCCTTCAACTTCGTAGGTATATGTGGTTCTTTCTCAATAATATTCCACAAATCAAAGTTAAGAGAACAAATGTAAATATTAATACGAGATTTTTATAAAGGATAATTTGTTCCATCAAAAAGTGGAGGTCGGTTTATACAAGATCGTTCCAAATAAGGGAGGTTTGAAATATTAGCCATAGAATCTTAACTTCTTGGTTGTTAAACCACAAAAAGAAGCCCTTGCTTTGATAACCATTGAAAAATCTAAGAGGTGGGGGAAGGGGGGGTGATTTAGGTTTTTGGCCAATTTTTGAAAACTTTCCTTTAACAAAAATCCCCTTTAAATGTTCACAACCACCAAGTACTTATAAGTTTAGAATAGAATGGTTAAGAGAAAAAGAGTAGTCAATGGAGTAGTCAGTGAAACAGCAATTAAGATTAACAATCACAGCAATCACAAGGCAATGAAGATACTAAATGAAAGCGGTAAATAACGAGAGAAGTACTCATCAATTTATAGTGGTTCGATCTCTCTAAGATCTACAACCACTACCTTGAGTCCACACTCAAGGATTTCAACCAATCCACTAAATTCTTAAGTCAAACAATTACACAATAGGTTCACCCTCAAAGGGTTTTATACCAACAACCTCTTTTTCAGTCCAACAAACAAGGCTCACCCTCACCACAAAGGGTTTTATGTCACAAGACAACCTTGAACAATCAAATCAAGGCTCACCCTCTCAAAATGGTTTTATATCATCAAGAAAACCTTGATTAAACAAAGTAAATATAAGATAAGGATAGAAATTACCGATCAAGATGGCAGATATTCAACAAATGTAGCACCACTTTACTTTTGCTTTTTGGAATCCTTGGATAATCACATAAAGCGCATGAACAATGAAATTTTTTCTTTGATCTTTGATGTTCTCAAGATAATGGCATCTAAGTTCAGCAATCTTACTCAAAATATGAGTTTCTAGCCTTTTATATAAATCAAAAATTCAAATACAACATTCAAAAAACGTCTAATAACAGTAAAATTTGGTCATCTGAACTTTGACATCTGCGTCCGAATTGGTCATCCAAACATTTTTGTTTACTAGTGCTGTAGGAAAAGTTCGGTAGTTTGAATTTTGCATCCGAATAGTTTGGTCGTTCCAGCTTTGCATCCAAACTTGAGTCTGAACTTTTCAAACTTTGTCGGATCATTTAAAATTTAACCACAACAAGTTTGAAGTCATTTTGGACTAAAAGATAAGTCATTTAAAATTTTTTAACTATAAGCCATTATCAAACACTATGGTTTTCAAAGAATCATGAAAAATTTTAAGCTCATGAACAAAGTTTAGGCTAGATCAAAATAGTTTTTGCTTCAACATGCAATGCACATATTCCAAATGCAAGGAGTGTAGGGTTTACAAGATATACCTATCAAGTGAAAGCAAACCTACACTTCTTCAATCTTCTTGAACAAATTCTATATTCTTCAATCACTTGAGCTTATTTGAGTTGTCCTTTCATATTAGCTCCAAGGCAATAAGATCACTTTGCTTCTTCAATCTAAGAATTCTATCACACAACAAATAGCCAAGTTAGCTCATATCAATGTTTGTCATAATCAAAACTATAATATTTGCTCTTAGGGCTTACATTTTTTAACTATAAGTTGTTATCAAACACTTTTTTTTTCAAAGAATCATGAAAAAATTTTAAACTCATCAACAAAATTTAGGCTGGATCAAAATGGTTTGTGTTTAAGCACTGTATCAACGACCTATCTCATCCTCCACCTTTCTTGAAGGCTCTTAATTTTTCAAACGCCTGTGATTTTTCTTTCATAAAATCTAGCCAAATGTACCAAAAGTAGACATTGCTAAATGTTATTATATATCGACAGCCACTTACTGATGGTTGCTTCACTGGTTCGAACACGTATGAGTGTACCAACTCCAATGGTGTCTTGGCTCTTAACTTTTACTCCTCATATGGCAGTTGGTGTGCTTTCCCATATTGACTTCCAGCATATACTATATTATCTTGAACATCTAATTGTGGAAGCCCATTAAGCATTGCCTTCTTCATCATCACCTTTAATATGGTAGAGCTCATATGTCACAATCATGTGTGCCATAAAACTTGGTGTCTCGTTCTTCCTTGTCTTCTTCGTACTTCTATCTACATTAAATAAACTGAATCTAATTTTCATCCTTCCATGATTGGTAGTCCTACTAGTTTCAGTTGGCAATAAACCTTCACATCCTTTGGAACAAACACCACAAAATTGCAAGCTAATGTTAATTGTGGTACTGAGACGAGATTCCTTTTCGTACCTGGAAAATATACTACATAGAATAGAAATCAAACTACAAATATAAAATTACTCCAAACTTCTATATATTTGTGTATTGTGTGTGAAAACCTAAGATGAGGTGAATTAGGACTTTGGCTAATTTTCAAACTCTTTTCTTTTTTGAAAACTTCTTTTAAGATGACTTAACCTCCAAATTTTTATGAAACATTGATAAAGAGTAGTTGAAAGAAAGATAGTACATTAATGACAATAATAAATGCCAACAATTCTCAAAGAAATTTGAATAGGATCAACAAATAGAGACTTACAGTAAAAAGCATAAAAAGCATAATCAATTTATAGTGGTTCGATCTCTTCAAGATCTATATCCACTATCTTGAGCCTATACTCAAGGATTTGAACAAAATCAACTATAATCACGATCCACACAAGTACCCAAGAGGTTCACCCCCAAGGATTTTACTCCACAATCTCTTTTACAAATCAATAATAAAGATTCACCTTTTCAAAAGACTTGTATGTCTCCTAGACAACCTTGAATAAACAAAAGATGATAAGAAAAGAGTCTACTAACAAATTTGATGGATAGTTACAAATGTTAGCATCACTTCACTTTTTCTTTTAGAATCTTGAATAATCACATGTTGCACAAGACAAATGATAGGTTTTTTCGTATTCTCGAGATATTGGACTGAAAACGTATTCAATGTATACAACATTTATGAAAAATTAGAGGTTCGAGCCTTTTTTATTATTTGAAATTCAATTGCAACATTTAAATAACTGCTAGTAATAGTACAATTCGGTTGACCGAATCGGGCTTACTGTGTCCAAATGGGTTATGCAAACTTACTGTGTATTATGCTGCCAAGGATATTTCAATCAACCAAATTTGGACCTCTGCGTCTGAATTGGTCATGCAAATTTCACTGAAAATTTGGTTGGTAGGTTACAATCTAGACATCCAAATTGGTGTACAAACTTTTCCAAACACTACAAGAAAAGAAGGGATTTTGCTATCTCAAAAATTAAAATTTATTTTTACTATTTTTGTTGGTAATCTATTGCTAACTTAGAGAGCGATTAGCAATGAAACACTAATTCATAAAATTAATTTTTTAAACAATTTTTGAAGAGATTCACCACTACTCCCTTGTAAATTAGCAAGGGATTCGAGCAAAGGACGTATAATTCCTAAAATTAAATTTTATTTTTACAATTTCCATCGCAAATACATTACTAAATTAGCAAGAGATTATCAATGGAACATTAATTGGTAAATTAATTTTTTTTTACAAATTTTGAGGAGATCCATAACTCATCCCTAGCTAATTAGGTAGAGATTAGTGACGAACTTATAATTTCTAAAATTCACGTTTATTTTTACTATTTTCATTACTAATCTTTTGCTAAATTAGCGAGGGATTAGCAATGGAACACAAATTCATAAATTAATGTTTTGTAATTTTTTGAAGAGATTCATTGCTTATCTCTCACTCACTAATGAGGGATTCACGACAGGTGTATAATTTCAAAATTAAATTTGACTATTGCTGTCACTAATCCGTTGCTAATTTAGCCACAGATTAGCAATAGACTGCTAATGCTTAAGTTGAAATTTTGTTTTATAATTTCAAAACTAAAATATATTTTTATTTTATTCGTCACAACTCATATGCTAATTGCTCGCAAAGGTGTGAGGGATTAGGGACAGAAACTTAATTTCTAATTTACAATATTTTTTTTATTTTTTCTATGCACTCATCGTAATCCATCACTAATTAGTGATAGTTTAGCCATGTAATTGTGCGTTTTAAATTTACCCCGTGTTTCTTTCGGCCGGAATGGAGAAGTTTGAATGTAATATACATCTTTTTATTTTTTTTAGCTACCATCTCTAATTTATTGCAAAATTAGAGACAGATTAGTGAGGGAATGTTGAATTTTTAGCCAGCCATCACTAATTAATCTCAAATTAGTGATGGATTAGCCAACCATCAACCAGATTTTCGGCGGCTTAGTTGGGTTATTCTGCAACCAACGTTGCACCTAAGGGGCTGACTGACCAGCGATTTGGGAACTTTATCTATCTCAAAGTCTGTTCACTTAAGAGGTATGTAAACGCCGCTAGACTTGGTTTTTTGTTGGTTTAGTTTCATAATTATTCTTTTATGGGCTAATGAATGAGTGCTGATTTTTCTCTTGGCCCGTCATTCCGATTGTTGATTAATGTTCACCTTAATTTGTTTGATTGAGATGATTGGTAGGCTTCTTTGTATTCACCTGATTTTAGATTGAGTGAAGGATACTTGAATTTACAACACCTTAATCTGTTTAATTTTTCTTTTTTGAAATTTTTTGTTAGTAATTATTTGAGAATCAGCCGAATACTAAGTGTGTTAGATGAAGGTTCAATGTCTACAAAAGGATTCATTGGTACATCTAATTTATCCTGTTTCTATGACCTTGAAGAATGAAATGAGCTAGTGTCGTCTCTATTCAAAAGGCTCTCAAGCCTTGCTTTTGTATAGAATTGGAGAATTTATCGGATATTTAGTTTGGAATTGAAAAAAAAAAGGAACTAAAAAGAGAATTGAAGGGAACAAGAGGACAATGCTTCTCTAAACTACTAATTTTTATTGTGCCTCTTGTGATCAATTCTATTTAGATATCTTTTTATGCAATAAAACTTTTTGTAATGTCTGAAACTATGTTTGTATCTTTGACCTGCAATTATTTGTTTCACCATTTTCACCTAAACTTTTATATGCTACTCTAGACTTTTATATGAAGTTTCAGAGTGGTATCTTGTTTGTTGGATTTATAGTTGTAAGGAACTCCTACTAGTTTTGGTCCAACTAAGTATTGGGTGGCTTTAGTAATGAAGGTTTATAATTTTTGCTAAGGATGATATTCTATTCTATTCAATTGATGCAACTATAAATGTAATACCCTATTAACTATAGTGAATGCTTCCTATAGCCATTTATAACTATGGCAGACAATTTATATTTTACTCTGAACTTCAACTTTGCTGGTCTTGGTTTATCATTGCCTTTTAGATATAATGTATCCTTTTACTTGTGTAAACGGACTATAATGCATTATATCTAGTGCCATAGTTTTTTTTTAATTATTCAAGATATTCCAGCTTGTTAGTTATAGTTGAAATAGGAATTTGGCAAATGAAAAAAAGAGCAAATGTTTCTACAGTCAATGTTATGAGTTGTGTGACCTTTGCATGGTCATAATGTTGTATTTGGAGTAGCCCTTGTGCTTGGAAATGCCCATTTTTTAGGGGAGACTCTGCCAAAACTATTTTAGGAATGTCTTGTTAGGACATATTAAGCTTCAAAACTTGAACTCTAAATCCCTAGACCCAGACCCTAAATCCTAGAAACCCTCAAACCCCTTAAACCCTAGAAACCTTAGCCACTTAAAGCCTAAACCCTGAACTGTAAACCCAAACTCCAAATGCCAAGTCCTAAACTGTAAACCTAAAAATTGTAAATCGTAAACCTTAAACCCTTAACAATAATGGTGTAGCATATTTTAAAAATGTGTAATTTGTAATGTTGGTTAATGTAGAAGGATGGCCATAGTTAGATGTATAGGAGCCACGTGCATGGAATCAAGAGGATTACAATTGAGTACAAAGAAAGGATAAAGAGTTTTATTGCCTATTTTTTGTCAAAAGGACATACATCCTGGCTAAGATGTCCATGTGCAAAGCTCACCTATATCCCAATGAAATAGAGATATACCAATGTAGATTTGGCTTTGTCCTCAATTACTTTCATTAGGCAAACCATCACCAGGGTTTCACTCCAGTGCAGCCCTCGTCTGCATCACCTAGAACCTCAGTCAGGTTAGCATTCATCAATAAATTTCAACAGATAGTAATTGATGCAGTCAGTGGAGACTTTCCTCTAGAACCTTCGTTATCTGTCAATGATGAAGAACCCCAAATGTAGAAGCTAAGAAATTTTATGAGATTATGGAAACTGCTAATACTCCTATATCGGAGGGTTGCACAAACCACTCAATGTTATCATTTGTGTCTTGATTGTAGAATATTAAATCTGAGAACAATATTTCTTAGAGATGTTTCAATCAAGTGGTACAACTGATTAAGATGATTTTACCAAGCAATAATAAGCTTCCAGATGACTTATATCAAACAAAGAAGATGGCATTGGGAATTGGTTTGCCAATTCAAAAGATAGATGTTTGTCCAAATGATTGTATGCTTTATTGGAAGAATTATATAGATAAGACCAATTGCAAATTTTGTGGTCATGCCCAATATACAGGAAGGATGTGACTTTCAAAAAGATGTATTACCTTTCATTGACACCAAGACTTTACTCTTTGCATCTAAAATGACTGCTAAACACATAAGATGGCATGCAGAGAGTCAACCAAAATAGGGAATTTCGTGCCATCCAAGAGACGGTAAAGCTTGGCACCACTTCGATCGTAGTTATCTTGAATTCACCAAGGAGATATGTAATGTGTGTCATGCTCTGTTCAGCAACGGGTTTTCAACTTTTGGAATATTGGGAAAATAATATTCTAGTTGGCAGTCATTGTTAGCCCCGTGTAACTTGCCTCCATCTATATATGAAAGATCCAGTAATGTTCCTGACGGTAATTATTCCAGGGCCGAAGAATCTGAAGCATAAGATTGATATTTATCTGCAACCACTGGTAAAAGAATTGCAATAGTTATGTTGTAATAGGGTCTTGACATATGACATATCAAAGAAAAAAAATTTCAAATGCGAGTGGCAATTTTATGGACCATTAATGACTTTCTCGCATATAGTATGCTAAGTGGATGGAGTACAACTGGGAGATTGGCATTTCATTATTGCATGGAGCAAACAAAGTCGTTTCAACTACAGAATGAGTCGAAACAGTCATGGTTTGACTGTCGCCGGTGGTTCTTTCCATTTGATCACCCATATAGAAAGGACACTAAGTTATTCAGAAAATACAAGGGTTATGAGACCTCCCAACCCTTGAGGCTACCTTCTGGAGATGAGATATGGCATAGAGTGTGCACTTTTTCAAAGATAGTTGATACATCCATGGAGATTAGTAAGGATGACAATAGAGGCATTTACCATAATTGGGCCAAAAGGAGTATCTTTTGGGATTTCCATATTGGGAAAGGAATCTAATTCGGCATAACATCGACGTCATGCACAGTGAAAAAAATGCCTTCAACAATGTGTTTAACATCGTGATGGATGTCAAGGGTAAGACAAAGGCCAATGTAAAGGCTCAGCATGATGTTGAGACATATTGTGACAAACTCGAGTCGCACGCTACTTATGAAGGAAAGGTTTGCATCCCCAAGGATAGGTAATGGTTAATGCCGGAGCAGAAGAAGCTTGTGCTCGAGTGGGTGAAGGATATTCGACTCCTGGATATATATTTATCTAATTTTGATATATGTGTTGATTTGAAAGAATTAAAGATGTCAAGAATGAAAACCCACAGCTATCATATGTTCATAGAGAGATTGCTTCTAATTGCATTTAGAGAATTTTTACCGATGTCAATCTGGAATGTGTTAACTGAGTTAAGCATTTTCTACCATGACTTATGTTCCCTAAAACTATCGGTATCTTGTATGAAGGAATGGTAGAACAACATCCTAGTTCTCATTTGTAACTTGAAAAAATTTTTTCATCGGGGATTTTTGACGTAATGAAGCACCCATTGGTCTACTTGCCTTACGAGGCAAGAGTTGGTGGCCCGGTTCAGTACTGATAGATGTATCCTTTTAAGAGGTAAATGTTTACTTCATAAAGTACATTCTTGTGTTTTACTTGACGACTAATATAATGTATATAACTTAGTACGTCGTTGATGTTCTGGTTCATCTATTATTTGAAGAGTAAGGTTAAGAATAAGGCAAGGGTTGAAGGATCTATGGGCAACTCTTACTTAATTGAAGAAGTGTCGAGATTTTTCCCCATTATTTTGAGCTGCACATTCAGACAAGACATACAAACCTAGCCCAAAATGATGAAAGAGTTGTCGAGACAAACTTGTATGACATTGGTTTGTCCATATGCAATGTTTCGGGAAGGGTTATTGGGCAAGTTCAAACTCGACATCTAACATCGAAGGAATTGAAGACAACCACAAATTATATATTTTTCAATTACGAGGAGACGCAATCATTTATCAAGTAAATATCTGCACTGTGAGATTAATTTGACAGTCATACAAGTCAGCAAAAATGTGGGTGACTATTATAGAATCTTGAAGGAGATTATTGAGGTGCAGTTCTCAAGGACCCCCTGTCAAAAGGTTGTCTTGTTCAAGTGAAATTGGTTTAATCCAGTTATTAATAGGGGGAGTAAAAGTACATTTGCAGTATAAAATCGTAGATATCAATATGAAGAGGAGAGACCCAAAATATGACCCATTTGTGTTAGCTCAGCAATTCAATCAAGTGTATTATGCATCCTACTCAGGGAGTAAAATAAACAAGTTTGATTGGATAACTGATTGCAAATCGAAGGCTCACCACGTAATTGATGCACCATATCAAGAAGAGGTGGATGACTTCACTGCTATTAATGTAACCATTGAAGATGAGATGATTAGTGGACTAGCAAATGAATTGGTTGAATGTGAGGAAGTGGATGTTTGGAAATTAGCAACGCAAGGGGAAGAGGAATCACATCAAACCGAGAACAATTCTAAAGAAATTGATTAGGAAACCAGTTCTTCTACGGATAAGGGTGTAGATGATTATTTATTAGAGGATCGTGGAAATGAATAGGTTTAGATTCTTTCTAACGAAAGAAAACATTGCTAATTTGGCAATAATTTTTTCTTGTATTCATTGACTTAGGATTTAACATATAATTTTATGTGTTTACAATATGTCTACGGGGTGATCACCACAAGATGAAGATCACACTGGAGGTGAGTAGATTCCGCCTACGAGCACCAGTTTGTGGTTACACGATTTCCCACAATCATTGCCCTCACCTGGGACTGTAACAGATCCCTACTTCGATATCGTCTATAGCTGCATCTATGCTCAGAGTTGAGCTCTCAGTACTCACACTTTGATTGCGCCTGATGGTGATAGGTAAGTTGAACCTATTTTTATAATTTTTTTCCATTCAACAGTACTAAAAGTCCTCATTTATAACTGTTTTTCTTGTTTTATTTAAATAGTTTCTTCATGTCGGCGGAAGCAGTGAGGGAGATATCACAGATATTTCAACATCACTACAGTGGACCTTACTCTAGACTTGCGAATATTCCTGTAGATGTATGGAATATGTGGTTCGACTTATGGAGTGTAAGTAAAACTGTATATAAATTTCTTATATTTTATATTTTTAACATTAATTTTAATATAACTTTAGGCAATCATTTTCCTTCTAATGCTTTTTCAGGGTCATTTTGGTGGCTCCCTGATCACAGTGCCTGGATACACAAGATTTGGGAGAAGAAGTATCGTGAGCGAGTTTCTGATCAGTTATCTAAGACCAAGGCAAAGGAAAAATGTGCAAAGTGCATTATCCCTGATTATTGGGAGCACAAGCTACAACAATGGTGCACCAAGGGATTTCAGCGTATTTCTTATGCTGTTAAGTGGAATAGGAGTTCTATTGGTGGTGGATCTCACACGGGAAGTTCTAGGATGGTAATTATAGTTACTATACACTGTTAAAACTAGTTTACAAATATTCTCTACTTTTGTAACATTTGGCACTTTTCATCTTGAAATTGCAACGACAAGAAAAGGGAGATGACTTTCAATATATGGAGTTGTATGAGAAGCTTCACACTTTTCAAGTCGGGCTGAAGCAAGGCGAGTTTGTCAGCAACAAATCACGACAAACTTTGATGAGAATCAACTTTTTTTTTAGTTATGCACATACTATTTTAATTACTAATATTTACATTGAATTTTCATTTTCTATTTTCTACAGGATAATAATGTTCAAGCAATCAAGGAATGACTTTCTCAGCTAGACTCTAAAAGTTTTGTGATTCTCATTCTGTGACTTCTCCTCGACCACTCGACGAGAAGTCACTATTCTTGGAGGCTTGTGGGGTTTGAAGAAAATCACTTATTTGGATTGGGTTTTAAGTCATCTAAAGTTAGAAAGAGATTGGATCATTCTTCCAATGCAGCATCTACATTGTCGTATTATGTTTTCCATCTTCAAAAAAAGTTGGATTGCGAGATAAAGAAGCGGCAAAAGGTTGAGAAGAAGGTTCAATGTATAACAGATTACTTATCATTTCTATCACAAACTCTGAATCTATCTCCTCCTCCATTGCTTGGGGCCGGTGATGGAACCAATGATGAGGATGATAATGACTACATAGTCGATCAGCCGGATTACCATGCTTCGTCTAAGGGCCCCACTGATCCACCGTTGCTACCTTCTTCAGCTTTAGCTCTAGCTTCTACCTCGATACGAGATGATATATTAGAAATTCATTATGTAGATTTATGATTTTGATCTAATATTTGATGTATTATAGATGTTTTATTTGACTATAGTATTTTTATTTATATTTTATAGCTAGTTTATTCACATACAATATTTTTGAAGTTTTAATATTGGTGTGTCGGAGTTTAAAAACTGATATTATACAGGGTAGTTCAATATATAAAAGCATTATAAAAAATAATTTTTTAAAAAATATATTTTGCGACGGATTAGTGATAAAAATTAAATAAAAATATAAATAATTACTGGTTTAATAATATTTTGTTGCTAATTAGTGACAGCAAAATATAATGTAACTTCACAAAAGAAAATTTCCATCGCACGTCTCCTGCTAGGTAGCGACAAAAATTAAAATCTACTAAATTAAAATATAAAACTTCAGTCACAAATTAGCGGTGAATTAGTGAAGACAAATTTTAAGAAAAAAAACTATCAATCGCAAATCTGTCGCTAATTTGGGATGTATTAGTAATGCATCCAAATATATTAAAAACGTCCATTGCAAATCCGGCCCAAATTAGCAATGGCATTTTTGTTTATTACAATATTTATCACAAATGTAACACTAATTTGGGTTGGATTTGCAATGGATTTCCTTTTTGAAATTTATATTTATTAACATCCGTCTCAAATTTAACTCTAAGATGCTTGTATTCTATCGTTTGACCAAATTTTTAGGCGACACAAATCCGTTGCTACTGGTAAAATGTGTAAGAATTTAGTTTTCATTAAAAGATCAGACGTGGCCCACATATTATAAGCAATTACCATATTTTATCCTTTCTAAGTAAATCAGGTAAATATTAATAAAGATATGATTGATTATGATTTTGGAATATAATCCAGATGTTTCCTTAATGGAAGAAAACTCTAATTGGTATCCATCAGATGAGGGTCCTTAGCCTAGCCAATATAAAGCCTGTGTAACACTATCAGTTCAAGGGTCTTTTAATGTTGATAGTCATAAGCTACAACACTCACAAACAAAATAACTCAGAGATGGAGGAATCGAGGTTGTTCAAATCAATGTATTATCTTTACGGAATTACTTGAACAATCATGGCTAAAGGTATGAATTTTAGTTTTTTTGGCTACGCGACATATTTAGTTCATGTCTATAATAAATTTCTTTCAATGTGGTATCAGAGCCTTCTTTAGTCTTGTTGTTTGGTTTATATATGTTTTTAGGTTTCTAGTAACGTTTCTGCATGTAGTGTTAATGTTAATTGCCAAATCATGACTTGGTTTTTTGTTTTATTAAAAAAAAATTTAGATTTAGTCTCATGTGATTCTTGAAAAAAAAAATGTTTTCAAGACTTAATTTGTCTTATTCGAAAGTTTTGAGGTTTCATCTCATGTGATTCTTTTGTTGATTTTTTATTTAGTTTCATTGAAATTTTCAATGAAGGCAATGATTTTTGTAGGAGATTTTACTTCATTTTTTTTTTGTCTAATTTTTTTTTTGGGTCTTTATCAGTTCTAGTTTGATTCCTATGAAGCCTTTTGTGAAGGTTCTTGTTTTATTCTTTGCTTTAAAATAAAATAAGTTCTTGTTGTCAATTAGATATAGACAACAAATTGGTTGTGTTCAGTGTGAGAATTTGCAAGTTGATGAATTGGATATGGTCTCTGAACATCTTTAATGCTTTATTAATGTTGATTAAATTAATTTGACAAATATATGATCTTTGTCAATTTGGGTGGATTCAATTCTTATTGTAAAGTTTAAATTTTTGGATATAAGTTTATGCCAAAAAATTTATTATAGATTTAGGGTAAGGATATTTTATTCTTTGCGCTAAAGACTTAAGCATATTGGGCATCAAGCTTTTTTCAAATAGAGCCTCTATAAAGTCTCTTTAAACTTGGGACATTGATTTATTTTATTTTAATACATTGACATTCTTCAGTATACTTTTGGACTATATTTCAAAAAACAAAAAATATGTCATAGAATAAAATATGATATGGTTAAATTTCATGTCCCTATGCAATTTCGTACAAATCAACATCTAGTTAAGTTGAGTTTTCAAAAATAAAATTCATTTTTATTAAAAGCATCCATTTAGGATGCATTTGGATGAGTGGGAGTTTAGGATTAATTTAAAAATATTATTTTTTGAAAAATATATTCCATGAGTTACTATTTTTGAAATTTTATTTCGAAGTTAAATTGTTTAACTCTGTCCTCAATTTTGAATTTCAAAATTTTTTTCAAATATTCAAGTCAAATCCACTCATATATTAGTTCTAATCCTACTTAATAATGTAATTAGTATGAAGTATTGTGTTATCATTTTAGCTCAACTATTTTTGACATATTTATATAGGAGGTTGTAAATTCTTGTTTAATTACTAGAGTGAACCTCTATTATAATGTACATACTAATATAGGTCATTATGGTTTATCTTGTAATGATGAACAATAAAGTTAGACTTATTTCTCAAATTTTTATTTAAAGGGCATCCATTATCAAGAAAACCTATTTTAAGTTTTAATGAAGGATTTTGTTGTAGTATTCATGACGTTGTAAGTCACTTTGATATAAAGTTACTTTTAATGGATATGAAAATATGGTTTGAAAAAAAATCATATATAATGGAGAGGTATACATATGCATGTATAAAGGTTTTCATAAATTTTGATGATTCATTTTTGCAAGATAATGAAAATTTATATATCATTGAAATTGCTTTCTCCAATGGTATATCTAAAGTTACAATGTTGTTTCTTCATTTTTTTTTGAAGTGTATCATTGTTAATTTATATACTTCAAGGTCAGTGGGAATAAATAAAGTTTCATCCTCTAATATGTTGATATTTATTTTACAAAATTCGGCAAAAGGATGTATGTGACTTTTAAGTAAATTTATATTTTGAATACCAAAAAAAGGGGTCTTAATTATAATCTCTTGTATTATTTGCATAGAGATTCATAAAAATTTGTAAAGAACATTTTATCAATGTTCTTGTGACCCAAGTTTTGGTATTCTTACAAAGTTATATAAAATATTGCTTATTACTCATGCTTCTCACATTTAAAATGATTACCTATTTGCTACAATACATTGAAATAAAGATAAATCCAAGAATGCTATATAGTATCACAGGCATATAATTTGGCATATTGTTCGTTGATTTTGCTTTCACCCAAATTTATATTATTCAACTTTATTGTTTATTTTGATAGTTGAATAAGCAACTCAACATAAAGTTTCGTTGTCAGTTTGAAGCAAGTGGTTATTCAGTATATAGTTATGGAGTTGAACTTTTAGTTTGCCAGCTAATTTGTTACTCAACTCTTGTAACTTAACTAGCACATAACGGTATTGCATTACTAACATTATTTATCTAGACATTTGACTAATTGTACTCATATGACTCTGCACGTAAAGTTAATGTATAAGGTTGTGATCCATATTGGATCCATAAGGTTGAACTCTAAATGACTTATATTAAGTTCATTCATTAAGTTTTGGGGCTTGATTGGGAGATGTTTTATATTGTAATACGTAGAAGGGAGTGTTCAATAATAGAACATAACCGCTATGATTCTTGTATTATATTTTCTAATTAAGTAATCATTACATAACCATATTGTAATAGAGTGATTATAAAGTTTCTTGGCCATATTTTAGATTTTTTCAATCACTCATAAAGGTATTTACCTGATTATAACATGTAGGCCAAGTGTGAAATGTAAGAGTTTGGTATTTTTTAAAAGACCTAGATGTAGCCCACATATATAAGTAATGGTTGTACCCCAACCCCTCCGCTAGGGTCCATTGCGGCAGAGTAGGGTACCTACGTGCCTCTCAACACTAGATTCTGGCCTTATATAATTTCCTAGAGTTATAATAGTACTTATAACAAATTTAATGAACATAGTGGAAGATTTAAAGTATAGACCTAGACATGTAAGAAGTCGCAATAAATCCAAAACCAACATGGTCTAAGTATATAACAAAAGCTCTCGGGAGAAATTGAGCGATACAAAAAGAAAATAGATGACAAAGCATAGGGATCTCCACGATAAGGAGACCCTTGTATGGATGACTAGCCTCGCACAGTGCGCTCATGCTCAGTGGATCTCCGATTTATGAAGAAATCATTCTGTCATCCCGACTCCGACTAGGGGTGTCATTGGACGTCACCCGAGCACCTGCTAAGTGGTGTTGTGGGGCTTTTTATACATAAACAATTCAGGTCAAGACAGGGTTTTAGATACATAGGACCCAAATAGCCATATGTCCTTATCAAGCTTGTAGTTTGACCAACTAGTCAAAATTCCACCGCCCGCCTTTAATTTCAAACAGTTCAATACAAGTTTCTAGATATGCTATGTTCATGTACATGATTCATTTCCTAGAGCCATTTCAATTATTTAACATTTTACCGGAACTTACTGTGTTCTGGAATAAAATTCTCACACATTGCTTTCAAAACAATAAAATTTTCTAAAAGTAGAAACCTTACTAGAATTAAACGCCCATGCTTTTCCAATGCAAGTAATGCATAAATAAATAATGAAACTTGCTAATCAATTATGCCTGATCTTTCCAAAAATAGAAACTTTTCTAAAATAGAAAGTGTTTCCAAAATGATAAGGTTTTCCGATTTAATGACTTTTCATATTAGAACAGTATAAAAATAGTTTTCTTGTAGAACAATGCATTTTTTTATTGATATTTTGCATTAGAAATAGGTAAGTCTCAATTTTCAAACTTACCTGTAGTCGGAGTAGATTTACTGTCTATAGTCCTACAAAATCAAACATTCGAATTTTCTTAGTATATTGAAGTGCATGATTGTTGCTTAATTAATAAAAACTCTATGTTTAAGTGCATCTTATGACCCTATAACCTATTCATTTTGATTAGAGTAAGAAAAATAGTGCTAAGGAACTTCTTAGCGCATTACACATTTTACGAGGTAAGTTCTCTTATTTTAGGATTAATTAAATTCTTCGAGATTAACTAAATTACTTTACTACTTATGGAGATTTAAAGTATTAGTAATATCTAAAGTGTTATAACATTGTAGAGAATTTTCACTAACACCTGTTTTATTATATTTGGTTTTTTTTCTAGTTTTTCATGAACATGCATGATTCTACTAGCTTAACGTTCTTCTCTTAGATACCCTATCCTATTTCTATTATTTCTATCCTTATTCTTAAATTTTGATTCAAACAAATTCCATCATCTTTGATTTCCTAGTTGTTTATAGCTCTATTTTGTTTCCTTTTTCTTTCTTTACATTGGCCGGTTATAAGGTCTTTAAATTTCTAGAAATTCAGACTCTTGTCAACTTATTATTATTCCTAAAAGTCTAGAAATTGAAGTCCTTTAAAGTCCTTTTTAACCATTTCATCATAACTACCCAAACTAACTAGATCTTCTTGTAAGTGATGGGTATATTAGCTTTGTTTACTAGGTTTTAAGTTGTCCATATTATTTTCTCTTCAAGCATACACTTTAGTACATCATTTATGCAAGATTCCAGTTATTTTCCTTGAACTTTAAGGCCATTAAATCCCTTTCTATTTCTAAGTCTTGATTCATCACAAAATCTCTTACTAGTCTCAACTATATCCTTCTTGCTTTTAGCCATCACACTTTATCATCAAGGCTGTTTCAATCTCTTATTCTGCCAGTTTTTAATCTCCATGACCAGTTAGCATTTACTTCATTTCTTGTCTTTATATTTCAGCAAAAACTTCCAAAAAATAAGGCCATTCGAATTCCTTATATACAATCCTTCTAAAACATCATAACTATCACATGTACTCATTGTTGCATAGAAGAGTTTCCATCTTTTTCTACATGTAATGCAAGCTGTCCAAACTGTTGCTCAGTCAAGATTTCAGGTTAACATATTACTTATTGAAGATTTCAGATTGCTCATCCATAAAAATAAGAAATAATTTCTGATTTGGACCTCTTTTTCAAACAAAAATTGTGCTACCTTTTAGCACTTATCTACACCATTTTTTGTAGTAAAATTTCAGTTGATTTCTTGAGGAAACAAAGGCTGTTCCAGATCATTTTCTTATAAAACACAAACCTGGACATTTGCAGCTCTAATCTCTGAAAATTTCGTGCACCACAAAAACCACAAAACAATCCATTTTTTTTCAAGAATTTCAAACAAAAAATGAAGCAATAGAAATGCTTCAAGAAAATCTTTGGTCCTTTTGAATTTTAGCTTTAAAATCCAAGAAAACTAAACTGAAATTTAAAGATCTATGTATTCTTGATAGATTTCTTTGACGAAAAGAAAAATATTTTCACAAAAGCTCACATAAAAATCCAGTAAATAAGCTCCTAGTTGCCTAAGCACAAAGTTTTCAGCCAAAGGTTTCAAGAAACCTTTGCCAAATTCTTAGATCTTCATTAACCAACCTCCAAACCATAAGAAAATGAAGATTACCTATCTGGTACTGTCAAGCTATAGCTGCTGCCTACCTAAAACTTTTCAACAAAACCATAAGTTCAATAGCTAGAACTAGCATAGATTGATTTCTTATGCGTAGAACCTTATTAACATCTTACCTCTTTCTAGAAAAATCCACAATGTAGCCTAAGAAACTCTTTTTAGGTGAAGGGAGGTTGCAGAAACAAGAGATTGCAGAGAGAGAGTGTCTAGAAGTGAGATTGTGTGAAATAGGTAGAATAGAGTTTGTCTTGCATTCTAGGCTGATTATGGCCGGCTGAAATGGAGAGAGGGGTGGGTGAAGTCTCTAGTTTGTGTAGGTTTGCATGTGGGGTGCAAGATAGCATAATCCTTGAGTGTAATATTGGTTAAACTAGAGAAAAAAGGAAGCACATGCATTGGTCATTTTGTGAGGTGGGAAATGATTATGTTTGCATGCTTATTTTGATTTTAGTTGTTTTGCATGCATTCTAGAGCATAGTGGACAATTGTAAAGAGACGAATCTGGAAGAATTTCAGACTAATGAGGGCAAAAATTGAAAAATCACATTAGGGTGTAAATGGCCATTTTGCCATTCCTTTACTATAATACCTTTTAATATTTCTAAGGGCATTTTTGGTACTTTCATTCTTCAAGATCTTTCTTTTAAGTCTTCTAGGCTTATTATTTTCCTTGAAAGCTATTTATTAACTTGAATTACTGATTTATTATTCAGTTTTGTCGCGTATGTTGACCTTTTTTGTTTTTATGCCCTGTTGTTTGACCAGTTTAAATTTTAATAAATTCTTCACTATAACTTAGGTTCTCTAAGCCCTATAACTCATCCCTAACCCTTTCACAATGCTCAATCTCAATTTTGGACCTTCTAGTTCTCAATTCTAAGGTTCGGAAACTTAGTTCTCGACCCGATGTTCTCTAAAATCCTAATTAGTGGGTGGGGTGTTACAGTAATTACCATATTTTCTCCTTTTTAAGTAAATTAGATAAATATTAATAAAGATATGATTGGTTATGATTTTGAAATATAATCTGGATGTTTCCTTGATGGAAGGAAACTCTATTTGGTATCTATCATAAGAGAGTCCCTAGCCTAGTCTCTAAAAAGCCTGTGTGACATCATCAGTTCAAGGATTTTTTAATGGCAATAAGCATAAGCTAGAAGACTCCCATACAAAACAGCTCAAAGATGAGGGAATCAAGGCGGTTCAAATCAAGGTATTATCTTTACGCAATTACTTGAATAAGTATGGCTATAGGTGCGCGTTTTAGTTTTTACCACTACGAAACATATTTCGGTTCATATCTATATTAAATTTCTTTTAAAATGCTCTTACCCTCACTAATCCATCACAAATGTTAATTATTGACAGATTTGTTTGTCACTAAACTTTCAGTTTCTTTTAGTGAAACTTTGTCAAATCATTTGAAACTTAACCATAACAAGTTTGAAATCCTTTTTGGACTAAAAGATAAGTCATTAAAAAACTTTTGTAAGCCATTATCAAACACTTGTATTTCAAGAATGATCAAACTATTTTATAACTCATAACCAAGTTAGAAAAAGTTTTATTCTATCAAATGTATTGCTTGGATTCCAAATCCAAGGAGTGTAGAGTTTACATGATATACCTAGTAAGCAAAAGCAAACCTACACCAAAGTTTCTTCAAAGCCTTTAACTTCTTAGGTATACTCTTCATTCTTTAACCACTTGGGCTCATTTGAGTTGTTCTTAGCACTATATCTTTAAGGCGATGAGACCACTTAGCTTCTTTAATCAAAAATCATATTACACAATTACTATACAAGTCAAACATGATGAATGTTTGTCATTAATAAAGGCTACAGGATTTGTCACTAGGGCTAACAATATGTGTAATTTTTTATGGTTTTCAATATACATTTGGGTGTTTGTGGGTGTTCTTGTACCTAACTTTATGAACATGTCTATCAAATTAGTACTCCCTCCGTTCCACTATGTTAGCCGCAATGTGTCTATCATTCTTATTCCAAATATTAATTACATTTGTCTTTCTTGAGTAAAATTTGCATCTTTCTTTCAATCTAGCTAACTCCTATTTAGTTAACACAACAACCCATTAAATAACTCTAATAAACTTTACTAAGGTTTTACAAAAAAGGGTACGAAAAGTCTTTTGAATTAAAATATTATGGATTTCAATTATTCCTTTGTTTTGGCAAAACATCTTCAATGTGACTAATACAGTGGAATGGAGGGAATATTTCTAGTGTGTCAGTTTGTGGAGAGAGCATTTTCATTGTTTTTCATTATAGACACTTTGTTCATTTTGCACTAAGAGCATTTTAGTCATTTTTGCATCAAGGTTACTTTTGTCATTTGGCACCAAGGGCTTTGGTCCTTTTGTAGCAACAACATTTTCTTCATTTTGCATCAAAGACTTTTTTGTCATTTTGCACCAGGGGCATTTTACTCATTTGGCAATAAGGGTATTTTCATCATTTTACATCAAGGTAATTTTTGTCATTCTGTACTAAAGGTATTTTTGTTGTTTGGCATCAAGCTATTCTGGTCATTTTGTACCATGGGCATTTTAATGATTTGGCACCGAGGTATTTTCATCATTTTTACCAAGGTCATTTTAGTCATTTTTTACTAAAGATATTTTCTTTATTTTATACCAAGGATCTTTTAATAATTTTAAAACAAGATTATTTTCCTCATTTTACAGCAAGGGTATTTTTGTTATTTTACGTCAAAGGAAATTTTTCATTTTATTCCAAGTTTATTTTGCACCAAAGGTATTTTTGTTGTTTTATAGTGAGGGTATATTTGCCTTTTTCACCAATAATATCAGTGAGAGAGATAATTTGTGTGTGTGAAAAGTGTGTACAATGTTTGAGAGAGAACGTGTATGTGTGCGTATGAAATGGGGAGATAGTGTGTTTGTATGTGAAATTTTATATATTATGATATAATTGAGCACTAAAATAAATATATGTCTATATCATAAGATATTTATAACTCAAGTAATTCCCATCTAATTGAAATTTAAATTCTTGCTTTTAATATTGAATTGGATTTGTAGAATTGAGGGAATTGCTAATAAAATTTTTAGGTTTGGAGAAACTTATTATAATGTTATTTTGACGCTGTAGGCAGTGATTGTGGTGGTGGGGACGAATCATCTTCTCTCTATTTTTGGCGTTCTTTAATGGTTAGTGTTAACAACGTATTTCTCATCTAAGTGATATCTTAAGAATGAGTTTTTATAGTCGTTCAATGCATTATCGTAATGTGTTCTTCTCTCTGTTTTTTTTTTGTTGCTATTTTGCCATAAGAACGCATTAGAAACATGTGTTTTAACAAGAGAACGCAATACAATATTGCGTTCATATGCTCGAGGCTACCTGAACCTTCTGAACTTTTCTGAATGGTAGAACGCATTAAAATCATGCGTTGTATTTGTTTGAAATATTTTTGTCACAACGTGTTTCTGTCATGCATTCTTTATGTCGGTTGAACTAAGTATGGATTCCTATAGTGCGTTCTATACTGTCGTGAATAGTAGAACGCATTCCAATCATGCATTGTGTTGTACATTTTTTGTTGTAACGCTTGTTTCGCATGCGCTATTCATTTCTATTGAATTAAGTACGCATGACGATAATGCATTCTCTAGCATTGTTGCAATACTGCATCAATTTGACATTCAACTGTGTGTGCATTATGGTAATGTATTCTATTTTTTACAACACCGCATTCTTCTCGCAGCTCGCAATGGGTTGAGATAAGTGCACATTATGGTAATGCATTTTTAGCCATGTGGGTGAATTTCTTTTATCTTATGATGAAGATTTATTAGTTAAGCTAATTTTTTTATGTTTTTTATTGAAAATACTTGTCACTTTTTTTTTGGTAAACATATAATAATTAAATCAAATTTACTTACAAGTTTTTTTTCATATTTGATTAATTCTAAAATTTAATAGAAGTGCAACATAGCTAATTCTAGAGGTTAGAAAACAAAATAATCCAAAAGAGAAAATGACTTATGATGACTAATTTAAAAATGACAATTGCAACAATATGTATGTTTCATTAAAAATTTCTTTTTTTTTCTTTCTTAGATAATTCTAGAATTCATCAAAAGTAAAAAGGAATGGCTAACTCTAGAATTCAACAAAGAGAATAGTTAATTCTAGAAACAAAAAAGAAGTCACTAATCGTTCTTTCTACTATATTAATTTTATCACTTACAAAATCAAAAGCTTTACATATCATCTCACTATTTAAATCTAAACAAAAACATTATATTAAATTTTACCATAAAATTTATAATTTCAATCTATTTTCTTTAATTTTATTTTAATTCACAACTTACAATATACATACAAAATTTTATCAAAATTATTATATCTACAGGATCACTAATTAAATCACAAACTGGTCCTCACACATAGCGCGGGAGACCTTAACTAGTTAGTACTAATTAGCACATCCATAAAAAGACTTGAAATTCCCATATCCAAGTTCTG
Source organism: Rauvolfia tetraphylla (assembly GCA_030512225.1). Lineage (NCBI taxonomy): Eukaryota > Viridiplantae > Streptophyta > Magnoliopsida > Gentianales > Apocynaceae > Rauvolfia > Rauvolfia tetraphylla. The sequence goes on from JAJQKT010000050.1 coordinate 504,345, forward strand.
TGGTCATTTTTATGTTGAGAAACATCACTGTCTTTATTTTTCTAAAGAAAAAAGGTTGTTTGGATTTGATCTTCTACTCATTTGTAGATAAAGATTTTGAGAGCAAAACCAGCAATGGTTTAGTACATCAAACCCATTTGACGACTAAGGAATGTAGAATGAGAACGAGAAGAGTGAAGAAAAGAAAGGGAGAAGAAGAAGACAAGAAGGGCGGAAATGGTGGTGGCAGAGTTGAGGTAGGCCAATCCTAGCATCGAGGAAGACGAAAAAGGGTGGATAATAGGTTTGATTTTTTAGAAGAAGACATTATTTTCATTTTTTCCAAAAATACCCCTAAAAATAGTCATGTGAGATCGACAAAATGATCAATTTTAATAGTTTTTTAAAGTTCAAGGAGACAAAACCTATATTGACTCAATGATACAGCCTTCTAGTTTGATGACTAACAAACCATGTTTAAAGTGATCTAATGAAATTTGTTGACTGATTTCAGAATATGCCATGAATGAGTGATCATGATCAAGTCACACAATTGTAAGAATCAACTACTGTACATTCAAGGGTTTAACTTTAGATTCTTGTTAGGAATTGATTAGAGATAATAAACTTGTATGTGTGCTTCAACCAATTCTAAAATGTTTCAGTCTTTAAAAATGTGCCTCCATTTAAGACTACATCTAGAATTTTTAAGAAAAAGGCAAAGTGTTTTTTGCCTTGATCTTTATATCAAGTTAATTTCAAAACAATCAAGCTAGAACTATTTTTGTTAAGTTACTTTTACCAAAATACAGAATTTTGAGGCAAGTCAGGTTAACAATGACTAATGATTGTTTGATTGACACAGCACCACCGTAACTTCACAATCTGCCAGAATGACTATTTGAAAGCTGTCAATTTCACCTTTTTCAAACTTGCATAGAATTAGTAAAAATATCTTTTAAACCATTTTTTTGAGACCAAAGGAATGAGTTGACTTTCCATGAAAGAATATATCAAGTTAGGACGATTGAAAATCACACGTTCATCTATGCATTGCAAAAAAAAATTGATTTTCTAAAATGCTCTAGGCAAAGAGCTATTTGAGAAAGAAACGGTCAAAAAGACTCTTAGGTCTCTTGTTGAAAAATTGGAAGCTAAAGTCACTATTTTATGTGAAGCTAATGATTTGACTTGATATAGATATGATGAACTTATCATATCTCCGTTGACACATGAAATAATGATGACTAGTAGAAAAAAGCTTCACCAATGAAAAGAAGAAAAGAGAAGACATTGATTTGAAGGTTCATCCAGTTACAATGAAACTTCGAGTTAAATAGATGTTGAAGAAGTGGCTCTACTAGTTCAAAATTCAGAATATTCTACAAAACGAATGGCAAGAACATCAAGAAGATGTTGAATAAAGAATCTTCTCCCAAAGCCTGAATCTCAACCTAAGAAAGAATGAGCAGATGTTCTGTGCTATGAATGCAAGAAGCCTGGATACATCAAGCTAAACAATCCCAAGCTAAAGAAAAAGGGAAAGAAGGAGAAAAAGAAAGCTATGGTAGCAGGTACTCAGAGTGACAGTGATGACACCAACTCCTCAAGTGAAGAGGAACAAGAGAGCACTGAAAAGGCAAACATGTGTCTGATGGCAAAGGACAATGGGGAATGCAGCAACAACAAAGACAAAGATAAGAAAGATGAGAACCAACTTGACAGAACTAACACAAGAGGTATACTTTTCTTATTCTATAGTTTATGAAGAACTTGAAGATACTTACAATAAACTTTACAAATGGTACTCTCAAAGAAATATGATCAACTCAAGAAAGATTTCAAGTAATTGAAATATGAAAAAGATGTGCTACAATTAAAATTTTTTGAATCTAGTTTATCTAAGATTGCTCAAGCTAGTCTACCTAGTTCTTCGGAAAATATTTCTGATTTACTTCTTGGTCAAACTTATTGAAATAATTATTTTATTCTAATTCATTTTTTCTGTAGGATATATTCCATTTTACTACTGTTAACTTTATCCAATTTATCAATTGAGTACTTAATCTTTTTAAATTGACAATCAAGAGGCCAATTACCCCAATGCCAAAAATAATTTGGCCAGAAAAATTTGAATGTCTAATTTACCCTTCAACTTAAACTCCAAAATACAACTTTACCTTTTTATTTAACAAATACATTAAAAATTAAATTTTGCTTTCTAATTTCGCTTTACTTTTTCTTTTTTCCCTTCTTCCCCTTTCCTCCTTCACCTCCCTACAACTGTCGCCACTCTCTCTACCAGTTTACTCCTTCTGTCAACAGCCTCATCATGCGTCTCCTACCCAGGTAAAAATCCACTATTGCTATGACTCCCTCTATTCTCTTCCTCTTCTTCCTTGCCTGTAATAGTTACCATTCTCTATGTCGGCGACCTTCTTATCCTTCTCCTTTCCTAAAAGACCCACCATTGATGCCACTCCCTTTACTCCCCCTTCCTCCCTCATCTCCCTTGCCTGCAACAGCTGACTTCCTCTACTAGTGACCTCATCCTTCTCTTAGCTGGCGACCTTCTCAATCTATGCCTTACCTGCCTCCTTCTACTATTCCCACCACTGATGACTCCTCACTCCAAAAACTCTCTTTCCGAAATTTCGTGCCCTAAAAGCATCACTTTGGCAACCACCCTCCTTTATTTCCTCATCCTCTTTCTTCTACCACCCCCACTGTCAATAACCCCTCACCCTATAAGCTCTCCCCACCCCATCTAAAATCCCTTCCCAAAAAAACCAGCACTGCCAACATCTCCCTCCATCTCTTCCTATCCTTCTTCTTTCCTACCCCCATCATTGCCCACTACCCACTCCACCAAAGACTACCGTTGCAACCTCAAAGTTTGATGGCATATTGAATAAGATGGGGAAGAAAAAGAAGAAGATAAGAAGTCAGGTTAGTGGTGGGTGAAAAGAAGAAAAAGAATAATAAAGTGTGGTGATTGGAGACACAGGGGTGCCACGGGAAGACAGTAGGAAAAAAAACCAATAGGATGGATTGGGGGGAAAAAAAGAAAGGCTGAATTTTTTTAGTGTATTTAGAATTATTTTTCCTTTAAAATGAATTACTCTTTTTCTAGAAGAAATCTTTACCTTTCCAGGTTAGGGGTGTCAATGGGTCCAAACGGGTTCGGGAGCCAATTTACCACTATTGGTACCGGACCTGATTCGATTACCCGATAGGTCCAAATATGATGGATCCGTACCCTACCTTATATGGTCTCGGGTCAGGTCCGGGTAGACCCGATAAGGTATTTTGATATAAATTTATAGATAATTAACCATTGGATCAAACACATCTAACGATTATAAAAAATTTAAGTATATAAAATATTTATTATTCAAAATTTAATCGGGTAATCGGGTCTATCGGGTTTGAAAATTTGTGTACTGTACTCGTACCCATTTAGAAATTGTACTATCAGGTCTGGGTCCGGGTTCGGGTAAATGGGTATGAATGCTGTCCCGGACCCGAGATTATCGGACCGGGTCCGGGTAAGACCCAACCCATTGACAGCCCTATTCCAGATGCTTTAGCCAAATTATTTTTGTTATCGAGCTAATTGGTCTCTTGATTGTCAATTTAAAATAATTTTATACTCAATTGACAAATTTAATAAAGTTAACTGTACTAAAGTAAAATATATCTTTTTTTATAATCAAAGTATTTATTCTTTCGATTCAATAAGAGCCTATTAAATTTGGCATCAATTGACCTCTAAGATTACCAAAATCTAACAAGTTAACCATGGTGACATAGGTAGGTCAGTTTTGTATCAAACTCAGAAAAGAACCATAATGTTGCCTTCACTCAATGGGTTTGGAATCTTCTGTTTATTTTATTGTGTGGAAAGCAGAGCAAGAATAAAATGATAATTGATTTGTTCTGTTTCATAAAATTATTTTTAATATCAGAATAGAATAAAATTTCACAAAAAATAACTTAAATAGCCTACTAGTATATTGTCTCAATAAAATCAAATTATACCTAGTAAAAGAATATTATTAAATATTCATTTATAAAATCTCATTTAAATAAAATTTACATTTTCAGTATTGAAACATAATTTAGTTATAAAAATAACTTTTATTTTAGATCAAAGTTGTTAGCCCTAAGGGCAAATCATGTAGTAATGATTAGTTTTGAATAATGGAAAACATTGATGAGGACTAATGTACTTGTATGTTGAGTGATAGGATTGATGCATTAAGAAGTATGAAGTCTTATTGCCTTGAAACCACAATGCAAGAACAACTCAAATATGCCAAAAGTGATTGAAGATTGAAGAGTATGTTCAAGATAATTGAAGGCATTGAAGACTTAGAGTGTAGGGTTCATATGCTGAATAGGTATATTTTTCTGTAAACTCTACATTTGTATGCCTTGGAACTAGTTGAATGCATAAGAGAGCACAAAACTTGTTTTTGAAATGATTTTAAATGAACTTCTTGATAAGAAGTATGTTTTTTGAAGTCTCAAATGAGCTTAAGTAAACTTTGGATGATTAAAATGTTTTGGTAACGTTTTTGTGTTTGAAAGTGCTTATCTATTTATACAAAATGATTTCAATGTTATTAAGGATGATTTTTAAATGATTTGACAAAATCTGATAAGTTTGGATGCAAGTTTGGACGTCCAAACTTTGAAAATGATTACTGTGCTTCCAGAAAAATTCGGACGCAAGTTCGGACGCATGGAGTAAAGTTCGGACGTCCAAACTTTCTCTGATAGCATGGTCACTGTTTTTTCAGAGAAATTCAGACGCAAGTTCGGATGCATGGAGTAAAGTTCGGACGCATGGATGCAAGTTTGGACGCATAAGGAAAAGTTCGAACATCCAAACTTTTCCAGACAGCTTGGCACAGTGAAGTTCGAACGAAAGTTCGAACGAATGGCAGAAAGTTCGGACATCCGAACTTCTCTGAAACTAGCCGTTACTAGCCGTTTTATAGCTGTTGCATTTGATTTTTCAAATCTATAAAAGCTATAAACTTCAAATTTTTGGTAAGTTTTGAAATTCTAAGAACTCTAAACATTCCAAAGTCTTTAGCAAACATTAAATCTCTCTTTGTCTTATGATTTCAATTGATCATTCAAAGATTCCAAAGACAACAAGGTGTGAAGGTGCAACATTGTGTAATCATCTACCAACAAGTGGTAACATCTTACACATTCTCCTTTTTTCATTCAATTGTGTTTTTTACTAGCTCTTGCAAGGTTATCTTGAAAATAATAAATTCTTTAGATATGGTTGATCCTTGAGATATTGACTCAAGGTTGTTTGTAGATATAAATCCTTTGGTAGGGTGAACCTTGTTTGTAAAATTGCTAAAGAGATTGTGAGTGTAAAACCATTGTGTGGTGAGCCTCTTGTGTAATTTGTGAACTTAAGCATATAGTAGATTGTTTGAAATCCTTGAGTGTAGGCTCAAGGTAGTGGACGTAGATCTTGAAGAGATCGAACCATTATAAATTACTTGTATTTATTGATCTTACACTGTTTTACTGCTGTGCTATTAATTGACATATTCTCTCATTGAACCAAGTATATATAATCTGATCTTGCTTAGAAGTGTACAAGGAAATTATTTTCAAAAATTAGCTAAAGACCTAATTCATTCCCCTACCCCCCTCTTAGGTCTTTCAATTGGTATCAGAGCAAGGGCTTCTTTGTGTGGTTTTGCAACCTAGAAGTTAAGATCTTATGGCTAATATTTCAAACTTACCTTATCTAGAAGGATCTTCCACAAATAGACCACCTTTGTTTGATGGAAAAAACTATACATTTTGGAAATCTAGAGTTAAGATATATATATATATATATATATATATATATATATATATATATATATATATATATATATATATATATATGTTCTATCAATTTTGATTTGTGGAATATTGTTGAGAGAGGTCCTTACATACCTATGAAAATGAGAGCTGATGGAGTGACCTTAGAACCAAAGTCTACAGACGAATTTGATGAAAATGACTCAAAGTAAAATGACATTAAATTATCAGGCCATGAACATTTTAAGTTGTGCATTAGATGTAATTGAATGCAATAGAGTTAGTGGGTGTGGCACTGCTCATGATATGTGGAGATTACTTCAAATAACACATGAAGGTACAAACCAGGTTAAAAAGTCTAAGCTTGCCATGCTAGTAGGGGATTATGAGCTATTTACTATGAGGCAATGTGAGAATGTCAGTGATATGTTTACAAGATTTACTAACATTTTCAATGGTTTAAAAGCTTATGGGAAGAGCTATAAAATGGGAGAGCAAAAACAGAAAAATATTGGATGCTCTACCAAAATCTTGGCAACCAAAAACACTTGCAATTGAGGAATCAAAGGATTTGAAAACTCTTCCACTTGAAGAGATCATTGGATCACTCCTCACGCATGAGATGAAGATGAAGAGACTAAATGACAAAGAAGATGAAGAGAAGGGAAGAAAAAGAGTTGTACTCAAAGCCTCAAATCACTTGAGTGAACAAGAAAAATCATCAAGTGAAGAAGATGGAAACAGTGGAGAAGAGGAGATAGCCTTGGCTGTAAGAAAATTCAAAAAAGTCTACAAGAAGGAATTCCTTAAGAAAGGGAGAAAGCCAACCAAGAAGAGTGGACAGTCATCATCCTTCAAACCTCAATGTTTTGAATGCAAAAGCACAGAACATCTTGTTGCTGCTTGTCCTAAGTTTTTGTAAAGGGAAAGAGAAAATAAATTGAAAAAGAAATCTGCCAAGAAGGGGAAAGGACTAGCTAGAACCTGGGATCAACAAGAAAGTGAAGATGACAGTGAAGGAAAGGCAATTGATGATGAGGTACAATCTACTCCTTCTATCTCTAATTACTATGATGATGATGTTGATCCTAGTGATTTATTTGTAGAAATGTATGAAGAATTAAAAAAGGCTTCTAAAAGGAATAAAGAACTGAAAGTCAAAATCAATGAGTTATTAAATGAGAATTAAAAGTTATGTGTTGAAAATGGAAAACTTCTTGAGACTATTAATTGCCTAAACATTGAAAAAGAAGTTTTAAATGTAACCATGCAAAACATATCTTTTGAAAATAAAGAGCTTTGCGCAAAAGTTTCATATGTTAAACATGGTCTTGGTTACACTCATGAGAGTTATGCTCCAAAATATAAAAACTCATTTGCTAAAGAAACTATTAATACTAGGTCTCATATATGTTGTACATATTGTGGCAAGCATGGACACAAAGTATCAAAATGTTATATAAAAAAAATAGAAAGTGGTGTTAAGACTGTTTGGAAATTTAAAGGAACTTTCACTAACCCCCTTGGACCCAAGAAAATATGGGTACCAAAAATCACTTTCTCAAATTTGGTGTAGGTTCGCTTTGCTTCAAAATCAAGTGCCACAAAATGGTTTCTTGACAGTGGTTGATCAAGACACATGACAGAAAATGCCTCTCTTGTTAGTGAGCTTCAAGCAACAAGTGAAGGTTTTGTCACATTTGGAGATAAGAAGAAAGGAAAAATACTTGGAATAAGTAACATCGGTAAAGGTTCCTTCCCTCTTTTTAAACAAGTATTGCTTATTGATGGTTTAAAGTATAATTTACTTAGCATTAGTCATCTATGTGACAATGGGTGTAAAGTAGAATTTAAATGTGATACTTGTACTATTTTTGATAGTGCAAGTAGCAAACCCATCTTTGTTGCTAAAAGAGTTGGAAATGTTTATGTGTTATATCTTGCTGAAATTATCACAAATGATATAAAATGTCTTGCCATTCATGATAATGATGAATATTTGTGGCATAGAAGACTAGGTCATGTGAGCATGGATTAATTGAAAAAACTTTCCACACAAGAGCTAGTTAGAGGATTACCTAAAATGCATTTTGATAAAACTCGTCTTTGTGATGCTTGTCAATATGGAAAACAATCAAAAACATCCTTTAAACCAAAGAAAATGGTTTCTATTTCGAAAACTCTTGAACTTGTCCATATGTACTTGTTTGGACCAATGAGGACTGAAATGCCTAGGGGGGTGAATTAGGTATTTGGCTAATTTTCGCAAATTAAACCTTTTATGCGTTTAGACCAAGAACAGATTATATGCGCAAAATAGAGACAATTTATAGCAAAGCAATGAAAGAAAGCAATAGCAAAGAACTCAAACAATTTATAGTGGTTAAATCCTCAAGATCTACGTCCACTACCTTAAGCTCACACTTAAGGATTTCAAACAATCTACTATATGCTCAGGTTTACAAATTACAAGAAAGGCTCACCACACTATGGTTTTACACTCACAACCTCGTCTAATAACTTTTACAAACAAGGCTCACCACACACAATAGTTTTATATCTCAAACAACCTTGAATCACAACTTCAAGGATCACCCTTATCTAAAGGGTTTTATGTTATCAAGATAACCTTGCAAGAGCTAGTAGAAAAACACAATTTGATAAAAAGATAAGAGTGTGTAGATATTACCACTTGTTGGTAGATTTTTACACAAACTTGCACCTTCACACTTTGATGTCTTTTTGGATTGACCAATTGAATGCACAAGACATAAGAGAGCTTAAGAAATGTTTGCTAAAGGCTTTTGAATGCTTAGAGTTTTCAAGAGTTTAAAACTTACAAAAGCTTGCACGTTTATAGCTTTTATAGAATTTGAAAAATCAGTTTTAACAGCTATAAAACGACTAGTTAACGGCTATTTTCAGGAAATTCGGACGACCGAATTCTGCGTCCAAATTTTTCGGACGACTGAATTCTTCCTGCTGCATCCGAATCTTCGTCCGAATTTCTCTGGAAGAACAGTGACCATGCTGAAGGCCAAAATTTGGACGACCGAATTTTTCTTCATGCGTCCGAATTTCTCTGGAAGAACAGTAGCAAACTTTTGCTACAAAATTTGAACGACCGAATTTTTTGGAAGCATATTCAAACTTTGTAAAATCATTTGAGATTTAACTTCCGGAAGTTTGAAAAACATTTGGTATGTATAGAAAACATATTTAGACATATATAAGTTCAAAAACCAAAATCAAATTCCTTTGATCATATAAAGTTTACTTAAAACACTTTTAAGACACAAAACCATATTCATCAAAAAATCTATTCAAAGCCTTTTAAGATTAAGAAACCTATTATATGCTCTCTTATGCATTCAATAGACTCCAAGACATATAAGTGTAGAGTTTACATAGAGATTTACCTATTATCATATCTACTCTACACTTCGTCTTCAATGCCTTGGGTTCATCTTTGAATAACCTTCAAAAGACTTCATGGTTTATTGAGGTTGTTCTTGCACTTTGGCTTGAAGGCGATGAGACTCCATACTTCTTAATTCACAAATCCTATCACACAATATATAAACATATTAGTCCTCATCAATATTTGTCATTAATCAAAACTACATGATTTGTCCTTAGGACTAACAATCTCCCCCTTTTTGATGATGACAAACTTTGATGCAAAATGTGATAGATTTAAGCAATGTAGCACAAAGAAGTATTGATGTCAATAATAGAAATAACCAATTTAGCACAATGACATATGAAAGGCTCAATATGAGCCTATGACCCAACCAACCTCCATTATCCTCCTTCCTTCCAACACAACTAGGATAGAAGTTATAGCATTTAAGCATTTAGAAAAAATTCTAAGAGAGGTTTTAAGGTTGTAAAAGCTTAACAATGCTCCCCCTTAGATTGTGCTCATTTTTCAACACATTTGGACTGGAGATATCATGCATCCAAATTTTATCATAGCAAGTCCAAACTTTAAAGTAAGTTAAATGAAAGCTTCAATTTTTGAAAATAAGCTTTTCTAAGGTTGTTCAAACATATTAGAAGAGATTAAAACATATTTGAATCAATTTACACAACAAAGGAGTACATTTTGGCAACAAAATATGGATGCATCCGAATTTCAGAACATGCATCCGAATTTTTAAACTCATGCATCCAAATTTTGAAATTTCAAGTCCAAACTACAATAAATTCAATATAATGAAATGTTTAAAGTGAAATAAAGTTTCCTAAGGTTGTTCAAACATAATGGAAGAGATTAAAACCTATTTGAATTAATTTGAACAACAAAAAGGTACTTTTTGGCAACAAATATGCATGCATCCGAATTTCTGAAACATGCATCCGCATTGGTGGTCCAAAATTTTTAACAATAAGTTTGAAAAGGTGATTTTTCCTTTTAAAGTGAAATGTGGAAGTACTCAAATATGCATGTCCATAATAGCACTCAGTTTAGCTTTGCAAAACCACAAAACTTAAACATATTTGCACATTCAAATACATTTTGCACAGTCACAGTCTGCACACTCAAATACATTTTGCACAGTCACAGTCATCATTTTTCTCCCCCTTTTGTCATCACTCAAAATAAAAATGGGATCAATGAAAATGAGACTAACAATTTAACACATAAAGGAAGCTCTCATCACCGAGATTTCATCATTGAGCTTCACTATTACATAAAATGCAGCAAAATACTTAACAAATTCAGAATACATAACACATAACAATAGGAAAGACATAAAACAAAAAAAAATCAGTACAAATAAGCAATTTAAAAGCAGTAAATAGAATAGAATGACAGAAAGCTTAGTCTTGTGATGCTGATGTTGATGGAGAGGCTCGGCTCACTCCTTTCTTGATGGCGAAGTGCTTCACTCTTCCGTAAGAGATTATTGATGGAGAGACTATTTTAGCTTGAGCTACTTGGCTGCCTGCTATTTGTGGCTCTTCATGTGCATGTTCTTCCTCTTCTTCTTCTGCCACAGTCTCTTCATTTCCACCTTGATCATCATCTTCATCATTACTGTCATTATCATCTCCTTTCTTTTCTTCCTTATCTCCTTCTTCCTCATTTCTATCTTGAGGCTTAGAGGGTCCTTCGCCACTTTGAGCATTTCTCATAAGGATTTCTTTAATGTGCTTTACCCTACTCTCCAGTCCATCTAACTTTCCAAGAACCATTGGAGCAAATGATTCAAAAAACTTATACATCTTCTCCATTTCCTTGACATGATTGTTCAAGGCTTCTTGGAATGCTTTGGCCACTATGGTGTTACCTCTAGTATCTCCTTCACCACTTGAACCAATTCCAGTTTCTTCTTAAAACAATCTCCTTCTTGTTGGAGGTTGCTCCCCCCTCACTTGAGGTGTCATGCTTCCTCTTTGTCTTCATTTCTCTAGCAAGGGTTTCTTCTTCATCCTCTTCTTCACTTTCTATCTTTTCTTCTCTTCCTATTCTTTTTGGAGGGGTTTCTCTTTTTGTCCTCCATACATTATCCTCATCAAGAACTAACTGCATTCTCTTAAGAGTTTCATTGGTGTAAATCTCCCCACTCTTAAAAGCTTGCCCTCTTCCCGGAAGTTTAATCTTAAAATGCTTAAAGATTCTTGTCAACAACCTTCCAAATGGGAATGCCTTTGTTACTGTTTTTCTTGCAGTAATCATGTGTTTCAAGGCTATATAACCAAAGTTCATTCTCCTCTGCTCATGCAAGGTTAACATGATTACCATATGCGTATTTTCAACTGATGACTTATGTCCAAAGTTAGGAACAATCGTAGTAGTTACCATATGATGAAACACTCTACCTCTAGCATCCAAGTTCTTGATTTCCCTCTCTTTTATAGATCTAAACTCTCTTCCATTGGTAAATGCCTCTTCAAATCTACCATATGTAAAGAGTTCTCGATCATAGCAATGCATGGAAGGTGAATAATATCTAGCTCCATTGTCACCTACTCCACAAATTCTGTTTATCAATGCTTCACTAAATTCAATGTCAACTTGGGATACTCTAGACGAATACCATTGTATCACATTATCCCCTACCATCTCAATTCTTTTCCTCTTTTAGGTTTGCATAGAATTCATATATCAAGGTAGGATAAAATTCTTCATCAATGAACAACAAACTACTCCAACCAACATCATTGAAACAAGATAAAACATTATCCATGCTAGAGAATTTATCAACATCCACCTTATATCCAGGGATAATCTTTCTGCTATTTTTATTCCATTCATCAAATTCATGAGTAGCTTTGATTGAGACAAACCTGTCAACACCAAATAATATTTGAGGGATTCGAATTCTTCTTGGTTGGTTGAGGATTGAGTCTCCATCTCCTTCCTTAGCCTTTCCTTTCCCTTTCTTAACATTTGGCTTCTTTGTTCTCACCATTGATATTTTCTGTTGAGAAGTATTGATTTTCGGTATGAATTTAGGGTTAGAAGTTTAAAAGTGAAGGCAAATCGGGATGAGAATGTGTGGTTTTGAAAGGATTTTGATTCAGATGTGAATGGGCTATGAGAGCCTTTTAAAAGGATGTGAAATTCGAAAGTTGAAGTGGTGAGAAAACTGTTTAAATTTTCATTTAAACAGACGCGTTCCGTAAAATTCGGAAGACCGAATTCTTAGGTCTGTGTCTGAATTTTTCGGTCTAAAGTTTCTGTTTCTTCAGTTCAGAAAATTCGGTCGACCGAATTTTCTGACCTGCGTCCGAATTCTTGATCAAAAGTCTCTGTTTCCTTTCACTCAGAAAATTCGAGCGACCGAATTTTCTGTAGTGCATCCAAATTCTGGATCCAAAATTTTCCTGTTTTCATCAAAACATCAACACACACATTAGTCATTGAATTTTGAAATTTCTAAGAGTCCTCTTAGGTGATTGAACCTTTCCTCAACCAAAGGCTTTGTAAATATGTCAGCAATTTGATCATTTGTATTTATATATTCTAAGCATATATCTTTCTTAATCACATGATCACTAATGAAATGATGTTTTATCTCTATATGCTTAGTTCTAGAATGTTGAATCGGATTTATGCTCAAATTCATAGCACTAGTATTATCACATAGTATAGGCACACAATTGAATTTAAGACCATAATCAAGTAAGGTATGCTGCATCCATAACAATTGTGCACAACAACTACCTGCAGCTATGTATTCAGCTTCTGCAGTGGATAAAGACACACAAACTTGCTTTTTACTAAACCAAGATACAAGACAACTACCAAGAAATTGAAGTGACCACTTGTACTTTTACGTTCAACTTTGCATCCAGCATAGTCAGCATCAGAGTATCCAATAAGTTCAAAAGATGAAGTTTTTGAAAACCAAAGGCTATAGTCATGTGTGTCAATCAAGTAGCGAAAAATACGTTTGACAGAAATTAGATGAGATTCTTTAGGACATGATTGGAATCTAGCACACAAGCATACAACAAACATAATATTTGGTCTACTAGCTGTGAGAGTAAACTTCCGATCATACCTCTATATAATTTCTCATCAATACTTTTATCTTTCTCATCTTTGTCAAGTTTAGTTGATGAACTCATTGGAGTACCTATTCCTTTTGCTTGATCCATTCCAAATCTTTTTCAGTAGCTCCTTGTTATACTTTGCTTGATTGATGAAGACTCCATCCTTGGTTTGCTTAATTTGCAGCCCAATGAAGAAATTTAGTTCTCCCATCATGCTCATCTCAAATTCATTTTGCATGGATTTGGCAAACTCTTCACAAAGGGAAGTATTAGTAGCCCCAAAAATAATATCATCAACATACATTTGCACAAGTAAAATATCATTTTTAGAAGATGTTTTTATAAAAAGAGTTGTATCCACTTTTCCTTTTGTAAAACCTTTTGAAAGAAGAAAACCACTTAATCTTTCATACCAAGCTCTTGGAGCTTGTTTCAATCCATATAGAGCTTTGGTTAACTTGAAAACATGATTTGGAAATTTTTCATGAATAAAACCAAGAGGTTGTTCTACATAAATCTCTTCTTCAATAAAACCATTTAGAAAAGCACTTTTGACATCCATTTGAAATAGTTTAAAATCTTTAAAATAAGCAAATGCCAAAAGTATTCTGATAGACTCTAATCTGGCCACTGGAGCAAAAGTCTCATCATAATCAATACCTTCTTCTTGGTTGAAACCTTGAGCAACAAGTCTAGCTTTATTTCTAACAACTTCTCCTAGTTCATTTAACTTATTTCTAAAGACCCACTTTGTACCAATAACAGAATGATCATGAGGTCTAGGAACAAGAGTCCAAACTTTATTTCTCTCAAACTGATTTAACTCTTCTTCCATAGCAATAATACAGAAATTATCACACAATGCATCATCAATATTTTTCGGTTCAATATGAGATAAAAGGGCAAAATTATCAATAAAGTACCGCCTTGTTTTAACTCCTTGGGAGACATCAGCAATGATTTGCTCCTTAGGATGACTTCTTGCATATGTGAGATCCTTTGGAAGTTCTTGATCATTGCTTGATTGACCATCTTGTTCTTGCTCCATTATTTCTTCTTCTTTGGCATGATCTTCCAATGTGGGTACTTGGTGTTGAGTTTGATTTTCAACCATTGAGGAACCTGCATCATCTTCATTTCTTCTTTGAAGATAAATGTTAGATTCATCAAAAGTTATCACACAATACATCATCAATATTTTTCGGTTCAATATGAGATAAAAGGGCAAAATTATCAATAAAGTAACGCCTTGTTTTAACTCCTTGGGAGACATCACCAATGATTTGCTCCTTAGGATGACTTCTTGCATATGTGAGATCCTTTGGAAGTTCTTGATCATTGCTTGATTGACCATCTTGTTCTTGCTCTATTATTTCTTCTTCTTTGGCATGATCTTCCAATGTGGGTACTTGGTATTGAGTTTGATTTTCAACCATTGAGGAACCTGCATCATCTTCATTTCTTCTTTGAAGATAAATGTTAGATTCAGCAAAAGTTACATGAATAGTTTCTTCAACACATATTGTTCTTTTGTTATAGACTCTATATGCCTTTTTATTTGATGAATAGCCAAGAAATATGCCTTCATCTGATTTTCTATCAAACTTACCAAGATTGTCACTAGTGTTTAAAATAAAGCACTTACAACCAAAAACTTTAAAATAGACAATTGATGGAGTTTTATTAAATAGAAGTTCAAAAGGTGTTTTTCTTATAAAAGGTCTTAGTAAAACTCTATTCATTACATAGCAAGCTGTATTTACAACTTCAGCCCAAAAATATTTTGGTAAG
Organism: Rauvolfia tetraphylla; assembly: GCA_030512225.1. NCBI lineage: Eukaryota > Viridiplantae > Streptophyta > Magnoliopsida > Gentianales > Apocynaceae > Rauvolfia > Rauvolfia tetraphylla. The sequence goes on from JAJQKT010000050.1 coordinate 519,468, forward strand.
GAATTTTCACAAAGCATAGATCTAGCAATTTCATGTAGAGTTCTGTTTTTCCTCTCAATAACACCATTTTGTTGAGGTGTTTTGGCAGCTGAAAAATTATGAGTGATGCCATACTCATCACAAAATTTTGTAAAATCTTGGTTACAAAACTCTCTTCCATTATCACTTCTAATAGAAATTAGTTTGCAATCAAGAGAAATTTGAACCTTTTTGAAAAGTTTTGAAAATTCATAAAATGTTTCATCTTTTTGTGATAAGAAGATTACCCATGTAAATCTTGAAAAATCATCAACAATCACATAAGCATATCTTTTACCACTAGGACTAGTAGTCCTCATAGGTCCAAATAAATCCATGTGAACTAGTTCAAGAGGTTTTGAGGTAGAAAACATTTTCTTTGGTTTAAAAGATGTTTTTGATTGTTTTCCATATTGACAAGCATCACAAAGACGAGTTTTATCAAAATGCACTTTTGGTAATCCTCTAACTAGTTCTTGTGTTGAAAGTTTGTTCAATAAATCCATGCTCACATGTCCTAATCTTCTATGCCATAAAAATCCATCATTGTCATGAATGGCAAGACATTTAATGTTATTAGTAATAAGCTCATCAAGATATAACACATATACATTACTAACTCTTTTAGCAACAAAAATAGTTTTATTACTTGCACTGTCAAGAATAGTACAAGTATCACATTTAAACTCAACTTTGCAACCATTGTCACATAATTGACTAATACTAAGTAAATTATACTTTAAACCATCAATAAGTAAAACTTGCTTGATAAGAGGGAAAGAATCTTTACCAATGTTACCCATTCCAAGTATTTTCCCTTTCTTCTTATCTCCAAATGTGACAAAACCTTCACTTGTAGCTTGAAGCTCACTAACAAGTGATGTATTTCCAATCATGTGCCTTGAGCAGCCACTGTCAAGAAACCATTTAGTGGCACTTGATCTTAAGGCAAATTGTACCTATACCAAATTAGAAAGAGTGATTTTTGGTACCCATATCTTCTTGGGTCCAAGGGGGTTAGTAATAGTTCCTTTGACTTTCCAAATGGTCTTAACACCATTTTCTATCTTTCTTTTTATAAAACATCTAGAAACCTTGTGTCCATGCTTACCACAATATGTGCAACAAGTATGAGACCTAGAATGAGAAGATTCTTTAACAAATAACTTTTTTTGTTTTGGATCAAAACAATCATGTGTAAAGCCAAGACCATGTTTTACAAATAAAGATCTTTGATAACCAAGTAATTTATTTAAATTTTCTCTTCCATTTATAAATCTCTCAATGCATAAAGTTAGATCATTAACTTTCCTTTTTAAAAACTCATGATCCTTTATCATTAATTCAAGAGAAATAATTCTTGTACAAAGCTTTTTGTTTTCAAAAGATATGTTTTGTATGGTTGTATTCAAAACTTCTTTTTCAATGGTAAGACAACTAATCGTTTCAAGAAGTTTACCATTTTCAACACATAATTTTGAATTCTCATTGGATAAATCATTGATTTTGAATTTCATTTCTTTATTTCTTTTTGAAGCCTTTTTCAATTCTTCATATAGTTCTACAATCAAATCACTGGAATCAATATCATCACATACATTTGAAATGGAAGGTGAAGATTGTACCTCATCATCAATGGCCATAAAGCATATGTTGGCCTTCCCTTCACTGTCATCCTCGCTTTCTTGTTGATCCCACGTTCCAGCTAATCCTTTTCCTTTCTTGGCAGATTTCTTTCTGTTTTTGCTGTCTCTTTCCCTCTCTAACACTTTGGGACAGTCAGCAATAAGATGCTCTGTACTCTTGCATTCAAAGCATTGAGGTTTATAGGATGAGGATTGTCCATTCTTCTTGACTGGTTTTCTTCCTTTCTTGAGAAACTTCTTTTTGTAGAATCTCTTGAACTTCTTCACTGCCATTGCAATCTCTTCTTCTCCACTGTTTCCTCCTTCTTCTTCACTTGAAGATAGTTCTTGTTCACTCAAGTGATTTGAAGCATTGAGTACAACTCCTTTTCTTCCCTTTTCTTCATCTTCCTTGTCATTCAACCGTTTCATCTTCATTTCATGTGTGAGTAGTGATCCGATAAGCTCTTCAAGAGGAAGAGTTTTTAGATCTTTGGACTCCTCAATAGCAAGTGTCTTTGGCTGCCAGGATTTTGGTAGAGTATCCAAAATCTTCCTGATTTGCTCTCCTATAGTATAGCTTTTACCATAAGCTTTCAAGCCATTAAAAATGTTAGTAAACCTTGTAAACATATCACTAATATTTTCACCTTATTTCATGGTAAATAGCTCATAATCTCTAACGAGCATAGCAAGTTTAGATTCTTTAACTTGATTAGTACCTTCATGTGTAATTTGGAGTAATCTCCACATATCATGAGCAGAATCACACCCACTAACTCTATTGTATTCAGTAACATCTAATGCACAACTTAATATGTTCATGGCTTGATAGTTTAATGTCATTTTCCTTGAATCATGCTCATCAAATTCATCAGTGGATTTGGGTTCTGAGGTTACTCCATCTGCTCTCATTTTCATTGGGACATAAGGACCTTTCTCAACTATGTTCCACAAATCAAAATTGATAGAACAAATATATATTTTAACTCTAGACTTCCAAAAAGTATAATTTGTTCCATCAAACAACGGTGGCCTATTTGTAGATGATCCTTCTAGGTAAGGTAGGTTTGAAATATTAGCCATAGGATCTTTGTCTTCTAGGTTGTCAAACCACACAAAGAAGTTCTAGCTCTGATACCAATTGAAATACCTAAGAGGGGGGTGAATTAGGTATTTGGCTAATTTTCGCAAATTAAACCTTCTATGCGTTTAGACCAAGAACAGATTATATGAGTAAAATAGAGACAATTTATAGCAAAGCAATGAAAGAAAGCAATAGCAAAGAACTCAAACAATTTATAGTGGTTCGATCCTCACACTTAAGGATTTCAAACAATCTACTATATGCTCAGGTTTACAAATTACAAGAGGGGCTCACCACACTATGGTTTTACACCCACAACCTCTTCTAGTAACTTTTACAAACAAGGCTCACCACACACAATGGTATAATATCTCAAACAACCTTGAATCACAACTTCAAGGATCACCCTTATCTAAAGGGTTTTATGTTATCAACATAACCTTGCAAGAGCTAGTAGAAAAACACAATTTGATAAAAAGATAAGAGTGTGTAGATGTTACTACTTGTTGGTAGATTTTTACACAAACTTGCACCTTCACACTTTGATGTCTTTTTGGATTGATCAATTGAATGCACAAGACATAAGAGAGCTTAAGAAATGTTTGCTAAAGGCTTTTGAATACTTAGAGTTTTCAAGAGTTCAAAACTTACAAAAGATTGCACGTTTATAGCTTTTATAGAATTTGAAAATTAGTTTTAACAGTTATAAAACGGGTAGTTAACGGCTATTTTCAGGAAATTCGAAAGACCGAATTCTGCGTCCAAATTTTTCGGATGATCGAATTCTTCCTGCTGCATCCGAATCTTTGTCTGAATTTCTCTGAAGAACAGTGACCATGCTGAAGGCCAAAATTCGAACGACCGAATTTTTCTTCATGCGTCCGAATCTTCTTCCAAATTTCTCTGGAAGAACAGTAGCAAAATTTTGCTACAAAATTCGGACGACCGAATTTTTTGGAAGCATATTCAAACTTTGTAAAATCATTTGAGATTTAACTTCCGAAAGTTTGAAAAACATTTGGTATATATAGAAAACTTATTTAGACATATATAAGTTTGAAAACCAAAATCAAATTCCTTTGATCATATAAAGTTTACTTAAAAACTTTTAGGACACAAGGTCATATTCATCAAAAAATCTATTCAAAGCCTTTTAAGATTAAGAAACCTATTTTTTGCTCTCTTATGCATTCAATAGACTCCAAGACATACAAGTGTAGAGTTTACATAGAGATTTACCTATTATCATATCGACTCTACACTTCAAGTCTTCAATGCCTTGAGCTCATCTTTGAATAACCTTCAAAAGACTTCATGGTTTATTGAGGTTGTTCTTGCACTTTGGCTTGAAGGCAATGAGACTCCATACTTCTTAGTTCACAAATCCTATCACAAAATATATAAACATATTAGTCCTCATCAATATTTGTCATTAATCAAAACTACATGATTTGCCCTTAGGACTAACAAGGACCACTAGTCTTGGTGGTAAAAGATATGCCTATGTGATTGTTGATGATTTTTCAAGATTTACATGGGTGATTTTCTTAGCTCAAAAGGATGAAACGTTTCATGAATTTGCAAAAATTTTCAAAAAGGTTCAAACCACTCTTGAGCATAAATTAATTTCTATTAGAAGTGATAATGGAAGAGAATTTTGCAATCAAGACTTTACAAAATTTTGTAATGAATATGGTATAACTCTTAATTTTTCAGCTGATAAAACACCCCAACAAAAGGTGTAGTTGAAAGGAAAAATAGAACCTTACAAGAGATGGCTAGATCAATACTTTGTGAAAACTCTTTGCGAAAATATTTTTGGGCTGAAGCTGTAAATACTACTTGCAATGTAATGAATAGAGTTCTATTAAGACCCTTCATAAGAAAAATACCTTTTGAACTTCTATTTGATAAAACTCCTTCAATTGTCTATTTTAAGGTTTTTGGTTGTAAGTGTTTTATCTTAAACACTAGTGATAATCTGGGAAAATTTGATAGAAAATTAGATGGTGTATTTCTTGGCTATTCATCAAATAAAAAGGGTTATAGAGTTTATAACAAAAGAACATTATGTGTTGAAGAAACCATACATGTAACATTTGATGAATCTAACATTTATCTTGAAAGAAAAAATGAAGATGATGCAGGTTCTTGAATGTTTGATAATCAAACACTTCATCAAGCACCCACATTGGAAGAACATACCAAAGAAGAAGAAATAATAGAGCAAGAACAAGGTGGTCAACCTAGCAATGATCAAGAACTTCCAAAGGATTTAAGATATGCAAGAGGTCATCCTAAGGAGCAAATCATTGGTGATGTCTCTCAAGGAGTTAAAACAAGGCAGTATTTTATAGACAACTTTGCTCTTTTATCTCATATTCAACCTAAAAACATTGATGATGCTTTGTGTGATGATTTTTGGATTATTGCTATGGAAGAGGAGTTAAATCAGTTTGAAAGAAATAAAGTATGGACTCTTATCCCATGACCTCATGATCATTCTATTATTGGCACAAAATGGGTATTTAGGAATAAATTAAATGAACTAGGAGAAGATGTTAGAAATAAGGCTAGGCTTGTTGCTTAAGGTTTCAACCAAGAAGAAGGTATTGATTATGATGAAACTTTTGCTCCGTTAGCTAGACTAGAATCCATAAGAACACTTTTGGTGTTTACTTGTTTTAAAGGTTTTAAACTATTCCAAATGGATGTTAAAAGTGCATTTCTAAATGGTTTTATTGAAGAAGAAGTTTATGTTGAACAACCACATGGTTTCATAAATGAAAAATTTCCTAATCATGTTTTCAAGTTAACCAAGGCTCTATATGGATTGAAACAAGCTCCAAGAGCCTGGTATGAAAGATTAAGTGGTTTTCTTCTTTCAAAAGGATTTGCAAAAGGAAAGGTTGACACAACACTGTTTATAAAAACCTCAAGCAATAATGATATTTTACTTGTGCAAATTTATGTTGATGACATTATTTTTGGTGCTACTAACACATCCCTTTGTGAGGAATTTTACAAATCAATGCAAAATGAATTTGAAATGAGTATGATGGGAGAACTAAATTTCTTTCTTGGGCTGCAAATTAAGCAAACTAAGGATGGAGTCTTCATAAATCAAGCAAAGAATACCAATGAGCTATTGAAAAGATTTGGAATGGATCAAGCAAAAGTGATAGGTACTCCAATGAGCTCATCAACTAAACTTGGTAAAGATGAAAAAGGTAAAAATGTTGATGAGAAGTCATATAGAGGTATGATTGGAAGTTTACTCTATCTCACAGCTAGTAGACCAGATATTATGTTTGTTGTGTGCTTATGTGCTAGATTTCAATCATGTCCTAAAGAATCTCATCTAATTTCTATCAAACGTATTTTTCGCTATTTGATTGATACACATGACTATGGTCTTTGGTTTTCAAAATCTTCATCTTTTGAACTTATTGGATATTCGGATATTGATTATGCTGGATACAAAGTTGAACAAAAAAGTACAAGTGGTCATTGTCAATTTCTTGGTAGTTGTCTTGTGTGTTGGTATAGTAAAAAACAAGCATGTGTATCTTTGTCTACTGCTGAAGCTGAATACATTGCAGCTGTTAGTTGTTGTGCTCAAATATTATGGATGCAGCATACTCTACTTGATTATGATCTTAAATTCAATAATGTGCCAATATTATGTGAACAATACTAGTGCAGAACAAAGAAGGAGGACGAATTCTCAATGAACCAAGGAGAATTAGGGTTCCTCAATCATCATTTGGAGCAGAGAAATTTATCTCAATCAAAGCTGCTTCAGAATTTGAAGATTGGAACAAGAAATCAAGGAAAATCATCCCTGAAAACAGAGTTGATTTTGACAAACTCACCAATATGGGTAATGTCCTATCTTTATTTGGTGATATTGGTTGGAGTAACTTGTTGGTTATAGGTGAAGAGTATTATCCCTCTCTCATATATGAATTCTATGCAAATCTTAAAGAAGAAAGAATTGAAAATGAAGGAGACAATGTTATTCAATGATATTCTTCTAGAGTGTCTCAAATTGATTTTGAATTCAATGATGCATTAGTGAATAGAATCTATGGAGTGAGTGATGATGGAGCAAAGTATTTCTCTATGGGACAACACTGTTATATTAGAGAGCTATTTACAAATGAAAGATTTGAAGGGGCTTTCACCAATGGTAGAGAGTTTAGGACCATTAAAGAAAGGGAAATCAAAGCTTTAGATGCAAGGGGAAGAGTTATGCATCATATGATAACTACCATGATTATTCCTAACTTTGGACATAAAACATTTGTGGGGAACATACATATGATGATTATGCTTGCTTTGCATGAGCATAGGAGATTGAATTTTGGTTATATGGCACTGAAGCATATGTTTGTGGTTGCCATATGGAAGACTCTTAACAAGAATTTTCAAGCATTTTCGATTCAAGCTTCCTGTTAGAGGACAAACCTTCAAAAGGGGTCAGATTTATGCTAATGAGTCTCTCAAGAGAATGCAATTAACTCTTGATGATGAGGGAGTATGGAGAACTAGAAGAGAAACTCCTCCAAAAAGTATAGAAGCTGAGGAAACTGAGGAAGAAGAAGATGAGGCAGAAATTTGGGCAAGAGAGATGAAAACAAAGAGAAGGCATGATTCAACAAGTGATGGGGAGCAACCTCGCTCTAAAAGAAGGCTCTTTGAAGAAGAACCAACTCCTTAATCACATCCTAATATTGGAGAAGGGCCTAGTGCTGAAGGGATTTCAAGAGAAGATACAATTCAAGAAGCACTGAACAACCACATAGAGGAGATGGAGAAAATGTACAAATTCTTTGAAACATTTGCTCCTATGGTGCTTGGAAAGCTGGACAGTTTAGAGAATAGGGTCAAGAACATTGAGGAAATGTTAATGAAAAATCCTTAAAATGGTGAAGGACCTTCAAGAACTCAAGAGAAAATGGATGATGATGAGAATGATGAAGATGACAAGAAAACTGAAGAAAACAGTGATGATGATGATGATGAAAATGATAGTGACCAAGGGGATGGCAATGAACAGGTCATGGAGTCACAAAGAGAAGATCAAGGAATGCAGCAAGCTGGAATGAGTCAAGAAGGAGGTCAAATTGTAAGAGCTGAAATAAGAACTCCATCTAATCTAACATTTTGCCAAGGAAGAGTCAAGCATGTTGCTGTCAAGAAGAAACTTAAAAAGGAATCTACAAAAGACTGAGCATATCTTCACTTTCAACTCTACTTACTGTTTTTTTTTTAAGTTTAGCATGACTTATGAACACTTACTAGCCTGGTTTATGCAATTTCTCTGTGATAAATTTTCTTTAAATTTCTCCATTTTAAATTACTATTTTCATGTAGCTTATGTAATAGTTTTTCATAAAGCTCAATGATGAAATCTCTGTGTTGAGAGCTTCTTATTATGATATTTTTTCCCCCACAAGCTTAATTTCTGTCATAAAAAGGGGAGAAAAAGTAATCAGTTTCACATTCCCAACTTTGAGTGATGCCAAAAGGGGGAGAAAGAAGTGTGCAAAAAAAAATGTGTGTTGCATTGATGTGTGGAAGAATGTGTGGCATTGTGGCATTGTGTGCTAATAATGTGAAACTGGCATATTGTGGCATATTTGGCTGAATTCCTGCATTTGAAACTTAAATTGAAAAGAATCAGAATATGTAAGGATAGAGTTCATAAGTTTGGACTTGAAATTTGGATGCAAACCAAAAAGTTCGGAAGCAGCCAAATTGTCTTGCCAAAACTGATTTTTCTGCTGTTCAAATTGTTTGAAAACTGTTTTAATCCTTCCTATCATATTTGAACAATTTTAGAAAGGCTTATTTTCAAACATTACAGCCTTTATCTCACATATTTTAAAGTTTCGACTTGAAAATTAAAATTTCGGATGCATAAGTCTAAAGTTTGGATGCATGTTCTGAAATTCAGATGCATTCATATTTTGTTGCCAAAAAGTGCTCTTTTGTTGTTCAAATTGATCCAAATATATTTTAATCTCTTCCAATATATGTGAACAATCTTAGGAAAGCTTATTTACAAAATTTGTAGCTTTCATTTCACTTATTTAATTGTTTGGACTTGATATGTCAGAATTCGGATGCTTAGCAACTCAAGTCCAAATTTGCTGAAAAATGAGCACAATCTAAGGGGGAGCATTGTTAATCTTTTCTGACCTTTAATACCTCTCTTAAAATTTTTCTAAATACTTAAACCCTATATCTTCTATCCTAGTTGTTAGTTGGAAGGAAGGAGGTAAATGGAGGTTGGTTGGGTTATAGGCTCATACTGAGCCTTTAGTATGTCAATTTGCAAAATTGGTTATTATCTATCATTGACGTCAATACTTCTTTGTGCTACATTATTTAAATCCATCACATTTTGCATCAAAGTTTCTCATCATCAAAAAAGGAGAGATAGTTAGCCCTAAGGGCAAATCATGTAGTAATGATTAGTTTTGAATAATGGTAAACATTGATGAGGACTAATGTACTTGTATGTTGAGTGATAGGATTGGTGCATTAAGAAGTATGAAGTCTTATTGCCTTAAATCCACAATGCAAGAACAACTCAATTATGCCAAAAGTGATTGAAGATTGAAGAGTATGTTCAAGATAATTGAAGGCATTGAAAACTTAGAGTGTAGGGTTCATATACTAAATAGGTATATTTTTCTGTAAACTCTACACTTGTATGCTTTGGAATTAGTTGAATATATAAGAGAGCACAAAACTTGTTTTTGAAATAATTTTAAATGAACTTCTTGATAACAAGTATGTTTGTTAAAGTCTCAAATGATCTTAAGTAAACTTTGGATGATTAAAATGTTTTGGTAACGCTTTTGTGTTTGAAAGTGCTTATCTATTTATACAAAATGATTTTAATGTTATTAAGGATGATTTTTAATTGATTCGACAAAATTTGATAAGTTTGGATGCAAGTTTGGATGTCCAAACTTTGAAAATGATCACTGTGCTTCCAGAGAAATTCGGACGCAAGTTCGGACGCATGGAGTAAAGTTCGGACGTCCAAACTTTCTCTGATAGCATGGTCACCGTTTTTTCAGAGAATTTCGGATGAATGTTTGGACGCATAAGGAAAGGTTCGAACGTCCGAACTTTTTCCAGACAGCTTGGCACAGTGAAGTTCGGACGAAAGTTCAGACGAATGGCAGAAAGTTCGGACGCCCGAACTTCTTTGAAACTAGCCGTTTTATAGCTGTTGCATTTGATTTTTCAAATCTATAAAAGTTATAAACTTCATATTTTTTGTAAGTTTTGAAATTCTAAGAACTCTAAACATTCCAAAGTCTTTAGAAAATATTAAAGTTCTCTTTGTCTTGTGCTTTCAATTGATCATTCAAAGATTCCAAAGACAACAAGGTATGAAAGTGCAACATTGTGTAATTATCTACCAACAAGTGGTAACATCTTACACATTCTCCTTTTTTCATTCAATTGTGTTTTCTACTAGCTCTTGCAAGGTTATCTTGAAAACATAAAATCCTTTAGATAAGGGTGATCCTTGAGATATTGACTCAAGGTTGTTTGTAGATATAAAATCCTTTGGTAGGGTGAACCTTGTTTGTAAAATTACTAAAGAAGTTGTGAGTGTAAAACCATTGTGTGGTGAGCCTCTTGTGTAATTTGTGAACTTGAGCATATAGTAGATTGTTTGAAATCCTTAAGTGTAGGCTCAAGGTAGTGGACGTAGATCTTGAAGAGATCGAACCACTATAAATTACTTATGTTTATTGATCTTACACTGTTTTACTGTTGTGCTATTAATTGACATATTCTCTTATTGAACCAAGTACATATAATCTAATCTTGCTTAGAAGTGTACAAGGAAATTATTTTCGAAAATTAGCCAAAGACCTAATTCACCCCTCCTCTTAGGTCTTTCAAAAGTAAATGAAGTATTACTAAGAGAAATAAAACAAAACTCAAAGTTAAGTTGTAACTTTTCTTATTGAATGTTATAAGCGTATAATAGTCACAATTACTTTTTTTGGATTCCTACTTCTCCCAAAAAATACTTTCTTTGGTTTTTAGTTCTTCTTAGAATAAGGTTTCCTATGGAAATATTTTGTTACTTGAAATATTGAAATATAATAAGAAGTTAGAAAAGTCATTACATTTTATTCCATTCTAATATACCAAACACTCTGTCAATGTTCATCTTGAAACAGAACGATGATTTGCAATTTTAATTTGACACTTGGTTATTAGATAAGAAGTTTACTTGGTAACCCAGGTTTTCTATTTGGGTTTACTTACAATAGTGGTAGAATTACACATTTAGTATGTTGAAGACGAAGTTTAATTTGTTAACGCCATTTCTATATTTAGTTTTTTTTACTATATATAGTGCGAAAATTTTTCATTATTTACTATTCATTTTTAAGAATTCTTAAGTTTCTCTGAAGTTTTTGAAATACTAAAACTAGATTTGTCAACAATAATTACGTTTTTTGTAAATAAAGTTTAATTTATCAAACGATATCTAATTTTACATCTGTTTACATATAAAAAACTTTAAAATCGGTCTCAAAATAGTCGATTTCAAAGATGAAATACTAATCTGCGTAGCTTGCACCACAAATCGTCAAAATTTAGCACAATTTTTGCCAATTTTGGGCAAAAATTGTGCTCAAATTTCATTGATTTGTGGCGAAAATTGTGTGCAATTTCTCTCAATTTTTGCCAATTGCTGACAAAAATTATGCACAATTTCCGCCACAAAATTGACAGATATTATGCACAAATTTTTCCAAAAATCGGCGAAATTTGAGCACAATTTCTGCTCAAAATTGGAAAAAATTAGCTCAATTAAAAAATCACATGGGCTGCCTCAAAATTGACAATCAATTATTTGAATGGGTAATATAGATTATGCTAATAGACGTAAATTTAAAACAACATTCTTAACAATTATCAACTTTAAAAAAAATAAAACCTTAAAAAAATACAAAGACAAGAAATTCGTAACAGCAAAAACAAGAAAGAAAAATAAGGAATACTAAAAAAAACAAAAGAATGAAATAATTCAAGAAAAATTAAAATGATGAAAAGATAATATAATTTGAGAACTTGTTGATTCCACTAATTAATCTCTGTGAACGGAAAATATTATTAATAAATCTATCTTAACTCACAATAATTTTGTAATTAAAAAAAGAATACTTATATGATTTGAATAATTATTTTTACATTATATTAGCATAACCTATTTACCCATTCAAATAATTAATTACCAATTTTAAGGCAGCCCATGTGATTTTTTAATTGCACCCAATTTTTACAAATTTCTGACAAAAATTGAGCATAATTTTCGCCAATTTCTAGCAAAAATTAAGCTCAATTTTCTCCAAAAATTAGAAAAAATTGCACACATTTTTTGTAAAAATTCAGCGAAAATTGTGTACAATTTCTGCCACAAATTGGCAAAAATTGGCCACAATTTCTGCCAATTTTGGGTGGAAATTGTGCTCAAATTGCACCACTTACTGGTGCAAGTAATGCAAATTGGTATTTCATCATCAAAATCGACTGTTTTGAGGTAAATTTTTAAGTTTTTTAAATTTTATATAGTTTGATAAATTAAACTTTATTTGTAAAAAAATAATTATTATTAACAGATATGAATTTTAGTATTTTAAAGGTTTCAAAAAAACTTAAAAATTCTTTAAAATAAATAGTAAATAATAAATTTTTTTCATTATATATAATTAAAAAAAATTATATATAGTATGCCCGTTTGTTAATCTAGGAACTGGCTCAACTCGCAAGTATTGCAATTTAAGCATTTGTTTAGATGAATCAGAAGAAAATGACCATCAATTGAGTAAATTTTCTCTTCAGTTTGCATCTCAGATCCAGATCTGAGTGCCCCTTCACTTTGAAATTCTTAAATTTGGTTGACTTGGGAATAGCAAATTTGTTGTTTTTCGATTACCAATTTTAACTAACTTAGAAAGCATTGTTAATTAACAAGTGGACAAGCTGATGTTAATGAATCATACTGTTGTTTTAAAGCAAGTTAAAATTACCAAATTAGTATTGGATCCCGAGGTTACGCTGTAGTTTCCGTTCAGTCAGCCACCATTTTTGACCAAAATATAAAAATAAAATTTTAAATTTTAATAAGTTTGAAGAGTTTTTGGTAAAATTTAGACATAATTTTGTAAGTTTTACTAATAAGAAGGTAAATTTTGAATATTATCTTTAAATCCTTAGATCGTACTAATTCTGGCTCAATATTACTACTTTTAATTTGAAATTTATCATTTTAGAAAATGGTAATTTTTGTAACCAATATGATAAATTCTAAGAAATTACTTAATATGAAACGATTTTAGTGATGCAGAATAAATTTTAATAATTTTAATATTTTATAATTTTTTAATTTCTCTTAAAAAATTAATGTGGTTGTGCGCCCATCTTGTACCTTGCGCTAGCTTTTGGCCCCCAAAAAGAGGGGCACCCAGCTTGGGCTCCCTCCAAGTATTTTTTTTAGTTCAATTATAATGATTTAAAATTTAATTATAATTAATTATAATTTTTAATATTTAATTTTTAATTTTAATTTTAAAATTTTAAATAATTGATGTAACTCAATATCGATACAATTTAGATAAAACAAAGAATCTTGACCGTTCATTAGACTTTACTATGTAACGATTATTAAAAAATAAATAAAATTAATATCACATAATAAATTTAGAGATCTTATAGACTTTTTAAGAAAAATATTAAAATTATTTAAAATATATTTTGTATTAGTAAAATCGTTATACGTTTAGTACTTATATAAATTTTTATTATATATATAGTAAGTTTAATCATATAATCAACAAAAAAATAAAAATAACACTTATAATCTAAGTTAAAATAATTAGTAAACGTTACTCAAATCTTACTAATTTTAATTGGAATCTTACCATATTTGTAATCTTTACGATATAAATGATAAATTTTACAAATAAAATAGGTAATCTAGTAAAGAGAAGTGGTATTTTCACTCCACTCTAAACTTTTTTACTCCACTTTTAATTTTTTATAAATAAAAGACTTTAATTTCCTAAAATAATTTTTTTGAACAAGGTAGAGTTGAAAATTTGAAACCTTCTTGAGATATTATGGTTTTTTCAATTATAAAAAAAAAATAAGAGGGGAGTGAAAAAAGTTAAAAAATGAGGGAGAATGTCATTTCGTAAATAATTAAAATTCTCTATTTAAGTGATAAAATTTATCAATTTTCATTTTAACCTTATCACTTTTAATATAAATCTTACCATTTTGTAAAATAGTAAATTGTATAATATAAATGGTAATTTTCTCTTGGACAGATGTAAATGTTTTAAAAAATGAGACTCACTTATAACGACAAAACCTACCAAATTTAATATAAAACTTATCTTTCTTAACTTCAATATTACCATTTTATAAAATAGTAAATTTGATTTTACAAACACTAATTTTTGTTTAGATTGTTGGAGATTTAGTAAAAATATAAAACTTACTAATTTTTATATAACTCTTACCATTTTCACCTCAAATCTTACCGATAAATAAAATAATAAAATTTGTAATGTAGATTGTTATTGTCATTTGAATAATTGGTAACTAAGTAGAAAGTAAAACATAACAATTACGTTATAAAATCTATATATATATATATATATATATATATATATATATATATATATATATATATTAAAGTTAAGGTAAAATCATTAGGTGGCGACATGTGGACAATTTTAAGCTTAATTGAATTCTCATTATGCCAAGTTGCATTGTGTGTATTTGTGAATGTATTGATTAATATGCCTACATAAATTCATATAAAGAACTTATTATCTTAATTTTGGTGAAATTCAATTTATGTTAAAATACATGAATCTACTAATTACCTTGATATTGATGATATAATTAATTGTACAACTAATGAATATATAAATAATATTAAACAATAGACTTTTGAATACAATTAATGATCTTGAACTTATCTTAAATCTATTTATTTTATATATATGTCTCTAACTATAAGATAGATACATGAATCTACTATAAAATTAATACATAAATTTATCATTATTGTTTTAAATACATAAGTTTAATAAAGTAATTGATTATCATATCTATTAGTATATATATATATATATATATTCTATTACAAAAGTTTTAGAAAAGAGCTAATAGCGGAGCATAAAAGAAAGTTCAAGTAATATTAAAATATTGAAAGTAAAAAAAATAATTTAAAAGACCTTAAGAAAAAATATAATTTAAAAATGATCAAAATTTAATTATTTAAATTTAAAAATATTTTTTAATTTTAAATACATTTGGATAAATTCAAAAAACAATAATGCTATGAAATTTTAATTTATATTAAAGTACATGAATCTACTAATTATCTTAATTTTGATGATATATAATTAATTTTACAACCAACCAATCTATAAATAATATTAAACAATAAATTTTTAAATTTTAGATACAACTAATAATCTTGAACTTATTGTAAATTTACTTATTATATATATATATATATATATATATATATATATATATATATATATATATATATATATATATGTCTCTAACTATAAGATAGACACATGAATCTATTATAAAATTAATACATAAAGTTATAATTATTATTTTAAATACATATGAAGCACAACATGATACCACCATCAAAGATATAGAAAGAAATTTTATGGTAAGTTATGATTAAAAGAATTAGAAATTTTTTTTATCATATGTGATGATTAGACTAATTTGTTAAGGATATTCACATAAAATGAAATAATAATATGATTTTTAAAATAAAAAATATTTAAAATACATTTATCTTATAATAAAAAATTAATAGATATAAATCTTAAATTTTAGTATTAATAAATTACTCACGCGCTGCGCGAGCATTCGTACTAATTTATTTATTAATTCGTATTCGAACTTGACCATTTTGTACTCCACATTTATTGTAAAAATTACCATTTTTTTAAATGATAAATTGCAAGTTAAAAAGCAATAATATTTGAACAAGAATTGGTAAGCTTTAATACAGATTTAATGATGATATTCAAAATTTACTATCTTAATGATAAAACTTATCAGATTATATTTAAATTTTATAAAAACATTCTTTAAACTTATCGAAAATCTTAAAATTATTTTTATATTTCAGTCAAAAATGGAGGCTGATCGATTACGGTCAAACCTGTTAGCTACCTGTGTTGGCGAAAAGAGCCGGTGATCTAACAATCAAATTTTTTATCTCTAAATATATTTTAAAAAAACTTTTATAACCTTTCTTAGCTATTGGATAAGATATCCACCTGAGATTCGATCCTGTACATATAACAAAAATCTAGTGCAGAACTGGATTCAGACTGCCTAAGTTGATGGGGTGCTCTAAAATTTGCTTCACATCAGCAATGGAAGAAATTTTTTTTTCAACCTTAAAACCTACATGTCTCCATTTTACTTAGTTCGGTTATAATTCTGTACAATATTTTTGCCACACATATAAAATCGAATTTGTTCTGAGAATTGATTTGACAATTATAAAAATTTTATAATTTTTTATTTAAAAAATAAAAATACAAAAATATAATTCATCGAAGATTGTAAATTTAATCCGCGACCAATCAGATGGGGTCGTAGCCACAGCCCTATTTCACATGTGTTTGGCTGACACCGACAGCACCCGTTCTGCACTATAGCACAAATTTCAAGATATACCAAAGATACTTGGAGTCCGTTTTGTAAGCCTTGACTGCAACATTGAGAAATCACAAAAACAGAGAAAAGCACAGAGACACTGAGGTCGATCATGGATTCCATGTCCGTCAATGGTTGCATGAGATTTCTGCAGTGGGTAGAGACATATAAGCCGGACTTGGAAGCTACTATCAATATTCAAGTCCTAAGATACCGTGAAGAGATACAACCATTTGTAAGCCTTGACTGCCATAGTTTCTCAACTCAAAATCACAGACAAAGAGACGAAGGGAGAAGCACAGAGACACTGATCAGGCCGCTTGTGGATCCCAAGTACATCACTCTGTTAGCAGAAAGAGCCTGTGTCGTGAAAATGCTTGAATCCCTCTTGGAGGATACCGAGGATCTGCTCGATTCTAAGGCTCATTTAATTCTTCCCGCGAAGAAAGAACTGGAAGCTGTTTACAAATGCATGAGATTTTTTAGATTTTTCCTTGATGTTGAGAAATTTTTAAATTTTTTTGATTTTTCAGAAAGTGAGAAACAGAAAGCTCTACTGACTCATGTTGAAGATTTCGCTTTCAAAATTGCAAGACAACTTTGTTTTGTCAACTGTAAGATGAATGATCACATGGGACGCACAATGAAACTCGAGCTTGGGGTCCAGCTGCAAAGTATTTATGATCTTCATCCAGAGATTAGAGATATTTATATCAAAGCCCTGAAAGATGCATCCAAGTCACCACAGCCAGATACACCTACAGAGAATTTATCTGCTTTGTATTTTCTTCGTTCTCTCTTAGATAATATACCAAAGTTTCCTGAAACCAAGCTCGGCTTCATCACATCCATCAAGGATCAAATACTAGCCCTCCATCAGGAGCTGGAATTGGTCAAGTTTTATATAATCAATCCGCTGTGGTCAGAAGCAAAGCGCATTTTTGATGATCAGGAACTCAGAGGTCTCTGTAAGCTTGCCAACTCTCTGATATCAGAGACCGGATATCTTTTTCTCTCGCTTTACGATGCTGATGAAAATGAAGACATGGCCAGGGAATTGAAAGTTGCAGTTCCCAGTTTGCTAGCAAAGGTTGGGAATATAAAAGCATATGCCAGGAAAGCATGTCAAAGGTTAGTTCCCAAATCCATCCGGTCCAATTTCCCAAGAACTAACTTTCAGGGCTTTATCAGTTCTCTTCTACAGTATCTGGAGAACTTGGTAAAGTACTCTGAAGCTGATAAAGTTGTTGCTCTAAAGAGTGACATAGAAGCAGTTCAAAAGGAACTTCAATGCGTAAGAGATGATTTTAGTAAAATTGCTAAGATTCCAAGGGAGCATGTAGAACTTAATCATCAATGGAATCGTTTTATTGATCTCACATACCTGACTGAACATCTAATTGACGCTGTAGTTGCGGGAGGCTGTTATTTCTTAACTTTTAAGTTTGGTTTGTTTGATGTCATCGAAGAGATTAAGACTGTCAAGAGAGAGCTCAAAACTGTGCAGACCAAGACGTCAAATGATGACCATTCAGTGCAAGGAGTCGGTAACTTTTCCAGTGATTATGCAGCTGATGATACAAGGAACCTTAGCAATGATGTAGCTGATTCTCTGCCGAACGATTTGTCGAGCAGCACCAGTGCTTATCCAGCTGATGGAACGATCAACCTTATTCCTGAACTTGTGGTTTTTAACAATGAGGCAGATAGGATACAGGATCAACTGACTGGTCACGACGAAGGGCTACTAATAGTCTCAATTGTTGGCTTGCCTGGGATCGGTAAGACTACTCTTGCAGATTCATTGTATGACCATTCCTTAGTTGCATCCAGCTTCCGTGTTCGTGCAAAAATTTGTGTCTCTAAAGAGTACCAGAAGAGAAAGTTGTTGCTAGGACTTCTACAGGGAGCAATTGGAGAAACTGAAATTTTTGTCGAAATGGGTGATGAGGAGCTAGAAGAGGCACTATATCAGAGTCTAAAAGGTCGAAGATATCTTATCCTCATGGATGATGTATGGGATATTAAACCATGGTTGGATATTATGGCCTTACTACCAGATGATAGGAACGGGAGTAGGATTATGTTCACAAGCCGATTTCATAACATTGCTTCACAAGCAAAACAGAACAGTATTAGCTATGAACTTCATCTATTATCACCTGAAAAAAGTTGGGAGATGTTGCGCATCAAGTTATTTCAAAAGGAAGAAAGCTGTCCCCCGAAATTGGTTGAAATTGGAAAGGAAATTGCCAAAAGTTGCAAAGGCCTACCACTCACTATTGATCTAATAGCTGGAGTCCTTAGAACTAAGGAGAGAAAAGAAAGCTGTTGGCGACAAGTTGCAAAAAATATAATGAAAGAAATTTCTGGTGATCCAAAACAACGGTGTCAGAAGGTGCTGGAGCAAAGTTACAGTGATTTACCAGATTATCTGAAGCCGTGTTTCCTTTATTTCGGAGCATTTCCTCAGGACACAGAAATTCCAGCAAAACGGTTGATTTGGCTCTGGATCGCCGAAGGATTCATCCAACAACAAATGGTTCACGAAGGAATAGAAAACGCAGCAGAAGCTTATTTGAATGATCTGGTTGCTAGAAGCCTTGTGAGCATTTCCAAAATAAAATCCTTGGATGGAGTAAAAGCAAACCGTATTCATGATCTCTTGCATGATTTTGCCTGCAGAAAAGCTGAAGAAGAGTTCTTTTTGCTTCAAATAAAAAGTCAGCCCAATATTTCCTCTTCGTCCTCATATGGCTACACAAATGAGGGATATCGTATGTTCTGTAATTCTAAGAATCAAGGACAGGTTGATATACCCAGGGATTTGAGTGCTCGTGTTCGATCCCTTCTAGTTTATCACAACCACTTGCCTTTTTATGACAGGGCATCTCTTACGTTCAATGTTGGTAGATTTAGACTTCTTAGGGTGCTCGATCTCCAGAATGTTGAGGAAAGTATTGATGCAGAAGCCATACGTCTCATGCTTCACTTAAAATTCATAGCTCTTTCTCCTAGTAAAGATTGGATCCTGAGTGCACTTCAAAGATTTAAGAACCTAGAAACTATTATACTGGTGGGATCGGGAAGAAAAAGAATTTTTTATATAAATAATATCTGGAATCTGTTGAGGTTGAGACATTTCCTTGTTGGTTATTGTGTTCTGAAACTCCCTACTGGTGATGATTTGATGAAGAGCTTCCAATTTACAAATTTGCTGACCCTCTCCACTTTATGCCTTCGTTGCAATGAAGAAACTGAAAGGATGATGAGAAGCCTACCGAATCTCCAAAAGCTGTCATGCGCAGTGTATGATTCGTGGGATTCTACCAAAAACTGCAATCTCTTTCCAAAACTAGATTTTCTGGAGCAACTCTATTCCCTCAAGATGGTCTACGTTGGTAATGTGTTTCATTCTGCTTGTGAGTTCAGTTTTCCCCCATGTCTCAAAAAGTTGAGTTTGTCAGAGTTTCGCCTACCGTGGAGCGAGATTTCAACGATCGCGAAACTGCAAAACCTGGAGGTTCTGAAACTACGAATCAGAGCTTTTGAGGGAGAGATATGGGACATGGAAGACGTAAAATTCCCGAAACTCAAGGTTCTAAGTTTATGCAAACTGGAGATTAGAGAATGGAAAGCAGAGGATGTGGAGGACAGCCTTGAGCTCCTTCAGCGTCTAGAGGTTCTTGATTGCAATAATCTGGTGGAGCTCCCTTTTGGTTTAGCAAACATAACGACTTTGAAGGTAATTCGGGTATGGCGGTGCAGTTCCTCTCTAGAAAGTTCAGCAGAAAAAATTGTGGAACAACAAAAGGAGAACATTGAGAATGAGGAATTAAAGATCAACAGAGATCCCCAGGCTAAAACAGGTTTGCTATATTTCGTTCTCAAATTTCCCCAAAGTAATAGAACAATGTGATTGAGCTTCTTGTTCAAAAGTAGTAGTACGTATGCTTGAAACGATATTTTGATTAATTCTTTCTCTCGAGTTTGCGACAATTTGATAGTGTCTTTCCAAATAGAAATTTTGATAATTTTTCTTCGATTTTTTTGAACAGGTTGGAGGGACCGGATGGAAATCCTATCACTTCATCTTTAAACAATGTCGCAGATGGAAATCCGATCACTTATTGAAGAATATCATGGTATTCCTTCTTCTCCCGAGATCAAAGAGCTTTCGTTGTGTCAGATTATATTAAACCATCTTTTCTTTCTTTTTTAAAATTTTTTTTTGATGAAATCATTGCGATTTGATCCCCCATTTCATTAACTATGAGTTAAATACTTAATGCTAAGCTGTTAGTTGAAGTAAATTTTCGTTGCCTATTTTTACTTCTTGCAAAGAACTTTATTGGATTTTTGCAACCTTTGTGTTAATGATGAGAATTCGTGGATGGTGAGAAAAAGTGAAGTACTGCTTTTTTGTTTCCCTGAAAGGTATTGAAGTTTGTAAATCTAGTCTGAGAAGGGTATGGAAATTTATGATGTTTTGAGTATTAAAAACTACGTGAAATGTGTAACGTATACAATGAAAATATCAGTAAGGTCTAAACATAATGATGGCCCTAAACAAGAAAATTATTCCTGTGTTTCAATGTGCAAAAGTTGCTTCTACAGTTTGACAGTTTCCAGTCTTTGTTGATGAATTGTAGAATCTAAAGAGGTATTTCAAGCTATGCTGCTGACTTCCTGCTAGAATTTCCTAAAAATTGGATATGGAGGCTGCTATGGATTTGCATATGGAGGGGTGGATTCTATTGTTGAAGTTGAAGCTTGGATTATTTTTGGCTGCGATGGCTGAAAGAATAGTATCTGTTTCCTGACTTTTACCTGTCAAACTGCATGCTGGGATAGAAGGACCTCTTCTTTTTATGGGTGTAATAAGCTTGTTCTGGTATTCGATTCTTGATAGTTATTCGGATATTAGGTTCCAGTTTGGAAGTCTTGTCTGAATTTGGTCCTCCTTTAACTTGTGCTGAGCAAGAACTTCTTGCTCTGCTGTCACTTTCTTATTAATCTTGTTTTGAAGTCATAGCATCTGTTTCTAAGAACGTATAATAAGCATAAAAATATATTTAATGTATAATTAGATTAAAAGTTTTAATACATAAGAATAAAAATTACTTTTAAATTTTAATTTTACATATTTTTATTTAATAAAATATAATATATATGAAAAGATAGTTTAAATATAATATTTGTAGCAATATGACATTTATCTATATATATATATATATATATATATATATATATAACACTTTTACTCTCTCTCCTTTTTCAAAATTCTCAAATCTCCAATTCTAATTTTTAAAATTTTAAATTATTTATTAGTTAAAAGAAGTTATCATTAGTTAAGAGATTTTTTATAATAAAATAATGTGGACATTTTAGTTTATCCTAAACAAATCTCTAAAATTTTCAAATCTCCAATCTTAATTTCTAAAATTTTAATTTTTTTATTAGTTAGAAAAGTTATCATTGGCTAAGAGATTTTTTATGATAAAATAATATGAATACTTTAATTTATCTTGAACAAATTTTTTAATTTAAAATAAATTCCTAATAACTTCTCATTATCTTCACATAACCTCATCTACTCTCACTTTCTCCCATTTTCTTCAGAAGGCTTTTTACTGTTAGATCCTCTTATTTTTCTCTGATTATGATCTTTTATTTTTAAATTGTAGAGGTAATTATTTCAATTCATTTTTTGAAACAGGTTACTCTTATTTTATTCTTTTTTTCTTTTACTTTAAATGTTTGGTCTTTGAGTTTGATAAATAGTGTTAAATATTTGATTTTTTTTCTTTTTTTGAAAAAATAATTTATTTTATTGATGAACTTATCGATGCTTAATGCATGTCTTAATGTTTAGAAGATGTTTATAAATTTATTCTTCTTATAAAAGATTTTTTTCTTTAATTTGTTGAGAACTTCTTTCTATAGAGGTAATATATTTATGAATTTATTTTTTCTTAGAGAAGTTTTTTTTTTATTGAGAATTTTTTGGTGTAGAAGCCAAAATGGAAAGAGTGTCACATGTTCTTCCTTTATCATGGGAGAAAATGCATGGGTGTTATTACATCATAGGCATCATATATATTTAGAATATTTTAATTTTTCATTCAAATATGTGTTTTAGCTTTACTATTTTTTAAATTTTTAAATATGTCTTAAAAGTTTTTTTCCGTTGGATCCTGCAAAATAAGAGATATGCATTTTTCTTTTAATTTTTTAATTTATTTTTTCTTCTTCAATATGATTCCAAGTAATTCCTTTTGGAAATAACATATATATTTTTGAAGCTTTTTGAATTTTTTGATTGTTAAGAAGTTTGGAAATTGTTTATGACTTTCATATTTATTTATATCTTTTCTCCCTTTTTGTCAACTTCTTTTACTTTTCAATTTTATTTTTAGCCTCATTCATATTTTCTCTTTCTACATCTTTCATGTTTTTTATTTTTTTTAATAGACTATTATTTTATTGTATATTTTTAGTTCTTTTAATAAAAAATTAGTGAGTTTTTATTTTTTGGCAGGTTTTGAAGATTCAAACTTGTTTTCTTTTTCTATTTGTTTAAGGGGATGGTTTTATAAATATTTATTTATTTAGTCCTTGGTATTTACTACACAAATTTTGTTTCGTTTCTATTACTATCTAATTTGATCCTTCAATTACTAAGTTTTAAGAATAAAAGTGTCTAATTGCCTATTAAAACATTTCGCACCAGAACATGCATGACTTTGAAGTACATTAGACACGAAATGTAAAAGTAGATATTTTTTTTTGGGTCTTTTCACCAAGTGAATATATTAAAAAAAATAATTTGTAAAATACAATAACATTATAGTTTCTTTGGGATGGATCAAGAACACAATATAATATGACGAAAATGCCCTTGGTGTAATCGTTTCATATGTAATTTTAAAAATAAAGAGAATAATAATCAATGAGTATAAAATCAACACATCTCTATTGTTTGTGTTGGGGCCATATGGAGGTACGATCATCTATTAAGTATTCCACCCTCACATACTCAGATCTGTATAACGCAGCCAACTTAGATGCAAGGCGGTAGTGCACAATCGTGAGACATCTTTGATGAGAATCAAGAAGTGCGAAAAATCAAGTGATCAAGATCTATTGAAAATGTCCACTAGTCCAATCATAAGATGGATTTTCAAGGTTACATTATTATGCACAAGAAGGATCAACGACCATTAATTTATTGCAAGAAAGTTGTCCAACCTCTTGGGAGTCTATTAGGCCGCCAAATTGATATTCAAGATGGAAAATTGATGGGCTAAAAAATTCAACATAAGTGTTGGATTGTTATGAAATTAATATTATTATGGATGTCCATTATCAGAGTTATAGAGATACTCCAACTATCCAGAAGATAGATGGTAGAGTTCTATCATACCTTTGATTAGTGATAGGATTTGTCTTATGATTACCCTATACCTCTTCTGATTGGGATGTACCCCTGAACCCTATAAATAGGGCTCTAGGCTGAGGTGTTGTATTCACTCATTCATTGATCAATTACTCTCAGAGAATCAATAAAGCTCTCTTGTTCTTTCTCTCTATATTCTCTTTATAGTTTTCTCCTATTCTCTATATTATAATTTCTTTATCAAGTTCTATACATTAGTGTTACGATTTTGCTGTGCCGACGACGATTGCGCATCATCAAATTCATAACACGTTATCAGCACGAGTCTCTGCCGTTGAAGTTTAGAGATCAATCAAGATAAAAAGAGGTATTTTTCTACTTTTGAATTCTCATGGCAAACCTTGCCAAACTCGATTTTTTTGCTCTTGACATCTCTGGAAAGAACTATTTGTCATGGATACTAGATGCTCAAATTCATCTAGATGCAATGGGTCTAGGAGACACCATTGTAGAGAATAATGTATCATCATCTCAAAATCGTGCAAAAGCCATGATCTTTCTCCGCCACCATCTCCATGAGAATTTGAAGGCGGAATATCTTACCGTAAGAGATCCACTTGTTTTGTGGAAGGATCTGAAAGAAAGATTTGACCACCAGAAGATGGTCATTCTACCAAAAGCACGGTATGATTGGATGCACTTACGGCTACAAGATTTTAAATCTGTAAGTGAATATAACTCCGCAATGTTTAGAATTACTTCTCAATTAAAATTATGTGAAGAAAATATCACTGACGCTGATATGTTAGAGAAAACATTCTCTACTTTCCATGCCTCGAATATTGTCCTGCAGCAACAATATCGAGAGAAAGGCTTTAAGAAATATGCTGAATTAATTTCTTGCCTTCTTGTTGCAGAGCAAAATAATGAGCTATTAATGAAAAATCATGAAGCTCGACCAACAGGTTCTACTCCACTCCCTGAAGTGAATGCAGTTAGAACCCGAGGATATGGCCCTGGAAGAGGTCAAGGTCATGGTCGAAACCGAGGATACGGACGCGACCGTGGTAGAAAGCATCCATATAATCATGGCGAACAAAATAGAGCATCAGGTGCGAAAAATAACAAAAGCCACCAGAAGTTGGTCAGAAACAATGAGAAAAGAAAAGAGAAGGAAGTGGATCCAGAAGATCGTGAAGATAAATGTTATCGCTGTGGTATGCAAGGCCATTGGTCTCGTACCTGTCGTACGGCAAAGCACCTTATTGAGCTTTATCAAGCATCAATTAAGAAGAAGGGTAAAAGTCCTGAAGCAAACTTTACTTCTCAAAATTCCATTCCCGATGATGGTGATAACAAGAATCTTAATGATGCTGTAAGCCCTAAGGGCAAATCATGTAATTTTGATTCATGACAAATATTGATGAGAACTAATATGTTTATATTGTGTGATAGGATTTGTGAAGAAAGAAGTTTGAAGTCTCATTGCCGTCAAAAGGAAGAGCAAAGAACAACCTCATTAAGCTATGAGTCTTTTGAGGTGTATTCAAAGATAAACTCAAGGCATTGAAGACTTGAAGTGTAGAGTAGGTATGATGATAGGTAATATCTATGTGAACTCTACACTTGTATGTCTTGGAGTCTATTGAATGCATAAGAGAGTATAAGAATTGGTTTCTTAAGTTTAAAAAGACTTTTGAATGAATCTTTAGAAAATATGGTTTTGTGTTCTAAAAGTTTTTAAGTAAACTTTAAATGATCAAATGAGTTTGATGATGGTTTTCAAACTTATATTTGTCTATATAAGTTATCTATATATATCAAATGTATTTCAAATATTTGGAAGATTAGTTTCAAATGGTTTTACAAAGTTTGAACACAATTCCATTAAATTCGGTCGTCCGAATTTGGTAGCAAAATTTGCTACTGTTCTTCCAGAGAAATTCGGAAGAAGATTCGGACGCATGAAGAAAAATTCGGTCGTCCGAATTTTGGTCTTCAGCATGGTTACTGTTCTTCCAGAGAAATTCGGAAGAAGATTCGGACGCAGCAGGAAGAATTCGGTCGTCCGAATTTCCTGAAAGTAGCCGTTAACTAGCCGTTTTATAGCTGTTTCAACTGATTTTCAAATTCTATAAAAGCTATAAACGTGCAATCTTTTGCAAGAACTTACAATTTGAATATTCTAAGCTTTCAAAAGTCAATTACAAACATTTCTCAAGCTCTCTTACATCTTGTGCATTAAATTGATCAATCCAAAGACATCAAAGTGTGAAGGTGCAATTTTGTGTAAATTCTACCAACCAGTGGTAACATCTACACACTCTTCTTTACTTAATCACTTGTATTGTTCTACTAGCTCTAGCAAGGTTATCTTGATAACATAAAACCCTTTAGATAAGGGTGATCCTTGAAGTTGTGATTCAAGGTTGTTTGAGATATAAAACCATAGGTTGGTGAGCCTTGTTTGTAAAAATTACAAGTAGAGGTTGTATGTGTAAAACCAAAGTGTGGTGAACCTCTCCCTGTAATCTACGAACTTGAGCACATAGTAGAATTATTGAAATCCTTAAGTGTATGCTTAAGGTAGTGGAGGTAGATCTTGAGGATCGAACCACTATAAATTGTTTGTGTTCATTTGTTTACATTTCTTATCTTGCTTTGTCATAAACCGTGGTTTATTCTCATTCACTTAATTTGCAATAGGTCCGCTCATCTATAAAGTTTGAATTTGTGAAAATTAGCCAAATACCTAATTCACCCCCCTCTTAGGTATTTCAATTGGTATCAGAGCAGGAACTTCTTTGTGTGGTTTTACAACCTAGAAGACAAAGATCCTATGGCTAATATGTCAAATCTACCTTATCTAGAAGGATCTTCTACAAACAGACCTCCATTGTTTGATGGAACAAATTATACATTTTGGAAGTCTAGAGTTAAAATATATATTTGTTCTATTAACTTTGATTTATGGAACATAATTGAGAAAGGTCCCTATGTCCCAATGAAAATGAGAGCGAGATGGAGTAACTCCCGAACCCAAATCTACTGATGAATTTGATGAGCATGATTCAAGGAAAATGACTCTAAATTATCAAGCCATGAATATATTGAGTTGTGCTCTAGATGTTACTCGAATATAATAGAGTTAGTGGGTGTGATTACGCACATGATATGTGGAGATTACTTCAAATTACACATGAAGGTACTAATCAAGTTAAAGAATCTAAACTTGCTATGCTTGTTAGAGATTATGAATTGTTTACTATGAAACAAGGTGAAAATATTAGTGATACGTTTACTAGGTTTACTAACATTTTCAATGGCTTGAAAAGCTTATGGTAAAGGCTATACTATGGGAGAGCAAAACAGAAAGATCTTGGATGCTCTACCAAAATCTTGGCAACCAAAGACACTAGCTATTGAGGAGTCCAAAGATCTAAAAACTCTTCCTCTTGAAGAACTCATTGGATCGCTACTTACTCATGAAATGAAGATGAAGAGGTTGAATGATAAGGAAGATGAGGAAAAGGGGAGAAAAGGAGTAGTGCTAAATGCCTCAAACAACTTGAGTGAACAAGAACAATCTTCAAGTGAAGAAGAAGGTGGAAAGCAGTGGAGAAGAAGAAATTGCAAGGGCAGTGAAGAAGTTCAAGAGATTCTACAAAAAGGAATTTCTCAAGAAAGGAAGAAAACCAGTCAAGAAGAGTGGACAATCTTCATCATATAAACCTCAGTGCTTTGAATGCAAAAAGTACCGAGCATCTTATTGCTGATTGTCCCCAGAGTGTTGGAAAGGGAAAGAGAAAGCAAAAACAGAAAGAAATCTGCCAAGAAAGGAAAAGGACTAGCTGGAACATGGGATCAACAGGGAAAGTGAAGATGAAAGTGAAGGAAAGGCCAACTTATGCTTCATGGCCATTGATGATGAGGTACAATCTTCTCCTTCTATTTCAAATTTGTGTGATGATGATATTGATTCTAGTGATTTAATTCTAGAATTGTATGAAGAACTAAAAAAGGCTTCAAGAAGAAATAAAGAAATAAAATCCAAAATTAGTGATCTTTCAAATGAAAATTCAAAATTATGTCTTGAAAATGATAGACTTCTTGAGACCATAAATTCTCTTACTATTGAAAAGGAAGTTTTGAACACTACCATACAAGATGTATCTTTTGAAAACAAAAAGCTGTGTTCAAAAATTATTTCTCTTGAATCAATGCTAAAAGATCATGAGGTTTTTAAAAAAGGAAAGTTTAATGATCTTACTTTATGCATTGAGAAATTTACAAATGGAAGAAACAATTTAAATAAATTACTTGGGTATCAAAGATCCTCACTTGTAAAGCATGGTCTAGGTTTTACACATGATTGCCTTCATTCAAAACCAAAAGAGACATTTGTTAAAGAATCTTCTCATTATAGGTCTCATACTTGCTGTACATATTGTGGTAAGCATGGACACAAAGTGTTTAAATGCATTATAAAAAGAAAGATAGAAACTGGAGTAAAGACTATATGGAAAGTTAAAGGAACTGTCACTAACCCTCTTGGACCCAAGAAGATATGGGTACCAAAAATCACTCTTTCTAATTTGGTATAGGTACAATTTGCTTCAAGATCAAATGCCACAAAATGGTTTCTTGATAGTGGCTGTTCAAGACACATGATTTGGAAATGCATCACTTGTTAGTGAGCTTCAAGCTACAAGTGAAGGCTTTGTCACTTTTGGTGATAAGAAGAAAGGGAAAATACTTGGAATAGGTAACATTGGTAAAGGTTCATTCCCTCTTATCAAACAAGTTTTACTTATTGATGGTTTAAAATATAATTTACTTTGCATTAGCCAATTATGTGATAATGGTTGCAAAGTAGAGTTTAAATGTGATACTTGTACTATTCTTGATAATGCAAGCAATAAAACTATCTTTGTAGCTAAAAGAGTAAGTAATGTATATGTGTTATATCTTGATGAGCTTATTACTAATGACATTAAATGTCTTGCAATACATGACAATGATGGATTTTTTATGGCATAGAAGATTAGGACATGTGAGCATGGATTTATTGAACAAACTTTCTACTCAAGAACTAGTTAGAGGATTACCAAAAATGCATTTTGACAAAACTCGGATTTGTGATGCTTGTCAATATGGAAAACAATCAAAAACATCCTTCAAACCAAAGAAAATGGTGTCTACCTCAAAACCTCTTGAACTAGTTCACATGGACTTATTTGGACCTATGAGGACTACTAGTCTTGGTGGTAAAAGATATGCTTATGTGATTGTTGATGATTTTTCCAGATTTACATGGGTAATATTTTTATCACAAAAAGATGAAACATTTTATGAATTTTCAAAACTTTTTAAGAAGGTTCAAATTTCTCTTAATTGCAATCTAATATCTATTAGAAGTGATAATGGAAGAGAGTTTTGCAATCAAGATTTTACAAAATTTTGTGATAAGTATGGTATCACTCATAATTTTTCAAATAGACTAAAACACCTCAACAAAATGGAGTTGTTGAGAGGAAAAAACAGAACATTACAAGAAATGGCTAGATCAATGCTTTGTGAAAACTCTTTACCTAAGTACTTTTGAGTGAAGTCTGTAAATACAGCATGCTATGTAATGAATAGAGTTTTACTAAGACCTTTTATAAGAAAAACACCTTTTGAACTTCTATTTGATAAAACTCCATCAATTGTTTATTTTAAAGTATTTGGTTGTAAATGCTTTATTTTAAATACTAGTGACAATCTTGGTAAGTTTGACAGGAAATCGATGAAGGTATATTTCTAGGCTATTCATCTAATAAAAAAGGCTTATAGAGTCTATAAAAAATGACATTATGTGTTGAAGAAACTATTCATGTAACTTTTGATGAATCTAATATTTATCTTCAAAGAAGAAATGAAGATGATACAGGTTCGTCAATGGTTGAAAATCAAACTCAACACCAAATACCTACATTGGAAGATCATGCTAAAGAAGAAGAAATAATGGAGCAAGAACATGATGGTCAATCAAGCAATGATCAAGAGCTTCCAAAGGATCTCACATATGCAAGAAGTCATCCTAAGGAGCAAATCATTGGTGATGTCTCTCAAGGAGTTAAAACAAGACGGTACTTTATTGATAATTTTGCACTTTTATCACATATTGAACCTAAAAAATATTGATGATGCATTCTCGTGATAATTTCTGGATTATTGCTATGGAAGAAGAGTTAAATCGGGTTTGAGAGAAATAAAGTTTGGAATCTTGTTCCTAGACCTCATGATCATTCTGTTATTGGTACAAAATGGATATTTAGAAATAAGTTAAATGAACTAGGAGAAGTAGTTAGAAATAAAGCTAGACTTGTTGCTCAAGGCTTCAATCAAGAAGAAGGTATTGATTATGATGAAACTTTTGCTCCAATGAGCTGATTAGAGTCTATCGGAATACTCTTGGCATTTGCTTGTTTTAAAGACTTTAAACTATTTCAAATGGATGTCAAAAGTGCTTTTCTAAATGGTTTTATTGAAGAAGAAGTTTATGTAGAACAACCTCCTGGATTTATTCATGAAAAATTTCCAAATCATGTTTTCAAATTATCTAAAGCTCTATATGGACTGAAACAAGCTCCAAGATCTTGGTATGAAAGATTAAGTGGTTTTCTTCTCTCAAAAGGTTTTACTAAAGGAAAAGTAGACACAACTCTTTTTATTAAAACATCTTCTAAAACTGATATTTTGCTTGTACAAATCTATGTTGATGATATCATTTTTTGGTTCTACTAATACTTCTCTTTGTGAAAGAGTTTGCTAAAACTATGCAAAATGAATTTGAGATGAGCATGATGGGAGAACTAAGTTTCTTCCTTGGACTACAAATTAAGCAAACCAAGGATGGAGTCTTCATCAACCAAGCAAAATATACTAAGGAGCTATTGAAAAGGTTTGGAATGGACCATGCAAAAGGAATTAGTACTCCAATGAGTTCATCAACTAAACTTGACAAAGATGAGAAAGGTAAAAGTATTGATGGAAAAATTATATAGAGGTATGATAGGAAGTTTACTCTATCTCACAGACTAGTAGACCGGATATTATGTTTGTTGTATGCTTGTGTGCTAGATTCCAATCTTGTCCTAAAGAATCTCATCTAATTTTTGTTAAACGAATTTTTCGTTACTTGATTGATACTCATGATTATGGCCTTTGGTTTTCGAAAACTTCATCTTTTGAACTTATTGGATATTCTGATGCGGATTATACTTTGGATGTAAAGTTGAACGTAAAAGCACAAGTGGGCATTGTCAATTTCTTGGTAGTTGTCTTATATCTTGGTTTAGTAAAAAAGCAAGCTTGTGTGTCTTTATCCACTCGCAGAAAGTCTGAATACATAGCTGCAGGGTAGTTGTTGTGCACATTGTTATGGATGCGACATACTTTACTTGATTATGGTCTTAAATTCAATTGTGTTCCCATATTATGTGATAATACTAGTGCCATTAACTTGAGCATAAATCCTATTCAACATTCTAGGACTAAGCATATAGAGATAAAACATCATTTTATTCGTGACCATGTGATTAAGAAAGATATATGCTTAGAATATATAAATACAAATGATCAAATTGCTGACATATTTACAAAGCCTTTGGCTGAGGAAAGGTTCAATCACCTAAGAAGACTCTTAGGAATTTCAAGATTCAATGACTAATGTGTTTGTTGAAGTCATGATGAATGCAGAAATTTTTGATTCAAAATTCGGATGCACTCGTAGAAGATCTGGTCGACCGAATTTTTCGAGTGTCAAGAAACAGAGACTTTTGATCAAGAATTGGACGTAGATTCAGAAAATTCGGTCGACCGAATTTTTCTGAATCAAGAAACAGAAACTTTCGCTCGAAAAATTCGGGACTGCAGACCTGAAAAAATCGATCGACCGAATTTTACGGACTGAGACTTTTTAAATAAAGCTGAAACAATCTCTTCAACATTACTACTTCCGAATTTCACATCCTTTTTTAAAACATCTCACACCCATTCACATCCGAATCAAAATCCCTTCAAAATCCCACACTCTCATCCCGATTTTCCTTAATTTTTAAACGTCTAAGCCCTAATTTCATACAGAAAACAAATCCTTCTCAAGAGAAAACATCATGGTGAGAACAAAGATGCCCAATGTTGAGAAAGGAAAAGGAAAGGCTAAGGAAGGAGATAGAGATCCAATCCTCAATCGACCAAGAAAGATTCGCATTCCTCAAACACAATCTGAGTTGACGAGTTTATCTCTATCAAATCTACTCATGAATTTGATGAATGGAATAAGAATAGTAGAAAAATTATTCCCCGGATACAAGGTAGATATTGATAAGCTGTCAAATATGGATATTGTCCTATCTCATTTCAATGATATTGGTTGGAGTAGTTTGCTCTTCATTGATGAAGAATTTTATCCCACTTTGATATATGAATTCTATGCAAATCTGAAAGAGGATAGAATTGAGATGATAGGGGATAATGTGATACAATGGTATTCATCTAGAGTATCACAAATGGACATTGAATTCAATGAAGGATTGATAAATAGAATATGTGGAGTAGGAGATGAGGGAGCTAGATATTATTCAAGCATCCATGCATTGCTATGATCGTGAACTATTCACACATGTTAGATTTGAAGATGCATTTACAAATGGAAGAGAGTTTAGGGCCATAAAGGAAAGGGAAATTAAGAATTTGGATGCTAGAGGTAGAGTTTTACATCACATGGTGACCACAATGATTGTTCCTAATTTTGGACATAAGTCATCGAGTTGGAAATATGCATATGGTAATCATGTTAGCCCTGCATGAGAATAGAAGGATGAATTTTGGGTACATAGCATTGAAACATATGATTGCAGCTAGAAAAACAGTAACCAAGGCATTCCCATTTGGAAGGTTATTAACCAGAATATTCAAGCATTTTAAGATCAAACTTCTCGGAAGAGGGCAAACTTTTAAGAGTGGTGAAATTTATACAAATGAAACTCTTAAGAGAATGCAATTAGTTCATGATGAGGATAATGTATGGAGGACAAAAAGAGAAACTCCTCCGAAAAGGATAGAAAGAGAGAAAGTTATAGAGAGTGAAGAGGAAGAAGAAGAAGAGGATGAAGAGGAAACCCTTGCTAGGGAAATGAAAACAAAAAGAAAACATGACACCTCAAGTGAGGGGAGCAACCCCCAACAAAAAAGGAGATTATTTGAAGAAGAAGCTGGAGTTAAGTCTAGTAGTAAAGGAGTATCTAGAGGGGACACCATTATAGCCAAAACATTCCAAGAAGCCTTGAACAATCATGTCAAGGAAATGGAGAAAATGTATAAATTCTTTGAGTCATTTGCTCCAATGGTTCTTGGAAAATTGGATGGACTGGAAAACAGAGTAAAACACATTGAAGATATCCTTATGAGAAATACTCAAAGTGGTGAAGGAACCTCTAAACCTCAAGATGGAAAGGAGGAGGAAAGAAAAAGAGAAGCAGAGAAAGAAGATAATCAAGATAGCAGTGATGAAGATGATAATAAGGGTGGAAATGAAGAGACTATAGCAGAAGAAGAAGAACAAGAACATGCTCTTGAAGATCCACCAGTGGCAGGGAGCCAAGTAGCTCAAGCTGCAATTGTATCTCCAGCAACAATCTCTTTCAGTCAAGGAAGAGTCAAGCACTTGGCAGTCAAGAAAGGAGTGAGCCGAGCCTCCCCAACAACCTCATCATCACAAGACTAAGCCTTCTCTTCTAATCTCTTTACTGTATTTTGTTCAGTTTTCTAAGCATTT
This sequence comes from Rauvolfia tetraphylla, assembly GCA_030512225.1. Classification (NCBI taxonomy): domain Eukaryota; kingdom Viridiplantae; phylum Streptophyta; class Magnoliopsida; order Gentianales; family Apocynaceae; genus Rauvolfia; species Rauvolfia tetraphylla. The sequence continues at coordinate 553,184 of JAJQKT010000050.1, forward strand.
TGTTGCATTTTCTATTCTGAACTTGTTAAATATTTTTTATGTAATATTTTCTATTCTGAAGCTCAATGATGAAATCCTAGTGATGAGAGCTTCTTTTATATGCTAACTTGAACATCTCATTTTCATTGATCCCTTTAAATTTTTTTATGATGACAAAAGGGGGAGAAAAATATGATGTAATATGATGCAATACATGTGAAACCTTAGTCATTATGCAATACATGTGAAACCTTAGTCATTATGTAAACTCAGTCCTTAATCAAATTCGGATGCAAGGTTTTAAGATTGGATGCATTTATATTTATGGTCAAATTTTTTTTTCTGTTTATTCAAATTGGTTCCAATCTATTTTACTCTACTCCATTATGTTTGAACAACAGTATGAAACCTTTATATCATTTCAAATCTTCAATTATATTGAATCTATTGCAGTTTGGACATGAGTTTAAAAATTCGGACGCATGAGATTCAAAATTCGGATGCATGATATAAAATTCGGATGCATCCATATTGTGTTGTCAAAATGTGCTCTTTTGTTGTTCAAATTAATTCAAATATGTTTTAATCTCTTCCAATATGTTTAAGCAACCTTAGGAAAACTTATTTACAAAATTTGAAGCTTTCATTTTACTTATTTTAAAGTTTGGACTTACTATGCACAAAATTCGGATGCATGATATCTCTAGTCCAAATGTGTTGAAAAATGAGCACAATCTAAGGGGAGCATTGATAAGCTTTTTAACAACCTTAAAACCTCTCTTAGAAGTTTTCTAAATACTTAAATGCTATATCTTCTATCCTAATTGCTGGAAGGAAGGAGGCAAATGGAGGATGGTTGGGTCATAGGCTCATAATGAGCCTTTTGCATGTCAATGTGCTAAATTGGTTAATTTCTGTCATTGACATTCATACTTCTCTGTGCTAATCTGTTTAAATCCATCACATATTGCATCAAAGTTTGTCATCATCAAAAAGGGGGAGATTGTAAGCCCTAAGGGCAAATCATGTAATTTTGATTCATGACAAATATTGATGAGAACTAATATGTTTATATTGTGTGATAGGATTTGTGAAGAAAGAAGTTTGAAGTCTCATTGCCGTCAAAAGGAAGAGCAAAGAACAACCTCATTAAGCTATGAGTCTTTTGAGGTGTATTCAAAGATAAACTCAAGGCATTGAAGACTTGAAGTGTAGAGTAGGTATGATGATAGGTAATATCTATGTGAACTCTACACTTGTATGTCTTGGAGTCTATTGAATGCATAAGAGAGCATAAAAATTGGTTTCTTAAGTTTAAAAAGACTTTTGAATGAATCTTTAGAAAATATGGTTTTGTGTTCTAAAAGTTTTTAAGTAAACTTTAAATGATCAAATGAGTTTGATGATGGTTTTCAAACTTATATTTGTCTATATAAGTTATCTATATATATCAAATGTATTTCAAATATTTGGAAGATTAGTTTCAAATGGTTTTACAAAGTTTGAACACAATTCCATTAAATTCGGTCGTCCGAATTTGGTAGCAAAATTTACTCTGTTCTTCCGGAGAAATTCGGAAGAAGATTCGGACGCATGAAGAAAAATTCGGTCGTCCGAATTTTGGTCTTCAGCATGGTTACTGTTCTTCCAGAGAAATTCGGAAGAAGATTCGGACGCAGCAGGAAGAATTCGGTCGTCCAAAAAATTCGGACGCAGAATTTGGTCGTCCGAATTTCCTGAAAGTAGCCGTTAACTAGCCGTTTTATAGCTGTTTCAACTGATTTTCAAATTCTATAAAAGCTATAAACGTGCAATCTTTTGCAAGAACTTACAATTTGAATATTCTAAGCTTTCAAAAGTCAATTACAAACATTTCTCAAGCTCTCTTACATCTTGTGCATTAAATTGATCAATCCAAAGACATCAAAGTGTGAAGGTGCAATTTTGTGTAAATTCTACCAACCAGTGGTAACATCTACACACTCTTCTTTACTTAATCACTTGTATTGTTCTACTAGCTCTAGCAAGGTTATCTTGATAACATAAAACCCTTTAGATAAGGGTGATCCTTGAAGTTGTGATTCAAGGTTGTTTGAGATATAAAACCATAGGTTGGTGAGCCTTGTTTGTAAAAATTACAAGTAGAGGTTGTATGTGTAAAACCAAAGTGTGGTGAACCTCTCCTGTAATCTGTGAACTTGAGCACATAGTAGAATTATTGAAATCCTTATGTGTATGCTTAAGGTAGTGGAGGTAGATCTTGAGGATCGAACCACTATAAATTGTTTGTGTTCATTTGTTTACATTTCTTATACTGCTTTGTCATAAACTGTGGTTTATTCTCATTCACTTAATCTGCAATAGGTCTGCTCATCTATAAAGTTTGAATTTGTGAAAATTAGCCAAATACCTAATTCACCCCCCTCTTAGGTATTTCAGATGCCATTGTCGATGTAACTCATCTAGATGTGGCTGATTTTTTTGAGCACCCAGAAGGAAGAATTGACCATTTAATTGGTGATGGAAGTGTCCAAAAGAAATGAGAGTTCTACTCAATGTTTTTCTAAATTTTTAGTTTAGTTCATGTTTAGTTATATTTCTTTTGTAATAATCCTTAGTGATCTACTACAAATTTCCTTTGTAATAGAACTTTATATTTTTATATGTTCAGATGGCTCTTATTCCTTATTATGACTCTCAAAGTATCACTGAAGATATTTGTCTCATTGATAGTGGTACTACGCACACTATACTTAAAAGTAAGAGATATTTCTCTTGTTTGAATATGGGAGAAACAAATATTTACACTATAAATGGTAGTACGAAACTGATTGAAGGCTCCGGAAGAGCTAGTATTTTATTGCCTGGAGGCACAATAATTGCCATCAATAAGGCTTTGTTTTCCTCAAAATCTAGAAGAAACTTATTGAGTTTAAAGATATTCGCCGAAATGGATATCATGTTGAAACAATGGAGGAAAATAAATTTGAGTATCTTTGCATTACTCAAACTGTCTCCGGAAAGAAATCTATCTTAGAGAGATTTCCATCTCTTTCTTCCGGCCTATATTACGCAAAATTAAATAGTGTTGAAGCGCATCATTTAGTAAACCAGAAGTTTACTAATCTTGCTACATTTAGCATTTGGCATGACCGTTTGGGTCACCCAGGATCAATTATGATGCGAAAAATAATTGAGAATACGCATGGACACCCATTGAAAGATCAAAGGTTATTGAATAAATTTCCATGTGCTGCTTGTTCTCAAGGAAAATTGGTTATTAGACCATCCCAAGCAAAAGTGGGAGTTGAGTCTCCTACATTTTTAGAACGGATTCATGGTGATATATGTGGGCCTATTCACCCACCATGTGGGCAATTTAGATATTTTATGGTGTTAATTGATGCATCGACCCGATGGTCACATGTTTGTTTATTATCTACTCGCAACCTGGCGTTTGCGAGATTACTTGCCCAAATAATTCGTCTAAGGGCACAGTTCTCAGATCACCCTATTAAAAGAATTCGTCTACATAATGCTGCTGAATATTGTTCTCAAGCCTTTGATGCTTACTGCATGTCAATTGGCATTATTGTTGAACATCCTGTAGCACATGTTCACACTCAAAATGGTTTAGCGGAATCATTTATCAAAAGATTACAATTAATTGCTAGATCGCTTTTAATGAGAACAAATCTTCCTGTATTAGCTTGGGGACATGCAATTTTGCATGCTGCAACACTTGTGCGTATTAGGCCATCAAGTTATCATGACTTTTCTCCTTTACAATTAGCCTTTGGCTTTGAACCAAATATTTCTCATTTGAGAATTTTTGGATGTGCGGTGTATGTGCCTATAACGCCTAATCAGCGAACTAAAATGGGTCCTCAAAGGAGATTGGGGATATATGTTGGATATGACTCTTCCTCTATAATAAGGTATCTTGAACCGATGACGGGAGATATATTTACGGCAAGGTTCGCTGATTGTCATTTTGATGAGTCTATGTTTCCCAAGTTAGGGGGAGACAATAACCTAAAAGGAAAAGAGCTTGTTTGGACAACATCTTTGAATTATCTAGATCTGCGCACAAGCGTGAGTGAACTTGAAGTTCAAAAGATAATTCATTTACAAAAGATAGCAAATCAATTGCCAGATGCATTTGCCGACTCTACGAGAGTAACAAAATCGCATTTACCAGCTATAGATGCTCCAATTCGGATTGAAGTCCCAAAAGAGCAAAATTCAACACCTGTAGCTGTTGAATCAAAAGCACGCCTGAAGCGTGGTCGACCTATTGGTTCAAAAGATAGAAATCCTCGCAAGAAAAGAGGAACAAATGATCAAAGTGATCATATTGAAGAATCTGAGAAAAAGGACCAAGAAATAATTGATGAAAATGTTCAAGATTCTGAAAACAATACAGAGATTTCCATCAATTATACAACTTCCGGCAGAAGTTGGAATCGAATGGAAATGACTATAGATAACTCATTTGCTTACAATGTAGCACTTGATATTTTGAAAGATAATGAGGATCTTGAACCAATATCAGTTGAAGAATGTCGACATAGAAATGATTGGTCAAAATGGAAAGATGCGATTCAATTAGTGATAGGATTTGTCTTATGATTACCCTATACCTCTTCTGATTGGGATGTACCCCTGAACCCTATAAATAGGGCTCTAGGCTGAGGTGTTGTATTCACTCATTCATTGATCAATTACTCTCAGAGAATCACTAAAGCTCTCTTGTTCTTTCTCTCTATATTCTCTTTATAGTTTTCGCCTATTCTCTATATTATAATTTCTTTATCAAGTTCTATACATTAGTGTTACGATTTTGCTGTGCCGACGATTTTTTTTATTTTTAGGAGTGTTTTAATTAGTTTTTAAGTTTATTTGGATTGAGAAATTTTATTTATTAAAGCCCATGTTTAGTCTTTATTTTAATCTCCAATTGGATTTATTTAGCTGAAAGTAGCTGCAAGTCCAAGCCCATTAAGGACTTGTGATTCGACTACCTACTCTAAATCAAAAAACTAATTAGATTAGGGTTTTGAGATATCTATTTATATATGATTATCTCAGAAATTTTAGAATGTTATTATGTCATTGATATTTGGGTGAGAATAAATACTCTATTTAGTTCTTGAAAGAACTTTTTGAACTTATCAAGTTATTGAAGTTGTGGCGTTTATTCCTTTGATTTATACCTTAAGTTCTTATTTTTATTGATAACGGATTTAAGGTTTCGATTTATATCTTTGGTTTGTGGGTCATATATCTAATGGGTTAAGGGTTCTTGAAGCCTTTTTCACAATCCTTGGGCGTTTGTGGAAATTTGCTATTGGGTTCTAGGTTTTTATACCTAGGGTTCACATCATCTTGGTATCAGAGCGAAGGCTATGAATCAAGTTTTTACTATCTTTCATTTTTTTTCTTTGATTTTTATTGTTGATTTTTTTGTTGTCCGTGTCTCTCTCTAGTCATCCTACCTCCTCAAAAGTTCTATTATTTTATTTGTGTTCTTGGTGTCAAAATCGTGCTCTTTATGAGTTACAAAAAAAAGTCAGATTGCTTTCCTTCTGACCAAAAAAAAAAAATATTCTGGACCTTTAACACCATAATTTTCTAGGTCTTGCGGTGTTTTTTTTAAAAAAGAAAAAAGTCCAAAAAAACAGAATAAGAAGACTAAAGAAAGAAGGTCAGTTGGAGAAGAAAAGGAAAGAAGATTCCTAGAGTCATAAGGATTGGGCACCACTCCTAAAAATTCTTCTAATTCTATTAAGAAGTCTAATTCAGATTGCCTTTTAAAATCTCCTAACTCTTGTAGAAAATCAAAATATACTTCCATCAGATTTTCTTTTTCTAATTTCTTTAGGAAATCAAAGTCTATTTACCTTAGAGTTTCCTAATTCCTTTAGGAAAGTAAAAGAGCTGTTTCCTGTTCTGATTTCTCCCATTCTTTTCAGTAAGTGGGAACTATAATTGAGTAAATTTTTCTTTCTTTCAGTAAATTTAGTTTCTTTTACTTCCATAAATTTGATGTACATCATTTGGTTGCTGAATTGCTACAAACTTGACAACTTGATTTGATCAATTAGTTCTCAAAGAAGTAAAAGAGAGTTTGTTGAGTGGTAAAAGGCTAAGTGTTACATCATTACAAGAAAAAAAAGTCTAAAATAGAGAGATACATGAAGGAAATGTGATGATTATTTCTCACTAATCTTTAAAATTGCATAATACAGATGGCTTCCAAGGAATACTTCAAAAGTTCTTCTAGTGCACAAGATTCTTTTGCCATGCAGGCAACACAACAAGAATTTCAAAGGTTACACATGGTGGTGAAGGATATTAAACTTCAATTAAATGGTCATGAGCAAATCTTTTGCTACTATGCCGAGAGGCCAGCCAGGAAGGAACCTCATTCCCACTTCCAATGTGTCATGAGTTGCAAGGAGAGCTACATGGGTTGAACATGAGGAGAAATGTTATGGGATTTCATGGTATGATGAAGGAGTGACGAATACTAAGTATAGAGGGATTTGTGATGATGAAAGCATAAGGAAAAATGATCACAAAGGAAGGAGTGGAAATGGTAGAGTAGAATGGAAGGGTTATGAGGTTTTTGAAAAGGAAAAGAGTAGTGCTAGTTGTGACAAGTTACACTTAGCTAGTTTCCAAGGGAAATTTGAACCAAAACTCTACTTGGAATGGGAGATGGATATAGTCTTTACATGTTACAACTTGACAGAGGAGGAAAAACTAAGTTCAGTTATGGGATTCTTTATTCGCTTTGCCATTACATGGTGGGATATGCATAAGGAATCTATAAAGAAGAAGGGGAAGAAATCCGTTAAGTCATGGGGTGAGTTAAAGGAAGTAATGAGATTGGACTTTGGAGCCAAGCATTTCGAATATCTAAAGAGAGTAGAGCAAAAAAAGAACAAGAGTAGCACTTGGAAAAGACAGCGAGGTAGAGACTATTGAATATCAAAAAGACAATGAAGTTGTTGAAGAACCACCAAAGAAGGATGAAGAAGTTGAATGTGAAGCTAATGAAGTGGATAATTGCAAACAAGAAGTTTGTCCTACTTTGGTTAAGAAAAGTGAGGATGTTGAGAGAACAAAAGAAAAGAGGGACTATGAGGTTGAAAGAGAGGAGTGCAAAGTGCGTGTCCTTTAACAAAATGAGAGTTATTATGAGATGAGCTTGAAAGAGAGGAGTGCAAAGTGCGTGTCCTTCAAAAAAATGAGAGTTATTATGAGGGCAAAGAAAAAGGGTACACAAGAGAAAATTTCAGCTTGAAGGTTCTTGAGAAGAGAGATGAAATGAGCTTGAGTGAATTTGAAAAAGAAAGAGAGCATGATAGTGGTATCATTCTAAAGCCATCAATGGACTCACTTGCAGGTGAGGAGTTGAGTTTATTTTCTAAGAAGCTAACTCACTTTCTACCTAGTGTCTATTCATGTGTGTAGGATTTTGGAGCTTCAAGTAAGAAGATAGAAGGAAAACTTGGCATGAAAATCATAAAACAACCATAATCTTCTGTCCTTATTTTTGTAGTACATGCTTTGAATTTTTCTTTAACGAGGAGAAATTGTTCTTACCTTCTTGCTATCATCTTGTGACTTCTCTTATGACTTTGATTTTACTTGCTTAAATGGTGTTTCATATGTTCATAGGAATCATTTGCAGAAGTGTTTGAATGATTGTAGAAGTTCTCTTGATTTTAATGGCTCTACATATGCCCCGTTAGTTGAAGATGATCATGTGATACATATGTGTAGAGATTTTGATATTGAGAGAATTCTAGGAAATGTGCATGATTTCTTGTTGAACAACTCGTGTGAGAGCTTGTTTTCCTTTGGAATGGTCACACACTTATTTCATATCTTGAGATATCTTGTAGTTTAGAATCATTGCATACTTTTGGACAAATAACTTTGTGTGATTTTGGGAAAAATGTGGCAGGAATGTTGAAAAACTACATTTTGCATGGTCTAACTAATTCCCTGCTTGATAATGGAGATTCTTGTTGTGTAAGGCTTTGGAAATACATTTACCATTCAAAGAGGTGTTTAAAATGCGAAGAACTTATGAAATTTGCCATTGGATTGATATGTTGGGATTTGCTACTTACATACTTCATGAGTTTAAATTTTGCATGTGCTTAAAGGAAGTTGACATTTCCATTTGCCATTAAAGACCCATTTCTTTAATCAATTTATTCCTTCCATTTTAATGAGATGACTTATATGGTGAAGGAAACAGAACTTTTGTATAAGCTATTGAAAGACCTAAGAGAGGGGGTGAATTAGGTCTTTGGATAATTATAAAAAATCTTCTCCCTTTTTGCAAATCCTTTGCCTTAATAAAAGCTCTTCTTTAAATTTATAAACTTCAAATTTATATGTGATTTGATGGTTGAGACAAGATGATCAAACAATAAGACTACAACCAATCAATCAACAACTAAGAACTAATAATTGAAAGACCTGGGGGAGGGGGGAGTGAATTAGGTCTTTGGCTAATTTTCGCAAATAAATTTCTTTCACAATTCTAAGCAAGACCAGTTTGTATGTACTTGATTCAATGAGAGAAATTGTCAATTAATGGCAAAGCAGAAAAAACGAGGTAAAATCAATGAACACAAGTAATTTATAGTGGTTCGATTTTTTCAAGATCTACGTCCACTACCTTGAGCCTACACTCAAGGATTTCAAATAATCTACTATATACTCAAGCTCACAAATTACATAAGAGGCTCACCACACAATGGTTTTATACTTACAACCTCTTTAGCAATTCTACAAACAAGGTTCAGCCTACCAAAGGATTTTATATCTACAAACAACCTTGAGTCAATATCTCAAGGATCACCCTTATCTAAAGGATTTTATGTTATCAAGATAACCTTGCAAGAGCTAGTAGATAAAACACAATTTAATAAAGAGAGGAGAATGTGTAAATGTTACCACTTGTTGGTAGATGATTACACAATGTTGCACCTTCACACTTTGTTGTCTTTGGAATCTCGAATGATCAATTGAAAACACAAGACAAAAGAGAGCTTAAAATGTTTGCTAAAGGCTTTGGAATGTTTAGAGTTCACAAGGATTCAAAACTTACAAAAGATATGAAGTTTATAGCTTTTATAGAATTTGAAAATCAGTTTTAACAGTCATAAAACGGCTAGTTTCAGAAAATTCGGACGACAGAATTTTTCTTGTGCATCCGAATTTATCGTTCGAATTTTACTATTGCACATTTCTGGAAAAAATTCAGATGTGTTCGAATTTTCGTCCGAATTTTTCTGGAAAAACAGTAACCATGCTGAAGACAAAAATTCGGATGACCAAATTTTTCTTCATGCATCCGAACTTGCATCCGAATTTCTTTGGAAAAACAGTAACTATTTTTTGTTACAAAAATCGGACGACCAAATTTTTTGGAAGCACAATAACCATTTCAAAATTTGGTTTTCAAATTTTGTAAAATGATTTGAGATTTAACTTTAATAAGTTTAAAAATATTTTGTACGTATAGATAAGTTATTTAGACATATGTAAACTTAAAAACCATAATCAAATCTCTTTGATCATGCAAAGTTCACTCAAAATATTTTAAGATACAAAAACACATTTATTAACAAAAAGTTCACTCAAAGCCATTCAAGATTAAGAAAAATGGTTTTATGCTCTCTTATGCATTCAATAGATTCCAAGACATACAAGTGTAGAGTTTACATAGAGATTTACCTATTTAGCATATATACCCTACACTTCAAGCCTTCAATGCTTTCAATCATCTTGAACAAACTCTTCAATCTTCAATCACTTTGACATATTGGAGTTGTTCTTGCATTATGGCTTCAAGGCAATGAGACTTCATACTTCTTAATCCACAAATCCTATCACACAACATACAAGCATATTAATCCTTATCAATATAATCAAAACTAATCATAACTACTTTGCCCTTAGGGCTAACAATCTCCCCCTTTTTGATGATGACAAACTTTGATGCAAAATGTGATGGATTTAAACAATGTAGTACAAAGAAGTATTAATGTCAATGATAGATAATAACCAATTAAGCATATTGACATACAAAAGGCTCAATATGAGCCTATGACCCAATCAACCTTCATTTACCTCCTTCCTTCCAACAAACAATTAGGATATGATATATAACATTTAATCATTTAGAAAAAGTTCTAAGAGAGGTTTTAAGGTCGTAAAAGTTTAACAATGCTCCCCCTTAGATTGTGTTCACTTTTCAACAAATTTGGACTTGAGATACTGTGCATCCGAATTCTGACATATCAAGTCCAAATTTTAAAATATGTAAGATGAAGGCTGTAATATTTCCTAAGATTGTTCAAAAATATTAGAAAAGATTAAAACATATTTGAATTAATTTGAACAACAAAAGAACACTTTTTGACAATGAAATATAGATACATCTGAATTTTAGAACATGCATCCGAATTTTTTATTTCAAATCCAAACTGTAATAAATTTAATATTATGAAAGTTTAAAGTTAAATAAATCTTTCTTAAGGTTGTGCAAACATAATGGAGGAGATTAAACCAGTTTTCAAAACACTTTGAACAACAAAAAAGCATTTTTGGCAAGAAAATCTTGATGCATCCTAATTTTAAGTCCAAAACTTTTGCAAATTTTAAGTCCAAAATTTTTGCACATAACACATATAGGTACGTACAGTATAGATCACATAGGTATCATTATGTCACATAATAACACATACAGATACGTACATTATCGATCACATAGGTATCATTATATCACATAGTCATCATTATTATTATATTACATAGTCATCATTATTTTTCTCCCCCTTTTGTCATCACTCAAAAATTGGATCAATAAAAATGAGACTAACACTTTAGCACATATAATAGTTGAAAAAGAAGCTCTCATCACTGAGATTTCATCATTGAGCTTCACTATTACATAAAATGCAGCAAAATACAAGTTCATGACACATAACACATAATAGAAACTTAATACAAATAAGCAATTAAAATGCAATAAAAAGATAAAAGGGAAGAAATGCTCAATCTTGTGATGTTGATGGAGAGGCTTTGCTAAACCCTTTCTTGATTGCCAGATGCTTCACTCTTCCTTGGTTGAAGGATATGGTTGAAGGTGAGACAATGTTTGCTTTTTCGATTTGACTTCCTCCTTCTTGGGGCTCTTCATGTACTAGTTCATTTTCTTCTTCTTCTTCTTGCTTTGTCACATTCTCTTCATTGCCTCCTTGATCATCATCCCCATCATCACTGTCATCATGTTCATCTTCTTTCTTTCCTTCCTTATCTCCATTATCCTCATCATCCTCACTTCTAGAATCAATTCCAACATTTGGTTGAGGGACTTCTTCAAATAATCTTCTTTTTGAGGGAGGTTGCTCCCTCTCACTTGAAGTATCATGTTTCCTCTTAGTTTTCATCTCTCTTGCAAGAGTTTCTTCTTCATCTTCTTCTTCCTCAGTTTCTTCACTTTCTTTACTCTTCTCTCTTCTTGGAGGGGTTTTTCTTTTAGTTCTCCATATGCCATCATCATCAAGGACTAGCTGCATTCTCTTAAGAGTTTCATTAGTATAGATCTCTCCACTCTTAAATCCTTGTCCTCTCCCTGGAAGTTTAACTTGAAAATACTTAAAGATCCTTGTTAACATTCTTTCAAATGGAAAGGCCTTGGTTACAGTTTTTCTTGCAGTAATTATGTGCTTCAAGGCTATGTATCCAAAATTTAATCTTCTATGTTCATGCAAGGCTAACATAATTACCATGTGCATATTACCAACAGATTACTTATGTCCAAAATTAGGGACAATCATAGTAGTAATCATGTGATGTAGGACTCTTCCTTTAGCATCTAAGCTCTTAATTTCCCTCTCCCTAATGGATCTAAATTCTCTTCCATTAGTGAATGCCTCTTCAAATCTTTGATTTGTGAAGAGTTCACGATTATAACAATGCATTGAAGGTGAGTAATACCTTGCCCCACTATCACCTACTCCACAAATTCTGTTAATCAGGGCCTCATTAAATTCAAAATCCACTTGGGATACCCTTGATGAATACCATTGAACTACATCATCTCCTACAAGTTCTGTTCTTTCTTCTTTGAGGTTTGCGTAGAATTCATATATAAGGGTAGGATAGAACTCTTCATCAATAATTAGCAGACTACTCCAGCCAATTTCACTAAAAAATGATAGAACATTATCCATATTTGATAATTTATCAAAATTCACTTTATTCCCAGGGATAATCTTTCTGCTTTTCTTGTTCCATTCATCAAACTCATGAGCAGACTTGATTGAAACAAACCTGTCAACTCCAGTCAATGTTTGAGGAATTCAAACTCTTCTTGGTTGGTTGATGATTGAGTCTCCATCTCCTTCCTTGGCTTTTCCTTTCCCCTTTTCAACATTTGGCTTCTTTGTCCTCACCATGATGTTGTTGCTTAAAAGTAGTTACTTTTAGAATGTATCTAGGTTTTGGAATTCAAAAAATGAAGGCAAATCGAAGTAAAAATGGTGAAATCTTTGAGAAATTTTGATTCGGACGCGGATGGGTGTGAATGGCTTTGAAATGGGAGAGAAATTCGTAAGTTGAAATGTCAAGAAAACGGTTTGATTTTCATTTAAATCGTTGCATTCGTAAAATTTGGACGATCGATTTTTCAGGTTTGCATCCGAATTTTTGATCAAAAGTCTCTGTTTCTTCAACTCAGAAAATTTCGGGCCACAGAATTTTCTGTAGTGCGTCCGAATTCTACGTCCGAAAATTTCCTATTTTCACCAAACTTCAACACACACATTAGTAATTGAATTTTGAGATTCCTAAGAGTCTTCTTAGGTGATTAAACCTTTCCTCAGCCAAAGGCTTTGTAAGTATATTAGCAATTTGATCATTTGTATTTATATATTCTAAGCATATATCTCTCTTGATCACATGATCACGAATGAAATGATGTTTAATTTCTATATGCTTAGTCCTAGAATGTTGAATGGGATTTATGCTCAAGTTGATAGCACTAGTATTATCACATAGTATAGGCACATAGTTGAATTTAAGGCCATAATCAAGTAAAGTATGTTGCATCCACAATAATTGAGCACAACAACTAACCGCAGCTATATATTCAGCTTCAACAGTCGATAAACACACAAACTTGTTTTTTACTATACCAAGACACAAGACAACTACCAAGAAATTGACAATGACCACTTGTACTCTTACGTTCAACTTGGCATCCAGCATGGTCAGTATCTGAATATCCGATAAGTTCCAAAGATAAAGATTTTGAAAACCAAAAGCCATAGTCATATGTATAAATCAAATAACGAAAGATGCGTTTGACAAAAATTAGATGGGATTTTTTAGGACATGATTGAAATCTAGCACATAAGCACACAACAAACATAATATCTGGTCTACTAGCTGTGAGATAGAGTAAACTTCCAATCATACCTCTATATGACTTCTCATCAACATTTTTACCTTTTTCATCTTTACCAAGTTTAGTTGATGAGCTCATTGGAGTACCTATCCCTTTTGCTTGATCCATTCCAAATCTTTTCAAAAGCTCCTTGGTATACTTTGCTTGATTTATGAAGACTCCATCCTTAGTTTGCTTAATTTGCAACCTAAGAAAGAAATTTAGTTCTCCTATCATGCTCATTTCAAATTCATTTTGCATTGTTTTGGCAAATTCTTCACAAAGAGATATGTTAGTAGCACCAAAAATGATATCATCAACATAAATTTGCGCAAGTAAAATATCATTATTACTAGATGTTTTTATAAAAAGTGTTGTCTACTTTTCCTTTTGTAAATCCTTTTGAAAGAAGAAATCCACTTAATCTTTCATACCAAGCTCTTGGGGCTTGTTTTAATCCATATAGAGCCTTGGTTAACTTAAAAACATGATTAGAAAACTTTTCATGAACAAAACCAGGAGGTTATTCTACATAAACCTCTTCTTCAATAAAACCATTTAGAAAAGCACTTTTGACATCCATTTGAAATAGCTTAAATCCTTTAAAACAAGCAAAAGCCAAAAGTATTCTTATGGATTCCAATATGGCTACTGGAGCAAAAGTCTCATCATAATCAATGCCTTCTTCTTGGTTGAAGCCTTGAGCAACAAGTCTAGCCTTATTTCTAACAACTTCTTCTAGTTCATTTAATTTGTTCCTAAAAACCCATTTTGTACCAATAATGGAATGATCATGAGGTCTTGGAACAAGAGTCCAAACCTTATTTCTTTCAAACTGATTTAACTCTTCTTTCATGGCAATAATCCAGAAATTATCACACAATGCATCATCAATATTTTTAGGTTCAATGTGAGATAAAAGGGCAAAATTATCAATAAAGTACCTGATGCGAACCCTAAGTATAGAAACCTAGAACCCAACAACAAACTTCCACAAATGCCCAAGGATGTGTGAAAAAGGCTTCAACAACCCTTAACCCGTTGGATATATAACCCAAGAACCAAAGGTATAAACAAAAACCCTAAACCCGTTATCAATAAAGATAAGAACTTAAGGTATAATTCAAATGAATGAACTTCGCAAGTCGAATAACTTGATAAGTTCAAGAAGTTCTTTCAAGAACCAAAGAGAGAATGTATTCTCACAAAAATATTAATAACATCATGTTTTTCCCCTTTTTCTAAAAAGATCATATATAAATAGACATCTGAAAACCCTAACCTAATTGCTTTTGGATTTAGAGTTGGTGGCTGAAACACAAGTCCTTAATGGGCTTGGATTTGCAGCTAATTAAATCCAACTAAGGACTAAAATACAAAGATAGATTTGGGCTTCAATAATTAAAAGTTCTTAGCCCAAACAAACTTAAAAACTAATTAAAAGACTCCTAAAATTTAGGAAATTTCGTCCAAGCCTTAGGCTGAATTTTTTAGCCCGTCAATTTGCTATCTTGGACATCAATTTGGCTGCCCAATGGACTCCAAAGTAGTTGGACAGCTTGCTTGTAGTAAATTAATGATTGTTGATCCATCTCATACAAAATATAGCCTTGAAAAACTCATTTGTTATTGGACTAGTTGACATCTTCAATGGATCTTGATCACTTAAGTTTGTCGCCTCTTGAGTCTCATCATTCCCTCTTTCCTCGAATAGATTCGTCCTCGAATCTAGTCCAACATCATTAGAGCACGTAATAAGTTCAAAAGAGACAAACGCAAAAGAAAATTTGGCTTAATAAGTGCATGTATGGGAAGGGACGTACATAATTGGATCCCAGCAATATGCAACCTTTTGAGCAAAGAATCTCATATAAAAATGAAACATTTTAACACATATCAAGGGAATAGCTTGCATGCTTTTCAACCAAGGCTCTTCACAGCATTGCAACAAAAGTAACTTATACAAAAGTTCTGTTCCCTTCATCGCATAAGCCATCTCATTAAAATAGAAGGAACGAATTGATTCAAGAAATGGGTTTTTAAACGGTAAATGGAAACAAAAACTTCCTTCAAGCACATGCATATATTTAAATTCATGAAGTATGCAAGTAGCAAATCCCAACATATCAATCCCATCGCAAACTTCATAAGTTCTTAGCATTTTAAACATCTCTTTGAAGGGTAAATGGTATTTCCAAAGCCTTTCGCAACAAAAATCTCCATTACCAAGCAAGGAATAATCATTAGCAAGACCATGCAAAATGTAGTTCTTCAACATTCCCGCCATATTTTTTCCAAAATCACACAAAGTTATTTGTTCAAAATATGCAACGATTCTAAATTACAAAATATCTCAAGATATGAAATAGGTGTGTGACCATTCTGAAGCAACATAAGCTCTTTACATAAGTTGTTCAACAAGAAATCATGCATATTTCCTAGAATTCTCTCCATATCAAAATTTCTACACATGTTTATCACATGATCATCTTCAACTAATGCGGTATATGTAGAGCTATTAAAATCAAGAGAACTTCTATGATCATTCAAGCACTTTTGCAAATGATTCCTATAAACAAAAGAAACATCATTTAAGCAAGTAAAATCAAGAGTCATAAGACAATTCAAAAGATAATAGCAAGTAGTTAAGAACAATTTATCCTCCTTAAAGAAAAATTCAAAGCACGGACTACGAAAATAAGGAAAGAAGCTTATTGGTTGTTTTATGATTTTCATGCCAAGCTTTCCTTCTATCATCTTACTTGAAGCTCCAAAATCCTGCACACATGAATAAATACTAGGCAGAAAGTGAGTTAGTTTGTTAGAAAATAAGCTCAACTCTTCACTTGAAATTGAGTTCATAAGTGGCTTTAGAATGAAAGTACTAACACACTCTCTTTCTTTTTCAAGTTCACTCATGTTTTTTTCATCTCTTTTCTCAAGAATCTTCAAGCTCAACTTTTCTCTTGTGCACTCTTTTTCTTTTCCCTCATAGTTACTCTCATTTTGTTGAAGCTCACACTCTCTACACTCCTTTCTTTCAAGCTCATGGTCCCTCTTTTCTTTTATTTTCTCAACATCCTCACTTTTCTCGACCAAAGTAGGACAAACTTCTTGTTTGCAATTATTCACTTCATTAGCTTCACATTCAACTTTTTCATCCTTCTTTGATGGTTCTTCAATAACTTCATTGTCCTTTTGAGGTTCTAAAGTTTCCACCTTGCTTTCCTTTGCAAGTGGTATAGTAGCTCTACTCTCACTCTTGTTCTTCTTTCTTTGCTCTATTCTCTTTAAATATTCAAAATGCTTGACTCCAAAATCCAACCTCATCACTTCCTTTAACTCACCCCATGACTTAGTGGATTTTCCCCCCTTCTTCTTTCTAGATTCCTTATGCATATCCCACCACGTAATGGCAAAGTGAGTAAAAGATCCCACAACTAACCTTAGCTTTTCCTCCTCCGTCAAGTTGTAACATGTAAAGACTATATCCACTCTCCTTTCCCATTCCAAGGAGGGTTTTGGTTCAAATTTTCCTTCAAAACAAGGTAAGTGCAACTTGCAATAGCTAGCACTACTCTTTCCCTTTCCATAAACCTCATAACCCTTCCATTCTTCTCTACCATTTCCATTCTTTCCTTCATGATGATTTTTCCTTCTACCTCCACCATCATAAATCCCAATATACTTAGTATTCCTCATTCCTTCATCTACCTTGAACCCTCATAACACTTCTCCTCATGTTCAACTCGTGAAGCTCTCCTTGCAACTCGAGATACATTGGGAGCTACAATGGGATTTCTTCTTAGTTGGCCTCTCGACATGCTGGCTAAGATTTGCTCGCGGCCATTCAATTGATCTTTAATATCCTCCATCGTCGTGTGTAGCCTTCGAAATTGTTGTTGCATGGCCTGCATGAAAAAAGACTCTTGGGCACTAGAAGAACTTTCCAATTGTTCCTTGGAAGCCATCAGGTATGCTGCAACTTTAAAGATTAGTAGAAAATAGTCCTCACTTTCTCTCGTATATTTCTCTATTTTAGGCTTTTTCTTATAATGATCTAAAATTCAGCCTTTACCACTCAACAAACTCTCTTTTAGTTCTTTGAGAACTAATCAATCAAATCAAGTAGTCAAGTTTGTAGCAATTCAACAACCGAATAGTGTAGATCAAATTATGGAAGTCAAAGAAAGTAAAAGGAACTAAACTATACTAGGAAGAAATTAGAATTTAGTCAATTAGAGCTCCTACTTACTAAAAAGAATAAAAGAAATCAAAATAGGAAACAACATGTTTTTGCTTTCCTAAAAGGAATTAGGAAGAAATCAGAATAGGAAACAACTCTTTGCATTCCTAAAAGGAATTAGGAAGAAATCAGAATAGGAAACAACCTTTTTTTTTTTGGCTTTCCTAAGAAGAATTAGGAAACCCTAAGAGAATCTTTAGGAGTGGTGCCCAATCTTTCTGACTCTAGGAATCTTTCTTCCTTTTCTTCTCCAACTGACCTTCTTCTGTGGTCTTTTTTTTTTGGACGCTTTTTTTTGGACGTTTTTTTTTTTGTAACTCATAAAAGGCACAACTCTGACACCAAGAACACAAAAAAAGAATAGAACTTTTGATAAGGTAGGCTGACTAGAGAGAGACACGGATGACAACAAGATCAACAACGAAAATCAAAGAAAGGAAAACGAAAAGATAGTAAAAACCTGATTCACAGCCTTCGCTCTGATACCAAGATGATGCGAACCCTAAGTATAGAAACCTAGAACCCAACAACAAACTTCCACAAATGCCCAAGGATGTGTGAAAAAGGCTTCAAGAACCCTTAACCCGTTGGATATATAACCTAAGAACCAAAGGTATAAACAAAAACCCTAAACCCGTTATCAATAAAGATAAGAACTTAAGGTATAATGCAAATGAATGAACTTCGCAAGTCGAATAACTTGATAAGTTCAAGAAGTTCTTTCAAGAACCAAAGAGAGAATGTATTCTCACAAAAATATTAATAACATCATGTTTTTCCCCTTTTTCTAAAAAGATCATATATAAATAGACATCTGAAAACCCTAACCTAATTGCTTTTACATTTAGAGTTGGTGGCTGAAACACAAGTCCTTAATGGGCTTGGATTTGCAGCTAATTAAATCTAACTAAGGACTAAAATACAAAGATAGATTTGGGCTTCAATAATTAAATGTTCTTAGCCCAAACAAACTTAAAAACTAATTAAAAGACTCCTAAAATTTAGGAAATTTCGTCCAAGCCTTAGGCTGAATTTTTTAGCCCGTCAATTTGCTATCTTGGACATCAATTTGGCTGCCCAATGGACTCCAAAGTAGTTGGACAGCTTGCTTGTAGTAAATTAATGATTGTTGATCCATCTCATACAAAATATAGCCTTGAAAAACTCATTTGTTATTGGACTAGTTGACATCTTCAATGGATCTTGATCACTTAAGTTTGGCGCCTCTTGATTCTCATTAGTACCGCCTTGTTTTAACTCCTTGAGAGACATCACCAATGATTTGCTCCTTAGGATGGCCTCTTGCATATGTTAGATCCTTTGGAAACTCTTGATCATTGCTTGGTTGACCATCTTGTTCTTGCTCCATTATTTCTTCTTCTTTGGCATGTTTTTCCAATGTGGGTACTTGATGATGAGTTTGATTTTCAATCATTGAGGAACCTGCATCATCTTCATTTCTTCTTTCAAGGTAAATGTTAGATTCATCAAAGGTTACATGTATGGTTTCTTCAACACATAATATTCTTTTGTTATAAACTCTATATGCCTTTTTATTTGAAGAATAGCCAAGAAATACACCTTCATCTGATTTTCTATCAAACTTTCCTAGATTGTCACTAGTGTTTAAGATAAAGCATTTACAACCAAAAGCCTTAAAGTAGACAATTGAAGGATTTTTATCAAATAAGAGTTCAAAAGGTGTTTTTCTTATAAAAGGTCTTAATAAAACTCTATTCATTACATAGCAAGCAGTATTTACAGTTTCAACTCAAAAGTATTTTGGCAAATAATTTTCACATAACATAGATCTAGCCATCTCTTGTAGGGGTCCCTATTTTCCTTTTAACAACACCATTTTGTTGAGGTGTTTTGGCAGCTGAAAATTTATGAGTTATACCATACTCATCACAAAAACTTGTAAAGTCTTGATTACAAAACTCTCTTCCATTGTCACTTCTAATAGATATCAATTTATACTCAAGAGAGGTTTGAACCTTTTTGAAAAGTTTTGCAAATTCACGAAATGTTTCATCCTTTTGAGCTAAGAAAATCACCCAAGTAAATCTTGAAAAATCATCAACAATCACATAAGCATATCTTTTACCACCAAGACTAGTGGTCCTCATTAGTCCAAACAAGTCCATATGAACAAGTTCAAGAGGTTTTGAGGTAGAAACCATTTTCTTTGGTTTAAAAGATGTTTTAGATTGTTTTCCATATTGACAAGCATCACAAAGACGAGTTTTATCAAAATACATTTTGGATAATCCTCTAACTAGCTCTTGTGTGGAAAGATTATTCAATAAATCCATACTCACATGTTCTAATCTTCTATGCACAAAAATCCACCATTATCATGAATGGCAAGACATTTTATATCATTTGTGATAAGTTCATCAAGATACAACACATATACATTTCCAACTCTCTTAGCAATAAAGATGGTTTTGCTACTTGCACTATCAAGAATAGTACAAGTATCACATTTAAATTCTACTTTACATCCATTATCACATAGTTGACTAATGCTAAGTAAATTATACTTTAAACAATCAATAAGCAATACTTGTTTAATAAGAGGAAAGGAACCTTTACCAATGTTACCTATTCCAAGTATTTTTCCTCTCTTCTTATCACCAAATGTGACAAAGCCTTCACTTGTTGCTTGAAGCTCACTAATGAGAGAGGCATTTCCTGTCATGTGTCTTGAACAACCACTGTCAAGAAACCATTTTGTGGCACTTGATCTTGAAGCAAAGCGAACCTATACCAAATTTGAGAAAGTGATTTTTGGTACCCATATTTTCTTGAGTCCAAGGGGGTTAGTGAAAGTTCTTTTAATTTTCCAAACAGTTTTAACACCATTTGCTATTTTTCTCTTTACATAACATTTAGATACTTTATGTCCATGCTTGCCACAATATGTACAACAACTATGAGACCTAGTGTTAGAAGTTTCTTTAACAAAAAAGTTTTTATATTTTGGAGCATAACTATCATGAGTGTAATCAAGACCATGTTTAACATATGCAGATCTTTGATAACCAAGTAATTTATTTAAATTTTCTCTTCCATTTGTAAATTTTTCAATGCACAATGTAAGATCATTAACTTTCTTTTTCAAAATTTCATGATCATTTAGCATGGTTTCAAGAGAGTTAACTTTATGTTTTGTATGGTTGCATTTAAAACTTCTTTTTCAATGTTTAGACAATTAATAGTCTCAAGAAGTTTCCCATTTTCAACACATAATTTTGAATTCTCATTTGATAAATCATTAATTTTGAATTTCATTTCTTTATTCCTTTTAGAAGCCTCTTTTAATTCTTCATACATTTCTACAAGTAATTCACTAGGATCAACATCATCATCAAAAAAATTAGAAATGGAAGGAGAAGATTGTACCTCATCATCAATTGCCATAAAACATATGTTGGCCTTTCCTTCACTATCATCTTCACTTTCTTGTTGATCCCATGTTCCAGCTGGTCCTTTTCCTTTCTTGGCAGATTTCTTTTTGTTCTTGTTGTCTCTTTCCCTTTCCAAAACCTTGGGACAATCAGCAACAAGATGTTTGGTGCTCTTGCATTGAAAACATTGAGGTTTGAAGGATGAAGACTGTCCACTCTTCTTGGTTGGCTTTCTTCCTTTCTTGAGAAATTCCTTTTTGTAGAATCTTTTAAATTTTCTAACAGCCATGGCAATCTCCCCTTCTCCACTGTTTCCATCTTCTTCTTCACTTGATGATTTTTCTTGTTCACTCAAGTGATTTGAAGTTTTGAGCACAACTCCTTTTCTTCCTTTTTCTTCATCTTCTTTGTCATTTAATCTCTTCATCTTCATCTCATGCGGGAGGAGTGATCCAATGAGCTCTTCAAGTGGAAGAATTTTCAAATCCTTTGATTCCTCAATTGCAAGTGTCTTTAGTTGCCAAGATTTTGGTAAAGCATCCAATATCTTCCTATTTTGCTCTCCAATAGTATAGCTCTTTCCATAAGCTTTTAAGCCATTGAAAATGTTAGTAAACCTTGTAAACATAGCACTAACATGCTCACCTTGCTTCATGGTAAATAACTCATAGTCTCTTATTAGCATGGCAAGCTTTGACTCTTTAACTTGATTTGTACCTTCATGTGTTAGTTGGAGTAACCTCCACATATCATGAGCAGTATCACAACCACTAAGTCTATTATATTCAGTTACATCTAATGCACAACTTAAGATGTTCATGGCCTGATAATTTAATGTCATTTTCTTTGAATCATGCTCATCAAATTCGTCAGTAGACTTTGGTTCTAAGGTGAGAATTTTTTTATTTCAAATCCAAACTGTAATAAATTTAATATAATGAAAGTTTAAAGTTAAATAAATCTTTCATAAGGCTGTGCAAACATTATGGAAGAGATTAAACCAGTTTTCAAAACACTTTGAACAACAGAAAAGCATTTTTGTCAAGAAAATCTTGATGCATCCGAATTTGTTGACTGCATCCGAATTTTAAGTCCAAAATGTTAGCCCTAAGGGCAAATTATGTAGTTTTTGATTAATGACAAATATTGATGAGGACTAATATGCTTATATATTGTGTGATAGGATTGGTAAACTAAGAAGTATAAAGTCTCATTGCCTTCAAGCCAAAGTGCAAGAACAACTTCAATAAGCCAAAGTGATTGAAGTTTGAAGAAGGTTGTTCAAAGATGATCTAAAGGCATTGAAGACTTGAAGTGTAGGGTATATATGCTAAATAGGTAAATCTCTATGTAAACTCTACACTTGTGTGTCTTGGAATCTATTGAATGCATAAGAGAGCATAAAACTAGTTTTCTTAATCTTAAATGGCTTTGAATGAACTTTTTAATAAATGTGTTTTTATATCTTAAAAGATTTTGAGTAAAGTTTGCATGATCAAAGAAATATGATTATGGTTTTCAAGCTTATATATGTCTAAATAACTTATCTATACATACAAAATATTTTCAAACTTATTGAAGTTAAATCTTAAATGATTTTACAAAGTTTGAAAGTTGTTAGCCCTAAGGGCAAATCATGTAGTTATGATTAGTTTTGAATAATGGCAAACATTGATGAGAACTAATGTACTTGTATGTTGATTGATAGGATTGATAGATTGAGAAGCATGAAGTCTTATTCCCTTGGAGTCACAATGCAAGAACAACTCAACTATGCCAAATATGATTAAAGATTGAAGAGTATGTTCAAGATGATTGAAGGTATTGAAGACCTAGAGTGTAGAGTTCTTATACTAAATAGGTATATTTTTCTGTAAACTCTACACTTGTATATCTTGGAATCAGTTGAATGCATGAGAGAGCACAAAACTTATTTTTGAAATGGTTTTCAATAAACTTTGTAATAACAAGTATATTTTTGAAATTTCAAATGATCTTAAGAAGATTTTGTATGATCAAAATGTTTTGGCAACGGTTTTTGTGTTTAAATGTGCCTAAATGATGTGTCCATTCATGCAAAACATTTTCAATGTTATTAATAATGGTTTTCAAAAGATTTGACTAAATTTGATAAGTTTACTCATCCAAACTTTGGAAATGGTTACTGTGCTTCCAGAGAAGTTCGGACGCAAGTTCGGACGCATGGAAAAAAGTTCGGATGTCCAAACCTTCTCTGTTAAGCATGGTTACTGTTTTTCCAGATAAATTTGGATGAATGTTCGGATGCATAAGGAAAAGTTCGGACGTCCGAACTTTTTCAAACAGCTTGGCACAGTAAAGTTTGGACGCAAGTTTGGACGCATGGCAGAAAGTTCGGACGTCCGAACTTCTCTGAAACTAGCCGTTACTAGTCGTTTTATAACTGTTGCATTTGAATTTTCACATCTATAAAAGCTATAAACTTCAGATTTTTTATAAGTTTTGAATCCTTGTGAACTATAAACATTCCAAAGCCTTTAGCAAACATTTTAAGCTCTCTTTTGTCTTGTGCTTTCAATTGATCATTCAAGATTCCAAAGACAACAAAGTGTGAAGGTGCAACATTGTGTAAACATCTACCAACAAGTGGTAACATCTACACATTCTTCCTTCCCTATTAAACTGTGTTTTTCTACTAACTCATTGCAATGTTATCTTGTGAAATAAAATCCTTTTGATAAGGGTGAGCCATAGACTAGATTAATCAAGGTTGTGGTGTAAAACCTGTGAGTGGGTGAGCCTTGGATTAGATTGGTCTTTAGGTTGTCTTTAGATTTAAAATCCTTGTGAAAGGGTGAACCTTGTTTGTATAATTACTAAAAGAGGTTGTGAGTGTAAAACCATTGTGTGGTGAGCCTCTAGTGTAATTTGTAGACTTGAACTTATAGTAGATTGTTTGAAATCCTTAAGTGTAGGCTTAAAATAGTGGACGTAGATCTTGAAGAGATCGAACCACTATAAATTGCTTGTGTTCCTTGCCCTTATATTGCTCTACTTCTTTGCTATTAATTGCCTTACTCTTCTATTGAACCAAGCACATGCAATCTATTTTTTTGCTAAGACTTATAAAAGGACTGTGTTTGTGAAAAATTAGCCAAATACCTAATTCACCCCCCTCTTAGGTATTTAAATTGGTATCAGAGCAAGGACTTCTTGTGTGGTTTTACAACCTAGAAGTTAAAGATCTTATGGCTAATATTTCAAACTTACCTTACCTAGAAGGGTCGTCCACAAATAGACCACCTTTGTTTGATGGAACAAACTATACCTTTTGAAAATCTAGAGTTAAGATATATATTTGTTCTATCAATTTTGATTTGTGGAATATTGTTGAAAAAGGTCCTTATGTTCCTATGAAAATGAGAGCTGATGAAGTGACCTTAGAACCAAAGTCTAAGGACGAATTTGATGAATATGATTCAAAGAAAATGACATTGAATTATCAGGCCATGAATATATTAAGTTGTGCTTTAGATGTAACTGAATAAAATAGAGTTAGTGGTTGTGATACTGCTCATGATATGTGGAGATTACTCCAAATAACTCATGAGGGTACAAACCAAGTTAAAGAATCTGAACTTGCCATGCTTGTTAGAGACTATGAACTTTTTACCATGAAACAAGGTGAGAATATTGGTGATATGTTTACAAGGTTTACTAACATTTTCAATGGCTTAAAAGCTTATGGAAAGAGCTATACTATTGGAGAGCAAAACAGGAAGATTTTGGATGCTTTACCCAAAATCTTGGCAGCCAAAGACACTCGCTATTGAGGAATCCAAGGACTTAAAAACTCTCCCGCTTGAAGAGCTTAGTGGATCTCTGCTCACACATGAAATGAAGATGAAAAGATTAAATGACAAAGAAGATGAAGAAAAGGGAAGAAAAGGAGTTGTACTCAAGACTTCAAATCACTTGAGTGAACAAGAAGAATCTTCAAGTGAAGACGAAGATGGTAACAGTGGAGAAGAGGAAATTGCCATGGCAGTTAGGAAATTCAAGAGATTCTACAAAAAGGAGTTCCTCAAGAAAGGAAGAAAGCCAACCAAGAAAAGTGGATAGTCTTCATCCTTCAAACCCCAATGCTTTGAATGCAAGAGCACAAAACATCTTGTTGCTGATTGTCCCAAAGTTTTGGAAAGGGAAAGAGACAGCAAGAACAAAAAGAAATTTGCCAAGAAAGGAAAAGGACTGGCTGGAATGTGGGATCAACAAGAAAGTGAAGATGACAGTGAAGGAAATGCCAACATATGCTTTATGGCAATTGATGATGAGGTACAATCTTCTGCCTCTATTTCTAATCTTTATGATGATGTTGATCCTAGGGAATTACTTATAGAAATGTATGAAGAATTGAAAAAGGCTTCAAAAAGAAATAAAAAATGAAATCCAAAATCAATGATTTATCAAATGAGAATTCAAAATTATGTGTTGAAAATGGTAAACTTCTTGAAACCATTAATTGTCTTAACATTGAAAAAGTAGTTTTAAATGCAACCATACAAAACATATCTTTTGAAAACAAAGAGCTTTGCATAAAAGTTGTTTCTCTTGAAAAAATGCTTGGTGATCATGAGATTTTAAAAAGGAAAGTTAATGATCTTACATCATGTATTGAAAAAATTACAAATGGAAGAGAAAATTTAAATAAATTACTTGGTTATCAAAGATACTCATTTGCAAAACATGGTCTTGGTTTTACTCACGATGGCTATGTTCCAAAGTATAAAAACTCTTTTGCTAAAGAAACTTTTAATTCTAGGCCTCATATTTGTTGTACATATTGTGGCAAGCATGGACACAAAGTTTCCAAATGTTTTGTAAAACTAAAGATAGAAAATGGTGTTAAGACCATTTGGAAAGTCAAAGGAACTTTCACTAACCCCCTTGGACCCAAGAAAATATGGGTACCAAAAATCACTCTTTCCAATTTGGTGTAGGTTCAATTTGCTTCTAGATCAAGTGCCACAAAATGGTTCCTTGACAGTGGGTATTCAAGACATATGACTAGAAATGCTTCACTTGTTAGTGAGCTTCAAGCAACAAGTGAAGGCTTTGTCACATTTGGTGACAAGAAGAAAGGAAAAATACTTGTAATATTTTACTTAGCATAAGTCAATTACTCATTCCTGGCTTGAAGTATAATTTACTTAGCATGAGTCAATTATGTGACAATGGATGTAAAGTAGAATTCAAATGTGACACTTGTACTGTTCTTGATAGTGCAAGTAGCAAAACAATATTTCTTGCAAAAAGAGTTGGCAATGTATATGTGTTATATCTTGATGAACTGATTACAAATGATATCAAATGTCTTGCCATTCATGATAATGATGGATTTTTGTGGCATAGAAGATTAGGACATGTAAGAATGGATTTATTCAATAAACTTTCTACACAAGAGCTAGTTAGAGGATTACCCAAAATGCATTTTGATAAAACCCGTCTTTGTGATGCTTGTCAATATGGGAAACAATCAAAAACATCTTTTAAACCAAAGAAAATGGTTTCTACTTCAAAACCTCTTGAACTAGTTCACATAGACTTATTTGGACCAATGAGGACCACTAGTCTTGGAGGTAAACAATATGCTTATGTGAGTTTTGATGATTTTTCAAGATTTCTTGGGTGCTCTTCTTAGCTCAAAAGGATGAAACATTTCATGAATTTGCAAAACTTTTCAAAAAGATTCAAACATCTCTTGAATATAAACTGATTTCTATTAGAAGTGACAATGGAAGAGAATTTTGCAATCAAGAATTTACAAAATTTTGTGATGAATATGGTATTACTCACAATTTCTCAGCTGCTAAAACACCTCAACAAAATGGTATTGTTGAAAGGAAAAATAGAACTTTACAAGAGATGGCTAGATCAATGCTTTGTGAAAATTCCTTGCCGAAATACTTTTGGGCTGAAGCTGTAAATACCGCTTGCTATGTAATGAATAGAGTTTTATTAAGACATTTCATAAGAAAAACACCTTTTGAACTTCTATTCAATAGAACTCCTTCAATTGTTTATTTTAAGGTTTTTGGCTGTAAGTGCTTCATCTTAAACACTAGTGATAATCTAGGAAAATTTGATAGAAAATCAGATAAAGGAGTATTTCTTGGCTATTCATCAAATAAAAAGGCATATAGGAATTATAACAAAAGAACATTATGTGTTGAAGAAACTATACATGTAACTTTTGATGAATCTAACATTTATCTTCAAAGAAGAAATGAAGATGATGCAGGTTCCTCAATGATTGAAAATCAAACTCATCATCAAGTACCCACATTGTAAGAACATGCCAAAGAAGAAGAAATAATAGAGCAAAGACAGGATGGTCAACCTAGCAATGATCAAGAGCTTCCAAAGGATCTAACAGATGCAAGAGGTCATCCTAAGGAGAAAATCATTGGTGATGTCTCCCAAGGAGTTAAAACAAGGCGGTACTTTATTGATAATTTTGCCCTCTTATCTCATATTGAACCTAAAAATATTGATGATGCATTGTGTGACGGTTTTGGATTGTTACAATGCAAGAGGAGTTAAATCAGTTTCAAAGAAATAAAGTTTGGACTCTTGTCCCTAGACCTAATAATCATTCAATTATTGGTACAAAATGGGTTATTAGAAATAAATTAAATGAACTAGGAGAAGTTGTTAGAAATAAAGCCAGACTTGTTGCTCAAGGCTTCAACCAAGAAGAAGGCATTGATTATGATGAGACTTTTGCTCATGTAGCTAGATTAGAATCTATAAGAATAATTTTGGCTTTTGATTGTTTTAAAGGTTTTAAACTATTTCAAATGGATGTCAAAAGTGCTTTTCTAAATGGTTTCATTGAAGAAGAGGTTTATGTAGAACAACCTCCTGGTTTTATACATGAAAAGTTTCCTAATCATGTTTTAAGTTAACCAAAGCTCTATATGGATTGAAACAAGCCCCAAGAGCTTGGTATGAAAGATTGAGTGGATTTCTTCTTTCAAAAGGATTTGCAAAAGGAAAAGTGGACACAACTCTTTTTATAAAAACATCTAGTAATAATGATATTTTACTTGTGCAAATTTATGTTGATGATATTATTTTTGGTGCCACTAACACATCTCTTTGTGAAGAATTTGTCAAATCTATGCAAAATGAATTTGAAATGAGTATGATGGGAGAACTGAATTTCTTTCTTGGGCTACAAATTAAGCAAACCAAGGATGGAGTCTTCATAAATCAAGTAAAGTATACCAAGGAGGTTTTGAAAAGATTTGGAATGGATCAAGCAAAAGGGATAGGTACTCCAATGAGTTCATCAACTAAACTTAATAAAGATGAAAAAGGTAAAAATGTTGATGAGAAATTATATAGAGGTATGATCGGAAGCTTACTCTATCTCACAACAAGTAGACCTGATATTATGTTTGCTGTGTGCTTATGTGCTAGATTTCAATCATGTCCTAAAGAATCTCATTTAATTTCTGTCAAACATATTTTTCGTTATTTGATTGATACACATGACTATGATCTTTGGTTTTCAAAATCTTCATCTTTTGATCTTATTGGATATTCGGATGCTGATTATGCTGGATGCAAAGTTGAACAAAAAAGTACAAGTGGTCATTGTCAATTTCTTGGTAGTTGTCTTGTGTCTTGGTATAGTAAAAAATAAGCTTGTGTGTCTTTGTCTACTGCTGAAGCTGAATACATTGCAGCTGGTAGTTGTTGTGCTTAACTATTATGGATGCAACATACACTACTTGATTATGGTCTTAAATTTAATTGTGTACCAATACTATGTGATAATACTAGTGCTATCAATTTGAGCATAAATCCCATTCAACATTCTAGGACAAAGCATATAGAAATCAAGCATCATTTTATTCGTGATCATGTTGCTAAAAGAGACATATGCTTAGAGTATATAAATACAAATGATCAAATTGCTGATACATTCACAAAGCCTTTGGCTGAAGAAAGGTATAACTATCTAAGAAGGCTTTTAAGAATTTCAAAATTCAATTTCTAATATGTTTGTTTAAGTGTGACAAAAGCAGGGAAAAATTTTTGATGCATTGAGTGAAAATGTAACGTCCAAACTTTGAAAGAAAATCCTGGACAGAAAAGTTCGGACGCATAACAAAAAGAGAAACAGAGAAGTTCCGACGCACGTTCGGACGTAGACCAAAAATTTTGGTCGTCCGAACTTTGCGGTTATAACGGTTTTTAAGAAACTGAACTAGCCGTTACTCACATAATTTATCATCCGAACTCTCTCCTTTTCAAAATTTCTCTCTACCACTCACGTCCAAACATAAATCCCTCTGTGATTTCACCATTTTCACATCAAAATACCTGGATTTTTGAATTCCCAGCCCTACACACCTCTCAAATCTCGCTACTTTTCTGTTAGAAGATCAAAATGGTGAGAACTAAAGGAGCAAATGTTGAAAAAGGAAAGGGAAATCAAAGGCTAGTGAAGGAGGACGAATTATCAATGAACCAAGGAGAATTAGGGTTCCTCAATTATCATCTGGAGCCTGACAAGTTTATCTCAATCAAAGCTGCATCAGAATTTGTAGATATAAAATCCTTTGGTAGGGTGAACCTTGTTTACAGAATTGCTAAAGAGGTTGTGAGTGTAAAACCATTGTGTGGTGAGCCTCTTATGTAATTTGTGAACTTGAGTATATAGTAGTGGAAGTAGATCTTGCAGAGATCGAACCACTATAAATTGTTTGTGCTCATTGCTCTTACATTGTTTAACAGTTTTGCTATTAACTGTTTAATTCTCTTATTGAACCAAGCTCACACAATCTGTTGTTGCTTAGAATTATAAAAGGACTTTATTTGCAAAAATTAGCCAAATACCTAATTCACCCCCCCCCCCCAAATTGAAATCAAAGCAAGGACTTCTTGTGTGGTTTTACAACCTAGAAGTTAAAGATCTTATGGCTAATATTTCAAACTTACCTTACCTAGAAGGGTCTTCCACAAATAGACCACCTTTGTTTGATGGAACAAACAATACCTTTTGGAAATCTATACCTTTCAATGACTTAAAAGCTTATGGAAAGAGCTATACTATTGGAGAGCAAAACAGGAAGATATTGGATGCTTTACCAAAATCTTAGCAAACCAACGACACTTGCAATTTAGGAATCAAAGGATTTGAAAACTCTTCCACTTGAAGAGCTGATTGGATCACTCCTCACGCATGAGATGAAGATGAAGAGACTAAATGACAAAGAAGATGAAGAAAAAGGAAGAAAAGGAGTTGTGCTCAAAACTTCAAATCACATGAGTGAACAAGAAAAATCATCAAGTGAAGAAGAAGATGGAAACAGTGGAGAAGAGGAGATTGCCATGGCTGTTAGGAAATTCAAAAGATTCTACAAGAAGGAGTTTCTCAAGAAAGGAAGAAAGCCAACCAAGAAAAGTGGACAGTCTTCATCCTTCAAATCTCAATGTTTTGAATGCAAGAGTACAGAACATCTTATTGCTGATTGTCCCAAAGTTTTGGAAAGGGAAAGAGACAGCAAGAACAAAAAGAAATTTGCCAAGAAAGGAAAAGGACTGGCTGGAACGTGGGATCAACAAGAAAGTGAAGATGACAGTGAAGGAAATGCCAACATATGCTTTATGGCAATTGATGATGAGGTACAATCTTCTCCTTCCATTTTCTAATATCTATGATGATGATATTGATCCTAGTGAATTACTTGTAGAATTGTATGAAGAATTAAAAAAAGATTCTAAAAGAAATAAAGAAATGAAATTCAAAATTAGTGATTTATCAAATCAGAATTCAAAATTATGTATTGAAAATGGGAAACTTCTTGAGACCATTAATTGTCTGAACAGTGAAAAAGAATTTTTAAATGCAACCATACAAAACATACCTTTTGAAAATAAAGAGCTTTGCATAAAAGTTGTTTCTCTTGAAGCAATGCTTAATGATCATGAGATTTTAAAAAGGAAATTTAATGATCTTACATCATGCATTGAAAAGTTTACAAATAGAAGAGAAAATTTAAATAAATTGCTTGCCTATCAAAGAACTTCATTTGCAAAACATGGTCTTGGTTATACTCATGATAGCTATGCTCCAAAATATAAAAACTATTTTGCTAAAGAAACTTTTAATTCTAGGCCTCATATTTGTTGTACATATTGTGGTAAGCATGGACTCAAGGTATCAAAATGTTTTGTAAAAAGAAAAATTGAAAATGGTGTTAAAACTGTTTGGAAAATTAAAGGAACTTTCACTAACCCCCAATGGATGCAATGTAGAATTCAAATGTGATACTTGTACTATTCTTGATAGTGCAAGTAGCAAAACCATCTTTATTGCTAAAAGAGTTGGAAACGTATATGTGTTATATCTTGATGAATTGATCACAAATGATATCAAATGTCTTGCCATTCATGATAATGATGGATTTTTGTGGCATAGAAGATTAGGACATGTAAGCATGGATTTATTGAATAAGCTTTCTACACAAGAGCTAGTTAGAGGATTACCCAAAATGCATTTTGATAAAACACGTATTTGTGATGCTTTTCAATATGTAAAACAATCAAAAACATCTTTTAAACCAAAGAAAATGGTCTCTACTTCAAAACCTCTTGAACTAGTTCATATGAACTTATTTGGACCAATGAGGACCATTAGTCTTGGTGGTAAAAGATATGCTTATGTGATTGTAGATGATTTTTCAAGATTTACTTGAGTGCTCTTCTTAGCTCAAAAGGATGAAACATTTCATGAATTTGCAAAACTTTTCAAAAAGGTTCAAACATCCCTTGAATATAAACTGATTTCTATTAGAAGTGACAATGGAAGAGAATTTTCCAATCAAGAGTTTACAAAATTTTGTGATGAATATGGTATTACTCACAATTTCTCAGCTGCTAAAACACCTCAACAAAATGGTGTTGTTGAAAGGAAAAATAGAACTTTACAAGAGATGGCTAGATCAGTGCTTTGTGAAAATTCCTTGCCAAAATACTTTTGGGTTGAAGCTGTAAATACTGCTTGCTATGTAATGAATAGAGTTTTATTAAGACCTTTCATAAGAAAAACACCTTTTGAACTTCTATTTAATAGAACTCCTTCAATTGTTTATTTTAAAGTGTTTGGTTGTAAATGTTTTATTTTAAATACCAATGATAATCTGGAAAATTTGATAGAAAATCAGATGAAGGAGTGTTTCTTGGCTATTCATCAAATAAAAAGGCATATAGAGTTTACAACAAAAGAACATTACGTGTTGAAGAAACCATACATGTAACTTTTGATGAATCTAACATTTATCTTCAAAGAAGAAATGAAGATGATGTAGGATCCTCAATGATTAAAAATCAAACTCATTATCAAGTACCCACATTTGAAGAACATGCCAAGGAAGAAGAAATAATGGAACAAGAAAAAGATGGTCAACCAAGCAATGATCAAGAGTTTCCACAGGATCTAACATATGCAAGAGGCCATCCTAAGGAGCAAATCATTGGTGATGTCTCCCAAGGAGTTAAAACAAGGCGGTACTTTATTGATAATTTTGCCCTTTTATCTCACATTGAACCTAAAAATATTGATGATGCATTGTGTGATAATTTCTGGATCATTACTATGGAAGAAGAGTTAAATCAGTTCGACAGAAACAAAGTTTGGACACTTGTTCGAAGACCTCATGATTATTCCATTATTGGTACAAAATGGGTTTTTTATAAACAAATTAAATGAATTAGGAGAAGTTGTTAGAAATAAGGCTAGACTTGTTGCTCAAGGCTTCAACCAAGAAGAAGGCATTGATTATGATGAAACTATTGCTCCAGTAGCCAAATTGGAATCTATAAGAATACTTTTGGCTTTTGCTTGTATTAAAGGTTTTAAACTATTTCAAATGGATGTCAAAAGTGCTTTTCTAAATGGTTTTATTGAAGAAAAGGTTTATGTAGAACAACCTCCTGGTTTTATTCATGAAAAAATTTCCAAATCATGTCTTTAAGTTAACCAAAGCTCTATATGCATTGAAACAAACCCCAAGAGCTTGGTATGAAAGGTTAAGTGGATTTCTTCTTTCAAAAGGTTTTGCAAAAGGAAAAGTGGACACAAGTATTTTTATAAAAACATTTACTAATAATGATATTTTACTTGTGCAAATTTATGTTGATGGTATTATTTTTGGTGCTACTAACATATCTTTTGGTGAAGACTTTGCCAAATCTATGCAAAATGAATTTGAAATGAGCATGATGGGAGAATTGAATTTCTTTCTTGGGCTGCAAATTAAGCAAACCAAGGATGGAGTCTTCATCAATCAAGCTAAGTATACCAAGGAGCTTTTGAAAAGATTTCGAATGGATCAAGCAAAAGGGATAGGTACTCCAACGAGTTCATCAACTAAACTTGACAAAGATGAAAAAGGTAAAAATGTGGATGAGAAGTCATATAGAGGTATGACTGGAAGTTTACTCTATCTCACAGCTAGTAGACCAGACTTTATGTTTGCTGTGGTCATTATCAATTTCTTGGTAGTTGTCTTGTGTCTTGGTATAGTAAAAAACAAGCTTGTGTGTCTTTGCCTACTACTGAAGCTGAGTACATTGCAGCTGGTAGTTGTTGTGCTTAACTATTATGGATGCAACATACACCACTTGATTATGGTCTTAAATTTAATTGTGTACCAATACTATGTGATAATACTAGTGCCATCAATTTGAGCATAAATCCTATTCAACACTGTAGAACAAAGCATATAGAGATTAAGCATCATTTTATTCGTGATCATGTTGCTAAAAGAGACATATGCTTAGAATATATAAATACAAATGACCAAATTGCTGATATATTCACAAAGCCTTTGGCTGAGGAAAGGTTTACTCATTTAAGAAGGCTCTTAGGAATCTCAAAATTCAATTACTAATGTGTTGATTTGAGTGTGACAAAAGCAGGAAAAAATTTGGTTGCAATTGAGTGAAAATGGATCGTCCAAGCTTTATCAGAAAATTCTGGACAGAAAAGTTCGGACGCATAATAGAAAGTTCGGACGTCCGAACTTTCTGAAACTGGAGAAACAGAGAAGTTCGGACGCATGTTCGGATGCAGACCAAAAAGTTTGGACGTCTAAACTTTGCGGTTACAGTGGTTTTTAAGAAACCGAACTAGCCGTTACTCACATTATTTATCATCCGAACTCTCTCCTTTTCAAAATTTCTCTCTACCCACTTGCGTCCAAACATAAATCCTTCTGTAATTTCACCATTTTCACATCAAAATACTTGGATTTTTGAATTCCTAGCCCTACACACCGCTCAAAACTCACTGCATTTTTGTTAGAAGATCAAAATGGTGAGAACTAAAGGAGCAAATGTTGAAAAAGGTAAAGGGAAAGCAAAGGTCAGTGAAGGAGAACGAATTCTCAATGAACCAAGGAGAATTAGGGTTCCTCAATCATCATCTGGAGCAGACAAGTTCATCTCAATCAAAGCTGCATCAGAATTTGAAGAATGGAACAAGAAATCAAGAAAAATCATCCCTGGAAAGAGGGTTGATTCTGAAAAGCTCACCAACATGGGTAATGTTCTATCCTTATTTGGTGATATTGGGTGGAGTAATCTGTTGGCTATAGATGAAGAGTATTATCCCTCTCTTGTATATGAATTTTATGCCAATCTAAAAGCGGAAAGAATAGAATATGAGGGAGAAGATGTTAATTAGTGGTATTCCTCTAGAGTCTCACAAATAGATTTTGAATTCAATGATGCACTGGTAAATAGAATTTGTGGAGTGAGTGATGTTGGAGCAAGATATTTTTCTTTGGGACAACACTGCTATGAACGAGAATTGTTTACAAATGCTAGATTTGAAGAAGCTTTCACCAATGGTAGAGAGTTTAGGACCATTAAGGAAAGGGAAGTTAAGGCTTTAGATGCAAGAGGAAGAGTTATGCATCATATGACTACAACAATGATAATTCCTAACTTTGGTCACAAAACATTTGTGGGGAACATTCATATGGTAATTATGCTTGCTTTGCATGAGCATAGGAGGTTGAATTTTGGATACATGGCATTGAAGCATATGATTGGGGTTAGAAAGACTGATAACAAGGCTTTACCATATGGAAGACTTCTGACAAGATTCTTCAAACATTTTCGGGTCAAATCTATACAAATGACTCTCTCAAAAGGATGCAATTGACTCTTGATAATGACGAAGTATGGAGAACTAGAAGAGAGACCTCTCCAAAGAGAGTTGAAGCTGAGAAAAGTGAGAAATTGAAGAAGAAGAAGAAGATGAGGCAGAAACATGGGCAAGGGAAATGAAAACCAAGAAAAGGCATTATTCAACAAGTGAGGGGGAGCAGCCTCCCTCCAAAAGAAGACTCTTTGAAGAAGAGCAAACTTCGCAATCACATCCTATTGCTGGGGAAGGTACTAGTGCTGAAGAGATTTCAAGAGAAAATAAAATTCAAGAAGCACTAAACAACCACATGAAAGAAATGGAGAAAATGTATAAATTCTTTGAAACATTTGCTCCTATGGTGCTTGGAAAACTGGACAGTTTGGAAAATAGAGTCAAGCACATTGAGGAAATACTGATAAGAAATCCTCAAAGTGGTGAAGGGCCTTCTAGAACTCAAGAGAAAAAGGATGATGAGCATGATGAAGATAACAAAAAAGGTGAAGAAGGCAGTGAAAGTAATGATGAAGATGATGATGATAATCAAGGGAATGGCAATGAGCAGGTCATGGAGTCTCAAGGAGGAGATCAAGGATTGCAGCAAGCTGGAATCAGTCAAGAAGGAAGTCAATTTGTAAGAGCTGAAATAGCAACCCCATCAAATCCAACATTTGGCCATGGAAGAGTCAAGCATGTTGCTGTCAAGAAGAAATCAAGAAAGTACTCTCCATCAATATCCAAAGACTAAGCATATCTTCACTCTCATTTCCATTTACTGCTTTTATGTATTCTGAACTTTTACTGGCATGTTTTATGCAAATATCTCTGTTTTTGCACTTTTAAGTTTCTATACTCTATCACTAGTGTAGTATGGCCTATGTAATAGCTTTAATGGTATGAAGCTCAATGATGAAACCTTAGAGTTGAGAGCTTCCTTTAGTCATTAATAGTCTCATTTTCATTTTCCCATTCTTGAATGATGACAAAAGGGGGAGAAAGAAGATGAGCTGTGAGTTCCAAAATTTGCAAAAATGTGAAATGTGTGTGCTTCTGCAATATATGTTATATGTGCAATATTTGTTTGGCATGTTTTGACTATATTTATACATTTGAAACTTAAACTAGAAAGAATTATAATATGTGAGGATAGAATTTATAAGTTCGGATGCATCCAAACTGTCTTGCCAAAACTGATTTTTCTGTTGTTCAAATTGTTTGAAAACTGTTTCAAATCCTTCTATCATTTTTGAACAACCTTAGGAAGGATTATTTTTCAAATATTACAGCCTTTATCTCACATATTTTAAAGTTTGGACTTAAAATTTAAAAGTTCGGATGCATTTTCTGAAATTCGGATGCATTTTCTGAATTTCAGATGCATCCATATTTTGTTGTCAAAAGGTGCTCCTTTGTTGTTCAAATTGATTCAAATATGTTTTAATCTCTTCTAATATGTTTGAACAACCTTAGAAAAGTTTATTTTCAAAAATTTCTGTTCTCATTTCACTTATTTTATTGTTTGGACTTGATATGTCAGATTTCGGATGGCTAGCACCACAAGTCCAAACTTGTTGAAAAATGAGCACAATCTAAGGGGGAGCATTGTTAAGCTTTTACAACCTTAAAACCTCTCTTAGAATTCTTTTTAAAATGCATAAATGCTATATCTTCTATCTTAGTTGGAAGGAAGGAGGTAAATGGAGGTTGGTTGGGCCATAGGCTCATATTGAGCCTTTTGTATGTCAAGTTGCTAAATTGGTTATTATTCATCATTGACATCAATGCTTCTTTGTACTACATTGTTTTAAATCCATCACAATTTGCATCAAAGTTTGTCATCATCAAAAAGGGAGAGATTGTTAGCCCTAAGGGCAAATCATGTTGTTATGATTAGTTTTGAATAATGGCAAACATTGACGAGAACTAATGTACTTGTATGTTGAGTGATAGGATTGAAAGATTGAGAAGCATGAAGTCTTATTGCATTGGAGCCACAATGCAAGAACAACTCAATTATGCCAAAAGTGATTGAAGATTGAAGAGTATGTTCAAGATGATTGAAGGCATTGAAGACTTATAGTGTAGGGTTCATATGCTAGATAGGTATATTTTTCTGTAAACTCTACACTTGTATGTCTTGGAATTAGTTGAATGCATGAGAGCACAAAACTTGTTTTTAAAATGGTTTTCAATAAACTTTGTGATAACAAGTATGTTTTTGAAATCTCAAATGATCTTAAGAAGATTTTGTATGATAAAAAATGTTTTGGTAACTGGTTTTTGTGTTTAAATGTGCCTTAATGATGTGTCCATTCATACAAAACGTTTTCAATGTTATTAACAATGATTTTCAAAAGATTTGACAAGTTTGGTCGTCCAAATTTTGAAAATGGTTACTGTGCTTCTAGAGAAGTTCAGACGCAAGTTCGGACGCATGGAGTAAAATTCGGATGTCCAAACTTTCTCTGATAGCATGGTCACTGTTTTTATAGAGAAGTTCAGACGCATAAGGAAAAGTTCGGACGTCCGAACGTTTCCAGACGGCTTGGCATAGTAAAGTTTGGACGCAAGTTTGGACGCATGGCATGAAGTTCGGACGTCTATAAAAGCTATAAACTTCAGATTTTTTGTAACTTTTGAATTCTTTTGAACTCTAAACATTCTAAAGCCTTTAACAAACATTTTAAGCTCTCTTCTGTCTTGTGCATTCAATTGATCAATCCAACGACATCAAAGTGTGAAGGTACAACTTAGTGTAAAACATCTACCAACAAGTGGTAACATCTACACACTCTTCTCTCCTTATCAAATTGTGTTTTCTACTAGCTCTTGCAAGGTTATCTTGATAACATATAACCCTTTAGATAAGGGTGATCCTTGAAATTGTGATTCAAGGTTGTTTGTAGATATAAAACCATTGTGTGGTGAGCCTTGTTTGTAAAAGTTACTAGAAGAGGTTGTAAGTGTAAAACGATAGTGTGGTGAGCCTCTCATGTAATTTGTAAACTTGAGCATATAGTAGATTGATTGAAATCCTTAAGTGTAGGCTTAAGGTAGTGGACGTAGATCTTGACGATCGAATCACTATAACTTGCTTGAGTTCTTTGCTTTTACATTCCTTTATTGCTGTGAAATTAACCGTCTTTAACTTGATATATAATCTGTTCTTGGCTTAGACTCATAAAAGGTTTTTGTTTGCGAAAATTAACCAAATACCTAATTCACCCCCCTTAGGTATTTCAATTGTCAAGCTTTCAAATTCCTCAAGAAGAATTCGAATTCCTCAAGCTTTGTCTAGGTTTGTTTCAATCAAGGCTTGCTCATGAATTTGATGAATGGAACAAAAATAGCAGAAAAATTATCCCTGGGTATAAGGTGAATGTTGATAAACTATCAAGTATAAATATTGTTCTATCATGCTTTAGTGATATTGGTTGGAGGAGCCTGTTATTCATTGATGAAGAATTCTATCCTACACTCATATATGAATTCTATGCAAACCTAAAAGAAGAAAGAACTGATCTTGTAGGGGATGATGTGATTCAATGGTATTCATCTAGAGTATCCTAAGTGGATTTTGAATTCAATGATGCCTTGATTAACAGAATTTGTGAATTAGGTGATAGTGGGGCAAGATATTTGTCACCTTCTATGCATTGTTATAATCGTGAACTCTTCACAAATGAAAGATTTGAAGATGCATTCACTAATGGCAGAGAGTTTAGGTCCATTAGAGAGAGGGAAATCAAGAGCTTAGATGCTAGAGGTAGAGTATTGCATCACATGATTACTACTATGATTGTTCCTAATTTTGGACATTAGTCATCTATTGGTAACATGCACATGGTAATCATTTAGCCTTGCATGAACATAGGAGATTGAATTTTGGATACATAGCTTTAAAGCACATGATTACTGCAAGGAAAACTGTAACCAAGGCATTCCTATTTGAAAGGATGTTAACAAGGATTTTTAAGCATTTTCAAGTTAAACTTCCAGGAAGAGGACAAGCATTTAAGAGTGGGGAGATTTATACTAATGAAACTCTTAAGAGAATGCAGCTAGTTCTTGATGATGATGGCATATGGAGAACTGAAAGAGATACCCCTCCAAGAAGAGAAGAGATTAAAGAAACTGAAGAAACTGAGGAAGATGAGGATGAAGAAGAAACTCTTGCAAGAGAGATGAAAACTAAAAGGAAACATGATACTTCAAGTGAGGGGGAGCAACCTCCCTTAAAAAGAAGATTATTTGAAGAAGTCCCTCAACCAGATATTGGAATTGATTCTAGAAGTGAGGAAATAACTAGGGGTGACACCATAGTAGCTAAACCATTCCAAGAAGCCTTGAATAATTATATCAAGGAAATGGAGAAAATGTATAAGTTTTTCGAATCCTTTGCTCCAATGGTTCCTGGAAAACTAGATGGATTAGACAGTAGAGTGAGGCATATTGAAGAAATTTTGATGAGGAATACACAAAGTGGTGCAGGACTCTCTAGGCATCAAGAAAGAGATGAGGATGATGGAGATAAGGAAGGAAAGAAAGAAGATGAAGATGACGACAGTGATGATGGGGATGATAATCAAGGAGGCAATGAAGAGAATGTGGCAAGGAAGAAGAAGAAAAAAGCGAACCAGTTCATAAAGAGCCCCAAGAAGGAGGAAGTCAAATTGAAGAAGCAAACATCATCTCACCTTCAACCATATCCTTCAGCCAAGGAAGAGTGAAGCATTTGGCGATCAAGAAAGGATTTAGCAAAAGTCTCTCCGTCAACATCACAAGACTAAGCATTCCTTCCATCTCATCTTTTTACTATTTTTTTTAATTTGCTTAATTGTATTAAGTTTTTTTTATTATTATGTGTTATAAACTTTAAAGTATTTTGCTGCATTTTATGTAATAGTGAAGCTCAATGATGAAATCTCAGTGATGAGAGCTTCCTTTTTTTACTATTAAATGTGCTAAATTGTTAGTCTCATTTTCATTGATCCCATTTTTGAGTGATGACAAAAGGGGGAGAAAAAATGACAAAAATGATGATTGTGCAAAATGTATTATCTGTGCAAAATGCATTTGCTAAATATACTGTTCAAAATGTATTATCTGTGCAAAATGCATTATGCTACTGTGATTTGCTAAATATATTAAGTGATGACTATGATTTGCACAATGTATTATGCTATAACTGTATTTTGTGCTTTAAAGTCTGAAACTTTAAAATCTTGTTTGTTTTCTACAATCCAATTAAGTTGTTGATTCTTGACTTGTCTTTTGATTTTAAACAAATGGATGCATGAGTTTTGTGATTTTGCAAAGCTAAACTAAGTGCTATTGTGGACATACATATTTGAGTACTTCAACATTTCATTTGAATACAAAATTACCTTTTCAAACTTGTTGCCAAAAATTTGGACAAAAAATTCGGATATATGTTCTAAAATTTGGATACATCCGTATTTTGTTGCCAAAATGTGCTCTTTTGTTGTTCAAATCGATTCAAATATGTTTTAATCTCTCATAATATGTTTGAACAATCTTAGGAAAGCTTATTAATAGAATTTGGAGCTTTTATTTATCTTATTTTAAAGTTTGGACTTGCTATGTTAAAATTCGGTTGGGTCATAGGCTCATAATGAGCCTTTTGATTGGGTCATAGGCTCATAATGAGCCTTTTGATTGACATCTATACTTCTTCGTTTTACATTGTTTAAATCCATCACATTTTGCATCAAAGTTTGTCATCATCAAAAAGGGGGAGATTGTTAGCCCTAAGGGCAAATCATGTGGTTTTTGATTAATGACAAATATTGGTGAGGACTAACATGCTTATATATTGTGTGATAGGATTGGTGAACTAAAAAGTATGAAGTCTCATTGCCTTCAAGCCAAAGTGCAAGAACAACTTCAATAAGCCAAAGTGATTGAAGTTTGAAGAAGGTTGTTCAAAGATGATCTAAAGGCGTTGAAGACTTGAAGTGTAGGGTATATATGCTAAATAGGTCTCTATGTAAACTCTACACTTGTGTGTCTTGGAATCTATTGAATGCATAAGAGAGTATAAAACTAGTTTTCTTAATCTTAAATGGCTTTGAATGAACATTTTAATAAATGTGTTTTTGTATCTTAAAAGATTTTGAGTAAACTTTGCATGATCAAAGAAATATGATTATGGTTCTCAAAATAACTTATCTTATACATACAAAATGTTTTCAAACTTATTGAAGTTAAATCTCAAATGATTTTACAAAGTTTGAAAGTGTTTCCAAAAAATTCGGTCGTCCGATTTTTGTAGCAAAAAATAGTTACTATTTTTCTAGAGAATTCGGACGAAGATTCGGACGCATGAAAAAAATTCGGTCGTCCGAGTTTTTGTCTTCAGCATGGTTACTATTTTTCCAGAGAAATTCGGACGAAGATTCGGACACAGGGAAAAAATTCGGTCGTCTGAATTTTGACCGAATTTTTTCCAGAAACGTGCAACAGTAAAATTTGGACGCACAAGAAAAATTCGGTCGTCCGAATTTTCTAAAACTAGCCGTTACGTTTTATGGCTGTTAAAACTGATTTTCAAATTCTATAAAAGCTATAAACTTCAGATCTTTTGTAAGTTTTGAATCCTTGTGAACTCTAAACTTTCCAAAGCCTTTAGCAAACATTCCAAAGACAACAAAGTGTGAAGGTGAAACATTGTGTAATCATCTACCAACAAGTGGTAACTTCTACACATTCTCTTCTCTTTATTAAATTGTGTTTTCTACTAGCTCATTGCAAGGTTATCTTGATAACATAAAATCCTTTAGATAAGGGTGATCCTTGAAATTGTGATTCAAGGTTGTTTGTAGATATAAAATTCTTTGGTAAGGTGAACCTTGTTTATAGAATTGCTAAAGAGGTTGTGAGTGTAAAACCATTTTGTGGTGAGCCTCTTATGTAATATGTGAACTTGAGCATATAGTAGATTGTTTGAAATCCTTAAGTGTAGACTTAAGGTAGTGGACGTAGATCTTGAAGAGATCGAACCACTATAAATTGTTTCTGCCCATTGCTCTTACATTGTTTAACAACTTTGCTATTAACTGTTTAATTCTCTTATTGAACCAAGCTCACACAATCTGTTGTTGCTTAGAATTATGGAAGGACTTTGTTTGCAAAAATTAGCCAATACCTAATTCACCCCCCTCTTAGGTATTTCACAAAACTTTTGCAAATTTTAAGTCCAAAAATTTTGCACATAAAACATACAGGTACGTACAGTATAGAGCACATAGCTATTGAAAGACCTAAGAGGGGAGGTGAATTAGGTCTTTGGCTAATTATCGAAAATCTTTTCCCTTTTTCCAAACCCTTTGCCTTAATGCAAGCTCTTCTTTAAATTCACAAACTTCTAGTTTATATGTGATTTGATGGTTAAGACAAGATTATCAAACTATAAGATCACAACCAATCAATCAACAACTATGAACAAATAATAATAACACAAGTATGTAACAAGTAAAGCTATAAAGAAATGAATATACGATTTATAGTGGTTCGATCTCCCCAAGATCTACATCCACTACCTTGAGCCCACACTTAAGGATTTCAACCAATTCACTATATGCTCAATTTAGGCAATTACACAAGAGGCTCATCCAACAAGGATTTTACACCAACAACCTCCTTTGTAATCCTACAAACAAGGCTCACCCTTCCACAAGGATTTTATATCTAAAGACAACCTAAAGACCAATCCAATCCAAGGCTCACTCACACACGGGTTTTACACCACAACCTTGATTAATCTAGTCTATGGCTCACCCTTACCAAAAGGGTTTTACGTCACAAGATAACCTTGTATCAATCACAATAATAGTGTAAAGAAAGAGTTTGGATGTTACCAACACTTCTTGGTGGATGAATACAATTGCTAGCACCACTTCACTTCTTGCCTTTGGAATCTTGAATTTCAACCTTTAAGCACAAGGCAATTTGAGAGCTTTTCGAATAATTTTGATGTAAAACAAGTTAGAGCTTGAAGGATTTTGAAGGTTCAAAAGTTTTACAAAAAATCTGGAGTTTATGACTTTTATAGATTTGAAAAATTGGCTTCAACAGCCATAAAATGGCTAGTTTTCAGAAAATTCGAACGACCGAATTTTTGGTCGAATTTTTCGAACGGTACTGTTTATTACTGTTCACAATACGGGGAAAATTCGGTCGACCGAATTTTCATCCCGCGTCCGAATTTCTCTGGAAAAATAGTGGTACTGTTCATTGTGCAATACTGTTCACGTACTATTCACAGTACTGCTTAAAATTCAGACGACCGAATTTTTCTAATTGCGTCCGAACATGCGTCCGAATTTCTCTGGAAAAATAGTCGATACTGTTCATATTCAAATCAAGTGCGTCCGAACTTTTTAAACTTTGTCAAAACATATTCAAATCAATTCAAACAAGTTGGAAAACCTTCTAGCCTAAAAGATAAGTCATTAAAGACCTTTTAAGTGCAAAAACCATTGATGAAAACTTGATAAATAAGTTAAATTCAACACCATTGAAACTTTTCAAATCAAGTTTTGTGCTCTCAATTGCAACTCATAGATTCCAAGGCTTAAGAGTGTAGGGTTTACAAAGTTTACCTATTAAGCATATGTAACCTACACTTCATGTCTTCAAAGCCTTCAATCATCTTGAACAAACTCTTCAATCTTCAATCACTTTGACATGTTGGAGTTGTTCTTGCATTTTGGCTTCAAGGCAATGAGACTCCATACTTCTTAGTTCACAAATCCTATCACACAATATGAACATATTAGTCCTCATCAATATTTGTCATTAATCAAAACTACATGATTTGGCCTTAGGGCTAACAGGTATCATTATATCACATAATAACACATACAGGTACGTACATTATAGATCACATAGGTATCGTTATATCACATAGTCATCATTATTATTATATCACGTAGTCCTCATTATTTTTCTCCCGCTTTTGTCAT
Organism: Rauvolfia tetraphylla; assembly: GCA_030512225.1. Taxonomy (NCBI): domain Eukaryota; kingdom Viridiplantae; phylum Streptophyta; class Magnoliopsida; order Gentianales; family Apocynaceae; genus Rauvolfia; species Rauvolfia tetraphylla. The sequence continues at coordinate 597,498 of JAJQKT010000050.1, forward strand.
CACTCAAAAATTGGATCAATGAAAATGAGACTAACACTTTAGCACATATAATAGTTAAAAAAGAAGCTCTCATCATTGAGATTTCATCATTGAGCTTCACTATTACATAAAATGCAGCAAAATACAAGTTCATGACACATAACACATAATAGAAACTTAATACAAATAAGCAATTAAAAATGCAATAAAAAGATAAAAGGAAAGAAATGCTCAGTCTTGTGATGTTGATGGAGAGGCTTTGCTAAATCCTTTCTTGATTGCCAAATGCTTCACTCTTCCTTGGCTGAAGGATATGGTTGAAAGTGAGACAATGTTTGCTTTTTCGATTTGACTTCCTCCTTCTTGGGGCTCTTCATGTACTGGTTCATTTTCTTCTTCTTCTTCTTCTTACCTTGTCACATTCTCTTCATTGCCTCCTTGATCATCATCCCCATCATCACTATCATCATCTTCATCTTCTTTCTTTCCTTATCTCCATCATCCTGATCTCTATCTTGATGCCTAGAGGGTCCTTCACCACTTTGTGTATTCCTCATCAGAATTTCTTCAATATGCCTCACTCTACTGTCTAATCCATCTAGTTTTCCAAGAACCATTGGAGCAAAGGATTCGAAAAACTTAAATATTTTCTCCATTTCCTTGATATGATTATTCAAGGCTTCTTGGAATGCCTTAGCTACTATGGTGTCACCACTAGTTATTCCCTCACTTCTAGAATCAATTCCAACATTTGGTTGAGGGACTTCTTCAAATAATCTTCTTTTTGAGGGAGGTTGCTCCCCCTCACTTGAAGTATCATGTTTCCTCTTAGTTTTCATCTCTTTTGCAAGAGTTTCTTCTTCATCATCTTCTTCCTTAGTTTCTTCACTTTCTTTACTCTTCTCTCTTCTTGGAGGGGTTTCTCTTTTAGTTCTCCATATGCCATCATCATCAAGGACTAGCTGCATTCTCTTAAGAGTTTCATTTGTATAGATCTCTCCATTCTTAAATCATGTGGTTCTCTCCCTGGAAGTTTAACTTGAAAATACTTAAAGATCCTTGTTAACATTCTTCCAAATGGAAAGGCCTCACGTGTCCGAACTTGAGTCCGAATTTCTCTGGAAAAATAGTGGTACTGTTCACGTGTTGTTTAATGAATAGTAGTTACTGTTCACAGTGCAGAAAAAGTCCGGCCGTCCGAATTTTTTCTTATGCGTCCGAACTTGCATCCGAACTTTTTCAAACTTTGTCAAAACATATTCAAATCAATTCAAACAAGTTAGAAAACCTTCTAGTATATAAGATAAGTTTTTAAAGACCTTTTAAGTGCAAAAACCATTGATGAAAACTTGATAAATAAGTTAAATTCAACACCATTGAAACTTTTCAAATCAAGTTTTGTGCTCTCAATTGCAACTCATAGATTCCAAGGCTTAAGAGTGTAGGGTTTACAAAGTTTACCTATTAAGCATATGTAACCTACACTTCATGTCTTCAAAGCCTTCAATCATCTTGAACAAACTCTTCAATCTTCAATCTTCAATCACTTTGACATGTTGGAGTTGTTCTTGCATTTTGGCTTCAAGGCAATGAGACTCCATACTTCTTAGTTCACAAATCCTATCACTCAACATACAAGTACATTAGTCCTCATCAATGTTTGGCATTATTCAAAACTAATCATTTCTACATGATTTGCCCTTAGGGCTAACAATCTCCTCCTTTTTGATGATGACAAACTTTGATGCAAAATGTGATGGATTTACACAATGTAGTACAAAGAAGTATTGATGCCAATGATAGATAATAACCAATTTAGCACATTGACATACAAAAGGCTCAATATGACCCTATGACCCAACCAACCTCCATTAACCTCCTTCCTTCCAACAACTAGGATAGAAGATATGGCATTTAAGCATTTAGAAAAGATTCTGAGTGAGGTTTTAAAGGCGTTGAATGTTTAACAATGCTTCCCCTTAGATTGTGCTCATTTTTCAACGAGTTTGGACTTGAGATATTGTGAATCCGAATTTTGGCATATCAAGTCTGAACTGTAAAATAAGTGAAATGAAAGCTGCAAATTTTGTAAATAAACTTTCCTAAGGTTGTTCAAATATATTAGAAGAGATTAAATCATATTTGAATCAATTTGAACAACAAAGGAGCACATTTTGGCAACAAAATATGGATGCATCCAAATTTTTGACTCATGCATCCGAATTTTGAAATTTCAAGTCCAAACTGCAATAAATTCAATATAATGAATTTTTAAAGTGAAATAAAGCTTTCCTAAGGTTGTTCAAACATAATGGAAGAGATTAAAACCTATTTGAATCAATTTGAACAACAAAAGAGCACTTTTTGGCAACAAAGTATGGATGCATCCGAATTTCAGAACATGCATGCGAATTTTGAAATTTCAAATCCAAACTTTAAAATATGTGAGATAAAGGCTGTAATATTTGAAAATAAGCCTTCATAAGGTTGTTCAAATATGATATGAAGGATTAAGACAGTTTTCAAACAATTTGAATAACAGAAAAATATTTTTGGCAAGAAAGTTTGGATGTGTCCGAACTTTTGGTTTGCATCCAAATTTCAAGTCCAAACTTATGAATTGTAACCTCACTTATTGTAACCCTTTTCAATTTATATTCCGAATGCAGAAACACAGCCAAATTTTCACATTTCTCATTATTGCACATCAGCACATACATATCACACATTACAGCGCACATTGCAGCACACATAACACATATTGCAGCACATTCACATTACACAACACATTGCAGCCATCATTCTTTCTCCCCCTTGACATATGTATGGATTTTCAGAAAATTCACACATTTTCTATTCACGCATGAGAAGGTCCACTGCTATTTCAATTTTTCACACATTTTGTCATCACATTTCTTCTCCCCCTTTTGTCATCAATCAAAGATGGGGTAATAGTACTTGGACAACAAAAGTGAAACAAAAGAAGCTCTTATCACAAGGATTTCATATATTGAGCTTCAAAACATTATAATGACTAGAAAAGCACAAGTAAATTTCAATGTTAAAGCATAACATGTGTATCAAGGCATAAATTAAGATAAGCAACAAAATAGAGTTTAGGGATTGAAAGGCTTAGTCTTGGATGCACTTCATGGTCTTCACTTCCAAATCTGTTTGTTATGATGGCCATGTTTCCCTTCATCTCTTGGCTGAAGGAAATTGGTGATGGATTTGTGATTTGACTTTGTTAAACTTCCTACACCTCCTTCTGTTCGCTTGTTCTCTTGGGCTTTACCTCTTTGTTCTTTATTCTCATGCTCTTCTCCTTCTTGGGGTGTTTCACTGCCTTTTCCTTCATCTTTGTCTTCTTCTTTAGCAACAAATTGATAGCCATCTCAATTTTTCACTGTCATTACTATCATCCTTATTGCTGCCATCTCCACGCATATTATCTTCTTGATCTTCTTCATTTTTTTCATCACTGTTATCTTTTTCATCTTCTTTCTTGTTTTCTTCTTTAGCTTTATAGGAACTTGCACCATTTAAAATCACTTGAGAAATCTTTCTCAAGTCTTCTTCCATATTATTGACTCTAGCTTCTAAACCATCAAATTTGCCAAGAATCATTGGAGCAAAGAACTCGAAGAATTTGTCTCTTGAAACAATGTCTCTTCATTTCCTTTACATGGTTGTTCAATATCTCTTGAAACACCTTGGCAACTATGGTATCACTTCTATTGAGATTATCACCTTCAACTTCTTTTCCTTCAATAGAGGGTCCCTTTTCAAATAGTCTTCTTTTGTGGAAGGTTGCTCCCCCTCACCAGATAACTCATGCCTCATTTTGGTTTTCCTTTCTTCAGCAAGGATTTCCTCTTCATCCTCTTCTTCTTCTTCATTTTCTTCTTCCTCAACCTCCTCACTTTCTTGTTAGTAGTCTATCACACGACAAGGCTTTGTTGGTTGGTTTTCTTGCACTAACCATATGCTTCAATGCCATGAATCCAAAGTTTAGTCTTCTATGCTCGTGCAAGGCAAGCATAATCACCATATGCGTAGTGGTAATCATGTGATGCATAACCCTTCCTCTAGCATCAAAGGCTTTGATTTCATTTTCCCTAATGGACCTAAATTGTCTACCATTTGTGAAAGCCTCTTCAAATCTTTCATTTGTGAATAATTCACGAATAAAGCAATGCTGTCCCAATGAGTAATACCTTGCCTCATTATCATCTTCCCCACAAATTCTATTCACTAAGGCATCATTGAACTCGAAATCCACTTGATATACTCTAGAGGAATACCATTGAACTACATTATCCCTCTCATGTTCAATTCTATCTCTTCTTTAAGATTTGCATAAAACTCATATATAAGGGCAGGATAAAATTCTTCATCAACTACTAGTAAATTGCTCCAATCAATATCATCAAATAAAGATAGAACATTACAAATATTGCAGAGTTTATCCAAGTTTACTTTGTTTCCAGGAATAATATTTCTGTTCTTCTTGCTCCATTATATTCTTTAGCAATATATATCCAAAATTCATTTTTCTTTTCTTATGCATGGCTAGCATAATTACATCATACATATTATCAATAGAAGATCTGTGTCCAAAGTATGCTATAATCAAGGTAGTAAGCATGTGATGCAAAATTATTTCACTAGCATCAAAAGCTTTTATCTCTCTCCCTTTTATAGTCTTGACCTTCTACCATTTGTACAGGCATTTTCAATCCTTTCATGTGAGTATAATTTACTTATAAAATAATGTCACTCGGAAGAATAATGCCTAAACCCAACATCCTTAACATCAAAAATTCTATTGAGCAATGCATTATCAATCTCAAAAATCAACTTGTGATGTTCTTGAAGAATACCACTGAGTAGTTTTAATACTAATTTTCTCAACCCTTTTTTTTATATTTAATATAAACTTCATAACTAAGGAAGGTAATAGCATTCATCAAACACAAGCAAACTAGTCCAGCTCACATCATTTAAAAATGAGAGTATATTACCCATTTCGGATAGTTTGATGACATCCACCTTGTGGCTTGGATTTGTCTTATGGTTCCTTTTTGTCCAATCATCAAATTCAGTAGCAGCCTCCACTGTGACAAATCTATCCAGCCATGACATGCTTTAAGGAACATGAACCTTACTTGGTTCATTGATCACTGGTCCTCCTTCTCTTTCTTTTGCTTTTCCCTTTCCTTTTCCCACGATAGGCTTCTTTGTCCTCACCTGGAGCTATAACACTTGAATACACTCATTAGTTATTGATTTTTTTAAATCCCTAATCTTTTTCTAAGATTGGTCAAACCTTTCTTCTGCCAGTGGCTTAGTAACGATATCATTAATTTGTTCATGAATGCAAACATGCTTTAAATAAGTATTACCCTTAGTAGAATGATCTCTAATGAGATGAAGTTTGATCTCTATATGCTTTGTTACCCTTAGTAGAATGATCTCTAATGAGATGAAGTTTGATCTCTATATGCTTTGTCCTAGTTTGTTGAATAGTGTGATGGTCAAATTTATTACATTATTGTTATTACATAACATAGCCACACATTTGAAATATAGACCATAATTACTTAGAGTATCAATAAGGTAATAGAGAATGTGTTTAACAGCAATCAAATGAGATTCTTTAGGACAAGATGAAATCTAGCACACAAACACATGAAAAACATAATATTGGCTCTACTTGCTGTCAAATATAGTTGACTACTCCTATGAAACCTTTTTATTCTCTTCAAGCATAGTTGATAAACGTATGGAAGTGCTTGTACCTTAACTTGATTCATGAAAGTGGCATCCTTGGTTTGCTTGATTTGTAGGCCAAGAAAGAAATTGAGTTTTCCTATCATGCTCATTTCAAATTTACTTTGCATTAACTTGGAAAACACATCACAAAGTGAAGTATTAGAAGCACCAAAAATTGTATCATATATTTGGACAAGTTATAGATCATTGTTACAAGAGGTTTTAATGAAAATATTTATGTCAAGTTTTCTTAAAAAATAACTTTTGAAAGAGGAAAACTATTGAATATTTCATACCAAGCTCTAGTAACTTGTTTCAATCCATATAAGGCTTTTGAGAGTTTGAAAACATAATTAGGAAATTTTTCATAAGTGAAATCAGGTGGTTGTTTTACATAAAATTTCCTCACTAATAAACCCATTTGAGAAAGCACTATTAACATCATTTGAAAGAGTTTGAAACCTTTAAAACATGCAAATGCCCAAAGAATTCTAATTAATTTAAATCTACTAATCGGAGCTAAAGACTCATTATAATCAATGACCTATTCTTCATTGAATCCTTAGGCAACAAGTCTAACCTTGTTTCTAAAAACTTCTCCGGATTCAATAAGTTTATTTCTAAAAGCCATTTAGTTCCAATAATGGAATGATCATGAGATTTAGGAATATCCAAATTTTGTATCTTTCAAATTTACTTAATTCTTCTTGCATAGCAATAATTCAAAAATCATCACACAATGCATCATTAATACTTTTAGGCTCATATACAATAAAAAAATAAAGTTATTGATAAAGTACCGCCTTATTTTTACTCCTTGGGAGATATCACCAATGATTTGCTCCTTAGGGTGGCCTTTTTGGATATCCTAAATTCTTTGGGAGCTCTTGGTCACCACTAGGTTGGTCATCTTGATTTTGTTCAATCATTTCTTCCTCATTGGTATGATCCATCCTCTAAAGTTGGTGCTTGAAGATGGGTTTGATAGTCATTCATAGATGTACCTACATCATCTTCATCTTTTCTTTCCAAGTAAATGTAAGATTAATCAAAACTAACATGAATGGTTTCCTCATCATGTAAGGTTCTTTTTTTTATAAACTCTATAAGCCTTGTTGTTAGAGGAATAACCAAGGAATATCCCGTCATTCGATTTTCTATCAGATTTTTCAAGTTATCGCACATATTTAATATAAGGCACTTGCAACCAAATACTTTGAAATAGGCAATACAGGCTAGTAGTATTCAAGATAAAGTACTTTGTTACGCATATTCATGTAAATTTGATACAATTTGTCATGTATGTTTAAATTCTAGAGTATTCTATCAAATAGAAGTTCAAAAGATGTTTTTTTTATAAAAAAAATGGCCTCAAAAGAACTCTATTCAAAACATAACAAAGCAGTGTTTTCAGCTTTGTTCCAAAAATATTTTGGTAAAGAATTTTCACCAAGCATAGACTTAACCATTTCTTGTGTGGTACGATTTTTCTTTTCAATAACTCCATTTTGTTAAGGTGTTTTGGCAGCCAAAAGGTTTGTGAGTAATCCCATTCTCATCACAAAGTTTTGTAAAATCTTGATTGTAAAGTTCTCCCATTGTCACTCCTAATGGAAATCAATTTACACTCAGGGCAGGTTTGAACCTTTTTTAATAGTTTTTTTTTAAACTTATGAAACACTTAAATCTTTTTTAGCAAAGAAGAATGCTAAAGTGAATGTTGAGAAATCATCAACTACTACTAAGGCATACTTCAAGTCATCAATACTAGAGTTCCTCATAAGCCCAAACCAATCCATATGAACATGCTCAAGATGTTTTGAAGTCTAAAAGCATTTTCATGGGTTTGAAAGATTCTTTTATTTGTTTTCCATATTGACAAATATCTCAAAGTCAATTTTTTCAAAACACGTTTTTAGCAATCCTCCAACTAAATCTTAAGAGGAAAGTTTGTTTAACAAGTCCATGTTCACGTGACCAAATCTTCTATGCCAAGAAAATCAATCATTATTATAAGCAACAAGACATTCAACCTTATCAAGATAAAACACACATTGAAACATTTTGTAAGTAATTGATCAAAATCACAAAATACAATTTTATCATACAAGTTCGGCGACCGAACTTATGGTCTACATTCAAACTTCAAGTCCGAACATTTTGTAAAGTTTCATAAAGATGTTTTTGGCCAAGCAAATGCATAGATATTCAATCATAGCTATTTTAATCATTTTATCATGACATATAATCAATTTCAAGAACATATCAACCATGAATTCAACCTCATATCATTAATGTTACCTAATCAACCTCATAGAAGCAATTGACAAGTCATGGTTGGCAAATTTTCAAATCTTAACAAAAGGGATTCTCAACTGAAACTTCACATGTTGGCATTTTGCTTCTTATTCATTGTCACAGAATTGACTAATGCTAAGCAAGTTATAGTTCAAATCAGCACTAAGCAACATTTGTTTAAAAAGAAGAGAGGAACCTTTACCAACATTGGTTACTCCAAGAATTCCTCCTTTCTTCTTGCCTCAAAAACAAATCCTTCATATTGGTTGCTTTGACCTTGATTATGAATGAGACATTTTCCATTATTCTTTAAGCCAACATCATCAATATACCTCTTAGTGGTGCTTGAGTTTGAATTGAAGAGTACCTGCAATAAATGAGAGAAAGTATCCTTTGGTACCCATACTTTCTTGGGTCGTGAGGGTTAGTAATAATTCCCTTAACTCTCCAAATGGTTTTTACACCATTCTCTACTTTTCTTTTAACATAACATTTGGTGACTTTATGCCCATGTTTTCCACAATAAGTACAACAAGTGTTATGCATGGAAGAAGAAGTAGCTTTAACAAAGAAGTTGTTATGTTTAGGCACATTATTGACATAATTGTAACCAAGACCATTTTTGACAAGAGAAGATCTTTGAGATCCAAGTAGTTTGTCAAGATTATCTCTTCCATTTGTAAATTTTTTGACACATGACGTAAGATCATCAACTTTCTTTTTCAAAATTTTATGATCACTAAGCATTTTTTCAAGAGAAGAAACTTTTGTACAAAGAGATTTATTTTCAAGAGATATATTTTGTAAAGAAACATTTAAAACTTCTTTTTCAATTTAAACAATCAATAGATTCAAGAAGCTTTTTGTTCTCACAAAATAATTTTGAATTTTCATTCAATAACTCATTAATTTGAGTTTTATTTCCTTATTCTTTTTCGAAACCCTTTTTAATTCTCCATATATCTCAACAAGTAATTCGCTAGGATCATCAATATCATCATAAGAAGTAGAGGTAGATGGAGTAGGTTGTACCTCATCTTCCATTGCCATGAAGCACACATTTGCTCTTTCTTCTTCATGAGTGTCTTGAAGTTGCTTCCACATTTCATGAGCGGAATCACATTCCATCACTCTATTGTATTCATTGACTACCAACGCACAACAAAGAATGTTCATTGCTTGGTAGTTTAATGTCATCTTCCTTGAATCGCTCTCATCATACTCCTCCATGGGCTTTGGTTCTCTTGTAACTCCATCGGCCTTCAATCTCAATGGCACATAGGGACCTTTCTCAATAATATTCCACAATTCATAGTTAATAGAACAAATGTAAATCTCAATCCTAGACTTCCAAAAAGTATAATTAGAACCATCAAACAATGGAGGTCTATTAGTGGAGGAACCTTCCGTATAAGGCAAATTTGATAAACTAGCCATATAATCTTTACTTCTAGGTTGTTAGACCTTAAAAAGAAGAACTTGCCCTGATACCAATTGAAAGACCTAAGAAGGGGAGGGGGTGAATTAGGTCTTTTTGGATAATTATCAAAAATCTTTTTCCTTTTTGCAAATCCTTTGCCTTAATAAAATTCTTCTTTAAATTCATAAACTTCAAGTTTATATGTGATTTGATGGTTGAGACAAGATGATCAAACAATAGACTACAACCAATCAATCAATAATTAAGAACTAATAATAATAATACAAGTATGTAAACAAGTAAAGCTATACGAAAATGAACACACGATTTATAGTGGTTCGATCTCTCTAAGATCTACATCCACTATCTTGAGTCCATACTCAAGGATTTTAACCAATTCACTAAATGATCAATCCAAATAATTACACAAGAGGCTCACCCTTCAATGGGTTTTACCACAATAACCTCTATTCAATCTAATAAACAAGGTTCACCCTTATCACTAAGAGTTTTATGTCACTAGACAACCTAGACCAATCTAATCCAAGGCTCACCCTCACCAATGGGTTTTACACAACAACCTTGATTAAATTAGTCTATGGCTCACGTTTTAAGTCTCTTGACAACCTTGTATCAATCACAACAATAATGTAAAGAGAGAGTTTGGATGTTACCAACACTTCTTGGTGGATGAATACAATTGCTAACACAATTTAACCTTTGAGCACAAGGCAATTTGAGACCTTTTCAAATAATTTTGATATAAAACAAGTTAGAGCTTGAAGGATTTTGAAGGTTCAAAAGTTGTACAAAAAATCTAGAGTTTATAGCTTTTATAGATTTGAAAAATTGGCTTTAACAGTCATAAAACACTAGTAACAGCTAGTTTCTGAAAAGTTTAGACGTCCAAACTTTCTCCTATGCATCCGAATATTCACAAAGTTCGGACGACCGAACTTGGCCTCACGTGTCCGAACTTGCGTCTGAACTTTTGGTACTGTTCATTAAATAGTATTACTGTTTACACACTGTTCATTGAATAATAGTTACTGTTTACAGTGCAGAAAAAGTCCTGCCGTCCGAATTTTTTCTTATGCGTCCGAACTTGCATCCGAACTTTTTCAAACTTTGTCAAAACATATTCAAATCAATTCAAACAAGTTGGAAAACCTTCTAGCATATAAGATAAGTCTTTAAAGACCTTTTAAGTGCAAAAACCATTGATGAAAACTTGATAATTAAGGTAAGTTCAAAACCATTGAAACTTTTCAAATCAAGTTTTGTGCTCTTAAATGCATGTCGTAGATTCCAAGACTTAAGAGTGTACGATTTATAAAGTTTACCTATTAAGCACTTGTAACCTACACTTCATGTCTTCAAAGCCTGCAATCATCTTGAACAAACTCTTCAATCTTCAATCACTTTGACATATTGGAGTTGTTCTTGCAGTGTGGCTTCAAGGCAATAAGACTTCATACTTCTTAATCCATCAATCCTACCACTCAACATACAAGTACATTAGTCCTCATCAACGTTTGCCATTATTCAAAACAAATCATTTCTACATGATTTGCCTTTAGGGCTAATAATCTCCCCCTGTTGCAATGTTGTGAATAGCCTTGGTTGAAGAGCATGCAACCTATTCCCTTGATACGTGTTAAAATGTATCATTTTTGTATGAGATTCTTTGCTCAAATAGTTGCATAGTGCTTGGACCCATTTATGCATCTCCTTCCCATACATGTACTTATTATGACGAATCTTGTTATGCATTGGTTCCTTTAGAACTTATTACGTGCTTTGATGATGTAGGAGTAGATTCAAGGATGAATCTTTTTGAGGAGAGAGAAAATGATGAGAATCAAGAGACACCAAAATCAAGTGATCAAAATCCATTGAAGATGTCCACTGGTCCAATCATAAGATGGGTTTTCAAGGTTATATTATGTACAAAAAGGATCAACAAACATTAATTTAATGCAAGCAAGCTGTCTAACCACTTGAGAGCCTATTGGGCCTCCAAATGGATGTCCAAGATAAAAAATTGATAGGCTCAAGAATTCAACATAAGGGTTGGACGAAATTTTCTTATTTTTAGGAGTGTTTTAATTATTTTTTAAGTTTGTTTGGGCTGAGAACTTTTATTTATTAAAGCCCATGTTTAGTCTTTATTTTAATCTCTAATTGGATTTATTTAGTTGAAAATAGCTGCAAGTCCAACCCATTAAGGACTTGTTATTCGGCCACCTACTCTAAATCTAAAAACTAATTAGCTTAGGGTTTTAAAATATCTATATATATAGGATCTTTTTAGAAATTTCAGAAAATTATCATGTCATTGATTTTTAGTGAGAATACATACTCTCTTTGGTTCTTGAAACAACCTCTTGAACTTATCAAGTTATTTAAGCTGTGGCGTTCATTCCTTTGATTTATATCTTACGTTCTTATCTTTATTGATAACGAGTTTAAGATTTCAGTTTACACCTTTAATTCGTGGGTCATATATCCAACGGGCTCATGGTTTTTGAAGCTTTTTTCACACATTCTTGGGTGTTTGTGGAAATTTTTTGTTGGGTTTTAGGTTTTTATACCTAGGGTTCACATTAATCTTTTGCACCACAAAATGCCTCATCGTATCCAAGTGTCCAATCGTGTAAGGGTCTGATGGCTTCTCCTGATCGCTCCACAATGGTAAGAATGTCATTAGACTTACCATAGATATAGATGAGCAAATAACATTATATGTTGTTGTTATAACCCAACCTATCTCTAACATATCCATCCTATGACTCTCCAGTGCTCTACCTGAAAAGTGAGGTAGGCAATTATTTGACGATTTACCCCTCGCTTACCTAACTTAACTTGACCATATAATAATTTCCTCAATAGTATATGAAAGACCTAAGGATGGGTTTGAATTAGGTCTTTGGCTAATTTTTTAAAACTATTTCCTTTTTATGAACTTTGTTTTGAAAGATTATATTCAATTGATTCAATGAAAATGCAATGAACACAATAATAAATCAATACACAAGGAAGAGCAAAGACCACAAGCAATTTATAGTGGTTAGATCTTTTCAAGATCTACATCCACTACCTTGAGTCCACACTCAAGGATTTCAACCAATCTACTAAATGCTCCAGTTAAGCAATTACACAAGAGGCTCACCCTTCAATGGGTTTTACCACAACAACCTCTATTCAATCCAACAAACAAGGTTCACCCTTATCACAAAGGGTTTTATGTCACTAGACAATCTAGACCAATCTAATCAAAGGCTCACCCTCACCAAAGGGTTTTACGCAACAACCTTGATTAATCTAGTCAGTGGCTCACTCTCCACAAGGGTTTTATGTCTCTAGACAACCTTGAATCGATCACAACAAGAATGTAAAGATATAGTTTTGATGTTACCAACACTTCTTGGTGGATGAATACACAAGTTAGCACCACTTCACTTTGTTGTCTTTGGAATCTTGAATAATCACATGAAAGCACAAGACAAAAGAGAGCTTTGATGATTTCAAATGATTTTGGAATGTTTTGATTCTTCAATTGTTCAGCATTGCTCTAAAATCTGAAGTTTATGCCTTTTATAGATTTTGAAAATTGGTTCAAACAGTCATAAAATGGCTAGTAACGGCTAGTTTCTGAGGAGTTCAGATGACTGAAGTTGATCCTCTGCGTCTGAACTGCCGTCTGAAAATTACTGTGACATGCTGTTTGGGAAAGTTCAGACAACCAAACTTTGCCCCTCTGATCCAAACTTGCGTTCGAATTTCTCTGGAAATACAGTAGTCATGTTCACAGTTTGGTCTGCATCCGAACTTGCGTCCGAACTTATCTGTTTCTTCAACTTCAGCAAATTCTGACGACCGAATTTTTTGTCATGCATCCGAATGTGCATCCGAATGTTCCCTATTTTTACCATATTTCAACACACACATTTGTAACTGAATTTTGAAAAATTCCAAGGTTTTCTTAGGTAACACAATCTTTCCTCGGCCAAAAGCTTGATAAATATATTGGCACTTTGATCCTGTCTATTCACATAGTCCAAGCATATATCGTCTTTAGCTACATGATCATGAATAAAATGAAGTTTGACCTCTATATACTTAGTCCTAGAGTGTTGAATCGAATTTATGGTCAAATTTACAGCATTAGTGTAATCACATAAAATGAGTGCACCTTTGAAGTCTAACCCAAAATCAAGTAAAGCGTGCTTCTTCCACACAACTTGAGCACAACAACTACCAGCGGCGATATATTCAGCTTTGGTGGTAAATAATGACACACAAGCTTGTTACTTGTTATATTGAGAGACAAAACAATTACCAAGAAATTGACAATAACCACTAGTACTTTTATGCTTGACTTTGTGTCCAGCAAAGTCGTATCCGTATATGAAACAAGATTGAAAGAAGATGATTTTGTAACCAAAGTCCATAATCAAATGTATTAATGAGATAATGAAGAATACTCTTTAATGGGAATCAAATGAGACTGTTTTGGACAATATTGAAATCTAGCACACAACCATATGATAAACATAATATCCGATGTACTTGTGGTAAGATGAAGTAAACTACCAATCATATCTCTATATACCTTTTCATCAACATTTTTTACCTTTTTCATATTTATCAAGTTTGGTTGATGAACTCATTGAAGTGCTTATACCTTTTTCTTGATCCATTCCAAATCTTCTTCACAGGCTCTTTGGTATACTTGGATTGATTTATAAAAGTGTCATCCTTGGTTTGCTTGATTTGTAATCCAAGAAAGAAGTTGAGTTCTCCCATCAGCAATTTCGAACTCACTTGCATCAACTTGGCAACTTCCTCACAAAGTGAAACATTAGTAGCACAAAATATGATATCATCAACATATATTTGCACAAGTAACAGATCATTGTTGCAAGAGGTTTCTATGAAAAGAGTAGTGTCAACCTTTCCTCTTGAAAATCCTTTTGAAAGAAGAAAAAATACTCAATCTTTCATACCAAGCTCTAGGAGCTTGTTTTAAACCATACAAAGTTTTGGATAGTTTGAAAACATGGTTATGAAACTTTTCATGATCAAAACTGGTTGGTTGTTCTCTTCCTCAATAAACCATTTAGAAAAGCATTTTTGATATTCATTTGAAAAAACTTAAAACCTTTAAAGCAAGTAAAAGTCAAAAGCATTCTTATGGACTCAAGTCTAGCATTCGGAGCAAAAGTTTCATCATAATCAATTCCCTCTTCTTGATTGAATCCTTGGGTAACAAATCTAGATTTATTTCTTACAACTTCTCCTGATTTATTCAATTTATTTCTAAAAACCATTTTGTGCCAATAATAGAGTAATCATGATGTCTTGGGACAAATTTTCAAACTTTTTTTCTTTCGGAATGATTTAGCTCGTCTTGCATAACAGTAATCCAAAAATTATCACACAATGCATCATTAATATTCTTAAGCTCATTGTAAGATAAAAGTGCAAAGTTGTCAATGAGTACCGTCTCATTCTAACATCTTGAGATACATCACCAATGATTTGCTCCTTAGAGTGGCCTCTTGCATATCTTAGATCATTTGGTAGCTCTTGGTCACCACTAGGTTGGTTATCTTGTTCTTGCTTAATCATCTCTTCTTCATTGGCATGATCTTTCAAGGTTGAAGCTTGAAGATGAGTTTGCTTATCATTCATGGAAGCACCTGCATCATCATCATCTCTTCTATCCAAATAGATGTTAGACTCATCAAAAACTTACATGTATGATTTCATCAATACATAAAGTTCTTCTTATTATATAACTTCATAAGCCTTGTTGTTAGAGGAATAACCAAGGAATATCCCGTCATTCAATTTTCTATCAAATTTCCCAAGTTATCGCGCGTATTCAATATAATGCACACGCAACCAAACACGTTGAAATAGGCAATACAGGCTAGTGGTATTCAATATAAAGTACTTTGTTATGCATATTCATCTATATTTGATATAACATGTCATGCATGTTCAAATTCTAGAGTATTCTATCAAATAGAAGTTCAAAATATGTTTTTCTCAAAAATGGCCTCAAAAGAACTCTATTCAAAACATAATAAAGCAGTGTTTTCAGCTTTGTCCCAAAAATATTTTGGGTAAAGAATTTTCACCAAACATAGACTTAGCCATTTCTTGTGAAATCCAATTTTTTTTCAACAACTCCATTTTGTTGAGGTGTTTTGGCAGTCTAAACGTTTGTGAACAATCCCATTCTCATCACAAAGTTTTGTAAAATCTTGATTGTAAAAGTTTCTTCCATTGCGACTTCTAATAGAAAACAATTTGTACTCAAGAGAGATTTGGACCCTTTTGAAAAGTCCTACAAATTCATGAAAAGAATTTCATCCTTTTGAGCTAGAAAGATCACCCATGTAAATCTGGAGAAATCATCAACAATCACATATAAATACCTCTTCCCATCAAGACTAGTGATCCACATTGGTCCAAACAGTCCATATAAACAATTTCAAGATGTCTTGAAAATCATTTTCTTAGGTTTGAAAGAAAATTTTGTTTGTTTTCCATATTGGCGAGTATTAAAAGGATGATTTTCTCAAAATGAATTTTTGGTAATCATTTAACAAGTTCTTAAAAAAATATTCAACAAGTCCATGCTAACATGATCAAGTTTACTATGCCATAAATAACCGTGATTATCATGAATGAAAAATCATCTAACTTCATAAGCAACAAGTTCTTTAGAACAAGGCACATAACCATTACTAATACAATTTGCGACAAAAATAGTTCTAGTATTGACACCATCAAGTATAGTGCAAGTATTACAATTAAATTTAACTTTTCAATCATTGTCACATAATTGACTAATGCTAAGCAAGTTATAGTTCAAATTAGCAATGAGCAAAACTTGTTTAATGAGGGAGGAAGAATCTTTACCAATGTTACTTACCTATACCAAGAGTTCTTCTTTTCTTCTTGTCATTGAATGTAATAAATTCTTCATTTGTAGCTTAAAGCTCACTAATGAGTGATGCATTTTCTATCATGTATCTTGAGCAGCCACTATTAAGAAATCATTTCATGACACTTGATCTTGGAGAAAAATGTGCCTACACCAAATGAGATGAAAAGACTTTTGGTACCCACATTTGCATGGATCCATGAGGGTTAGTGATGATTTCCTTTGCTCTCAAAATGGTTTTAACACCATTTTCTATTTTTCTTTTAACAGAGCACCTAATGGTTTTGTGTCCATGTTTTCCATAATATGTACAACAAGTATGAGGCATTGAACTAGAAGTAAATCTAACAAAGGAATTTTATAAAATGGCTAGTAACGGCTAGTTTCTGAGGAGTTTGAATAACCAAACTTGATCCTCTGCGTCCAAAAATTACGGTAACATGTTGTCTAAGAAAGTTTGGACAACCGAACTTTACCCTTTGCATCCGAACTTGCGTTCGAGTTTCTTTGAAAATACAGTAGTCATGTTCACAGTTTGGATGTCCGTACTATTCAAACTTTGTCAAAACATTTGAAAATCAACCTCAATAAGTTTGAAATCATTTTGAACTCAAAGACCGCTACCAAAACTTTTGATCATTCAAAGTTTACTCAAAGCCATTTAAGATTCAAAAACAACACTTGATAATTCAAAGTTTATTCAAAGCCATTTAAGATTCAAAAACAAGACTTGGTAATTCAAAGTTTATTCAAAGCTATTTAAGATTCAAAAACAAGTTTTGTGCTCTCTTATGCATTCAATAGATTCCAACACAAACAAGTGTAGGGTTTACAAGAGTATACCTATTAAGCAAGTGTAAACCTGCACTAGAGTCTTTATAGCCTTCACTTCATAGGACATGCTCTATATTCTTGATTCTTGATCACACTTGAGTTGTCCTTAGCACTTTTAGCTCCAAGGCAATAAGAACTCTTTACTTCTTAATCCAACAATCCTATCACACAAATGACATAAGAATTAGTCCTCATTAATGTTTGTCATTAATCAAAACTAATCAAAACTACATGATTTGCACTTAGGGTTAACAATCTCTCCCTTTTTGATGATCACAAACTTTGATGCAAAATGTGATGGATTTGAACAATGTAGTACAAAGAAGTATTGATGTCAATGATAGATAATAACCAATTTAGCACATTGACATTCTAATGGCTCAATATGAGTCTATGGCCCAACCATCCTCCATTTACCTCATTCCTTCCAACTACTAGGATAGAAATACAACATTTAAGCATTAAGAAAGGTTTTAAAGGTCAGAAAAGATTAACAATGCTCTCCCTTAGATTGTGCTCATTTTGCAAGAAATTTAAATTGTGGATGTTCAACATAATGAACATAAATCCAACATAATGAATGTTCAAAGTGAAATAAAACCTTCCTACAGATTAAAATAGATCTGGATCACTGTCAACAATAAAAGAGCACTTTTTTTGGCAACACTATAAAAAATGTGAGATGAAAGCTGCAATTTTTGAAAAAAAGCTTTCTTAAGGTTGTTCAAATATGATAGGAAAGATTAAGACAATTTTCAAACAATTTGAACAACAGAAAAATAATTTTGGCAAGAAAGTTTGAATGCATCTGAACTTCAAATCCGAACTTTCGGCAGCAATTTTGAAAAAGGTAATTAAATGAATTATAGAAGTACTCAAATATGTATGGCCACAATGGCACTCAATTTAGCTTTGCAAAACCACAAAACTCATACATTAAGTTGTTTTCAAACTCCTACTTCTTTTTCAATCTCAACTCAACTATTTTTCAAAATCTCAGAAACCAAATTCAGCTTATACGTATATATGCACAAGTCAACATTATAGCTTCATATACAACCACATTTCACACATTCAATTTAAATTCCAAATGCAGCCACATGTACAAATCATATATGAACGTATACAATAGTAACATATTTTGCCATAACCTATTCATATTTCTTTTGCCATAGCACATGACACCATTACACATAACACATTTTGTCATCATTCATTCTCTCCCTTTTGTCATCACTCAAAGATGGGGTTAATAAATATGAGACAACATTATCAATAAATATGAGACAACATTATCACAATCAGCATGATTAAGTGTTATATCACATATAAGTAGTATATCAACCAATTCTTATTTGGAAATTTTCAACTACGACCAACATTTAGCAAACTTCAAGACAAATAATTAACATCTCAATTGATTAACAATAGGCAACAAGTAACAGTTTAGCACATTCTTGTAAATCAACTTCTTCTCCCCTTTCTAGCATCAATTAAACTTGGGGTAATCAAAGTACCATTAACCAAAAAAGCTCTCGACGCTAATGTTTTATCATTGAGCTTCAAAAAAACTAGAAAAGATGTGAAATTACAGAAACCGTGCTAGAAATAAAAACAGTTGTGAAGCACATAAGTCATACTAAGCACATCTAAGTAAATAAAACAGTAAAGAGAGATAGGATTTAAGAAATGCTTAGTTTTTGATTTTGGTCATCATCTTCACTCCATATTTGTTGGTAGTGATTGCCATGTCTCCCTTGAGCTCGACATGAAGTGGCCCCTCACTTACTTTTTCTTTGCCAGTGTAGTTTGGCTTAGGAATAGTAGTCAAACAGGAGGATCTCTTTGTACCTTTCTTTTTTATCACGTGCTTGACTTTTCTTTTGCTAAAAGAGATGGTAGATGGTGAGGTGGTTTTGGCTCTCTCAATTAATGTTCTTTCTTGGCTTCCTCTTTCTTGTGGCTCCTCTCGTACATCTTCATTTCTTTCTTCCTGTCTTACCACGAATTCGTTGTTGCCTTTTTGATCATCATCCTCATTATCATCTTTATTATCAATGACATCATCTTCATCCTCTTTCTTTTCCTTGCCTTTCTCATCTCCTTCATCATCCTTGTCATCCTTAGCTTAAGGCCTAGAGGGTTCTTCACCACTTTGTTCATTTTTCATCAATAATTCTTCAATATTCTTAACTCTAGTGTCCAAGCTATCCAACTTGGTCAGAACCATGGGAGCAAAATGGTAGCCCTATGGGCAAATCATGTAATTTTAATTAATGACAAATATTGATGAGAACTAATATGTTTATATTGTGTGATAGGATTTGTGAACTAAGAAGTTTGAAGTCTCATTGCCTTCAAGCCAAAGAGCAAGAACAACCTCAATAAACTATGAGTCTTTTGAGGTTTATTCAAAGATGAACTCAAGGCATTGAAGACTTGAAGTGTAGAGTAGGTATGATGATAGGTAATATCTATGTAAACTTTACACTTGTATGTCTTGGAGTTTATTGAATGCATAAGAGAGCATAAAATAGGTTTCTTAATTTTAAAAGGCTTTGAATAAATTTCTTAATGAATGTGGTTTTGTGTCCTAAAAGTTTTTAAGTAAACTTTATATGATCAAAGGAATTTGATTTTGGTTTTCAAACTTATATATGTCTAAATAAGTTTTCTATATATACCAAATGTGTTTCAAATCTTTGGAAGTTAAATCTCAAATGATTTTACAAAGTTTGAACATGATTCCAAGAAATTCGGTCATCCAAATTTGGTAGCAAAAGTTTGCTACTGTTCTTCCAGAGAAATTCGGAAGAAGATTCGGACGCATGAAGAAAAATTTGGTCGTCCAAATTTTGGCCCTCGGCATGGTCATTGTTCTTCCAGAGAAATTCGGACGAAGATTCGGACGCAGCAGGAAGAATTCGGTCGTCCAAAAAATTCGAACGCAGAATTCGGTCGTCCGAATTTCCGGAAAATAGCCGTTAACTAGCCGTTTTATAGCTGTTCTAACTTATTTTCAAATTCTATAAAAGCTATAAACGTACAATCTTTTGTATGTTTTGAATCCTTGAATACTCTAAGCTTTCTAAAGTCTTTTACAAACATTTCTCAAGCTCTCTTATGTCTTGTGCATTCAATTGATCAATCCAAAGACATCAAAGTGTGAAGGTGCTACTTTGTGTAATATCTACCAACAAGTGGTAACATCTACACACTCATCTTTACTTATTAAATTGTGTTGGTCTACTAGCTCTAGCAAGGTTATCTTGATAACATTAAACCCTTTAGATAAGGGTGATCCTTGAAGTTGTAATTCAAGGTTGTTTGAGATATAAAACCATTGTGTGTGGTGAGCCTTGTTTGTAAAAGTTACTAGAAGAGGTTGTGAGTGTAAAACCATAGTGTGGTGAGCCTCTCTTGTAATCTGTGAACTTGAGCACATAGTAGAGTAATTGAAATCCTTAAGTGTAGGCTTAAGGTAGTGGAGGTAGATCTTGAGGATCGAACCATTATAAATTGCTTGTGTTCCTTGGTCTACATTTCTTATATTGCTTTGCCTTAAATTGTTTCTATCTTGTTCACATAATCTGTTATTGATCTATACACATAAAAGGTTTGATTTTGCAAAAATTAGCCAAATACCTAATTCGCCCCCCCTCTTAGGTATTTCAATTGGTATCAGAGCTAGAACTTCTTTGTGTGGTTTTACAACCTAGAAGACAAAGATCCTATGGCTAATATTTCAAACCTACCTTACCTAGAAGGATCCTCTACAAACAGACCTCTGTTGTTTGATGGAACAAATTACACTTTTTGGAAGTCTAGAGTTAAAATATATATTTGTTCTATCAATTTTGATTTATGGAACATAGTTGAGAAAGGTCCCTATGTCCCAATGAAAATGAGAGCAGATGGAGTAACCTCAGAACCCAAATCCACTGATGAATTTGATGAGCATGATTCAAGGAAAATGACATTAAATTATTAGGCCATGAACATATTAACTTGTGCATTAGATGTTACTGAATATAATAGAGTTAGTGGGTGTGATTCTGCTCATGATATGTGGAGATTAGTCCAAATTACACATGAAGGTACTAATCAAGTTAAAGAATCTAAACTTGCTATGCTTGTTAGAGATTATGAACTGTTTACTATGAAACAAGGTGAAAATATTAGTGATATGTTTACAAGGTTTACTAATATTTTCAATGGCTTGAAAGCTTATGGTAAAAGCTATACTATGGGAGAGCAAAACAGAAAGATTTTGGATGCCCTACCAAAATCTTGGCAGCCAAAGACGCTTGCTATTGAGGAGTCCAAAGATCTAAAAACTCTTCCTCTTGAAGAGCTTATTGGATCACTACTTACACATGAAATGAAGATGAAACGGTTGAATGATAAGGAAGATGAGGAAAAGGGAAGAAAAGGAGTAGTTCTTAATGCCTCAAATAACTTGAGTGAACAAGAACAATCTTCAAGTGAAGAAGAAGGAGGAAACAGTGGAGAAGAAGAGATTGCAATGGCAGTGAAGAAGTTAAAGAGATTCTACAAAAAGGAATTTCTCAAGAAAGGAAGAAAGCGAGTCAAGAAGAGTGGACAATCCTCATCCTATAAATCTCAATGTTTTGAATGCAAGAGTACAGAGCATCTTATTGCTGACTGTCCCAAAGTGTTAGAGAGGGAAAGAGAAATCAAAAACAGAAAGAAATCTGCCAAGAAAGGAAAAGGATTAGCTGGAACGTGGGATCAATAAGAAAGTGAGGATGACAGTGAAGGGAAGGCCAACATATGCTTTATGGCCATTGATGATGAGGTACAATCTTCACCCTCTATTTCAAATTTTTGTGATGATGATATTGATTCTAGTGATTTAATTGTAGAACTGTATGAAGAATTGAAAAAGGCATAAAAAAAATAAAGAAATGAAATCCAAAATAAATGATTTTTCAAATGAAAATTCAAAATTATGTGTTGAAAATGATAGACATCTTGAGACCATTAATTCTCTTATCATTGAAAAAGAAGTTTTGAATACTACCATACAAAATATATCTTTTGAAAACAAAAAGCTTTGTTCAAGAATTATTTCTCTTGAATCAATACTAAAAGATCATGAGTTTTTAAAAGGGAAAGTAAATGATCTTACTTTATGCATTGAGAGATTTACAAATGGAAGAGAAAATTTAAATAAATTACTTGGTTATCTAAGATCCTCATTTGTAAAGCATGGTCTCGGTTTTACACATTATTGTTTTGATCCAAAACAAAAAGGGTTATTTGTTAAAGAATCTTCTCATTATAGGTCTCATACTTGTTGTACATATTGTGGTAAGCATGGACACAAAGTTTCTAAGTGCTTTATAAAAAGAAAGATAGAAAATGGGGTGAAGACCATTTGGAAAGTCAAAGGAACTATTACTAACCCCCTTGGACCCAAGAAGATATGGGTACCAAAAATCACTCTTTCCAATTTGGTATAGGTAGAATTTGCCTCAAGATCAAGTGCCACTAAATGGTTTCTTGACAGTGGCTGCTCAAGGCACATGACTGGAAATGCATCACTTGTTAGTGAGCTTCAAGCTACAAGTGAAGGTTTTGTCACATTTGGAGATAAGAAGAAAGGGAAAATACTTGGAATAGGTAACATTGGTAAAGGTTCCTTCCCTCTTATCAAGCAAGTTCTACTTATTGATGGTTTAAAGTATAATTTACTTAGCATTAGTCAATTATGTGACAATGGTTGCAAAGTAGAGTTTAAATGTGATACTTGTACTATTCTTGATAGTGCAAGTAACAAAACTATTTTTGTTGCTAAAAGAGTTAGTAATGTATATGTGTTATATCTTGATGAGCTTATCACTAATGATATTAAATGTCTTGCCATTCATGACAATGATAGATTTTTATGGCATAGAAGATTAGGACATGTGAGCATGGATTTATTGAACAAACTTTCTACTCAAGAACTAGTTAGAGGATTACCAAAAATGCATTTTGATAAAACTCGTCTTTGTGATGCTTGTCAATATGGAAAACAATCGAAAACATCTTTCAAACCAAAGAAAATGGTTTCTACCTCAAAGCCTCTTGAACTAGTTCACATGGACTTATTTGGACCTATGAGGACTACTAGTCTTGGTGGTAAAAGATATGCTTATGTGATTGTTGATGATTTTTCAAGATTTACATGGGTAATCTTTTTATCACAAAAAGATGAAACATTTTATGAATTTTCAAAACTTTTCAAGAAGGTTCAAATTTCTCTTTATTGCAAACTGATCTCTATTAGAAGTGATAATGGAAGAGAGTTTTGTAACCAAGATTTTACAAAATTCTGTGATGAGTATGGCATTACTCATAATTTTTCAGCTGCCAAAACACCTCAACAAAATGGTGTTGTTGAGAGGAAAAATAGAACATTACAAGAAATGACTAGATCAATGCTTTGTTAAAATTCTTTACCTAAATACTTTTGGGCTGAAGCTGTAAATACAGCATGCTATGTAATGAATAGAGTTTTACTAAGACCTTTTATAAGAAAAACACCTTTTGAACTTCTATTTGATATAACTCCATCAATTGTCTATTTTAAAGTTTTTGGTTGTAAGTGCTTTATTTTAAATACTAGTGACAATCCTGGTAAGTTTGATATAAAATCAGATGAAGGCATATTTCTAGGCTTTTCATCAAATAAAAAGGCATATAGAGTCTATAACAAAAGGACATTATGTGTTGAAGAATCTATTCATGTAACTTTTGATGAATCTAACATTTATCTTCAAAGAAGAAATGAAGATGATGCAGGTTCCTCAATGGTTGAAAATCAAACTCAACGCCTAGTACCTACATTGGAAGATCATGCTAAAGAAGAAGAAATAATGGAGCAAGAACATGATGGTCAATCAAGCAATAATCAAGAACTTCCAAAGGATCTCACATATGCAAGAAGTCATCCTAAGGAGCAAATCATTGGTGATGTCTCTCAAGGAGTTAAAACAAGACGGTACTTTATTGATAATTTTGCCCTTTTATCTCATATTGAACCGAAAAATATTGATGATGCATTATGTGATAATTTCTGGATTATTGCTATGGAAGAAGAGTTAAATCAGTTTGAGAGAAATAAAGTTTGGACTCTTGTTCATAGACCTCATGATCATTCTGTTATTGGTACAAAATGGATATTTAGAAATAAGTTAAATGAACTAGGAGAAGTTGTTAGAAATAAAGCTAGACTTGTTGCTCAAGACTTCAATCAAGAAGAAGGCATTGATTATGATGAAACTTTTGCTCCAGTGGCCAAATTAGAGTCTATTAGAATACTCTTGGCATTTACTTGTTTTAAAGACTTTAAACTATTTCAAATGGATGTCAAAAGTGCTTTTCTAAATGGTTTTATTGAAGAAGAGGTTTATGTAGAACAACCTCCTGGTTTTATTCATGAAAAATTTCCAAATCATGTTTTCAAATTAACTAAAGCTCTATATGGACTGAAACAAGCTCCAAGATCTTGGTATGAAAGATTAAGTGGTTTTCTTCTTTCAAAAGGTTTTACAAAAGGAAAAGTAGATACAACTCTTTTTATAAAAACGTCTTCTAAAAATGATATTTTACTTGTGCAAATCTATGTTAATGATATCAGTTTTGGTGCTACTAATACTTCCCTTTGTGAAGAGTTTGCTAAAACCATGCAAAATGAATTTGAGATGAGCATGATGGGAGAACTAAGTTTCTTCCTTGGGCTGCAAATTAAGCAAACCAAAGATGGAGTCTTCATCAATCAAGCAAAGTATACCAAGGAGCTATTGAAAAGATTTGGAATGGATAAAGCAAAAGGAATAGGTACTCCAATGAGTTCATCAACTAAACTTGACAAAGATGAGAAAGGTAAAAGTATTGATGAGAAATTATATAGAGGTATGATCGGAAGCTTACTCTATCTCACAGCTAGTAGACCAGATATTATGTTTGCTGTATGCTTATGTGCTAGATTCCAATCATGTCCTAAAGAATCTCATCTAATTTCTGTCAAATGAATTTTTCGTTATTTGATTGATACACATGACTATGGCCTTTGGTTTTCAAAAACTTCATCTTTTGAACTTATTGGATATTCTGATGCTGACTATGCTGGTTGTAAAGTTGAACGTAAAAGCACAAGTGGTCATTGTCAATTTCTTGGTAGTTGTCTTGTATCTTGGTTTAGTAAAAAGCAAGCTTGTGTGTCTTTATCCACTGTAGAAGCTGAATACATAGCTGCAGGCAGTTGTTGTGCACAATTGCTATGGATGCAGCATACCTTACTTGATTATGGTCTTAAATTCAATTGCGTGCCCATACTATGTGATAATACTAGTGCTATTAACTTGAGCATAAATCTTATTCAACATTCTAGGACTAAGCATATAGAGATAAAACATCATTTCATTCATGATCATATGATTAAGAAAGATATATGCTTAGAATATATAAATACAAATGATCAAATTGCTGACATATTTACAAAGCCTTTGGCTGAGGAAAGGTTCAATCACCTAAGAAGACTCTTAGGAATTTCAAGATTCAATGACTAATGTGTGTATTGAAGTTTTGATGAAAACAGGAATTTTCGATCCAAAATTCGGATGCACTACAGAAAATTCGGTCGACCGAATTTTCTGAGTCGACCGAATTTTCGGAGTGACAAGAAACAGAGACTTTTGATCATGAATTCGAATGCAGGTCAGAAAATTCGGTCGACCGAATTTTCTGAATCGAATTTTCTGAACTGAAGAAACAGAAACTTTCGATCGAAAATTCGGACGCAGACCTGAAAAATCGGTCGTTTGAATTTTACGGACGTGACCATTTAAATGAAGATTAAACAATCTTCTCAACACTTCAACTTTCGAATTTCACATCCTTTTTAAAGCCTCTCATACCCATTCACATCCGAATCAAAATCCCTTCAAAATCACACATTCTCATCCCGATTTTCTTTCACTTTTAAAACTTCTAACCCTAATTTCATACAGAAAACCAATACTTCTCAAAATAAAACATCATGGTGAGAACAAAGAAGCCAAATGTTGAGAAAGGAAAAGGAAAGGCTAAGGAAGGAGATGGAGACTCAATCCTCAATCAACCAAGAAGAATTCGAATTCCTCAAACACTATCTGGAGTTAACAGGTTTGTCTCAATTAAAGATACTCATGAATTTGATGAATGGAATAAGAATAGTAAAAAAATCATTCGTGGATATAAGCTGGATATTGATAAACTGTCAAGCATGGATATTGTCCTATCTTATTTAAATGATATTGGTTGGAGTAGTTTGCTATTCATTGATGAAGAATACTATCCTACTTTGATATATGAATTCTATGCAAACTTGAAAGAGGAGAGAATTGAGATGATAGGGAATAATGTGATACAATGGTATTCATCTAGAGTATCACAAGTATACATTGAATTTAATGAAGGATTGATAAACAGAATTTGTGGAGTGGGTGACAATGGAGCTAGATATTATTCACCATCCATGCATTGCTATGATCGTGAACTCTTTACACATATTAGATTTGAAGAAGCATTTACCAATGGAAGAGAGTTTAGATCTATAAAGGAGAGGGAAATCAAGAACTTGGATGCTCGAGGTAGAGTGATGCATCACATGGTAACTACAATGATTGTTCCTAATTTTGGACATAAGTCATCAGTTGGGAATATGCATATGGTAATCATGTTAGCCTTGCATGAGCATAAGAAAATGAACTTTGGGTATATAGCCTTGAAACACATGATTATTGCAAGAAAAACAGTAACCAAGGCATTCCCATTTGGAAGGTTATTGACAAGAATCTTTAAGCATTTTAAGATCAAACTTCCGGGAAGGGGGCAAGCCTTTAAGAGTGGTGAAATTTACACTAATGAAACTCTTAGGAGAATGCAATTAGTTCATGATGAGGATAATGTATGGAGGACAAAAAGAGAAACCCCTCCAAAAAGAATAGAAAGAGAGAGAATAATAGAAAGTGAAGAGGAGGAAGAAGAAGAGGATGAAGAGGAAACCCTTTCTAGGGAAATGAAAACAAAAAGGAAGCATGACAGCTCAAGTGAGGGGGAGCAACCTCTGACAAAAAGGAGACTGTTTGAAGAAGAAACTGGAATTGGGTCAAGTGGTAAAGGAGTAACTAGAGGTGACACCATAGTAGCCAAAGCATTCCAAGAAGCCTTGAACAATCATGTCAAGGAAATAGAGAAAATGTATAAGTTCTTTGAGTCATTTGCTCCAATGGTTCTTGACATCAATACTTCTTTGTGCTACCTTGTTTAAATCCATCACATTTTGCATCAAAGTTTGTCATCATCAAAAAGGGGGAGATTGTTAGCCCTAGGGCAAATCATATAGTTTTGATTAATGACAAATATTGATGAGAACTAATATGTTTATATTGTGTGATAGAATTTCTGAACTAAGAAGTTTGGAGTCTCATTGCCTTCAAGCCAAAGAGCAAGAACAACCTCAATAAACTATGAGTCTTTTGAGGTTTATTCAAAGATGAACTCAAGGCATTGAAGACTTGAAGTGTAGAGTAGGTATGATGATAGGTAATATCTATGTAAACTTTACACTTGTATGTCTTGGAGTTTATTGAATGCATAAGAGAGCATAAAATAGGTTTCTTAATTTTAAAAGGCTTTGAATAAATTTCTTAATGAATGTGGTTTTGTGTCCTAAAAGTTTTTAAGTAAACTTTATATGATCAAAGGAATTTGATTTTGGTTTTCAAACTTATATATGTCTAAATAAGTTTTCTATATATACCAAATGTGTTTCAAATCTTTGGAAGTTAAATCTCAAATGATTTTACAAAGTTTGAACATGATTCCAAGAAATTCGGTCGTCCAAATTTGGTAGCAAATGTTTGCTACTGTTCTTCCAGAGAAATTCGGAAGAAGATTCGGACGCATGAAGAAAAATTTGGTCGTCCAAATTTTGGCCCTCGGCATGGTCATTGTTCTTCCAGAGAAATTCGGACGAAGATTCGGACGCAGCAGGAAGAATTCAGTCGTCCAAAAAATTCGAACGCAGAATTCGGTCGTCCGAATTTCCGGAAAATAGCCGTTAACTAGTCGTTTTATAGCTGTTCTAACTTATTTTCAAATTCTATAAAAGCTATAAACGTACAATCTTTTGTATGTTTTGAATCCTTGAATACTCTAAGCTTTCTAAAGTCTTTTACAAACATTTCTCAAGCTCTCTTATGTCTTGTGCATTCAATTGATCAATCCAAAGACATCAAAGTGTGAAGCTGCAACTTTGTGTAATATCTACCAACAAGTGGTAACATCTACACACTCATCTTTACTTATTAAATTGTGTTGGTCTACTAGCTCTAGCAAGGTTATCTTGATAACATAAAACCCTTTAGATAAGGGTGATCCTTGAAGTTGTAATTCAAGGTTGTTTGAGATATAAAACCATTGTGTGTGGTGAGCCTTGTTTGTAGAAGTTACTAGAAGAGGTTGTGAGTGTAAAACCATAGTGTGGTGAGCCTCTCTTGTAATCTGTGAACTTGGGCACATAGTAGAGTAATTGAAATCCTTAAGTGTAGGCTTAAGGTAGTGGAGATAGATCTTGAGGATCGAACCATTATAAATTGCTTGTGTTCCTTGGTCTACATTTCTTATATTGCTCTGCCTTAAATTGTTTCTATCTTGTCCATATAATCTGTTATTGATCTATACACATAAAAGGTTTGATTTTGCAAAAATTAGCCAAATACCTAATTCACTCCCCCTCTTAGGTATTTCACAAAAGATTCAAAGAACTGATACATTTTCTCCATCTCTTTCACATGGTTGTTTAAAGTCTCTTGGAACACCTTGGCTACTATAGTGTCACCTCTAGTAATTCCCTCTTCACTAGGCATATTTCCAAGATTTTCATAAGATTGAGGAGTGGGTTGTTCTTCAAATAGTCTTCGTTTGGTGTGAGGTTGCTCCCCCTCGCTTGATGAATCATGTCTTTTCTTGCTTTTTCTTTCTCTAGCCAAAGTCTCCTCTTTATACTTTTCTTCTTCTTCCACTTCTTCCTCATCTTCTTCATCACCACTTGTTTCTACCCTCTCACCTCTTAGAGGTGTTTCTCTTTTTGTTCTCCAACTAAAAGATAAGTCATTTAAAATCTTTTGAACTCAAATACCGTTACCAAAGCTCTTGATCATTCAAAGTTTACTCAAAGCCATTTAAGATTCAAAAACAACACTTGATAATTCAAAGTTTATTCAAAGCCATTTAAGATTCAAAAACAAGACTTGGTAATTCAAAGTTTATTCAAAGCCATTTAAGATTCAAAAAACAAGTTTTGTGCTCTCCTATGCATTCAATAGATTCCAACACAAACAAGTGTAGGTTTTACAAGAGTATACCTATTAAGCAAGTGTAAACCTACACTAGAGTCTTTAAAACCTTCACTCTATAGGACATGCTATATATTCTTGATCCTTGATCACACTTGAGTTGTCCTTAGCACTTTTAGCTCCAAGGCAATAAGAACTCTTTACATCTTAATCCAACAATCCTATCACACAAATGACATAAGAATTAGTTCTCATCAATGTTTGTCATTAATCAAAACTAATCAAAACTACATGATTTGCCCTTAGGGTTAACAGTATATAATGTACCAAGTTAGCTCTTATTGTGGACCAATGTAATTCACTGCCATATCTAAAATGTGAAACAAATCTGTATCCGCAAGTGCCATAAGATTAAACATCTACGAAGTCTGCAATATATTCGTAAATACAGAGCGGTATGTCAAATGCATATTGATCTATGCCCCTACCTCTGCCTCCAAAAGACTTAAAATTGGGTGCTAATCTCTCACATGGTCTAGAAGAAGAGGATGGATAAAATGATTTGCTTTTTTGGTCATGTCCTGGATACATCTTCGCGGTATACTCCCATGTTGATTTATCTCTTTTAGTACTTAAGTTTCGCTTCGATCTGCCTCTAGGGTTCCTTACAAGTGGCTACTCAAGATCCCTCTCATCCGGCCTCAATAGTCTCCTAATGCGTACCGTGTAATCTCTTTTAATGTCTCAAGGTTGGTATCGTAAATTCTCAATCATTGATTAAAATTCATCCCACTCCTTATCTACTAAACTTGTTGTATCAGCAGTAAACTCATCGTTTGGCTCAATATCTATTTTCTTCCAAAAGGGATGGATTTGATCTACATGAATATACCCTCCCCCCCAACTAATATGACAAGTGACATCTCGTGGGCACAAGGGAGCCGCTTTTCCTCATCAAAATACAATCGCAATGTTCTGCATCTGTATCAACCTCAATTGTACTCCTGTACTCCTTTAACAAAATCTTCATAGCATAATGTGCAATCTTGTCAGATAATCTTTGTAAACCTTTATTGCTTGTGGCATTGTAAAGATCCCTATGACAAGATTGTTCGAATGCCTTCTTGATTTTACTAATTTGTTGATTCACCAAAGTGTCTATCTTGCCCCACATTGTATCAAAACTACTGATAGAAGACTGTAGGATATTCTTCAATGATGAATGTTGGCTTTCCACCCTGTTATTTGTGAGGCGACCCATATGTAGAATATCATTGGTCCAGGCACGAACGAGAAAATGTAGCTCCTACTTTTTGTTCTTTGTAAAGTGTGAAGCTCTATTCTTCACATTCTTAGCTATGTGATGCCTGCATGAAAGATGAGGGACATTTGGAAAAGTAACAGTAAGAGCATTCATAAGTACTAATTCTCGATCAGTGATAATAGCAAAAGACATGTTATGCACGTCCAACAAGATCTTTAATTGAGATAAAGCCCATGTATAGCTACATTCCTTCTCGTTTCTAAGAAACTCAAATGCTACACAAATATTGTGGTCAGTCGACAGCATTCCAACAACCTTAAAAATGGTATTTTGTATCGATTAGTCTTATAGGTGCAATCCATGACTAGCATGTATGAAAATATGTGTACCATATCAACAGATAAGGTATGCAGAAAAAAACACATCGCAGAGAATAGTCGTCCTTGGGATCTCCCTATGCCAATGCCGATAGTGGTTTTTTGTCATTAATTTCATCAAGTACTATACTATAAATTGGCCTCCCAAACATTCTTTTTTAATCTTTGATTGCTTATCATAGATATTCTTTATTGAAGTTTGTGTAGCTGCATCTTTCATTTGTAACTTTTTCATAATCATCCTCGATTTTGCGTGAAATGTTATCAATTCACGAATTTCTTTGCGCTGCTCTAGTGTCAATTTCGCAACTGATGGATCTCCTTGCTGATAACAGCCAAGAGCATGATTGTGTTAACTTTCTTCAACAACTAATTGCCAACTACCATCTTCTACTTTTACTCCTTTTAATAGAAATGAACAATTACATTTCTTGATTGTTATCTATTTGTCATTTTTTTGATAAATTAGTTTTTATTTCTCCGTATTTGCTAGATCTCTCATAACCAATCCACACTTGAGGCTTTCTGCTTCCAACTTTATTTTATTCTAAAGATAGAATTGCAAAGAATATATTTAATGGACTACCAACATTTATCACCCATTCCTGTAATGCTTCTCCGGTAGGAAATCGAGAATTTATGTGAAAAACTCTTCAAAATTTTTTCATAAAGTCTCATCCTCAAATATTAAGTCACTGTAAAATACAAAATTAACAAACAATATTAATATTAATTAATAATAAATTTTCTTTTAAGAGAATGATAACACGATTATAAAATAAATGTTTTTATTTTCATAAAATTATTAACATAATAATAAAATAAAAAATATTTAAAAATAAATAAGTATCAAATAAATAAAAAATTAAAATAAAATATAAATAAAACAAACAAACAAATAAATAAATTAAATTAAGTAAAACAAATAAGTGACTACATAAATAATAACAAAATTAAATTTAATTACATTGATTAGGACAAATATATAAGTAAATTAAAAGTACAAAAATATTAAATAAAATTTAATAATATAATTTAAATTTGAAACAAATAAATAATTATAAAAGTTCTAAAAAAGTCAAGCACCTAATGTAAATTAAAGTTAGAAGACAAGTCTATTAAATAAAATTAACAATATAATTTATAATTTTAAAAAATAAAATAAATAAAATAAAACTAGGTGCCCGAGCTAGACGCCCAACATTCACATTGTTGATGCCCACGTGAGGTACCAACAATGTGAGGGTGGCGCTCCCTCTTTTATGGTGTGCCTCTAACTTGTGACACGTCAAATTTTGGCCGACATTGCATTTACTTATTTTTTAAAAAATTAAATTAATATATTTTACCTCAATATCAACACACTTTAAATGAAACGATGAATCTTGACCATCCATTTCACTTCACTATGTAGGGATTCTTACAAAATGAAGGAAATAAGTATAACGCAGTAAATTTATAGACCTTATACAATGTTTGAAAGATATAAATGTCAAAATTATTTAAAAATCATCATGTATTAGTAAAAATATCCTACGTATATTATTTATGTTTATTAAAAGGCATGAGCTTTGTTTTCGAAGTTTTTGGAATCTTCACTGCCTAGTCAAATCTTTCTGGCCTAGTCAAGTTTTTCGGTAAACATCCAAACTTTTTTCCCTATTTGCCTATTTAAATTATCACATTATTACATGTTTTTGAAGTATTCTAAAGTATTTATAAAAAGAAAATTATGGTCAAACATATGCATTATTACTACCTTTATTAATGGTTAATTAATTTTTTACATTTTTTGTAATCATTCTTTATTTTAATGGACAAGATTCATTTCTTTAAAAGTTTTTTTTTTGCAGTATGAGGTTGAGTATGTTGGATCATATTGAGAAAAACTTGATTTTAAACTACTAAAACTACAGAGAATGAAGCACGTATTCCTTCAAAAAAAAAAAAGCAACCATGCTACTAATATTTCAAAACTTGAACAAATCAACATTAACATTTTATTAGCATCAAAAGATTTAAGAGCCATCAAATTAAGAATATATTGTACTAGCGTGCTTCTAAAAGAAAATCAAGTAGTACAACCCACCACATCAATGAAGGTACATGCAATATTACTTTTCGTATTCATATATATATATATAAACACTTTTACGTGTTATTTATAGGTGATGTTTTACAAGTTGTGCAGACAATGTCTAATCTTGAACAAGGCAATGGGAACTTTAATCTACCACCTCACTTTGAGAAATAATTGAATTTACCCCTTATTTTATGGAAAAATTTTATTATTCAAATAATAAATAATTTAATGAAAATTATTTTATTATATCTTTATTACAATTTAATTAAACTATGAGCACTCAAAGACCAATTTTTTGAACAATAATTCACAAACTTTCACATGTTATTTATCGGTGATGTTTTACAAGTTGTGCAGACAATGTCTAATCTTGAACAAGGCAATGGTAACTTTAATCTTCCATCTCACTTTGAGAATTAATTGAATTTACCCTTTATTTTATGGTAAAATTTTATTATTCAAATAATAAATAATTTAATGAAAATTATTTCATTATATCTTTATTACAGTTTAATTGAACTATGAGCACTCAAAAACCAATTTTTTGAATAGTAATGCACAAAATTTCACATATTATTTATAGGTGGTGTTTTACAAGTTGTACAGATGGTGCCTAATCTTGAACAAGGCAATGGTAACTTTAATCTTCCATCTCTCTTGGAAAATTAATTGAACTTGCCCTTTATTTTAGTGGCAAATTTTTATTATTCAAAAATAAATAATTTAATGACATTTATTTCATTATATCTTTATTACAATTGAATTGAACTATAATCACTCAAAGATCAATTTTTTTAACACTAATTCATAACTATTTTATGTGTTACTTATAGGTGATGTTTTACAAGTTATGCAGACGATGCCTAATCTTGAACAAGGTAATGGAAACATTAATCTTTCATGTCACTTGGAAAATTAATTGAACTTACATTTTATTTTAATGGAAAATTTATTATTCAAATAATAAATAATTTAGTAAAAGTTATTTTATTATATCTTTGTTATAGTTGAATTGAACTATTAGCATTCAAACACCAAATTTTTGAACACTAATTCAAAAATTTTTATGTGTTATTTATAGATGATGTTTTACAAGATGTGCAGAATATGTCTAATCTTGAATAGAGCAATGGTAATTTTAATCTTTCATCCCATTTGGAGAATTAATTGAACATACATTTATTTTAATTGTAAATAAATAATTTAATGAAAATTATTTCATTATATCTTTACTACAATTGAATTAAACTATGAGAGTCAGTTTACTGGTATGCTAATTTATATTCCATAATTTTGAGTTAATTTAAGCTATTTCCCATTTAACAAAAGTTTACACTGAGTTATTATGTTATTAACAAAAAAATAATTTTATTCTTCGCAAATTCTTCTAATGAGTTTGTCATAGAAGTAGTGCCAAAAAATGGTACAATACATTTGAAATCTTTAATTTATATTTTTTTCCACTATAAACGGCATGCCTACTCTTATTTGATCATCTATATTTTGTAGTATTCCAATGATTACATTGGCATTGGTAGATACGTTCACATTTTAGAAAAAATTGTAAATGACACGATTTATGATTTAATTCATTTTACCTTGATCTAAAGGTAAATAAATATTCGATAAATTTCTTCAATAAATTACTTAGTTTAATATATGATGATAGTATATAAATTACTAACTACAGATTGCAAAAATTTATTGTCGGAAATAGAGCCGCATCCAAAGATTATCCCAGTGGTACAAAATGCTAGTACCAGTATCATAGAAGTAGTGCCACAAAAATGGTACAATAAGTTTGCAATGATAAAATTACACTCTTCACTATAATCGCAGTTCACTATAATCACAATGCATACTATTAGTTCATTTATTCTTTACTATTTCACATGTTTGATATATTATGGTCGCATCAGTATAAAAATTGGTATTTAATAAAAATATTAAATCACACGAATTATGATTTATCACATTGCTAAAACTTACATGCAATTATATGCGTTACAAATCTATATATTATAATATATTTATTGTCTCAAACATAGTCGCAAGCAAAGGTTATACCAACTATACAAAATATCATTGCCAAAGTCCCAGAAGTAATGCCACAAAATGGTATGATACTCATGCAATCTCAAATCTATATATTTTCCACTATAAAACATTTATGTTTTTGTTTCATATTTTATACTTTAAATAGAGTTTTGTATATTTGATTTATTGTTAACGCATGTGTATATATGTTGATATCTCATTAAATGTTAAAGCCATGCGGTTTACAATTTATTGTAAATGTTATCTTTTTAAATTAAAACTCATTGGATTTTAATTTACAAAAAAAAAAAATTAGGTCCATCTTATAGTACCATCTTTTATTATACTGTCATAGGAATTGACACTGAATCACATATAGATGAACATTTCAAACAATGACAATTGTGTGTCCCAAATGTAATGCACTTATATGGTTAGAAGAGAAGACTAAAAATAGTTCTCAATCAAATCCAAAGTTCAAATTGTGTTGCAGTAATGGAGATGTTACCTTACCGGTTTTTCCACCTATTCCTTCATTTCTAGGTGCTCAATTAAGAAATCCTAGGTTTAGATCCAACATAGGATCATATAACACATTATTTTGTTGTACCTCAATGAGAGGTAAATTTGATCATTCTATTATGGATGGTTTCAGTCCATATTCATTTCGGATTAGTGGTGAGAACTACCATCGGATTAGATCACTATTGCCATTTCTTGGAGAAATACCGAAGTTTGAATGTCCATACACAGAACATAAAACGCAAAACTGTTTGAATGTTCTACATGATGGTCAACGTATTGGAGATGGATTAGATAGTGAGATACAGAAGAGCTTGAAAAATATGCTAGATTGTGTTACTTTCATTATTTACAGGAGGACCACGAAATATGGTTCAACACTATCAAGATGCGATGTGTGTATTTTGGTCCTCTAGACCTTTCGTTATGTTTACTTGTAATCCAAAATTGCCAGAAATAGAAAAGGAGTTAAGGAGAATATCACGTAAGAGTGTTAAAGATAGACGCAATATTGTTGCACGAGTCTTTCGTATACAACAAAACAAATTTACTGATTATCT
Source organism: Rauvolfia tetraphylla (assembly GCA_030512225.1). Lineage (NCBI taxonomy): Eukaryota > Viridiplantae > Streptophyta > Magnoliopsida > Gentianales > Apocynaceae > Rauvolfia > Rauvolfia tetraphylla. Next base: position 633,958 of record JAJQKT010000050.1, read on the forward strand.
TAAGAAGAATAATTTCTTCGGCAGAGTAATTACAAGTATTACTTTTCTACCTCCATAAATAATAATTCTACATCCTTAAATTTTCTATATTTCTCAATTTTTTTTATTTATACAAATATCTCATTAATAGAATTTTAAAAATGAGGTCTTTCACATACACATATAACTTTAAATTTGGCACCGAGAGATAGGCCAAATACATCGGATCAAGTAGATGAAATTATATCGGTTGAAATACTAGATAAGTAAACTAATCCAATTGCTTATGAGATCATCATAAGATGCATGCTACATGGACCCTGTGCTAAAGCTTTCTCAAATGCTCAATGTATGGTAAATGGTAAATGTTCAAAGCACTACCCAAAAAAGTTATGTGATGCTATAACAATAGAAAAGAATGGGTATGTAGAATGCAGATGCCGTAATGATTCAAGTAATAAATGGTTCTACTTTCAATAATAGGTGGGTTGTTTTCTTATACGAGAAATTTGTTGGTATCGATGGATGCTCACATAAACATTGAGAATGTAAAATTCAAGAGTATCATCAAATATTTGTACAAGTACATGACTGAAGAAGTTGATGGAGCACATGTTCTCGTTGAAGTAAATGTCAGTACATCAAATAATGGCCAACAATAGTATTGATATATTTCAAAAATTAAATTGTACTGGATGATTTTTAATTTTGTGATTCAAAAGTAGTATCCTTTTGTTGAACGATTGCAATATCAGCTCCCAAACCAACAATTTGTGATATTTCATGACTGTAAGCCCTAAGGGCAAATCTCATAGTTTTGATTACGAAATGCATTGATATGAGCTAACTTGAGTATTTGGTGTGTGATAGAATTATTGAATTGTGGAAGCTAAGAAGTCTCATTACCTTGAAGATAAGATGCTAAGGACAATTCAAATATGCTCAAAATATTAAAGTGTATAAAAGCATGTCCTAAGGATTGAAGGCTTTGAAGACCTTATTGTAGATTTACAATTGCTTAATAGGTATATTCTTGTAAACCTTACACTTGATTGTCTTTTGAATGTAAAGAATTTTCAAGAGAGGTCAAAACTAGGTTTTCAATCTTAAAAGGTTTTCATTACACATGTTTTTACCAAGTCCTTGACAATGGCTTTTAGATTACAAGCTTTTAAAAAGATCCATTTTATAGTCTAAATGATTTCAAACTTGTTGTACTTGATTTCTATACAATTTCATGAAGTTTGAATAGTTTGAACTCTAATTCAAACGTCTGAACTAAAAACATTGGCTGTTGAATTTTCAGAGAAATTTGGACGACCATTCGGACGCTTGTATCTAAATTATGTTGATCGAATTTATCTTGGTAGACTGAAAATAGGAAAATTTAGATGATCATTTAGACGCAAGAGTCTATATTCAATCGATCGAATTTTACTGTTACTAGCCGTTATTTGAACATTGCAACTGATTTTTAAACCCTATAAGAGAAATAAACTTCATATTTTTGAGTAGTTCTTGAGCCTTTAAAAATCTGTAGTTTTTCTAATTATTCTTTATCAAAAAGCTCTGTTATCTTGTGCTAAAAAGTTAAATTACAAGATTTCTTAGACAAAAAATATGATGGTGTGCTAAATTTGTCATAATCTACCAAGTTATTTGTAACATTCTTCTCTCTTACTTTATCTATTTGTTTTATTCAAGGTTATCTTAAGGATATAAAACCCCATTTGGAAGGGTGAACCTTGATCATTGTTAGGAAAAAGAGACTGTGGAGGAAACCCTTGTTGGGTAAGCCTTTTTTATATCTCAAACAAGTTTTCTTATAGTTGAATTTGGTTGAAATCTTGAGTTATGGCTCAAGGTAGTGGATGTAGATCTTTTGTGATCGAACGACTATAAATCGCTTGTGTGATCTTCTCTCCTCTCTTTTTTAATTTGAAAACTCTGTGTTATCTTGTTTATCTTATTGTGAATTTGATTTCTCCATGCTATTTTCTAAAAAAAAAAATTTTCAAAAATTAACCAACGGCCTAATTCACACCCTCTTAGGTCTTTCAATGACAATGATCATTTGTTTGATATTCTTGATCATGAAGATATACATGAAATGACGTTGACAAAATGGTTTGAAGCAAAGAAGAATGCTACAGCAAGAACTTTGACATATGTTGAGTTTCCAACAGCATGGGTATGGAAGAAAAATATTAAGAAATGGATTCCTTGCCGACAACAATTGTGTATTGGAATATTACCATATGCACACCCATGTTCTGGAGAAAATTACTATTTACGCATGTTATTGCATAAAATTCAAGGTGTAGAATGTTTTGAACAGATAAGAACTGTGAAAGGAGTTTTGTATCCAACATTCAAATATGCATTTCTAATGCTTTTTTTATTAGATGATAATAATGAAGGCATGAAATGTTAGTTGAGGCATCAGTATGGCCATTTGGTAAAAATTTGAGAAGCATGTTTTTGTACTATCTTATTGCATTATATGGTAGCTAACCCGGTTGATCATTAGGAGTGACACTGGAGAAACTTAACAGATGATCTTCAGTATCAAATTTGAAATGGTGTGAGAAATATGAGAATGCATATAGATGATGCTGAGTTAAAAAATTTAGGATTAGTAGAGCTTGAACTTATTTAAATAGGAATGGTTGATCTCTAAAAGAATTCCCACAAATGGAGCTGCCATCTTTTGAAGCAGCAAATTTTTGGTAAACATACTCTTAGAGAATATTATTCCCGGAAACAAAGTAAACTTGAATAAATTTTTCAATATGGGTAATGTTCTATCTCTATTTGATGATATTGATTGGAGCAATTTAATAGTAGTTGATGAAGAATTTTATACTGCCATTATATATGATTTTTATGCAAATCTTAAAGAAGAGAGAATTGAACATGAGGGGGATAATGTAGTTCAATTGTTTTCCTCTAGAGTATATCAAGCGGATTTTGAGTTCAATAATGCCTTAGTGAACATAATTTGTGGGGTAGATGATAATGAGCCAAGGTATTACTCATTGGGACAACATTGCTTTATTCATGGATTGTTCACAAATGAAAGATTTGAAGAAACTTTCACAAATGGTAGACAGTTTAGGTCAATTAGGGAAAAGAAAATCAAAGCCTTTGATGCTAGAGGAAGGGTTATGTATCACATGACTACCACTATGCATATGGTGATTATGCTTGCCTTGCATGAGCATAGAAGACTAAACTTTGGATTCATGGCGTTGAAGCATATGATTAGGGCAAGAAAACCAGCCAACGAAGCCTTACCGTATGGGAGACTATTAACAAGAAAGTGAGGAGGTTGAGGAAGAAGAAAATGAAGAAGAAGAAGAGGAAAAAGAGGAAATTCTTGCTGAAGAAAGGAAAACCAAAATGAGGCATGAGCTATCTAGTGAGGGGGAGCAACCTTCCACAAAAGAAGACTATTTGACGAGGTACCCTTTATTGAAGGAAAAGAAGTTGAAGGTGATAATCTCACTAGAAGTGATACCATAGTTGCCATGGTGTTTCAAGAGACATTGAACAACCATGTAAAGGAAATGAAGAAAATGGACAAATTCTTCGAGTCCTTTGCTCTAATGATTCTTGGCAAATTTGATGGTTTAGAAGCTAGAGTCAAGGATATGAAAGAAGACTTGAGAAAGATTTCTCAAGTGATTTTAAATGGTGCAAGTTCCTATAAAGCTAAAGAAGAAGACAAAGATGAAGGAAAAGGCAGTGAAGTACCCCAAGAAGGAGAAGAGCATGAGAATGAAGAACAAAGAGGTAAAGCCCAAGAGAACAAGCAAGAAGAAGGAGGTGAAGGAAATTTAACAACGTCAAATCACAAATTCATCACCAATTTCCTTCAGCCAAGGGAGGAGGAAAATGTAGTTCAAAGGAAGAAGATCCAAAGATCCTCTCGATTGGTAACTTTCCAAAGTCGTACTACACGGGCAAGGAGTCAACAAATGAAGGACCCCATCATATAGAGATCAAGGAAACATGGCCATCACAACAAACAATTTTGGAAGTGAAGACCATGAAGCGCATCCAAGACTAAGCCTTTCTATCCCTAAACTATATTTTGTTGCTTATTCGGATGCATGTTTCAGAAATTCGGATGCATGCATATTTGTTGCCAAAAAGTGCTTTTTTATTGTTCAAATTGATTCAAATATATTTTTGTTAGCCCTAAGGGCAAATCATGTAATTTTGATTAATGACAAATATTGATGAGGACTAATACGCTTACATGTTGTGTGATAGGATTTGTGGATTAAGAAGTTTGAAGTCTCATTGCCTTGAAGCTAAAATGCAAGAACAACTCCAATATGTCAAAGTGATTGAAGATTGAAGAGTTTGTTCAAGATGATTGAAGGCTTTGAAGACATGAAGTGTAGGTTGCATGTGCTTAATAGGTAAACCTTGTAAACCCTACACTCTTAAGCCTTGGAATCTATGAGTTGCAATTGAGAGCACAAAACTTAATTTAAATGGTTTCAATGGTTTTGAACTTACCTAAATTATCAAGTTTTCATAAATGGTTTTTGCACTTAAAAGGTCTTTAATGACTTATCTCTGAGGCTAGAAGGTTTTCCAACTTGTTAGAATTGATTTGAACATGTTTTGACAAAGTTTGAAAAATTCAGATGCAAGATTCGGACGCAGGATGAAAAATTCGATCGTCCGAATTTTCTTGCAAAATTCATGTGAACAGTACCGACTATTTTTTCAGAGAAATTCGGACGCAAATTCGGACGAAGCTGGTCCGAATTTTTCTCCGCATTGTGAACAGTTACACTATTCATGTGAACAGTACTGTACAATGAACAGTGATACTATTTTTCCAGAGAAATTCGGAAGAAGATTCGGACGCAGCTGGGAAAATTCGGTCGACCGAATTTTCCCCCGCATAGTGAATAGTAAGTGAACAGTGCGTCCGAAATTTTTCGACCAAAAATTCGGTCGACCGAATTTTGCTGAAACTAGCCGTTACTAACCGTTTTATTACTGTTAAAGCCAAATTTTCAAATCTATAAAAGCCACAAACTCCAGATTTTTGAAAGAACTTTTAAACATTCAAAATCCTTGAAGCTCTAACTTATTTTACATCAAAATTATATCAAAAGCTCTCAAATTGCCTTGTGCTCAAAGATTGAAATTCAAGATTCCAAAGGCAAGAAGTGAAGTGGTGCTATCAATTGTATTCATCCACCAAGAAGTGTTGGTAACATCTAAACTCTATCTTTATATTATTGTTGTGATTGATACAAGGTTGTCAAGAGACATAAAACCCTTGTGGAGGGTGAGCCATAGACTAGATTAATCAAGGTTGTTTGTGTAAAACCCATTGGTGAGGGTGAGCCTTGGATTAGATTGGTCTAGGTTGTCTAGTGACATAAAACTCTTAGTGATAAGAGTGAACCTTGTTTATTATATTGAAAAGAGGTTGTTGTGGTAAAACCCATTGAAGGGTGAGCCTCTTGTGTAATTGCTTGGATTAAGCATATAGTGAATTGGTTGAAATCCTTGAGTGTGGACTCAAGGTAGTGGATGTAGATCTTGGAAAGATCGAACCACTTAAATCGTGTGTTCACTTGTTTATAGCTTTACTTGTTTTACATACTTATGTTATTATTATTGTTTATAGTTGTTGATTGATTGGTTGTGGTCTTATAGTTTAATAATCTTGTCTTAACCATCAAATCACATATAAACTTGAAGTTTGTGAATTTAAAGAAGAGCTTTTATTAAGGCAAAGGATTTGCAAAAAGGGAAAAGATTTTCGATAATTATCCAAAGACCTAAGTCACCCCCCCCTCTTAGGTCTTTCAATTTTAATCTCTCATAATATGTTTGAAAAAACTTAGGAACGATTATTTACAGAATTTAAAGCCTTTGATTATCTTATTTTGAAGTTTGGACTTGCTATGCAAAAAATTCGGATGCATGATATCTCTAGTCCAAATGTGTTGAAAAATGAGCACAATCTAAGGGGGAGCATTGTTAAACTTTTACAACCTTAAAACCTCTCTTAGAACTTTTTCTAAATGCTTAAATGCTATATCTTCTATTCTAATTGTTGGAAGGAAGGAGGCAAATGGAGGTTGGTTGGGTCATAGGCTCATATTGAGCCTTTTGTATGTCAATGTGCTAAATTGGTTATTTTCTATCATTGACATTAATACTTCTATGTACTACATTGTTTAAATCCATCACATTTTGCATCAAAGTTTGTCATCATCAAAAAGGGGGAGATTGTTAGCCCTAAGGGCAAATCATGTAGTTTTGATTAATGACAAACATTGGTAAGGACTAATATGCTTGTATATTGTGTGATAGGATTTGTGGATTAAGAAGTATGAAGTCTCATTGCCTTGAAGCTAAAATGCAAGAACAACTCCAATATATCAAAGTGATTGAAGATTGAAGAGTTTGTTCAAGATGATTGAAGGCTTTGAAGACATGAAGTGTAGGTTGCATGTGCTTGATAGGTAAACTTTGTAAACCCTACACTCTTAAGCCTTGAAATCTATGAGTTGCAATTGAGAGCACAAAACTTGATTTAAATGGTTTCAATGGTTTTGAACTTATCTAAATTATCAAGTTTTCATACATGATTTTTGCACTTAAAAGGTCTTTAATGACTTATCTTTTAGGCTAGAAGGTTTTCCAACTTGTTAGAATTGAATTGAACGTGTTTTGACAAAGTTTGAAAAATTCGGATGCAAGATTCGGATGCAGGATGAAAAATTCGGTCGTCCGAATTTTCTTGCACAATGAACAGTACCACTATTCATGTGAACAGTACATTATTTATGTGAACAGTACCGACTATTCATCCAGAGAAATTCGGAAGAAGATTCGGACGCAGTTGGAAAAATTCGATCGTCCGAATTTTCCCCCGCATAGTGAACAGTAGTAACAATGCGTCCGAAAATTTTCGACCAAAAATTCGGTCGTCCGAATTTTCTGAAACTAGCCGTTACTAGCCGTTTTATGGCCGTTTTAACTGATTTTCAAATTTTATAAAGGTTAGAAACTATAGATTTTTGAAAGAACTTTTGAACATTCAAAATCCTTCGTGCTCTAACTTGTTTTACATCAAAATTATTTGAAAAGCTCTCATATTGCCTTGTGCTCAAAGATTAAAATTCAAGATTCCAAAGGCAAGAAGTGAAGTGGTGCTAGCAATTGTATTCATCCACCAAGAAGTGTTGGTACCATTCAAACTCTCTCTTTATATTATTGTTGTGATTGATACAAGGTTGCCAAGAGACATAAAACCCTTGTGGAGGGTGAGCTATAGACTAGATTAATCAAGGTTGTTGTGTAAAACCCATTGGTGAGGGTGAGCCTTGGATTAGATTGGTCTAGGTTGTCTAGTGACATAAAACTCTTTGTGATAAGAGTGAATCTTGTTTATTAGATTACAAAGGAGGTTGTTGTGGTAAAACCCATTGAAGGGTGAGCCTCTTGTGTAATTACTTGGATTAAGTATATAGTGAATTGATTGAAATCCTTGAGTGTGGACTCAAGGTAGTGGATGTAGATCTTGGAGAGATCGAACTACTATAAATCGTGTGTTCATTTCTTTATAACTTTACTTGTTTTACATACTTGTGTTATTATTATTGTTTATAGTTGTTGATTGATTGGTTGTGGTCTTATAGTTTAATAATCTTGTCTTAACTATCAAATCACATATAAACTTGAAGTTTGTGAATTTAAAGAAGAGCTTTTATTAAGGCAAAGGATTTGCAAAAAAGGGAAAAGATTTTCGATAAATAGCCAAAGACCTAATTCACCCCCCTCTTAGGTCTTTCAAGGAGCTATGTTGATGTGTCTTGATTCGTTCAAACTTTCCAGCTATGCCCAAAATCTTACCATGAGATTTGTGCGTTATTTTGGAACAAGAAAGCTTGTATGAATATCAAACATTTTTGAACTACTGTGCATATGTATCTACCCTCATATTTTAGAAATCTCATATTTTTGAAATACACTGGTGCACACGTGAGCTCATTATGCTTTTCAGCTCACACATGTTTTTTTTAATGTTTATTTTCAGATAACTTAAACCATCGATCAAAGTACTGATCCCTTAATTCACTTCAGAGATAGCGCATGGAGGGATGTATATGTGGGTGTGATCACTTTGTACCTTTTGTTACCTCTAACTTGTTAGAGAGAGAAAAGTCTGTTTGTTTCTTTCAAGGATTGAATTTTGATAATTTAAGAGAGAGAAGTCTATTTATCATATTGTATTATATGTATACTTTTTCTCCTTCCATTTTCTTCGAATGCGATTCGTATTCGCAAACTTCAGTGTCGATAGCACGCTTGTACCACACACAGCCGCAGTGGAATTTAGCGTAGGGAGTTGGGGTTTTGTATTTTGTATGTATAGGGTAAGGTGGTTGTAAGTCCTAAGGGTAAATCTATTTATTTTGATTAATTACAAACATTAATGAGGATTAACTTATATACTAATTGTGATAGGATTTTTAGATTGATAAGCCAACTTTCACATTACCTTGGAGCTATAATACTTAGGACAACTTAAATGTGCTCAAATGATTGAAGAATGTAAAGCATGTCCTAGAAATTTGAAGGCTCTGAAGGTACTAGTGTAGGTTTTACCTTGGCTTAATAGGTATTTTCTTGTAAACTCTACACTTACTTTTGGAATTTATATAATACATGAAGAAGCACAAAACTTGTTTTGAACTTTAAAAAGCTTTGAACATTTTTGATTTACGAAGTATTTGTTAACTTCTTTGTACTCAAAAGATCTTAAATGACATATTCTTAAATCTAAAATGATTTCAAACTACTTGTAGTTAATTTTCAAATGTTTTGATAAAGTTTAAAAAGTTTGAATGTCTGAATTGGGACTTTGACTACTGAATTTGTAGAGAAATTTGGACGACCATTCGAATGAAGAGGTTCAAGTTCAATCCACCAAAAAGATATGACCAGAAGAAAGAAACCAAAAAAAAAAAAAAAAAAACCTCCAAAGCCAAAAATAATCGGAAACAGGAGAAAAGAAAAGAAATGAAGATTTGAAAAAGGAGTAGGGAGGAGAAAACCCAACCTTGGCGCTGGTGTCTTCAGTGCTAATGTCCCTTGTTGCTTTGCCTTGCTGCACTGCCACTGGCCTACTTGCTCACTTTGGCTGTTGGGTTTGGGGAGGAGAAGAAGGTTTCTACCAGATACTGCCTATGGGATGGTATACCACCATTTGATTTTGTAGAAAATAATAACGCTAAATAAATGACATTATTATTTTAATATTTTTTTAGGAAAGGCGGTATTTTTTGACTCTTGTCAAAAAATGTTACAGGCAAATACAATTAATCTCAGTAATAACGGAACTTAACTAGGTAAAGACCCTGATTTCTGATTTCAGTATCCATAATATATATAGATATATATGTCATGGAGGGAAGCGTGAGGCGCTGCTGCCCTCTCAACCTGTGAGACTTCTGAGGCCAAAAGGGCAACTAACCACTTAAGAATTCACCGGATTTTCTTCTCCATAGTACCATACAAAACAACCGTATAAGTTTTCTTCAGCCTCTGCTGTCTCTTTTCAGTTGATTTACCAAAACAAACAACAATCAAAGACCCCCTTTGCTTCTTGGTAGTTTTGGTGTTCTGCTCGCTGTCAGCAGAACTGAAGCCACCAGGTTCTGGTCTAAAGACATCCCACAGTTCCTTTTCTTTTGGGATTTTATGTGTATTTCTTGGTTATTTTTTTCCTCTAGAGTACTTGTTTGTTTTGATTGCTCAAGAAAGTTTTACAGTTGGTCGAATCCATAGTTTGAAATTTCGAGGTAAATGACTACCAATTACTTGTATGGAAGTCCTACCATCTTTTTCACTATGGTTTTGAACACTGTAACATGGAGTGAAAGGTTGTTTGAAAATTGGTATTCTTGTTTTAGTTTTACGTTTATGTGTCTCCAAGGATAAAGTGAATTCTGTTGAAGATGAATTTCAGAAGATCAAAATGTTTGCATTTTCTTTTTAAACTTTGGGACATAAAATGGTTTGGCAGATAACTTTATGGTATAGTAGTCGGCCAAAACTGATTTCTGGAGTTTATTCCCCCCTCAAAATTTTGATAATTTTTTCTACTTCAAGGAGTTTCAAAATTAACTAATTGGTCAGGTTTAAGAATAGAGTTTCTCTGAATATTAAATGTTTCAAAGAAATTAACAAAAACAATTGCTACATACGATAAATGGAAACAAAGGTAAGAAAAGATGCAGGGCCCCTTTGATATTTCATAGCTTCTCTCACGAAGAAAATAATAGACGGACTCCAGTTGGTAATTGCAACAATTACCTGCAGATCAAAAAGATGAGTTAATTCAGCCAAACCTCTTCTTCCCCCAGTTGTCTTATACAAAAGAATCTATTTAAGCAACTGTATGAACAACAGATCAATGTGTAGATTGGTAAATTTGCCGCTATGCAGAAGATTCATGCTATTAAGGTCATCTAGTTATGGTGGTTATTACGAAAACTATTGAAGTTGATACCTATATTTATTGCTTCTACTTCTTCCATTTATTATGTATAATTATGGCATGCACATCAGCATTTTGTACCTTTTCTGTTCGTCAAATAAAAGAGCAAACTATAAGTCTTTCTAGTTACATTTTTGGTTTTGTCTTCAAAAGAGATTTGCTTGAAAGACTCTGAATAACTCCTAACTTTTCTCAATGATCTTTCGTTGCAGAAGCAAAAAAAAGGAAAAAAAAAAAGAAGAGAAATTCAGCAATGACTTGTATTCTTTTAAGCAACACTTGTGTTAAGTTGCTGGGGGATCAAGATTATGTTTCCAAGAGTAGAGCCTCAAAAATTCCTTGCTTCAGTTGTTCAAATATGGATTCTGCTTCCAGTGGGTTGTTTTCCTTAAAAAGCTTCATAACTGGTGGCAGCCAAAGAAGAAGAAAGTTGAGGCCCATTTTTTCTGGTACACTTGATGGTGCTATAGATCCTGATGACTCTGAAGATGAAAAAAATGAACAAGAATCTCCAGAAAGTGAAATTGGAGGGGTAAATTTTCTCTCCCAACCGCCTTTCTTTGATTTTATTTTGTCTTGCTTGTTCTCATGGTCTTCAGAAGAAAGGGGAAGGATTCAGAGGAATTTGGCTTTCCATGTTGCTTGCTTGGATGTGTCATTTGTAGGCAATAATAACTTGTCAGCCAGGAATGTGATCAGATAGAACCTGTCTTATTTCTAGTTGTGCAGATAGATAAATATACTTTGAAAGCAAACATGAACTGGGCCTAAATTTCTCTTTCTCACTCACTCAAGCATACATGCAAAAAAGGCAAATTTTTTTGTGTCATTTTACTTTTGATCTTAAAGCATTTGTAGTTTTACTAATATTTTTGGCAATAATTTTTTTGTTTATAGAGGAATTGGCTGGTGTCAGCTGATGTAAGTTGGCCTGGATCTTGTTCAAGTGATTAGTGGATTTCTTTACTATCTAGGTGGTTAGATTGTAAGTTTTCCTTGGGCAAATTTGGCATCATTTCATTTGTGAAAATTTAGGAGTTGTATGGCTAAATATTAAAGAAGATTTGGCCTTTTCAATTGAAGATTCTTTACGTCCTACATTAAGTAAATGTCAATTTATGAATGATATTTGTTATTTGTATAAGTTACACTTCTCTCTATCAGCTTAAGCTTTTAGATAAGGGGTAACTTAGGATGGTATTAGAGCTGCAGGTCCTATCTTCAAATCCTACTGCCACCTGTTAACGCAACTAAAAATGTGTTTTTACTTGTTAGTAAAGAGTGTATTCAGCCGACATGTGAGGAAACATGCGCTAATGTATTAATTAAAATCCTCTCTATCAGCTTTAGCTTTTAGATCAAGTGTTAATTTGGAAACATTGTTATTTTATATCTCTATTTTGTGAATTGCTGATCATGTATAAGAGGATATATTCAACTTGTAAGTTTTTGGTGATTTTTCTTGCTCTTTATTTATGTCAACACCACTAAGTTTAACATATTTGTTTTGAGTGCTATCATACATTGCACAACATGAGCATGACAACCATGACTCTTATCATGACTTCTGCAAATTTAGAAAATGGCATTAGCTGTCACCTCCAATAAGTAGAATTTATATGCATTATCTACAGGCTTTGCAAAAGATGAGTCTGAAAATCATGATAATTATCAAGAGTTTTGCAAAATAGATATGACTTTTCGTGTCAGCATGTTAAAGATGGTTTTCTATACATCTATGCTGATTTAAAAGTCTGTTTCACTGAAGTAGCGACAAACCTCTGTTTCACTGAAGTAGCGACAAACCTTACTCCAGGTAAATAGCGACATTCTTCGAGAAAAGCTTGAAAGAATTGTTGGAAACGATGACTCTACTTTCAATGGCTTAGACCTTGCAACACTTATACGGAAGAAATATGGGAGGTCTTATGATGTTCAACTAATAAGAAAGGTACTTCTTTTCCTATTTTTTCTTTCGACAATCCATATCATTCTATATGGTTTGTCTATAAATCTGCAATTATGGTGGAATTAAAAACTTTTTTAAGACCTATTTACATTGGTCTTGATATCCTTCTTTACGTATCATCATGTCTGAAAATCATGTTGGTATTCTCATCATACTTATGATACTAGAACTGGCTGCTGTCAGATATTATAAATGTTCAATATCCTTATTTTGCTGATACAAGTGATGATTTTCTTTTGGAGTTTATTGATACTCTCAAGTGACTTGACTGTAGTCGCTAATTAGGCATCTTTATTTGTCTTCATTGGAGTTAATTCTTGAAGTTGAAAAATTTGTGTCTAGGTCCAAAATCAAAACCATAGAGCAGCCTTTTCCCTGGGAGTTAGTCATGTTGTAAGATTGCAGAAACTACTTAGTAGGAATTTGCTTTATGTTCGAAACAGTAGTCTGCTATGAAACCCTTTGATGTAGGACAATTGGGATATCTTCTTCTTACTGTGGGCAGCAGAAGAAACTCCTCAAAATTCAGATTTTAGCTCTAAAGGGTAGCCAGAACCAGAGGGAAAAGTGTGGAACTGGACTTGAGACAGATTAACCAGTTTAGAAGGGAGGGAACAGCAGTTATCCTGTGGCCAAGAACAGTAGCCATGAACAGGAATTTTGCTGGAAAGAAATAGAGAACAGGGAGGAAGAAGAGAGGGACAGATAGGCAATGCCTAACAAATAAATAATATAATTCTGAATAACTTGATAATTCACTGCTGGAAAAGTAGACTATTAGGCAGTATTTATAATATAAATCAATCCCTAATAACAAATCCTAATGAAATTATAATTCCACCTAAAGATATAGCACTCTTTACTTTCCTAAGACAATAAGAACTCCAAATAAGACTTAATTAAGAATAAATTAAACCAAGACTCTAAGGACTATATCTCTGCAAAATTTTAGCAATAAACTAAATGACAAAAATATCCTTGACACCTAAAGATACTAAATACCTGAATTGCAGCAGCTTGTAGATATTTCTAATCACCATGGACATCTTTTAGATAAGAACTTCTTCTTTGCATGAGAATCTTTAGGTGTGTATCTTGGCTTCCAAAGACTACAATTCTTGTCTAACTTCCCTATTACCCTCGGATGAAAAGGTTATAGTTCATGCTTTCCAAATCTTATCATTTCTGAAAAAGGAAACTCGATCTTGATGTGAGAAGCTTACAACAACAACAACAACAACCACCACCACCACCAAGCCTTAATCCTAAATCGGGTTCGCCTATGCAAACCAAAGAAAAGATTACATGTAGTTGTCAACATGAATATATTCTTTCCATTTCTTCATATCTAATGCCATACTCTCATCCAAGTCTAGCAACATGAACTTTTAATCACATCCAGAAGCTTAAGATGTAAGAGACCGAGTGTGAACAATTATACTTATAGTGCGCCACTTTTGCAGTGGAGCTAGAGACATTTTTAACTCCCTGGCCCATCACATGCAGAATTGGCCCAGTTTTTCTGCTAGTATTCTTGGGATTTGAGCATAGGAACTCTTCCTTTAATGTGTTGTTAAACTACCGACTTCATTGAATTGCTAAAGCTGATAGGAAGTATATTCATTTATCACTTTATCTATTCAGCTTATGACTGCAGCTAAAATGTCCAACTGGATAAAAAAGATTCAAACTATGAACTTAATAGCTGCCATGTTGATACATGAAATTTGGATGCATACTAAAAAAAAGGACTGCTTGAAATATTGAAGTACATATTAGATTCATTTGGTTACAAGGGGTACAACTTAATGAACTGGATGACTATATCCTCTTTTGACTAGTTGTGTTAGACGTGAGAAAGGCCAACTAGTGACCTTAATTTTATTTCTTCCTCGATGTTTATGATGCTTCCCAAGACTTAATGGATGGAAGTACAGGCAACCAACTAAGGACTTCCTTATTCAAAGTACTAAATTATACTGATGAGGAAATCCAGCTATGAATGTCCTCCAAATTAGTAACCCACTCTAAGAAAGTTATGTTGGTTTTGATTCATCTTTGGCAGTTCTCTAGATTAAAAAGAATGGCAAGTTAAAATAGAGATCGCCAGTAGCTAGCAAAGATGTTACGCTGGGAGAGAAATTTTTCGAAGTTAAATATGCATATGCATTACTATCAAATAAGAGAAAAAGTTTTAAGTCCATATTTCAATCTGGCTTACTCTCTTAGCGGGTTAGATATAACAGATTCGGCATGGGTTTATTGCATCTTGTCATCTGCAGGATAACTCATTTAAATGGGATTAATTATCTTTGCTGATGCGGGATTAAAATCTAAATCCATGTCATCAGGTGTTACCCTTTCAACCAAGCTCTGAATTTTCTATGCTTTCTCGCTTTTACTAGCCTAATTTGTGATTGATGCTATCGTCTCAATCCTGTCTCAGTGTTGAAATATTTTGCTTATTCCCTCTCAATGCTTTCAGGAATTCATGGGAAGGAATCTGCTTGCTCTAAATGTTATGTGGAAATACATGGAGCAGGTGAGGTCTTCTCCTCTTGTCCAGGGAAGTACTGTCTAGATTATATTCTTCAAGCTAATGTGTAATGCATTTTAATTGAAAGGGAGAACAAAAAAGGAAAAAAATGGTGGTTGTTATGATGATCAGTCCCACCTGAAGAATGACTTCCTTAAAAACACCACGTTAATCTCTATCCAAGATTAATAACTATTTTAATTAGCACTTCTTAAAGCAGTACACCCATTTCCATGCTCTCTCATGGTTAAGCTTCAAATGATTAGGAAATAGTCAGGTTAATTTTCACTCAACAAAGCTGTAAAATCTTCAGATACATAGTTGTTGTCCGATTTGAGTTTTCGTTTAGTTAAAGCTATTGATCGATATATTTAGAAAGAACTGGGGATATTGATCTATGATTCCTTAGTCTGCTAGGCTAATTTTATTTCCGATGTGCTTCAAGCTTTCAACTATGATTCCTTAGTACATGCTAGGCTTCGATGTGCTTCAACTATTTTTTTCGCTGTTGCTGAGGCAATAGTTTTGTGTTTGAGCAAATGTATGATCTATATAATGCGAGACAATGTGCTTCCATCAATATTATTACTTACAGTAGCCGGCGGCATAATAAAATTGCAATAACAAAATTATAATGTAAGAGAAATAGAGGGAAACTCAGAGAAAATAAAGAAAGAGTACAAGGATTTTTACTGATTTTCTGTGAGAGTGAATGAATGAATACAATTGCTCAAACTATATAGCCCTATTTATAAGGTTTAGGTACATATTAACTAGAAGAGATAGGGAGGAAGTAAAAGATAAATTTTATTAATAATAAAAAATATGATAGAATTCTATCATATATCTTTTGAAATGATAGAATATATATATCTCTAATATTGAATTATCTAATTGATATCAGATAATTGACATCCATCATAATATTAATTTTATAACAAAATGAATAATTTTCTTGTGTCGTTACTGACTATATTGTTAAATACAATCAAATAATGACCGTTAAGTTGTTTTAATCGAGATCAAATGTCAATTAGGGTGCTTTTAGTAATAATAATTTTACAAAATTCGAATTCGGATGTGGTAATTTTGTTTGTTAGGTAGTTTATACTTTCAAATGGATTTAAATTGAAAAAGTCCAAAATAACCATCACATATACTTTGTCTACATAAAATGCTTTTTAATTATGAGTTTCTTTTAAGCCAACATATGGTACTTGTATATATGTGTGTATGTATATACATATATACACTTAGAAATATTTATTTATAAAAAGAAAATGATTAAATATATTTAGCTCGAAAATTAAATTTAAGTACAATAAGTTTTTAGAACTTTGGAATAATAATTATGTATTGTTGAAAGACATGTTGGTAATTAGGGCTGTCAATGAGTCGGGTATTATCCGGGCCCGACTCAATAAGATCGGATACGGTATGCCATTTATATCAGTTTATTCAGATTCGGACTCGATAATACATATTCTAAACAAGTATGATTACGGTACGCAATGTTCCGAACTCGGTAGATCTTGAAATTGATTAAATTTTTAATAATAAATATTTTATATACTTGATTTTTTTTACAATCGTTGGATGTGTTTTGATTCAATGGTCATTTGAATTATTTTTTTTATGTATTAGATTTTTTTATTTTTAAAATTCTTATCGGATCTACCCGAATCTGAACCAAGACTCTATCGGGTAAGGTACGGATTTAGCCTATTCAGATCTGTCGGGTAATTAGGTCCGGTCCGATACCCTTGACAGTTCGGGTTCGGATCTGGGACAGGTTGTGCTGGACCCTGTTGATAGCCCTATTGGTAATGCTCCCTCCTTCTGGAAGTCAATGCCCTTTTTTTTAATCATGTAATAAATTTTCGGTTGCCAAATTGCACTTGAATAGCATTCCAAATACCGATTTCAACAGTGCAAACGCTCCCCGAAATTGGCTTTTTGTTACAATTTGCGTGCCAATGTCAGAATCTGCGAAGTTCGCCTGGTGATCTAATGCGAATCCTACTAAATTTATCGTGTAGAATGTACTTAATTTATAATATATCTCAATAATTATGCGAATCCTACTAAAGCAAATCTGATTAATTCAGCCATGCAATCAATCTATGATACGACCGATCAATCATCTACAACATTGAACTGCATAGTTCATCCTTGAGAGAGGTTGATTGTGTTTATTGATGCTCGCATCAGGTTCCTACTCTTTTCATGTGCAAGTTGCTATATAATGCTTCTTTTTTCATCTCAAATGCCCTCTTATTCTTCTCAGAGGTCCTTTCCTTTGACCGAAGAAGAGTACTTACTCAGGCTTGATGATGTGGCAAACACGTTGAAATGCTGGGGAGCTGTCTCACATGTTCGAAATACCCTTCAAAAGTTGAAAGAGCGCCCTCGCATAGGGAAGGTAAGTTTATACCTATCATCTCCTCCAATGCCATATTTGTTTCTGTTATGTATGGGCTCCTCAGATGCCTGTTAAGTTAACTGAGTGCAAACATATTTTTAGCATTATATCTTTAAGTTGATGCTCAGCAACATTTAAGTAGATATTTTTACAATGTCCTCGTAGAACTCTAAATGTAAAAATATTGCATGATTATTGTTAATAAAATACTTAGAAATTTAAAAAGAAACAGAAAAAACAAAAACTTACTATTTCTACTAGGCCAATACAAAATCCCTGAAACTCTCTGATTCAAATAACATTCCATACCCTCTCTATGCACATAGTACTGACAACAATGTTACATAAATTAATTGTTTGCATATCAGTCAATTCAAACAATGCAACAGGTTACCTTAATTTTCCAGAACATGGTATAACTAAAATTACACTTTCGGAGATCAAAGTGCTGCTGTCAAAGATCATAGCAAAAACGGTGAACTTCCATAATCTTCAAAATTTTGATAGCAAATTAGCTGTAGTGCTCAATTATATCGGGCTTGTATTCCAGAAGGAATGATAGCCCATATTTGATGGAGACGAAAGCATCATTCTTGTAAGATAGTCTGCGAGTATTATTTGCAGTTATATTCTCTCTCCCTGTTTCCTGTAGGCTGTGAGCATATTCATAGATATGGATGAGTCAGGAGGTCGCTCAAATGAGTGGATTTACAAGTAATTTCTTCAGAAAGACAGTGAATTATTTCCCCATCTGCTGGATAATCCGGGACCTGACTAAGTTGGTTTGCTGCAGTAGTGCAAGCTAATGGCTTGTAACATGCAACGTGGAAGCATTGCAATTTAATATTTCTTTTTGGTTCTGCAAAAGTGCATATATTTATCTCTGTCAGTTGTAAAATTTTGATCGATAGCCTCTGAATATGGCCCAAACATTAGGTTGATATGTTGCCCTTCCTTCAATGTATAGTGAAAATGAAAATTCTTGTTTGCCGCCAGTGTGCTTTTTCTTGGCTGCCTACCTCTAAAACTAAAATTATGATAATGACACCAAATATATATTTTAGAGATATTGGTGGTTCAGCATGGCATGGGAAAGAATTCAATATCAAACGCACTCTGGATCCTCTGTATCATTTTCTATAACATATTTTTGTAAAATTTCCTTTTATAGAATTTTTGTATTATGGTTTAGAATTTTTCGATGAAAAATTTTACAATATGAATGTTACAAAAGGAATGTTATAGAGGATTCGAACCGGTCAGATGTAAGGAAATTAATTCAAAACATAAAGAGGTCTTAGGCAGAGGGCTTAAGTGACGCATTCACGGAGTTGTTAGTAAGGATTTATTGATTTTTATGTTTGAAATTTTAGTGATTATTGGCAAATCCTGAATGGTTATGATTTTTTCCCCAGAGTTGGTTTCAGTTTAGACGAAGCCATAGAATTTACTCAATTTCGAAGTCAGCCAGCTGATAGAGAGGGAAAGTGCGAAAGAGAGAAGCGAAGGTATTTTCCAAATTCTGATTATTTAATTGTAGAAGTGTTATGCAAAACATATATATGCATCACAACAGCTTACTTATTAAGTAAAGCCTTTAACTAACTAATTAGCTGTTATGCCTTGAATTTGGCAACATCCTTGAAAAAGAGAAAAATATCCCAAAGACATCGAACCTTAGAATTGTGGATATAGAATTCTTATATACGAAAATAATACCATAGACGGTTACATTCATTTGAAAATAAAATTAAATTCATTCTTACAAAATTAACAATCTAACCCACGTCCCCAATACAAAGAAAATAAACAGTCCACAACTTTAAACTTTCTCTCAACCAAGTCCTCTCCTTCCCTACCTCAATATAAACTCATCTTCAAAGATATCTACAAAGTAAGATATATAAGCCAGCTGAAAAACGATTATGATTACATAAACGTATAACAAAATAAGTCAAAATCACTCTAAAAAAAAATTCAAAACTTTAGTTCCAAATCCATGTTTCCAAGCTTTTACTAGCTTTTCAGATATTTCCAAAACCAAAAACTCAAAATCTTTGAAGTAAAAACATAAAAACGTTTTGCAACAAAAGAAAAATAACCTTTCCCCCTCTTTTTAAAAAATAAATTAGCTACTAGTTGCCCTCGAAAGTGGCAACCGATGTCGGTTCAGCACATTAAGCTGAACAGCTGAACCAGCATTAGTTTCATATAGAAAACCAGTCAATAACATCCTCGAAACTGTGGAAACCCTTTCTTTTAAGCCACACTTGGTTTACTAAATAAATTTCATAGAAACAGTGACTTACAAACTTTAGAAATAGATCACATCAAAACATCATACAAGATATTGCTCAAGTGATAGGAAAGGAATAACAAGGAAAAATGATATCAGCAAGAGGATTATATCCCTTACCTCTAAGTTGAAATGATTGCTTCTTACTCTTGTTAAAATCTCTTAATTACTCACCTAAGCATAAAAGATCTACCTTTTAAAAGTAAAGTTTCACTAGACTACTCAATTTCCAATTCAACCTTAGGTTTGTGAATACTACACCAACACAACAATTACTACAACAAAGAGATGGTTCTAGAATGATTAGTTAACAAACATTTACCTGAAGTCGCAATCCTACACTCCTATCGATCACTGCCTAGGTCTTTAGAGTCGTGTTGTTTGTTTCCCCCGTCTTTGTGTCTTTCTAGAACAACTAAAAAATCAGTAGGACCATGTCTAATATGACCTTACTTTCCCTAATTTACAGTATAATCCTGAATAAGTTAACTCAAATACTTTCATAAATCTTTAGTTATTCGAATTAAACCTCAGAAGTCTAAATAGGTTTTACAAAGGACTAGCTAAATGAATTGACAACCCTTAATCATGGCCTAGTAGTATACTATACTAATACTAAGTACTTTTGGGTTGGGTAATTACACTACCTATATACGACTGGTAAAGAAATAAGAAATGAAGTAAAAATGAGTTCGCACGAAGCTGGGTAGGAATATTTCCAGACCATATTGCTCACCACTCTACTATGACCATTTGATGATTTTGTTGATTGTTGGACATCGAGCTCCCCTTAAGAGCCCTTATTAATGAGAATGCAAACCTACACATACCAAACATTAGTAAAAAGAGGGAAACCCATCCCCAAAATGTTACATATTAGTCTAAGACTTAGACAAGTATATAAGAGAGATATCAGAGATGGAAGATGAGGTAGGAAAAAGAGGAGAGAGAAGGATAATCTAAGTTGATTTAAGAGATATAACACACTCTTATTTTCACCTTAGGGCTTAGTATCTATTATACACGAAATTCATTACAAATTAAGTATATAATTAAACTCCTAATACTCACTCTTAAGTAGTCAACTAAAGAGATATAAATTAGGAAATAGCTTGAACAAGTGTCACACTTTATTCAAGGAGTATCATACAAGGTTTTAAGCTTCAAAAATCTGATCTCTAAAAACCATAAACTTGAGGCTTATATAGGCCTTACAATACATATTTTATACTCATAATGAAGTGAAAATAAAGGAAAAATACATGGGGGAGAGAGGGCCATGTCCCACACACATTTTATGCAACATATTCATTACTTAGGAAGAAAAATATGATTTTGTCCTCAATACCCTAGCTTTCCATTTGGGTGAATTTGACCAGGGGTACGGGTAATTTGCAAAACTGCTTTGGGTAGGTAGGATTACTTTTAACAATGGGGTAAAGGGAAAGGTATACTTTTTGAAAAAGGAAAAGGAATAACTTTTGACAATGAGGTAACGAAAGTAGTCAAAAGTTACCTACGATAGAATAAGGATTTATTCTCTTTTGGATGTGGGATTTTGTCCAGGGGCTTAATGGGCTAGGAAAGACTTTATTTATGGATTATTTTGAAAGAAATTAAGGTTGAAATATTTTGGGCTTAGTTGGGTTTGGATCAGGAGAGGGTTTGGGCTAACAGGGTAGTCATATGGGCTTTAAATGTTTTGGGGTGAAGGAATTCAATCTAAAATGGATCATAGCACTTGGACATGAGGGACTTGACTTCCTTAAGCTCTTAAGGCGTGAGAGTGGGCTGTGTAGGATTACCCCGGGATATATCATTCTCCCCATCTTCAAAAGAGTTTGACCTCAAACTCGGAAGATCTTCTGAATCATAGTATGGACTTAAGTCGCTAACATTAAATGTAGCATAAATTTCATAATCTCCGGGAAGGTCAATCTTGTAGGCATTGTCATTGACTTTGGTGAGAACCTCAAATGAACCATTGGCTCGGGGAAGCAACTTTGATTTGCATTTGGTTGGAAAACGCTCTTTGCGAAGGTATATCCATACAAGGTCTCCAGTTTTGAAATTGATGCCTCGCCTTGTCTTGTTGATGCTTGTGCTCACACACTCATTTTCCTTCTCGATCTTTTCTCGAGCGGCATTGTGTAAATCCTGAATTTCCTTTGCTCTCTTTTCTTCTTCCCAACTGAACTTTGTTTGGGCCATGATTGGTTCAAGCTCCAAGGGTGTGAGTGGGTTGGTTCCGTAGACAATCATGAAGGGTAAAAACCAATAGTTTTGCTCGGAGTTCGGTTGTAAGCAAATTCAGCGTGTGGTAATAGATCCTCTCATTGTTGGATGTTCTTCTTGACTAGGACTCGTAGAAGAGTTCCTAGAGTTTGATTGGTCACCTCCGTTTGACCATCTGTTTGGGGGTGACTCGAAGTGCTAAAATTCAACTTGGTTCCTATCTTATGCCATAGTGTTAGCCAAAAATGGCTAAGAAACTTGCTATCGCGATCTGAAACCATGCTCCTCGGGATGCCATGTAGCTTAACAATATCCCTAAAGTATAAGTCAGCAATTTGTAAAGCATCATAGGTAGTTTGACATGGCACAAAGTGCACCATCTTCGAGAAGCGATCTACCACAACCATGATAGAATCCTTGCTACGTTGTGTTCTTGGTAGACCGGTAATGAAATTGAGGCTTACATCTTCCCATGGACAGCGGGGTACGGGAAGAGGCATGTGTAAACCTTGGGCTAAAGAATGACTTTTAGCCATTTGACAAGTTCCACATCTCTTGATGAAGTGCTCCACATCACCATCTATTTTTGGCCAAAAGTAGTGCTCCTTGAGTAGCATGTTCGTCTTCTCTATGCCAAAGTGACCGGCTAGTGCTCCTCCATGGACTTCATCAATCAAGGTTTCACGAATGTTGCACTTCGGGATGCAGAGTTTGTTTTTCGGGAACAAGTATCCATCTTGACAAGGTAATCTCCAAATGACCGTTTAAGACTTTTAGTGTATATGTCTTTGAAATCTTCATCCTTCAGGTAGAGTTCCTGCACAAATTCAAAGCCAACAACCTTGGTACTAAGTACTGTCAGTAATAAATGCCTTCTGGATAAGGCATCAGCGCCTTTGTTCAGGGTTCCGTTTTTGTGTTGGATGGTGAAGGTAAATGTTTGGATGTATTCTACCCATTTGGCATGTTAGGGACGAAGCTTGTGTTGGCCTTGAAGGTATTTCAACGCTTCAGAAGCTTGTGTTGGCCTTGAAAGTATTTCAATGCTTCATGGTCAGAATGTAATATGAACTTCTTGCTTATCAAGTAATGACGCCAATGTTCAAGGGAGCGAAGAAGAGCGTAAAACTCTTTGTCATAAGTGGAGTATCGTCTTCGGGTGTCATTAAGCTTCTCACTAAAGTAAGACACCGGGTGACCATCTTGTGAAAGGACAGCCCCGATTCCGACACCGGATACATCACATTCTACTTCAAATCGCTTGTCAAATGCTCCTTGGGCCTTCTCATTCCACTCGAACTTCTGATTTTTGGTCAAGTGGTGATGTGATGGTGCTAAAGTCCTTCACAAATCTTCGATAAAATGAGGCCAATCCATGAAAACTCCTTACTTGCTGCAATGAGGTTGGTGTGGGCCAATCTCGGACTGCTTGGATCTTCTTTTCGTCCACTTGAATTCCTTTGCTAGACATAGTATAGCCTAAGAACTCGGTTTGGGCAGCAAAGAATTGACTTTTCTCCAAATTGCCATACAGCTTCTCTTCATCTAACCTTTGTAGAACTAAGATTAAATGGTTCACATGTTCACCTTCGTTCTTGCTACACATCAGAATGTCGTCAAAGTAGACTACAACAAAATGACCTATAAATGGCTTGAGGACTTGGTTCATGAGTCTCATGAACGTGCTTGTTGCATTGGTCAACCCGAATGACATAACTAGCCATTCATAGAGCCCGAACTTTGTCTTGAATGCAATTTTCCACTAGTCTCCTTCATGGATTCTGATTTGGTGATAACTGCTACGAAGATCTATCTTTGAAAACACCTCTGAACCATGCAGCTCATCTAACATATCTTCAAGGCGGGGAATGGGATATCGGTACTTGATAGTGATCTTGTTAATAGACCAACTATCACAACACATTCTCTACGTGCCATTCTTCTTCGGAACCAAAAGCACACGGGCTCAAACTCTCTCTAATGAATCCTTTGGCTAGCAGTCCATCTACTTGCCTTTGAATTTCCTTGGTTTCTTCCGGGTTCATTCTATACGCTAGTTTGTTTGGTAAGGTGGCTCCGAGTAAAAGATCAATCTTGTGTTGGACGTCACGTTTAGATGGTAAGCCGAGTGGGATATCTTCTAGAAAAACATAGGCAAATCTTTTGAAGATAGGTTCAGCCATAGGGTGACGAGGGAGGTTTAGGGATTCAGATTCATGTAGGTCAAGTAGGATCAACTCGTTGAAGGATTCATGTTCATGGTATTTGGCTTGTAAGAGGGTAGAAAGTGAGGTTGAGTTGTTTTCTTTAGAGGAGGGCGAAATGGTTTGCGGTGGTAAAGAAGTAAGGGTGATCTTCTTTTTATTCAAGAGAAAAGTGTAAGTGTTAGAATAGCCATCATGGATGACTCTTCTATCAAATAGCCATGGTCTTCCCAAGAGGATGTGACAAGTATCCATGGGAATAATATCACACCATACATTATCAACATAAGTTTTCCCAATACTTAAGGAAATTAAGCAACGAGAGTCCACGCGAAGTCCCTTGCCATGATTTAGCCACTGGATGGTGTAAGGATTTGGATAGGATGAAAGCTTCAAGCTAAGCTTGTCCACCATGGTTTGAGAAGCAACATTAGTGCAACTTCCTCCATCAATGATAAGAGAACATACTTTGCCCTTAACAGTACAATGAGTATGAAAGATGTTCCCCCGCTGAAGTTGGTCTTCTTGGCACGCCATACTATTCAAAGTCCTTCGAATGACTAAGAGTTCACCTTCTTCCGATCGTAAGTACTCAACTTCATCACTGATTTCTTCTCCTTCTATGTCG
Organism: Rauvolfia tetraphylla; assembly: GCA_030512225.1. Taxonomy (NCBI): domain Eukaryota; kingdom Viridiplantae; phylum Streptophyta; class Magnoliopsida; order Gentianales; family Apocynaceae; genus Rauvolfia; species Rauvolfia tetraphylla. Next base: position 658,776 of record JAJQKT010000050.1, read on the forward strand.
GCCTCACCTTCAACATCAACTAAAGCCACAACTTTCTTGTTAGGACAATCAAAGGCATAATGTCCTAATCCATGGCAGCAAAAACAACGGGGTGTTTTAGAGTTTGATTGAGAAGCTTTGGATAGATTTTGGATATTGGAAGAGGAGGAGGGTGGTACGACTTTGGGGACATTGTGGGTAGTAGGTGTGGAAGTGGATTTAGAGGGAGTGTAGATTGGCTTGGTATATGAAGGGCTAGCTCAGGTGAAAGAAGATTTGCTCTTCTTGAGTTGGTTTTCAACTTTGTGGGCTAACTTGGATAGATCTTCTAAAGTGTTATATGTTTGCAGCTCCACAACATTAGCGATTTGGTCATTTAGACCATGAAGATACCTCACAAAGGTTTGAGCATCATCTTCTTTGAGGCCACACTTGAGCAAAAGTTGCTCAAAGTCTCTGGTGTATTCTTCCACCGTTTTGCTCCCTTGTCTTAAACTACGCAATTTAGCAAAGTTTTATGGCAAGTAGTGAGATGGTAGAAACTTCTCTTTCAAGATTCTACGTATCTCCCTCCATGATCTTACGGGTTCTTTGCCTTGATGCCTTCTTTTAGTGGTAATGTTGGACCATCAAGTAGAAGCATACTTTCTAAATTTTAGGGCCACAAATTTCACCTTCTTGTCTTCCGGTATGTCCTTGAAGTTAAAGACACGCTCCACCGTTTCAAGCCATTCTAAAAACTGATCAGGATCTATCCTTCCTTCAAAAGTAGGAATGTCCACCTTGAAATCTTCCATGAGAGTGTGGTTGTGATTCCTCCAAGTGTTGCTGCTGTTAGTAGCTTCGCTATTCATTGAGAAAGGGTTTAGAGTCTCCCTATCTTCATGCTCATTCTCGGATTCACTTGTATCCATCATCATACTTTTCTTATACTTGGTGAGATCAGCAACTTGCCTCCGAAGATATTCGTTTTCACGCTTCATTTGCTCAAAGGCAGAACTGAGCTCCTTCTTGGTCATCTTAGAAAGCTTGTAAGACATGCTTGTTGTTTTGGGTAGAAGGAAGAGTGAGTTTAGATTTGAGAAAGATTAGGAGAGCTTGAAAGAATGTGTTGGGGCTGTTTTGTGAGAGGAATTTTGAAATGGAGTAGAGATGTTGGAATAGAGGAAGTGAAAATGAAGATACATGTCTGTTGGAAATGGTTTAATGGCTTTGGGCTTTTGGTCCAGTAGGGATGTAGAACAAGTGGGCTCTAATACCAAATATTATATATTAGTCTAAGACTTAGACAAATATATAAAAGAGATATCAGAGATGGAAGAAGAGTTAGGAATGTGACTGAATGGAAAAGAGGAGACGGATGGATAATCTAAGTTGATTTAAGAGATATAACACACTCTTATTTCACCTTAGGGCTTGGTATCTATTATACACGAAATTCTTCACAAATTAAGTTTTAGACTACTAATACTCACTATTAAGTAGCCAACTAAAGAGATATAAATTAGGAAATAGTTTGAACAAGTGTCACACTTTATTCAAGGGGTATTACACAAGGTTTTAAGCTTAAAAAATCTGATCTCTAAAAACCAGAAACTTGAGGCTTATATAAGCCTTACAATACATATTTTATGCTCATAATGAAGTGAAAATAAAGGGAAAATACATGGGGGAGAGAGGGCCACGTCCCACACACATATTTTATGCAACATATTCATTACTTAGGAAGGAAAACATGATTTTGTCCTCAATACCCTAGCTTTCTTTCCATTTGGGTGAATTTGAACAGGGGTAATTTGTAAAAATGCTTTGGGTAGGTAGGATTACTTTTGATAATGGGGTAAAGGGAAAGGCATGCCTTTTGAAAAAGGAAAAGGAATAATTTTTGACAATGAGATAAAGAAAGTAGTCAAAAGTTGCCTAGAATGGAATAAGGATTTATTCCACATGGGCTTAATGGGCTAGGAAAGACTTTATCTATGGATTATTTTGAAAGAAATTAAGTGTAAGACCTAAGAGGGGGAGGGGAGGGGGGGTGAATTAGGTGTTTAGCTAATTATCAAAATCTTTTCCTATTTTGCAAATCCTTTGCCGTAATAAAAGCTCTTCTTTAACTTCACAAACTTCAAGTTTATATGTGATTTTATAGTTGAGACAATATGATCAAATAATAAGACCACAACCAATCAATCAACAAGTAATAACAAATAATAATAATGCAAGTATGTAAACGTGTAAAGCTATAAGGAAATGAACACACGATTTATAGTGGTTCGATCTTTCCAAGATCTACATCCACTACCTTAAGTCCACACTCAAGGATTTTAACCAATTCACTAAATGGTCAATCCAAACAATTACACAAGAGGCTCACCCTTTCAATGGGCTTTTACCACAATAACCTCTATTCAATCTAATAAACAAGGTTCACTCTTGTCACTAAGAATTTTATGTCACTAGACAACCTAGACCAATCTAATCCAAGGCTCACCCTCACCAATGGGTTTTACACAACAACCTTGATTAATCTAGTCTATGGCTCACCCTCCACAAGGGTTTTAAGTCTCTTATGCTTCCGAATTTTGCGTCCGAACTTTTTAAACTTTGTTAAAAAATATTCAAATCAATTCAAACAAGTTGGAAAACCTTCTAGCCTAAAAGATAAGTAATCAAAGACCTTTTAAGTGCAAAAACCATTGATGAAAACTTGATAATTTATGTAAGTTCAAAACCATTGAAATCATTTAAATTAAGTTTTGTGCTCTCAATTGCAACTCATAGATTCCAAGGCTTAAGAGTGTAGGGTTTACAAAGTTTACCTATTAAGCACATGTAACCTACACTTCATGTCTTCAAAGCCTTCAATCATCTTGAACAAACTCTTCAATCTTCAATCACTTTGACATATTGGAGTTGTTCTTGCATTGTGGCTTCAAGGCAATGAGACTTCATACTTCTTAATCTACAAATCCTATCACACAACATACAAGCATTTAGTCCTTATCAATATTTGTCATTAATCAAAACTAATTATAACTACATGATTTGCCTTTAGGGCTAACATTAAGGTTGAAGTATTTTGGGCTTAGTTGGGTTCGGACCAGGGGAGGGTTTGGGCCAACAGGGTTATCATATGGGCTTTAAATGTTTTGGAGTGAAGGAATTCAATCCAAAATAGATCATAGCATTTGGACATGAGAGACTTGACTTCCTTTAGCTCTTGAGGCGCGAGAGTGGGCTATATAAGATCACCTCGGGATATATCACAAAAGCACTCTGATGCTTAAGTCAGCAAGATGTTTGTTGAGGAGTTAAAAAGATAAGGTATAAAAACGGGTAAACACACACATTATAAAAAACATATTGCAATGTATAAGTAATTTCTAAGAAGGAATGCATACCTTATCCTACAAACATTACATTAACTTTCCAAATCCTTACTTGATTGGATTTCCTATTGGGCCTGTTCTAATGAATAAGCGTTTTGTTGTTGCTTAAGGAACTCAGGCAAGGCATGTGCCCAGCCCCATTATCTGCCCACGAATCGGTTATGGTTCTCACAACCCAAAGTGTTGTGTCACTTAACGTTGCACCCGATACTTACTAGGTAGTAAAAATGAGGCATGTCTTTTGAAGCCAACAAGTATGCATTCGTTCTTCTTCCTCAACAACTGTATGATTGTCTTCTTCCTGTTTCCTAGTTAAGAGTAAAGTCTTACAGCGCTATCTTTCCATAGACTTCAGTCTGTAGCATCCTTTCATTCCCCGAAACCTTCGTAGTGACTTTATTTGTACAACATCCAGGTTATCATCGTTCCTCGTGCTTCTAACTCTAAGAACAATCCTAATTCCCCTATGTAGTTATTTCTACGTGAAGCTTCTGTTACCTTGCCAGCACCATTATTATCAGAACCTAGAGTCCTACTCAAATATTTACCCTTAACCTAAAATTTGCTCATTTTGGTTCCCACGATGATATTTCTCGGGTAACTCCTTTGGCTTCTCAGCTTCGACCTGTGACAACAAAACATATTTCTAAGGCTTATATTAAATACTATTGCATAAAAACTCTCTTGTCAAACCAATAGACATTAATCGAGCTTGGACTCCTCCTTCCGACTATTTTTCTCCATACATGAGCCACTTGAAAGGAGGCTTAACCCTTCTTTTATGATCTTTTGGTAGACATTCTAAAATTTTAGTCCTTGTATCCAACACAGCTGGCTCCAAATACCGTCCAATTAGTCGTAAGGTTAATACTTGTATCTCAGTTGTTAGGTTTTCTGACCAGTCTCGACACTAGGCTTTGTGAATAAAGGATAAGGGTATTTTACTTTTAACCAAAAGAAGAATTCCCTGAAAGTGATCCAAAAAATTATTTCTTCGTTGCTTGGTTGGAAAGATTTTTTTATTTTCATCTATCCCATGAACCCTCAATTTTGGGTAGCATGGAACCATCAAGGAAAACTCCTAAATCCACTTGTTAATGATTTTCATGTAGACCGGGCATCTGTAGAAGCTTTAGATCGCTATGTGTTGCGGAATTTAGCGTGGCAATAGATAAATATTTAGTTTGAGTTGTTGATGATAAAATGAGAAGTAAAATAATAAATGGAAGAGACACAAGATTTACGTAAAAACCTTCCAATGTAGAGGGAAAAACCACGGGACAAGAGAGGAGCAAATGCACTATAAAAATATGGAGGAGATACAAATGATTTTACACCCACACAAAAATACACTCAAGATAACACCTCAGTACACTCAATGAATATGGCAGGTGTGTGTATATATATATATGAAGAGGTGGTATATGCAGAGCGTGGCTAGTTTAGAGAAATGCTCTTGGAGGATTTATATAGAGATGTATCACTATGTGTACAAACTTAAAGTCTTCCTTCCATTGTTGAAAATGTGCAATCTTAGTCCAAGTTAGCTCACCAAACATAGCTAACCAGCATTAAATTTCCTTAGCCACCCAAAGACTAAGATAAACTATGAAAAACACGTGGCCAACTAATATAGACTTGAAGTGTGAACCTTAGAATTCTAAGGCAATTTTAACAATCTTCACCTTGACTTGAATTCTCAGATGATCTCGTTATAAAATGATGTGCATATTCCTCTCTTGCCATGCCCCAAAGGGCCTTTAGACTTGGTGAACACCAATCAAGTCCAAGCAATGCTTGAACTTGAGATTTGAAACTGGTTTCGTGAGCACATCCGTAGGATTATGAGCCGTAGCAATTTTCTTCACAATGATCTTCCCAACTGCTACAAAATCCCAAATAAAATACTGCCTCGCATCAATGTGCTTGATCCTTTCATGATACATCTAATTTTTGGTTAAATGAATAGCACTTTGACTATCACAAAATACAGTAACAACATCCTAGGTTAAGCCAAGATCAGTAACCAAGCCTCTTAACCAGATTGCTTCTTTGATCCCTTCAGTGATTGCAATATATTCTTCATTTGTTGTTGACAGTGCCATAATGGATTGTAGGTTAGCTTTCCAGCTAATGGCAGAATTGCATAAAGTAAATACATAACTTGACAAAGACATTCTCTTATCAAGATCATTTGCATAATCAGAGTCAACATATCCAGAAACAATATTCGGTGTCACCTTATTCCTATCAAAAAACAATCCAGTTTCTATAGAACCTTTCAAGTACCGGAATATCCATTAACTACTTGCCAAAGTTCTTTACTTGGATTAGGTCAGGTGCATACCATAGCATACATGAGACTACCAACTGCACTAGAATAGGACACATATGACATTTGCTCTTTCTCTTTATTAGACTGAGGGCAAAAATCAGATGATAATTTAAAATGAGCTGCAAGAGGAGTACTCACAGGTTTTGAGTTATTCATGTTGAATCTCTCAAAAACCTTCTTAATGTAATTTCTTTGAGAAAAATACAATTTTCTAGCTGATCGGTTTCTACGCATCTCCATACCAAGAATTTTCTTTGCATCAACAAGATCTTTCATCTCAAATTCACTGTTCAACTGATCTTTCAATTCTTTGATTAGTGACTTATCACGAGTAGCAATTAGCATGTCATCAACATATAACAATAAGTAGACAAAAGATCCATCTGAAAACTTGTTGTGATAAACACTGAAATACCTAAGAGGGGGGGGGGTGAATTAGGTATTTGGCTAATTTTCACAAATTAAACCTTTTATGCGTTTAGACCAAGAACAGATTATATGAGTAAAATAGAGACAATTTATAGCAAAGCAATAAAAGAAAGCAATAGCAAAGAACTCAAACAATTTATAGTGGTTCGATCCTCAAGATCTACGTCCACTACCTTAAGCTCACACTTAAGGATTTCAAACAATCTACTATATGCTCAGGTTTACAAATTACAAGAGAAGCTCACCACCCTATGGTTTTACACTCACAACCTCTTCTAGTAACTTTTACAAACAAGGCTCGCCACACACAGTGGTTTTATATCTCAAACAACCTTGAATCACAACTTCAAGGATCACCCTTATCTAAAGAGTTTTATGTTATCAAGATAACATTGTAAGAGCTAGTAGAAAAACACAATTTGATAAAAAGATAAGAGTGTGTAGATGTTACCACTTGTTGGTAGATTTTTACACAAACTAGCACCTTCACACTTTGATGTCTTTGGATTGATCAATTGAATGCACAAGACATAAGAGAGCTTAAGAAATGTTTACTAAAGGCTTTTGAATGCTTGGAGTTTTCAAGAGTTCAAAACTTACAAAAGATTGCACGTTTATAGCTTTTTATAGAATTTGAAAATCAGTTTTAATAGCTATAAAACTTCTATTTTCAGGAAATTTGGACGATCGAATTCTGCGTCCGAATTTTTCGGATGACTGAATTCTTCCTGCTGCGTCCGAATCTTCGTCTGAATTTCTCTGTAAAAACAGTGACCATGCTGAAGGCCAAAATTCGGACGACCGAATTTTTCTTCATGCGTCCGAATCTTCTTCCGAATTTCTTTGGAAGAACAGTAGCAAACTTTTGCTACAAAATTCGGACGACCGAATTTTTTGAAAGCATATTCAAACTTTGTAAAATCATTTGAGATTTAACTTCCAAAAGTTTGAAAAACACTTGGTATGTATAGAAAACTTATTTAGACATATATAAGTTTGAAAACCAAAATCAAATTCCTTTGATCATATAAAGTTTACTTAAAAACTTTTAGGACACAAAACTATATTCATCAAAAAATCTATTCAAAGCCTTTTAAGATTAAGAAACCTATTTTATACTCTCTTATGCATTCAATAGACTCCAAGACATACAAGTGTAGAGTTTACATAGAGATTTACCTATTTTCATATCTACTCTACACTTCAAGTCTTCAATGCCTTGAGTTCATCTTTGAATAACCTTCAAAAGACTTCATGGTTTATTGAGGTTGTTCTTGCACTTTGGCTTGAAGGCAATGAGACTCCATACTTCTTAGTTCACAAATCCTATCACACAATATATAAACATATTAGTCCTCATCAATATTTGTCATTAATCAAAACTACATGATTTGCCCTTAGGACTAACAATCTCCCCCTTTTTGATGATGACAAACGTTTGATGCAAAATGTGATAGATTAAAACAGTGTAGTACATAGAAGTATTAATGTCAATGATAGAAAATAACCAATTTAGCACATTGACAAACAAAAGGCTCAATATGAGCCTATGACCCAACCAACCTCCACTTACCTCCTTCCTTCCAACTAAAACTAGGATGGAAGATATAGCATTTAAGTATTTAGAAAACTTCTAAGAGAGGTTTCAAAGGTTGTAGAAGTTTAACAATACTCCCCCTTAGATTGTGCTCATTTTTCAACACATTTGGACTAGAGATATCATGCATCCGAATTTTAACATAGCAAGTCCAAACTTTCAAAATAAGATAAATAAAAGCTTCAAATTTTGTAAATAAGTTTTCCTAAGATTGTTCAAACATAGTAGAAGAGATTAAAACATATTTAAATCAATTTGAACAACAAAGGAGCACATTTTGACAATGAAATATGGATACATCAGAATTTTAGAACATGCATCCAAATTTTTAAACTCATGCATCCGAATTTTTAAACTCATGCATCCAAATTTTGAAATTTTAAGTCTAAACTGCAATAGATTCAATATAATGGATGTTTAAAGTGAAATAAAGCTTTCATAATGTTGTTCAAACATAATGAAAGAGATTAAAACATATTTGAATCAATTTGAACAACAAAAGAGCACATTTTGGCCACAAATATGGTTGCATCCGAATTTTTAAACCTTGCATCCGAATTTTGAATCCAAAGTATTTGCAACTCAATTTAGCTTTACAAAATTTCAAGAAAATTCAAGCATAGATGCATTTATCACATTCATTGCAGGCATTATATCATTTCTCCCCCTTTTGTCATCATTCAAAAATAAATAGAGGGATCAATGAAAATGAGACTATCAATTTAGCACATAAAAGAAGCTCTCATCACCTGGATTTCATCATTGAGCTTCACTATTACATAAAATGCAGCAAAATACTTAACAAGTTCAGAATTACAAAACAAATATAGATAAGCAACTTAAAAATAGTAAATAGAATAGAAGAAAAGAAAGCTTAATCTTGTGATGTTGATTTGATGGGGAGGCTCGGCTCACTCCTTTCTTGATGGCCAAGTGCTTCACTCTTCCTTGACTGAAAGAGATTTTTGATGGAGAGACTATTTCAGCTTGAGCTACTTGGCTGCCTACTATTGGTGGCTCTTCATGAGTATGTTCTTCATCTTCTTCTTCTGCCACAGTCTCTTTAGCTCCACCTTGATCATCATCTTCATCATTGCTGTCATTATTATCTCCTTTCTTTCCCTCTTGATTTCCTTCTTCCTCATTTCCATCTTGAGGTTTAGAGGTCCTTCACCACTTTGAGTATTTCTCATAAGGATTTCTTCAATGTGCTTTACCCTACTCTCCAATCCATCTAACTTTTCAAGAACCATTGGAGCAAATGATTCAAAGAACTTATACATCTTCTCCATTTCCTTGACATGATTGTTCAAGGCTTCTTGGAATGCTTTGGCTACTATGGTGTCACCTCTAGTTACTCCTTCACCACTTGAACCAATTCCAGTTTCTTCTTCAAACAATCTTCTTTTTGTTGGAAGTTGCTCCCCCTCACTTGAGGTGTCATGCTTCCTTTTTGTCTTCATTTCCCTAGCAAGGGTTTCTTCTTCATCCTCTTCTTCTTCCTTCTCTTCACTTTCTATCTTTTCTTCTCTTTCTATTCTTTTTGGAGGGGTTTCTCTTTTTGTCCTCCATACATTATCCTCATCAAGAACTAATTGCATTCTCTTACGAGTTTCATTAGTGTAAATCTCCCCACGCTTAAAAGCTTGCCCTCTTCCCGGAAGTTTAATCTTAAAATGCTTAAAGATTCTTGTCAACAACCTTCCAAATGGGAATGCCTTGGTTACTGTTTTTCTTACAGTAATCATGTGTTTCAAGGCTGTATAACCAAAGTTCATTCTCCTATGCTCATGCAAGGCTAACATGATTACCATATGCATATTTCCAACTGATGACTTATGTCCAAAATTAGGAACAATCATAGTAGTTACCATGTGATGCAACACTCTACCTCTAGCATCCAAGTTCTTGATTTCCCTTTCCTTTATAGATCTAAACTCTCTTTCATTGGTAAATGCTTCTTCAAATCTAACATATGTAAAGAGTTCACGATCATAGCAATGCATGGAAGGTGAATAATATTTAGCTCCATTGTCACCTACTCCACAAATTCTGTTTATCAATCCTTCACTGAATTCAATGTCAACTTGGGATACTCTAGATGAATACCATTGTATCACATTATCCCCTACCATCTCAATTCTTTCCTCTTTCAGGTTTGCATAGAATTCATATATCAAGGTAGGATAAAATTCTTCATCAATGAACAACAAACTACTCCAACCAATTTATCAACATCCACCTTATATCCAGGAACAATCTTTCTGCTATTTTTATTCCATTCATCAAATTCATGAGTAGCTTTAATTGAGACAAACCTGTCAACTCCAGATAATGTTTGAGGGATTCAAATTCTTCTTGGTTGGTTGAGGATTGAGTCTCCATCTCCTTCCTTAGCCTTTCCTTTCCCTTTCTCAACATTTGGCTTCTTTGTTCTCACCATTGATATTTTCTGTTGAAAAGTATTGATTTTCGGCATGGATTTAGGGTTAGAAGTTTAGAAGTGAAGAAAAATCGAGATGAGAATGTGTGGTTTTGAAGGAATTTTGATTCGGATGTGAATGGGTATGAGAGGCTTTTAAAAAGATGTGAAATTCGAAAGTTGAAGTGGTGAGGGAACTGTTTAAATTTTCAATTAAACAGACCCGTCCGTAAAATTCGGACGACAGAATTCTCAGGTCTGCGTCTGAATTTTCGGTCAAAAGTTTCTGTTTCTTCAGTTCAGAAAATTCGGTCGATAGAATTTTCTGCCCTGCGTCCGAATTCTTGATCAAAAGTCTCTGTTTCCTTTCACTCAACCGAATTTTCTGTAGTGCATCCGAATTCTGGATCCGAAAATTTTCTGTTTTCAACAAAACTTTAACACACACATTAGTCATTGAATTTTGAAATTCCTAAGAGTTTTCTTAGGTGATTGAACCTTTCCTCAGCAAAGGCTTTGTAAATATGTCAACAATTTGATCATTTGTATTTATATATTCTAAGCATATATCTTTCTTAATTACATGATCACGAATGAAATGATGTTTTATCTCTATATGCTTAGTCCTAAAATGTTGAATGGGATTTATGCTCAAATTGATAGCACTAGTGTTATCACATAGTATAGGCACACAATCGAATTTAAGACCATAATCAAGTAAGGTATGCTGCATCCATAGCAATTGAGCACAACAACTACCTGCAGCTATGTATTTAGCTTCTGCAGTAGATAAAGACACACAAGCTTGCTTTTTACTAAACCAAGATACAAGACAACTACCAAGAAATTGACAATGACCACTTGTACTTTTACGTTCAACTTTGCATCCAACATAGTCAGCATCTGAATATCCAGTAAGTTCAAAAGATGAAGATTTTGAAAACCAAAGGCCATAGTCATATGTATCAATCAAATAACGAAAGATACGTTTGACAGAAATTAGATGAGATTCTTTAGGACATGATTGGAATCTAGCACACAAGCATACAACAAACATAATATCTGGTCTACTAGCTGTGAGATAGAGTAAACTTTCGATCATACCTCTATATAATTTCTCATCAATACTTTTACCTTTCTCATCTTTGTCAAGTTTAGTTGATGAACTCATTGGAGTACCTATTCCTTTTACTTGATCCCTTCCAAATCTTTTCAGTAGCTCCTTGGTATACTTTGCTTGATTGATGAAGACTCCATCCTTAGTTTGCTTAATTTGCAGCCCAAGGAAGAAATTTAGTTCTCCCATCATGCTCATCTCAAATTCATTTTGTATGGATCTGGCGAACTCTTCACAAATGGAAGTATTAGTAGTACCAAAAATAATATCATCAACATAAATTTGCACAAGTAAAATATCATTTTTAGAAGATGTTTTTATAAAAAGAGTTGTATCCACTTTTCCTTTTATAAAACCTTTTGAAAGAAGAAAACCACTTAATCTTTCATACCAAGCTCTTGGAGCTTGTTTCAGTCCATATAGAGCTTTGGTTAACTTGAAAACATGATTTGGAAAACCAGGAGGTTGTTCTACATAAACCTCTTCTTCAATAAAGCCATTTAGAAAAGCACTTTTGACATCCATTTGAAATAGTTTAAAATCTTTAAAACAAGCAAATGCCAAAAGTATTCGTATAGACTCTAATCTGGCCACTGGAGCAAAAGTCTCATCATAGTCAATGCCTTCTTCTTGGTTGAAGCCTTGAGCAACAAGTCTAGCTTTATTTCTAACAACTTCTCCTAGTTTATTTAACTTATTTCTAAAAACCCATTTTGTACCAATAACAGAATGATCATGAGGTCTAGAAACAAGAGTCCAAACTTTATTTCTCTCAAACTGATTTAACTCTTCTTCCATAGCAATAATCCAGAAATTATCACATAATGCATCATCAATATTTTTCGGTTCAATATGAGATAAAAGGGCAAAATTATCAATAAAGTACCGCCTTGTTTTAACTCCTTGGGAGACATCACCAATGATTTGCTCCTTAGGATTACTTCTTGCATATGTGAGATCCTTTGGAAGTTCTTGATCATTACTTGATTGACCATCTTGTTCTTGCTCCATTATTTCTTCTTCTTTGGCATGATCTTCCAATGTGGATACTTGGTGTTGAGTTTGATTTTCAACCATTGAGGAACCTGCATCATCTTCATTTCTTCTTTGAAGATAAATGTTAGATTCATCAAAAGTTACATGAATAGTTTCTTCAACACATAATGTCCTTTTGTTATAGACTCTATATGCCTTTTTATTTGATGAATAGCCAAGAAATATGCCTTCATCTGATTTTCTATCAAACTTACCAAGATTGTCACTAGTGTTTAAAATAAAGCACTTACAACCAAAAACTTTAAAATAGACAATTGATGGAGTTTTATCAAATAGAAGTTCAAAAGGTGTTTTTCTTATAAAAGGTCTTAGTAAAACTCTATTCATTACATAGCAAGTTGTATTTACAGCTTCATCCCAAAAATATTTTGGTAAGGAATTTTCACAAAGCATTGATCTAGCCATTTCTTGTAATGTTCTGTTTTTCCTCTCAACAACACCATTTTGTTGAGGTGTTTTTGGCAGCTGAAAAATTATGAGTGATGCCATACTCATCACAGAATTTTGTAAAATCTTGGTTACAAAACTCTCTTCCATTATCACTTCTAATAGAAATCAGTTTGCAATCAAGAGAAATTTGAACATTTTTGAAATGTTTTGAAAATTCATAAAATGTTTCATCTTTTTGTGATAAGAAGATTACCCATGTAAATCTTGAAAAATCATCAACAATCACATAAGCATATCTTTTACCACCAAGACTAGTAGTCCTCATTGGTCCAAATAAATCCATGTGAACTAGTTCAAGAGGTTTTGAGGTAGAGACCATTTTCTTTGGTTTAAAAGATGTTTTTGATTGTTTTCCATATTGACAAGCATCACAAAGACGGGTTTTATCAAAATGCATTTTTGGTAATCCTCTAACTAGTTCTTGTGTTGAAAGTTTGTTCAATAAATCCATGCTCACATGTCCTAATCTCTATGCCATAAAAATCCATCATTGTCATGAATGGCAAGACATTTAATATCATTAGTAATAAGCTCATCAAGATATAACACATATACATTACTAACTCTTTTAACAACAAAAATAGTTTTAGTACTTGCACTGTCAAGAATAGAACAAGTATCACATTTAAACTCAATTTTGCAACCATTGTCACATAATTGACTAATACTAAGTAAATTATACTTTAAACCATCAATAAGTAAAACTTGCTTGATAAGAGGGAAAGAACCTTTACCAATGTTACCTATTCCAAGTATTTTCCCTTTCTTCTTATCTCCAAATGTGACAAAACCTTCACTTGTAGCTTGAAGCTCACTAACAAGTGATGCATTTCCAGTCATGTGCCTTGAGCAGCCACTGTCAAAAAACTATTTAGTGGCACTTGATCTTGACGCAAATTGTACCTATACCAAATTAGAAAGAGTGATTTTTATACCCATATCTTTTTGGGTCCAAGGGGGTTAGTAAAGTTCCTTTGACTTTCCAGATGGTCTTAACACCATTTTCTATCTTTCTTTTTATAAAACACCTAGAAACCTTGTGTCCATGCCTACCACAATATGTGCAGCAAGTATGAGACCTATAATGAGAAGATTCTTTAACAAATAACCCTTTTTGTTTTGGATCAAAACAATCATGTGTAAAACCAAGACCGTGCTTTACAAATGAAGATCTTTGATAACCAAGTAGTTATTTAAATTTTCTCTTCCATTAGTGAATCTCTCAATGCATAAAATAAGATCATTAACTTTCCTTTTTAAGGACTCATGATCTTTTAGCATTGATTCAAGAGAAATAATTCTTTTACAAAGCTTTTTATTTTCAAAAGATACATTTTGTATAGTAGTATTCAAAACTTCTTTTTCAATGATAAGGGAATTAATGGTCTTAAGAAGTTTATCATTTTTAACACATAATTTCGAATTCTCATTTGAAAAATCATTGATTTTGAATTTCATTTCTTTGTTTCTTTTTGAAGCCTTTTTCAATTCTTCATACAGTTCTACAATCAAATCACTAGAATCAATATCATCATCACAGAAATTTGAAATAGAAGGTGAAGATTGTACCTCATCATCAATGGCCATAAAGCATATGTTGGCCTTCCCTTCACTGTCGTCCTCGCTTTCTTGTTGATCCCACGTTCCAGCTAATCCTTTTCCTTTCTTGGCAGATTTCTTTCTATTTTTGCTGTCTCTTTCCCTCTCTAACACTTTGGGACAGTCAGCAATAAGATGCTCTGTGCTCTTGCATTCAAAGCATTGAGGTTTATAGGATGAGGATTGTCCACTCTTTTTGACTGGCTTTCTTCCTTTCTTTAGAAATTCCTTTTTGTAGAATCGCTTGAACTTCCTCAATGCCATTGCAATCTCTTCTTCTCCACTGTTTCCTCCTCCTTCTTCACTTGAAGATTATTCTTGTTCACTCAAGTGATTTGAAGCATTTAGTACAACTCCTTTTCTTCCCTTTTCTTCATCTTCTTTATCATTCAACCGTTTCATCCTCATTTCATGTGTGAGTAGTGATCCGATAAGCTCTTCAAGAGGAAGAGTTTTTAAATCTTTGAACTCCTCAATAGCAAGCGTTTTTGGCTGCCAGGATTTTGGTAGAGCATCCAAAATCTTCCTATTTTGCTCTCCCATAGTATAGCTTTTACCATAAGCTTTCAAGCCATTAAAAATATTAGTAAACCTTGTAAACATATCACTAATATTTTCACCTTGTTTCATAGTAAACAGTTCATAATCTCTAACAAGCATAGCAAGCTTAGATTCTTTAACTTGATTAGTACCTTCATGTGTGATTTGGAGTAATCTCCACATATCATGAGCAGAATCACACCCACTAACTCTATTGTATTCAGTAACATCTAATGCACAACTTAATATGTTCATGGCCTGATAGTTTAATGTCATTTTCCTTGAATCATGCTCATCAAATTCATCAGTGGATTTGGGTTCTGAGGTTACTCCATCTGCTCTCATTTTCATTGGGACATAAGGACCTTTCTCAACTATGTTCCACAAATCGAAATTGATAGAACAAATATATATTTTAACTCTAGACTTTCAAAAAGTATAATTTGTTCCATCAAACAACGGTGGTCTGTTTGTAGATGATCCTTCTAGGTAAGGTAGGTTTGAAATATTAGCCATAGGATCTTTGTCTTCTAGGTTGTAAAACCACACAAAGAAGTTCTAGCTCTGATACCAATTGAAATACCTAAGGGGGGGTGAATTAGGTATTTGGCTAATTTTCGCAAATTAAACCTTTTGTGCGTTTAGACCAAGAACAAATTATATGAGCAAAATAGAGACAATTTATAGCAAAGCAATAAAAGAAAGCAATAGCAAAGAACTCAAACAATTTATAGTGGTTCGATCCTCAAGATCTACGTCCACTACCTTAAGCTCACACTTAAGGATTTCAAACAATCTACTATATGCTCAAGTTTACAAATTACAAGAGAGGCTCACCACCCTATGGTTTTACACTCACAACCTCTTCTAGTAACTTTTACAAAAAAGGCTCACCACACCAGTGGTTTTATATCTCAAACAACCTTGAATCACAACTTCAAGGATCACCCTTGTCTAAAGGGTTTTATGTTATCAAGATAACCTTGCAAGAGCTAGTAGAAAAACACAATTTGATAAAAAGATAATAGTGATCATGCTGAAGGCCAAAATTCGGACGACCGAATTTTTCTTCATGCGTCCGAATCTTCTTCCGAATTTCTCTAGAAGAACAGTAGCAAACTTTTGCTACAAAATTTGGACGACCGAATTTTTTGAAAGCATATTCAAACTTTGTAAAATCATTTGAGATTTAACTTCCAAAAGTTTGAAAAACACTTGGTATGTATAGAAAACTCCTTTAGACATATATAAGTTTGAAAACCAAAATCAAATTCCTTGGATCATATAAAGTTTACTTCAAAACTTTTAGGACACAAAACCATATTCATCAAAAAATCTATTCAAAGCCTTCTAAGGTTAAGAAACCTATTTTATGCTCTCTTATGCATTCAATAGACTCCAAGACATACAAGTGTAGAGTTTATATAGAGATTCACCTATTATCATATCTACTCTACACTTCAAGTCTTCAATGCCTTGAGTTCATCTTTGAATAACCTTTAAAATACTTCATTGTTTATTGAGGTTGTTCTTGCACTTTGGCTTGAAGGTAATGAGACTTCATACTTCTTAGTTCGCAAAACCTATCACACAACATACAAACATATTAGTCCTCATCAATATTTGTCATTAATCAAAACTACATGATTTGCCCTTAGGGCTAACAAACACAATTATCATACTGACTACGACAATATCCATGTTCAGCCATAAAGGACTTGGGGACTGTTTAGTTCGTAAAGAGACTTCTTCAAGTGACAAACGTAATCTTATTTTTCAGGAATAACAAATCCTTTTGGTTGTTGCATATAAATCTGCTCCTCAACCTCTCCATGTAAGAAAGAAGTCTCGACATCAAGTTGTTCTAATTCAAGATCCTGCAAGGCAATAAGAGCAAGAAGTACACGTATAGAAGTGTGACGAACAACAGGAAAAAACACTTCATTAAAGTCTACACCATATTTTTGAGTGTAGCCTTTAGCAACTAAACGTGCTTTATATCTTGCATTTTCAACTCTGGGGTTGCCTTCTTTCTTCTTATAGACCCATTTACGGCCTACAACTCTTTGGCTTTTTGGCAATTTCACCAACTGCCAAGTTTCATGCTTATGCAGAGATTCAATTTCTTCTTGTATCGCAACCTGTCACTCAGAAGAATTAGGACACAAGATTGCTTCAAAGTATGTGTGAGGTTCTCCACCTTCAACTGTATCCTCTACAACTGCAATAGCATAAGCAACTAAATTCCCTCCATTATATCTTTCAGGCTGTTTGATTTCTCTTTTGGGTCTATTTCTGGCAATAGAATAGTTTTCATTACAATATGGTTTAGTGGAATCATCAACCTCCGATGTGATTGGAGATGAGGAAATAGTCTCTTCGCTAGGAGTTGGTATTTCAAACTGAAGCTCCACCTTCTCGTTAGTATTCTTCGAATCACCTGTGTCGGAAGAACTGACAGTTTCTTTTCAAGAGAGAATTAGCACATTTTCATTGAAGTAATATCCCTACTGATAATTACTATCTTAAGTTCTGGACACCACAAGCGATACACTTTCAGACTAGATGCATAAACAATAAATATGCACTTTCGAATTTTCCCTGATTTTACATGTGCATATGCAGAACATCCAAAAATTTTTAAATTCGAATAATCAACAGGATTACCTGACCAAACTTGCTTTGAAATCTTGAAGTCGAGTGATGTGTGTAAGGAACGATTCACCAAATAACAAGCGGTAGATGCAGCTTCGGCCCAAAATTCTTTAGGCAAGTAGCGTTAGAGAGCATGCAACGAACTCTCTCCATCAATGTCTTGTTCATCAGTTCTACAACGCCATTTTGTTGAGGCATACTGGCAACCGTGCCGTGTCTCATAATTCTTTTATTTTCGCAGAACGTGTTGAAATCACCTCCACAAAATTCTAGACCATTATCGGTCCTGAGTCGCTTGACCTTCTTCTCTGTCTGGTTTTCTATCAAAATATTCCACTTCTTAGAAGTATAAAAAACTTCATCTTTGTGCTTTAAAAAATAAGCCCAGACTTTACGAGAAAAATCATCAATAATGGTTAGCATGTAACGATGTCCTTCTTTTAAAGGAACACGTAAGGGTCCCCAAAGATCTGAATGAATATAGTCAAGTGTACCTTTGGTTCTATGAATTCCCAGTACCGAAACTTAATCTTTTCTGCTTACCGAGAATGCAATGTTCACAGAACTCCAACCTACCGGTATTCTAACCACACAAAAGACCTCTCTTGCTGAGGATGGTCATTCCTTTTTCACTCATATGGCCAAGACGCATATGCCATAAGTTTGTGACATCTGAATCAGACATAGATGATGATGATACAGCCTCGGAACATGTAATAGTATATCCTTGCAACCATACAAAGTCCCAAATCTGTTAGCTTTCATTAAAATAAGAGTACCTTTAGAGACCTTTAGAACTCTACCTTCAGTTGCATATTTACACCCAAGGGACTCCAGGGTACCAAGAGAGATAAGGTTTCGTTTCAAATCAGGAACATGTCTAACACCGGTTAAAGTTCTAATCATGCCATCATGCATTTTAATTCTAATTGTTCCTTTTCCAACAGCTTTACATTGAGCATTATTCCCCATTAAGACAACACCACAATCAACTGATTCATAAGTGGTAAACCAATCTGTAAGAGGAAACATGTGATAAGAACAAATATAATCTAGAATCCATTCCATTTTAGATCTAGTTCCAAAATCAGTAATAGACAAAACTTCACCTTCAGGCTCTTTTTGAGCAATACTTGCTTCAGCTGAATTTTCTAAATACTTTTGATTATTGTTTTCGCCCCTTTTGCTACTTATTCTTCAACTTAAAGAATTCTAAAATTACATGTCCCTTTTTCTTGCAATAGTGATAAAATTTCTTATTATCTCGGCCTCTAGACTTTGATCTAGATTAACTTTTACAGCTACTACCATGATCCATAGTTTTCCCTCCAACAATTAACCCTTCAGCTTCATCCTTTGAATTATTCTCATAGTCATATTTTTATTTAGACAAGAGATTTTGTTTGACATCATCAAATGTTAGGGTCTCATTACTACCGTATAACATAATATCCTTAAAGTTACGGTATGACCGGGGGAGTGAGCATAGTAGCAAAACAGCTTTATCTTCATCACTGATTTCAACATCTAAATTTTCCAAATCAACTATGATGGAATGAAACTCATCAAGGTGAGTTTGAATGGGTGTACCTTCAACCATTTTAATGGTAAAGAGGCACTCCTTGAGACGAATCATGTTGGCAATGTTCTTCGTCATATACAATGACTCCAACTTAAGCCACATACCTGCAGCCGTATCCTCCTTGATAACCTCTCGCAGAACTTCTTTGGATAAACAAAGTTGGATTGCTGACAAGGCTTTTTCATCCAACTCTTCCCAATCTTCACCCGACATGGTGTTTGGCTTTTTTGCCTTTTCTGCAAGGGCCTTTTTCAACCGATGTTGGGTGAGAATGTCCATCATCTGAACTCACCAAATTCCAAAACTAATTTTTCCATCAAACTTCTCAACATCAAATTTCATGACAGAAGCCATGTTGTGAAAACCAAATAAATATTACAACGCTGTGATACCAGTTTGTTGCGGAATTTAGCGTGGTAATAGATAAATATTTAGTTTGGGATAGTTGATGATAAAATGAGAAGTAAAATAATAAATGGAAGAGACACAAGATTTACGTGGAAACCCTCCAATGTAGAGGGAAAAACCACAGGGCAAGAGAGGAGTAAATGCACTATAAAAATATGGAGGAGATACAAATGATTTTACACACAAAAATACACTCAAGATAACACCTCACTATACTTAATGAATATGGCAAGAGTGTGTATATATATATATATGAAGAGGTGGTATATGAAGAGAGTGGATAGTTTAGAGAAATACTCTTGGAGGATTTCTCTCTTGGATGAGATTCTTTGCTCCAAGCAAGATTGCCTTATATAGAGATTTATCACCATGTGAACAAACTTCAAATCTTCCTTCCATTGTTGAAAATGTGCCATCTTAGTCCAAGTTAACTCACCAAACATAGCTAACCAACATTGAATTTCCTTAGCAACCCAAAGACTAAGATAAATTATGAAAAATATGTGGCCAACCAATATAGACTTGAAGTGTGAATCTTAGAATTCTAAAGCAATTTTAACACTACGCCTATGATATGAAAATTGGTGAACGATGGATATGAGGAATTCAAAAAGCTAGTGGCTTGTATTCTCTTGATCAGTTTGATTTAGAGAGACTACGTTAGTTCTTTCACAAGCCTTGTACTTTTCTTCATATAGTTCTGTCACAAGCTTTATGTACTTTTCTTCATGTAGCTTAGTTCGAAAGTTTTAACAAAGTGACCCTAACATATATTTTATAGTTGCTACAACTCTTCAAAACATTACGCTGTCATTGAAAGGTGATGAAAATTATACTTCTCTAGAAAGTTTAGAAATTGTGAATCATGATGACGATCGCCTACTAACTTTCACCAAATTTCTTTTCACTTTATTAGTTCATATTTATTTCCAAACATAAAAATGTTATCCATTTGTTTGCCTTGCTATACCTGTGATGCCTAGTAGTGGGATTAACTTAGAAGAGGACAAAGATGAAATCCCTCTTTGTGCCTGCTGCACTTCAAAAAATATGACCTCCTCATCTGCGTCTCTAATGAAGATTACTGGGAAGAAACCTCGCTTGATCGCTAGTCAATTCGCACATAGTAGATGGGTTGGGATTGTTGCTATTTAAGAAGTATCCGATCGATCTTCTCCCACCTAGCAAATAGTGGATTTCTCATCTCACCTCTTAGTTTTTGCTCATCTTGCTCTTTGGACCATGATTGGAGGATGTGCTATTTGAATTAAGTTTGAGAAGCCATCAAACGCTTGATATTAGAGTGAGATCAGCAATTGATGTCTTGTTGCACAAAATCTGGAAGTGTTCAAAAATTTCTGTGTAACATCTGTTCAGGCCATTGCTTTTGGTTGGGAAATATGGCATCATATCAAAATTGCAGAAGAATAGAGTGAAACACTTCACACTTGAATGAGAGATATGTTTCGAGAAAATAAAGAGTTAAACGGGGAAATAGAGGATGTTCAGATAGCCAATAAAGCTCCCGAATGTAAAGAGAATGAACTTCTCAAATAGCTTGCCTCTACCAGGGGAGAACTCGAATAAACTAAACAAATACTACTAGATGTCCAAGATGCTTGTAAGAAGGGGATTCAAAGTTTCAAGGATACTATCAGGCAATTTTTGGAATTTGATGGTACGCTCAAGTCAACTATTATTCAAAAGGTCTAGAGATCAATCATAAAGAGTAAGGATATGGAAGCACTTTTTAATCACCTATTAGGTCCTTTGGTGCAAGTGACTATAATCCAGATCTTGGATTTAGTGAAAGGATAATGTCCCAATTTTGAACTCGCTGAAAATATGCAGGTGCTTTATGCTCTAGGAGTTACAATGCCTAAATTTCCTTGGGCTTCCTCAACATATGTTGTCGTTGTTAGGGACTCGGTGCCACAAGTGTCATTCTCGTATCTTCAACTACAGAATTAGGTTCCTGGCCCAGTTTGCTTCAGCATGACGGGGGACACCTACAATTCATAGCATGTATCTCCCTTTATTGTTGTTATTCTAGACCTCATATTTTGTTGAACATTTTTTTTTTTGCGTAATTTTAGATTTGATACTTGTAGATCAAATCATATATTTTGAGTAGTCATTCAGTTTATTTGTGCTTATGAATCTTTATCCTTTTGTATTTTGAGCAAGTTTTTCCCGATTTTTTCCTTAATCGTCACTATCTTTCCATCATGCAACAAGTTTTTACTAATCTGTTTCTTGTGAGTGGTGATAATTTATTTAGGTATGCTCTTTGGCTATTCGATTATTCCCCTTTTCCATAATTTTCTTTTCCCAAATTTTTTTGTACATTATTGTTGTTGCTTTCACCCTACCTTTTGAACTATGCCTGTTTCGATAGTATTCTCTTATGCCCTTCATCCTTAGTTGGTAGAATTTCTACAAATGAGAGAACCTTTTATCAAAATAATTTATCAAGGCACTAGATACGGTTGCAAAACATTGATTGTAAAACTGGATGGACTATGTCATGCTTACAAGGCTGTAGGGAGGAAGATTGAGAGACACTTGTTGATGATCCATAAATGATGTAACTTCAAAGTATTAAATATTTGAATTGAAAGACCTAGGGTGGGGGGGGTGAATTAGGCCTTTGGCTAATTTTCAAAAATTATTTCCTTTTATAAATTTAGCTAGAGCAGATTATTAATACTTGTTTCAATGAGAGAATAGTTAAATCAATGACAAAGCAATAAACAATGTAAGATCAATAAACACAAGTAATTTATAGTGGTTCGATCTCTTCAAGATCTACGTCTACTACCTTAAGTCTACACTCAAGGATTTCAATCAATTTACTATATGCTCAAGTTCAATAATTACATAAGAGGCTCGCCACACAATGGTTTTACACTTACAACCTCTTTTGCAATTCTACAAACAAGATTCACCCTACCAAAGAATTTTATATCTACAAACAATTTTGAATCAATGTCTCAAGGATCACCCTTATCTAAAGATTTTATGTTTACAAGAAAACCTTGTAATGAGCTAGTAGAAAACAAAAATAAATGGAGAATGGATAAGATGTTACCACTTTCTTGGTAGATAATTACACAATGTTGCACCTCTTCACTTTGTTGTCTTTGGAATCTTGAATGATCAATTGAAAGCACAAGACAAAAGAGAGCTTTCATGTTTGCTAAAGATTTTGAAATGTTAAGATTTCTCAGAGATTCAAAACTTACAAAAATTCTTGAGTTTATGGCTTTTATAGATTTCCAAAATCAGTTTTAACAGTCATAAAACGGTAGTAATGGCTAGTTTCAGAGAAGTTTGAACGTCCGAACTTGCTCCTATGCGTCCAAAATTTCATCCGAACTTTACTGTGACAAGTTGTCTAGAAAATTTTGGACATCCGAACTTTTCCTTCTGCGTTCGAACATTCGTCCGAATTTCTCTGGAAAAACAGTAACCATGCTATCGGGGAAATTTGGACGTCCGAATTTATCTGGAAGCACAGTAGCCATTTTCAAAGTTTGGACATCCGAACTTGTGTTCGAACTGATCAAACTTTGTCAAATCAATTGAAAATCAACCTTACTAACTTTGAAAACATTTTGTATAAATAGGTAAGTCATTTAAACACTTTTAAACTCAAAAACAGTTGCTAAAACACTTTGATCATACAAAGTTTACTCAAAATCATTTTAGACTCAAAAGCATACTTGTTATTCAAAAGTTCATTCAAAGCCATTTAAGATTCAAAACAAGTTTTGTGCTCTTTTATGCATTCAACAAATTCCAAGATACACAAGTGTAGGGTTTACAAAAGATATACCTATTAACCACTTGTAACCTACACTTCATGTCTTCAAAGCCTTTAATCAACTTGAACAAACTCTTCATGCTGGAGTTGTTCTTGCATTTTGGCTTCAAGGCAATGAGACTTCAAACTTCTTAATCCAACAATCCTATCACACAAATGACATAAAGATTAGTCCTCATCAATATTTGTAATTAATCAAAAGTAAATCAAAACCTCATGATTTGCCCTTAGGGCTAACAATCTCCCCCTTTTTGATGATGACAAACTTTGATGTAAAATGTGATAGATTTAAACAATGTAATACAAAGAAGTATTGATGTCAGTGAGAGATAATAACTATTACATCAACACTGAGGTTTCATCATCTAGCTTCACACAACTATTACATAAGCCACATTAAAACAGTAATAAAGTTCAGAAATTTAAAGAGGAAAAAATAGAGAAATTGCATAAACCAAGCTAGTAATTGTTCATAAGTCATACTAATCATATCAAAAATATATAAAAGTAGTAAATAGAGATAAGATTAATGAGATGCTCAGTCTTTTGATGTTGATGGAGAGTCCTTTCTTGATCTCTTCTTGATTGCTACATACTTGACTCTTCCTAGGCTGAATGTTGGATTGGATGGTGTTGTCACTTCAGCTCTTGCAATTAGACTTCCCTCTGGGCTAATTCCAGCTTGTTGTGTTCCTTGATCTTCTCTTTGTGACTCCACAGCTTGCTCACTGTCATCCCCTTGGTCACCATCATCATCATCATCTTCATCATTACTAACATCATCTCTATCTTTTTCCTTTTTCTTGTCTTCATCACCATCCTTATCATCATCTGTTTCTTCTTGAGTTATGAAGGCCCTTCACCACTTTGAGTATTTCTCATCAATATTCCCTCAATGTGCTTGACTCTATTTTCTAAACCGTCTAATTTTCCAAGAACCACAGGAGCAAAAGTTTCAAAGAACTTATACATTTTCTCCATATCCTTGATGTAGTTGTTCAAAGCTTCTTGAATTGTATCTCCCTTAGGGATTTCTTCAACACTAGGAGCTTCTCCAACATTGGGATGTGACTGAGGAGTAACTACTTCTTCAAAGAGTCTTCTCTTGGTGGGAGGTTGCTCCTCCTCACTTGATGAATCATGCCTCCTCTTTGTCTTCATTTCCCTTGCCCACGTTTCTGCTTCATCTTCTTCTTCCTCACTTTCCTCACTTTCTTCAACCTCTACTCTTCTTGGAGGAGTTTCTCTTTTAGTTCTCCATACATCATTTTCATCAAGAGTTAACTGTATTCTTTTAAGAGACTCATTAGTATAGATTTGTCCTCTCTTGAAAGCTTCTCCCCTAACAGGAAGTTTAACTTGAAAATGCTTCAAAATTCTTGTTAAAGTCTCCCATATGGCAAAACTTTGTTGCCTGTTTTTCTAGCACTAATCATATGCTTCAATGCCATATACCCAAAATTTAATCTTCTATGCTCATGCAAAGCAAGCATAATCACCATGTGTATATTTCCAACAAATGATTTATATCCAAAATTAGGGATAATCATGGTTGTTATCATATGATGCATAACTCTTCTCCTAGCATCAAAAGCTTTGATTTCCCTTTCTCTAATAGACCTAAACTCTCTACCGTTTGTGAAGGCTTCTTCAAATCTTTCATTTGTAAATAACTCACAAATATAACAGTGTTGTCTCAAAGAGAAATACCTTGCTCCAATATCACTTACTCCACAAATTCTATTCACTAATGCATCATTAAACTCAAAGTCTACTTGAGATACTCTAGGCGAATACCATTGAATTACATTGTCCCCCTCTTGTTCAACTCTTTCTTCTTTAAGATTTGCATAAAACTCATATATGAGAGAAGGATAAAATTCTTCATCAATAACTAGTAAATTGCTCCAGCCAATATCACCAAATAAAGAGAGAATGTTACCCATGTTGGTGAGTTTGTCAATGTCCACTCTATTTTCAGGAATGATCTTTCTAGATTTCTTGCTCCATTCTTCAAATTCTGATGCAGCTTTGATGGAGACAAATCTGTCTACTCCAGATGATGATTGAGGAACTCTGATTCTTCTAGGTTCATTGAGAATCCGTCCTCCATCTCTGTCCTTTGCTTTCCCTTTTCCTTTCTCAACATTTGCTCTCTTAGTTCTCACCATGGTGTTTTTCTATTTGAAATGCAGTGAAATCTGAGAAGTGTTTAGGGTTAGGAACTAAAAAATCTAAATGGTTGATGTAAAAATGGTGAAATTGCAGATAGATTTGGGTTTGGATGCAGATGGGTAGAGTGGAATTTGAAAAGAGAGAGGGTTCGGATGATATAAAATGTGAGTAACGGCTATTTTGTTTCTTTAAAACCGCTGAACTTCTCTGAAGCTCATATCTATTGTTGTATTTTAGTCCTTAGTTAGATTTAATTAGCTGCAAATCCAAGCCTATTAAGGACTTGTATTTCAGCCACCAACTCTAAATCCAAACCCAATTAGGTTAGAGTTTTGAGTTGTCTATTTATATTGGATCTTTTTAGAAATTAAAAGATGAACATTATGTCATTAATATTTTTTGTGAGAATATATTCTCTCTTTGGTTCTTGAAAGAACTTCTTGAACTTATCAAGTTATTCAACTTGTGGTGTTCATTCATTTGAATTATACCGTAAGTTCTTATCTTTATTGATAACGGGTTTAGGGTCTCTGTTTATACCTTTGGTTCTTAGGTCATATATCCAACGGGTTAAGGGTTCTTGAAGCCTTTTTCACACATCCTTGGGCGTTTGTAAAAGTTTGTTGTTGGGTTCTAGGTTTCTATACCTAGGGTTCGCATCACTAATGTTGAACACTTAAGAATCCTCATATTCCAAAATCATTTGAAAACATCAAAGCTCTCTTTTGTCTTGTGCTTTCATGTGATTATTCAAGATTTCAAAGACAACAAGGTGAAGTGGTGCTAACTTGTGTAATCATCTACCAAACAGTGGTAATATCTCATTAAATCTCTATTTTTATCTCTTAATCTATTTGTTCAATATAAGGTTATCTTGTGATGTAAAACCCTTTTGGTAAGGGTGATCCTTAAGGCCTTGATTTAAGGTTATCTTTAGATATGAAATCCTTATGGTAGGGTGAACCTTGTTTGTAGTATTGCAAAAGAGGTTGTTTGTGTAAAATCCTTGTGGGATGAGTCTCTTGTGTAATTGATTGAATTTAAGCATTGAATAGATTGGTTAAAATCCTTGAGTGTGGACTCAAGGTAGTAGGTGTAGATCTTGAAGAGATCGAACCACTATGAATTGCTTGTGCTATTTGCTCTTCCTTGTGTATTGCTTTATCATTGTGTTCATTCCATTTTCATTGAACCAATTGAATATAATCTTTCTAAACCAAGTTCATAAAAAGGAAATAGTTTTTGAAAATTAGCCAAAGATCTATTTACCCCCCTCTTAGGTATTTCAAGGTTTTTAGTTAATTTTTGAAAACTTTTTCCTTAGTAGAATCCCCTTTTCAAATTCACAACCTCCAAGATTTTATGTGTTTGGAAAAGAGTAGTTGAGAGAAGAAGAGTAATCAATAAGTCCATAACTAATATTAAAAACCACAAAGAACAAATGAAGATAGCACAAATAAAAGTAAATAATAAGTGTAGAGAAATAAACACAATGATGTATAGTAGTTTGATCTCTCTAAGTTCTACATAATAGTGTCAAACGGGTTGGCCCACTCTAGCCCGACCGGACCCATAGCGGGCTGTATCTAAAACAGAGCGGAGCGGGCTGGCCCATTTTTTGCGGCCCGTTATAGCCAGCTCGCAAATTAATATTTTTTTATTTTAAATATATAAAAACACGTTATTTTGAGAAAATATTTTTAAAATATTAAAAAATACAACAAAACAACGTCATTTTGAAACAAATATGTTTTGAAAAAAAATTAAAAAAACAGGCTGACCTGTGTCCAGCCTGCGCTGGCCCGCAGGCTAAACGGAGCGGGCCAAGAAAGCCCGCGTTAAAACGGGCTTGGACATACTAAGTCTAAGCCCGTTTATACGGGCTAGCCCGAGGGTTTCAACCCGTATTGACATCTCTAGTTTTACATCCACTACTTTGAGTCCACACTCAAGGATTTTAACCAAATTACTAAATGCTCAAGTTAGCAAATATACAAGAAGCTCATCGTCAAAGAGTTTTACACTAATGACCTCTTCTCCAATCCAACAAACAAGGCCCATCCCTTACGAAAAAGGGTTTTACATCACTAGACAACCTTGAACAATCAAATCAAGGCTCACCCTCACCAGAAGGGTTTTATGTCTCAAGACAAACTTGAATACACATAATAAAAAATGAGATGAGGATAGAAATTACCAAACAAGATGGTAGATATTCAACAATCTAGCACCACTTCACTTTTGCTTTTGGAATCCTTGGATAATCGCGTGAAGCACATGACCAAGGAAAGCTTTTCTTTGATCTTTGATGTTCTCAAGATAATAACATGCAAGTTCATCAATCTTACTCAATATATGAGTTTCTACCCTTTTATATAACTCAAAAATTCAAATACAATGTTCAAAAAAAGGCTACTAACAGCTAGTTACAATAAAGTTCAGACTCGGATTCAGACTCACTGCATCCAAACTGGTCATCTGAATTTCTCCATTCATAATGTTGCACAAGTAAATTCAGTTGTTAAATTTTGGACCTTTGCATCCGAATTGGTGTCTGAATTTTTCTAAAATTTATCGACTAGAAACAAGTGCATTCAGACTCAAATTGTGGACGTTTGAACTTTTTCAAACTTTGTAAAAATATTTGAAACTTAACCACAACAAATTTGAAATCATTTTAGACTAAAAAATAGGTCATTAAAAAACTTTTGAAGTATAAGTCATTATCAAACATTTTATTTTTCAAAGAATTATAAAAACCTTTTAACCTCCACAATAAATTTTAGGCAAGGTCAAAATATTTTGCACTTCAACATGCAATGCATAGATTTCAAATGCAAGGAATGTAGAGTTTACAAGATATACCTATCGAGTAAAAGCAAACCTACACTAGTGTCTTCAAATCCTTCAACTTGTTGGACATACTCTTCATTCTTCAACCACTTGAGCGCATTTGAGACATCCTTTTCACATTAGCTCCAAGGCAACAAGATCACTTTTCTTCTTCAATCCAAGAATCCTATCACACAACAATTACTCAAGTTAACTTATATGAATGTTTGTTATTTATCAAAACTATAAGATTTACCCTTAAGGCTTACAGAAACATATTCACCAACAAAAGACCAACAACAGCATTTACATTATACAAATACATACAAATACAAAACGTATGCACAAATACATACACACATGTCAGTAATTCTTTTTTTTTTCCTGCTTTTCTTTTTTACAAGAAAGCCAATCAAATCGCATCTACATGTCGCAGTCAAAAATATGGTCAAAGCCAAACTTTAATTTAAAACCTAGATCACTACTAGTTCTCAAATCTTAGCCTTTCATTGGAGCATCCAATAGTTGAATTTTTGCCCCAAGAAAGGTACAGTGCTAGAATTTCAAAGCCATCATCAGAGTATTGATTATTAACATTGCCAAATCTCAACTTTTCATTCCATCATCTAACAGTTGAATTTCACTCGAAGATAATAAAAAAGCCAAATCATCAGCCATATTACTAATTGTCAAATCTCAAAATCTCAGCCCTTCATTCTATCATCCACCGATTGAATTTCTAACTACCAATTCTCAAATCTCAGCCCTTCATTGAAGCATCCCAATGATTGAATTTTCACCCCCAAGAAAAATACAACGCCAAACTTTCAAAGCAATCATCAGAGAATTGATTATTACCCATTGTCAAATCTCAGTCCTTCATTTTAGCATCCAATAATTGAATTTCACTTGAAGATAAAGACAAAGCCAAATCATCAACTATATTACTAATTGTCAAATCTCAAAATCTCAACTCTCCATTCCACCATCTAGTAGCTGAATTTCACCTGAATATGAGGACAAAGCCAAATAATTAGAAATTGCACAATAGGCCTAGTAAGCCAATTATATATAAGTAGATAATAATAGATAGATAGATAATAAATAGCTATAAGACAGATATAGATGTATTCATTAAAAAATAAGAAAAAGATACATATGTGGAATATAGAATAGCATCTAATGTTTGAATGTTTCCCCCAAAAAAAAGAACAACGCAAGACTTTCAAAGCCTTCATTAAAGTATAGATTATTACCCATTATCAAATCTTAGGCCTTCATTCCACTAACTAACAGTTGAATTGTTGTGGTGTAGTAGATTCAAAGAGAAGCAAGTCACGTAGTTCTATTTGACTTTCTATAATGAAAATTTTCCATCCTCCATGAAAGTAGAAGTAGTTACCTTCTTGGGTAATGTTGATAGTCCATGTTTTGCCAGATGAAATTCTGAACATTACAAAAGGTGGTATGATTCTTCTTTTGGATTCTGTATAAGCTAGAGGTATTTTCTGGTAGTAGAAGATGTATGCATTTAGTGAATGTTTGTGAGATGTAAGGATTAAGGGAAAATGTAGATTAGATTGTTGTGATGTTGTTACCATTGCAATGAATTAAGAGAGTGCGAACATGATCTTGAAGAATCGATGATAGTCTGCTACGAAGTGTTGTAATAATGTTTCGTCAGCTTGATACTTTTCAAACATTTTGTGTCGATAAAATCTTACTCTGAATTCATTGTTAGAAGTTGGTTCAAAGATGAGAAAGTCTCCTAGGATGCTTCTATTGTCATTCAAGAATCTTTTCCAGCCTTTAAAAAAGTAAAATTTATGGTTTCTTCTTGTTGTGTGTGGACTTGCCAAACTTTGTCTTGGGCATTTCTCAAGTATATTTGTGTTGGGATGTTTCTTTGTTTGCATTCAATGTGTAGCAAAAGAATTTTTTAAAATTGAAAAACAAATTTATTAGCATTGAATTGTGAATTTGATTTCTTGGATCAAATGAAATTGAGTATTTTTGTTTTTCTGTACCGTTGAAATGAAATGATCATTAGATGGGAGTACTTTGACGAAAGAAATTTTTTTGCCAATGATGTTATGTATTGTTTTACTGGTAAGAGTATTTGTAGTTATTCATACGTATACTATAGGTATGATAATTTTTGGGAGATATTTAAATTGATTTACTGTAAGTAACAATTAAGAAGAGAAAAGCAGAGGACACATAATGACGTAATTAAGGCTTGCATTAGTTTTGATTTATTAATATGTAAATTAACTGACTATAAACTCTATGCATACAAAAGATCATGGCGTATATTATTCATATAATTCATATAGGCAACAAAGAAGATAGTTTTTTGACAAAGATTATTAATAGTGTGTGTTGAATTAAGGGGTTGATAGTTTGTTTCCTATTGCATTACATATTAGCAAAGGGGTTTAACAAGCAGGGTGAAAGTAGGTAAAATTATGCAGTAAGATGCAAAATTAGTTACATCAGAGAGAAAAGTTGTTCGAATTCATAGATTTATTCTGTTGTTACCTGTGGTGCGCCATGGATGTGTTGTTGCAGGTGGAAGATTTGCAGTGATTTTCTTAGATGTTCATTCAGGTTATAATCATCGATGAGACGATAATTAGTAAACTATGGTGCATGAAATTCTAATTTAGGATGCAGAAGAAGTGGAAACACGTCGAGAAGAAATCAGGGCGTCGATCTTAGTGTCTCTGGAGAAGATATTGTAGTTTTTGAAAGGAGGTCTGTGTGAGAGAAGGGAAAGTGGTTCTGTGTTTATTGTGATTGATTGGGTTGGGAAGGGGTGAAGTTTTTTCGGTTGGCTGTGCAGCAATTTTCATTGGGCCGCTTTTGGGTCTGTATGTTGGGCTATGTTTATTGTACACTAAATTATAGAGTTATTGTACTTCAGGACCAAAGGTTCTTCAATATCCTTTGATATAAAGAATCTTTATCGTGTATAATTACCCATTGACCATTGATGTGTTATATCCATGTAAAACATATTCAGGATGTTCAATCAAAACAAAATGTTAATTTTTTGAAATTTTGATCACAATTCTTGCTTTTCTAAATTCTTCAGGAAGAATGTCTTGATCATCAAATCCTTTTATCTTTTGAGGATTTTATTACCAAAATCAAGAGAATAATCACACTTCAAGCGTGCATCAAAATCAAATTTGTCCTGCTGGGACATCTATCCAAATAAGAATATCTATAGCTAAAATATCATATTCACTAACTTTACAGAAGTAAGTCAAATAATCAATTTGCAATTTTTGCAAATAAATAATATTTTGTGCTTCCAGTTCATTAATGTTTCTACAAATATCAAGATAATGAATATCATAAATGATATCTTTTTTTCAATTGATGTTATTCTCCCTCTAATGTGGAGAAGACTATGTCAATTAATAGATTATACAATAAGAATATTTCTAACAAAGAAACATATATAGCAAGTATAACTACGTATGGACTTTCTTCATACATGGACATACTCGATCATTCTTTTATTAAGAATTTACTAAGACAATCACATTATGTTCAACAGGAACAATTATATGATTCAAACATATCAAGTCCATCAGGGACTTCAAATATACATATCATTAGCAAATAATAATAAAGATAAGCACTTATTAAGTGTTATTATGTATTATTATATCCACCACTAGAAATATATTTCTTCCTCATCAGTGTCAGGTCTTACGAAGAATCACATACTATAAGGCATGGTAAAAATTCACATTTATAGTTCGCATTTTATAAGCAAATATTTATTGCTATCTCTTTGGAATTATACTTCAGATTTAATTCCTGTTAGAAATACCTGTGCACTTCAAGTGTACTTGTGAATAGTTCAAGTTTTTTATATTTCTCATGCGAACTTTATCATTTCAAGTCTGCAGAATTCGATTTCTAAAATTCTCATTCTGAATCAATATATTATGTGCATTAATATCGTTGATATCATATACTTGTGTAGTTCAAGTATTTTCCAATCATATTGAGATCTCATTATTATTACAGTTTTAAGGTACCTATATTTTTTTTGAAAATAATACATTAATCATATTTGGAAAAACTTTTGTTGGAATTTAAATCTCCTCGACTTAAAATATGATCATCTTAAGTCTTTGCTCCAGTGAAGAGTTTGTATCCTTGGAACCGACTTAACTACCACGTGTCAGATGTGTCTCAAATTTATTTATAATGGTAGATTGTCCTTCAGGGACATAAAAAATAATAGGAGCATTTTTTGCAGGATATTGGTAGTTAGTATACATGGCTATATAAATTATCCTTTGAACTTCTAGTTCAAGGTCTCTTCTATGAGGATCAAAATAGAAGATCAAGATGAGATACAAACTAATATCTTTATCCGGCCTCATGTTTTCTCCTCTTTATGCTGGGGCAATGTATTAAAAATTAACAAGGTATGAATCTCTCCCTTGAGATTCACTCTCAATATATTTGATTATCTCTTTGAGAACCCATCTTATTACCTTTGTGGTGGAGCAATATACATTTGTACTTCTAAATCTATGATGAGAAATATTTGGTTTCTGACCTTAAACCAACTAATATGAGGAGAATCATAATGTGTTGGCAAAATACAAAATAAGTGCCAATACATCGTAGTTATGAATATTCTACAAGATGTTCAACATTTACCTTAATGCAACTGTATCATTAGGACAAATTATGTCATTGAGAGAATGTTAAAAACGAACTCATTATAATAAATTGCAAACTACAGGTTGCAAAAATCAACAATATATATATATATATATATATATATATATATATATATATATATATATATATATATATATATATATATATGACTATTCTATTGATGCATCAACTAATAATTTCTCTATATTCATCCCAAAATAACACATTCAACCCCCAAGAAATACTGGTGACATTTAAATAAAACAAGTAGCACATATAAATTCATCATATTAGAAAACTTCTGATTTCATAATAAATTCATAATCATTTTTCGTATTTTAATTATTTGGGATGGTCCAACCTGTTATGCCAACTAATAAATTATTAATAAACTTTAGGTTTACTCAATATTGCATCTCAATTCAAAAATTCTATGCAATATAAACTAGAAGAAATGAATAGTAGTATCTATAATTGACATATATTCTTGGTCATAATGGTAATGCATATATCTCAAAATTCTATTCATCCAATGTCTCGATATAATGATAGTATAATTAATGCTAAAATAACGAGACTATATGAAGAATAATGCATTATAGAATTAACCACTAGGTGAATATCATGTAGCTCTTCTAGAGCTTTTAATCAATTAACTCTTCTAGAGTTATTGATCTACTAATACTTCGGGAACTTTGTACTAACATTTATACTTTGGATATATATTTCAAATTTGTCCAAATAAACTACCAATATTGTTTAGACAAATTTTATCTTCTGGTGGTCAAATCTTTCTTTTAGATACTTTCACAAAATAAGTGGATCTCTCACGGTAAGATATTGCACCTTTAGATCTTCATGGAAATGATGCAGAGAAAAATCATGGCTTTTACGTGATTTTGAGACGATGATGCATTATTTTCAATAATAGTGTTTGCCAGACCCATTGCATCTCGATAAATTTGAGCATTTAGTATCTATGACATATATTTCTTTCTATAAATATCAAGAGTAAAAAGAAGAGTTTTGAAAGATTTGTCATGGGAATTCAAAGGTAAAAAAAATACCTCTTTTTTGTCTTGATTAAACTCTAAACTCTGATGGCAGAGGCTTGTGTTGATAACGTGTTATGAATTTTTTGGTGCGTAGTCATTGTCGGCACAATGAAATCATAATAGTAATATAGAGAATTGAATAAGAAAACTATAATGAATAGAATATAGAGAGAAACTAGAAAGAAAATAGAGAGAGAACACAAAAGTTTTTATTGATTCTCTGAGAGTAAATGAATGAATCAATCAATGAATACAACACCTCAGTCTAAAGTCCTATTTATAGGGTTCAAGGGTATATCTTAATAAGAAGAGATAGGGAGTAATCAGAAGATAAATTCTATTACTAATTAAAGATGTGATAGAATTCTACCATCTATCTTTTGGATAGTTAGAGTATCTTTATAACTCTTATATTGGATTATCTCTTTGATATCAGATAATGGGCGTACATAATATTAATTTCATAACAAGGTTAATTTTAATCATGATTTGATTTATTTAAATTTTAAGCTTGAATTATACTTAATTATCAATTTGCACCACAATTGTTTTTCCTAACTTTTTTTGTATAGG
This sequence comes from Rauvolfia tetraphylla, assembly GCA_030512225.1. Lineage (NCBI taxonomy): Eukaryota > Viridiplantae > Streptophyta > Magnoliopsida > Gentianales > Apocynaceae > Rauvolfia > Rauvolfia tetraphylla. Next base: position 693,490 of record JAJQKT010000050.1, read on the forward strand.
AGGTTGAAAATTGAAGAAAATCTTAATTTTCGATATCAAAAAGTAAATTTTTATAGGTTGAGATTTGAAAAAGTTGAATGTAAAAGTGAATTTTCTATTTGCTTTGGTTTTTTTGATTTCTAGAAATAAAGCATGCGGTCAATGATAGGTGTTGTTTCTTGTTGAGGATGAAAACACATTACAATGAAGAGTATTTTCTTTCAAAGAAGAAATCTTTTTACAAATTATTAAAGTTCAAATCTGATTTTTTGTTTGTGAACAATTTTTATTGTGTGATTTTATTAAGCTTATGTTAGTAATAATTCCCTTTTATATGTTTATATTGTGTCTAAAGAACTCAGATATATTTCAGGAGGGGCAACTAAAGAGTTTCTCATAATGATTACACCTAGGAGCTATGTATGTCATTTGTGCTCTTGCTTCCATGAAAATTATTTTCTTTCGATCGACTTCTGGTGTTCGTGTCATCAAGTAAATTGAAAAGCATATAAAAGAATGAGGAAAAATAGAGAGTCGTGAGTGTTACTATTTGAAAGTTTGTGGCTTTTCGTTTGATTTATTACTATTTGGAATGTGTAAAGTAAAAAAAGTGAGAAGATTGTTGTAGTTTTATGACATAGTGATTGGTGGAACTAATTTTTGTTGAGTGATTTTATGTTCTTTTTTATAGATATCTGAACAAAGTTTGTAAGAGCAGAATAATTGAGTTAACTTATTGTGTTAGTCTATATTGAGCGCAATAGGTAATGATTTTTATCTTTTGCGTATGCTGGTTATTAGCGTATGATACTATTGGTTTAAGTTTGTTGTCATGGAATGGTTTAAAATTGTTTGGTAGAAGATGCAGTTGTTGGTGTTTGATAGTTGAATTTCTTTGTTATTTAAATTATGATAATGACTTGTTAATATAGTTTTGTTACCATGTTTGTTAATATAGTTTTGTACAAAATAGTAAGAAAATAAAAGGTTGCTGAGGAAGTTTACAAGGTAGACATATGCATCTAAGTTGAGCATATACTCTATTTTTATATCATTAGTTTTGTTGAGTATATATTTGGTTATTCATGCCATTGCATCATTAGAGAGTAGTTTTGAGTTTTAAGTTTGCTATGACTATATCATTGTGTTTGATTTTTTATGTGTGTTTATGTGATAGTTATTTAAATAGTCTAACTATTTCACATTGTTGTAGATTGAGCAAATGGCAGCATTTGAAAATGGATTTGTGAAGTATATTTGCAAGGCGATTTATCTACTTGCTTTGGTAATTTTTGGCACCCTGTTCATGTTACTATATTTTGGATGATCAATTTTTCTATATTTGTGAGTGTAAACTTTTTTCCTTTTATGTTTGGTGTTGGCATTATTATATAGGATGTTTCAGTGTTTTATACTATGCAACAAAACAATACTAAAAGATCTAAGAGGGGGGTGAATTAGGTCTTTGGCTAATTTTCGCAAATAAATACCTTTTACAATTCTAAGTAAGACCAGATTGTATGTGCTTTGTTGAATGAGAGAATAAGTCAATTAATAGCAAAGCAGTAAAGCAATGTAAGATCAATGAACACAAGCAATTTTGAGTGGTTCGATCTATTTAAGATCTATGTCCACTACCTTAAGCCTACACTTAAGGATTTCAAACAATCTACTATATGCTCAAGTTCAACAATTACATAAGAGGCTCACCACACAATGGTTTTACACTCACAACCTCTTTTAGTAATTTTACAAACAAGGTTCACCCTACCAAAGGATTTTATATCTACAAAAAACCTTGAGTCAATGTCTCAAGGATCACCCTTATCCAAAGGATTTTATGTTATCAAGATAACCTTGCAAGAGCTAATAGAAAACACAATTTTTTAAAGAGAGAAGAATGTGTAGATGTTACCACTTGTTGGTAGATGATTACACAATGTTGCACCTTCACATTTTGTTGTCTTTGGAATCTTGAATGATCAATTGAAAGCACAAGACAAAAAGGAGCTTTAATGTTTGCTAAAGGCTTTAGAGCGTTTAGAGTTTTTAGAGATTCAAAACTTACGAAAATTCTTGAGTTTATAGTTTTATATAATTTGAAAATCAGTTTTAACAGGCATAAAATGGCTAGTTTCAGAAAATTTAGAAGACCGAATTTTTCTTGTGCGTCCGAACTTATCGTCCGAATTTTACTGTTGCATGTTTCTGCAAAAAATTCGAACGACCGAATTTTTTTCATGCGTCCGAACTTGCGTCTGAATTTCTGTGAAAAAATAGTAATCATGCTGAAAACAAAAATTCGAACGACCGAATCTTTTTTATGATTCCAAACTTGCGTCCAAATTTCTCTGGAAAAACAGTAACCATTGCTGGCTATAAAAATTGGACGACCAAATTTTTTGGAAGCACAATAGCCATTTTAAAGATTGATTTTCAAACTTTGTAAAATCATTTGAGATTTAACTTCAATAAGTTTGAAAACATTTTGTATGTATAGATAAGTTATTTAGATATTTTTAAACTTAAGAACCATAATCAAATCTCTTTGATCATGCAAAGTTTAATCAAATATTTTAAGATACAAAAACACATTTATTAACAAAAAGTTCATTCAAAGCCATTTAAGATTAAGAAAAATAATTTTATACTCTCTTATGCATTCAATAGATTCCAAGACACACAACTGTAGAGTTTACAGAAAAATATACCTATTTAGCATATGTACCCTACACTTCAAGTTTTCAATGCCTTCAATCATCTTGAACAAACTCTTCAATCTTCAATCACTTTGATATATTGGAGTTGTTCTTGCACTTTGGCTTCAAGGCAATGAGCCTTCGTACTTCTTAATCCACAAATCCTATCACACAACATACAAGCATATCATTCCTTATCAATGATTGTCATTAATCAAAACTAATCATAACTACATGATTTGCCCTTAGTGCTAACATTTTCCCCCCTTTTTGATGATGACAAACTTTGATGCAAAACGTGATGGATTTAAACAATGTAGTACAAAGAAGTATTGATGTCAATGATAGATAATAACTAATTTAGCACATTGACATACAAACCTCCATTAACCTATGACCCAACCAACCTCCATTAACCTCATTCCTTCCAACAAGGATAGAAGATATAGCATTTAATCATTTAGAAAACTTCTAAGAAAGGTATGAAAGGTCAGAAAAGATTAACAATGCTCCCCTTTAGATTGTGCTCATTTTTCAACAAATTTGGACTTGAGATACTAAGCATCCGAATTCTGACATATCAAGTCCAAACTGTAAAATAAGTGAAATGAAAGCTACAATTTTTGAAAATAAGCTTTCCTAAGGTTGTTCAAACATATTAGAAAGGATTATAACATATTTGAATCCATTTGAACAACAAAAGAGCACATTTTGGCAACAAAATATGGATGCATCTGAGTTTACTCATGCATCTGAATTTTGAAATTTCAAGTCCGAACTTCAAAATATGTGACATGAAGGCTTTAATATTTGAAAATAAGCCTTCCTAAGGATGTTTAAATATGATAGAAAGAATTGAAACAGTTTTCAAACAATTTTGAATAACAATAAAGCATTTTTGGCAACAAGTTGAAAAGGCGTTTTTACATAATAAACTACTCAAATGTGTAATTAAGTTGCAGTAATACATGTTGCACATAACACATACAGTACATATCACAGTAGTCATCATTATTTGCAGTAATACATGTTGCATATAACACATATAGTACATATCACAGTAGTCATCATTATTTTTCTCCCCTTTTGTCATCACTCAAAGATGGGATCAATGAAAATGAGACTAACAATTTAACATGTATAACAGTTGAAAAGAAGCTCTCATCACTGAGATTTCATCATTGAGCTTCACTATTACATAAAATGCAGCATAAAGCCTAACAAGTTCATAAGTTGGATATTTAAAACACATAAGATAAACTTAGTACAAATAAGTAATTAAAAAGCAGTAAAAAGATAAGGTTGAAGAAATGCTCATTATTGTGATGTTGATGGAGAGGCTTTGCTAAATCCTTTCTTGATTTCCAAATGTTTCACTTTTCCTTGGCTAAAGGAGATGGATGAAGGTGAGACGATTTCTGCTTTTTCTATTTGGCTTCCTCCTTCTTGTGGCTTTTCATGTACTGGTTCATTTTCTTTTCTTCTTGTCTTGCCACATTCTCATCATTGCCTCCTTGATCATCATCCCCATTATCACTGTCATTATCTTCATCTTCTTTCTTTCCTTCCTTATCTCCATCATCCTCATCCCTATCTTGATGCCTAGAGGGTCCTTCACCACTTTGTGTATTCCTCATCAGAATTTCTTCAATATGCTTCACTCTACTGTCTAATCCATCTAGTTTTCCAAGAACCATTGGAGCAAAGGATTCAAAAAACTTATACATTTTCTCCATTTCCTTGATATGATTATTCAAGGCTTCTTGGAATGCCTTAGCTGCTATGGTGTCACCTATAGTTATTCCTTTACCTCTAGAATCAATTCCAACATTTGGTTGAGGGATTTCTTCAAATAATCTTCTTTTTTAGGGAGGTTGCTCCCCCTCACTTGAAGTATCATGTTTCCTGTTAGTTTTCATCTCTCTCGCAAGAGTTTTTTCTTCATCCTCTTCTTCCTCAACTTCTTCACTTTCTTCACTCTCCTCTCTTCTTGGAGGGGTTTCTCTTTTAGTTCTCCATATGCCATCATCATCAAGAACTAGCTGCATTCTCTTAAGAGTTTCATTAGTATAAATCTCTCCACTTGTCCTCTCCCTGGAAGTTTAACTTGAAAATGCTTAAAGATCCTTGTTAACATCCTTCCAATTGGAAAACCCTTGGTTACAGTTTTTCTTGCAGTAATCATGTGCTTTAAATCTATATATCCAAAATTCGATCTTCTATGTTCATGCAAGGCTAACATAATTACCATGTGCATGTTACCAACAGATGACTTATGTCCAAAATTAGGGACAATCATAGTAGTAATCATGTGATGCAGTACTCTTCCTCTAGCATCTAAGCTCTTAATTTCCCTCTCCCTAATGGACCTAAATTCTCTGCCATTAGTGAATGCCTCTTCAAATCTTTCATTTGTGAAGAGTTCACGATTATAACAATGCATTGTAGGTGAGTAATACCTTGCCTACTATCACCTACTCCACAAATTCTGTTAATCAGGGCATCACTGAATTCCAAAATCCACTTGGGATACTCTAGATGAATACCATTGAACCACATCATCTCCTACAAGTTCAGTTCTTTCTTCTTTGAGGTTTGCATATAATTCATATATGAGGGTAGGAGAGAACTCTTCATCAATGATCACTAAAAAATGATAGAATATTATCCATACTTGATAGTTTATCAAAATTCGCTTTATTCCCAGGGATAATCTTTCTGTTTTTCTTGTTTCATTCATCAAATTCATGAACAGACTTGATTGAAACAAACCTGTCAACTCCAGACAATGCTTGAGGAATTCGAGCTCTTCTTGGTTCATTGATGATTAAGTCTCCATCTCCTTCCTTGGCTTTTCCTTTTCCCTTTTCAACATTTGGCTTCTTTTTTCTCACCATGATGTTGTTGCTTGAAAAGTAGTGATTTTTAGGATGTATCTAGGGCTTGGAATTCAAAAATGAAAGCAAATCGAAGTAAAAATGGTGATGTTTTGGAGAAATTGTGATTCAGACGCGGGATGGGTAAGAATGATTTTGAAATAGGAGAGAATTCAGAAGTTGAAGTGTTAAGGAAACTGTTTGGTTTTAATTTAAATCGTTGTATCCGCAAAATTCGGACGACTGATTTTTCAGGTCTACGTCTGAATTTTCATTCGAAAATCTCTATTTCTTCAGCTCAGAAAATTCGATCGACCGAATTCTGCATCAGAAAATTTCTTGTTTTCACCAAACTTCAACACACACATTAGTAATTGAATTTTGAGATTCCTAAGAGCCTTCTTAGGTGATTAAACATTTCCTCAGCCAAAGGCTTTGTAAATATATCAGCAATTTGATCATTTGTATTTTTATATTCCAAACATATATCTCTTTTGATCACATGATCACGAATAAAATGATGTTTAATTTCTATATGCTTAGTCCTAGAATGTTGAATGAGATTTATGCTCAAATTGATAGCACTAGTATTATCACATAGTATAGGCAGACAATTGAATTTAAGGCCATAATCAAGTAAAGTATGCTGCATCCATAATAATTGAGCACAACAACTACCCGCAGCTATGTATTCAGCTTCAACAATAGTAGATAAAGACACACAAGCTTGTTTTTTACTATACCAAGACACAAGACAACTACCAAGAAATTGACAATGACCACTTGTACTTTTACATTCAACTTTGCATCCAGCATAGTCAGCATCTGAATATCCAATAAGTTCAAAAGATGAAGATTTTGAAAACCAAAGGCCATAGTCATATGTATCAATCAAATAACGAAAGATACGTTTGACAGAAATTAGATGAGATTCTTTAGGGCAAGATTGAAATCTAGCACATAAGCACACAGCAAACATTATATCAGGTCTACTTGCTGTGAGATAGAGTAAACTTCCAATCATACCTTTATATGATTTCTCATCAACATTTTTACCTTTTTCATCTTTATCAAGTTTAGTTGATCAGCTCATTGGAGTACCTATCCCTTTTGCTTGATCCATTCCAAATCTTTTCAAAAGCTAATTGGTGTACTTCGCTTGATTTATGAAGACTCCATCCTTAGTTTGCTTAATTTGCAGCCTAAGAAAGAAATTTAGTTCTCCCATCATGCTCATTTCAAATTCATTTTGCATTGATTTGGCAAATTCTTCACAAAGAGATGTGTTAGTAGCACCAAAAATGATATCATTGACATAAATTTGTACAAATAAAATATCATTATTACTAGATATTTTTATAAAAAGTGTTGTGTCTACTTTTCCCTTTGCAAATCCTTTTGAAAGAAGAAATCTACTTAATCTTTAATACCAAGCTCTTGGGGCTTGTTTCAATCCATATAGAGCTTTGGTTAACTTAAAAACATGATTAGGAAACTTTTCGTGAATAAAACCGAGTGGTTGTTCTACATAAACTTTTTCTTCAATATAACCATTTAGAAATGCACTTTTAACATCCATTTGAAATAATTTAAAACCTTTAAAACAAGTAAAGGCCAAAAGTATTCTTATGGATTCAAGTCTAGCTACTGGAGCAAATGTTTTATCATAATCAATACCTTCTTCTTGGTTGAAACCTTGAGCAACAAGCCTAGCCTTATTTCTAACAACTTCTCCTATATCATTTAATTTATTTCTAAAGACCCACTTTGTACTAATAACAGAATGATCATGAGGTCTTGTAACAAGAGTCCAAACTTTATTTCTTTTAAACTAATTTAATTCTTCTTGCATTGTAATAATCCAGAAATCATCACACAATGCATCATTAATGTTTTTAGGTTCAATATGAGATAAAAGAGCAAAGTTATCAATAAAGTACTGCCTTGTTTTTACTCCTTGGGAGACATCACCAATGATTTGCTTCTTAGGATGACTTCTTGCATATGTTAGATCCTTTGGAAGCTCTTGATCATTGCTAGGTTGAACATCTTGTTCTTGCTCTATTATTTCTTCTTCTTTGGCATGTTCTTCCAATGTGGGTACTTGATGATGAGTTTGATTATCAATCATTGGGGAACCTATATCATCTTCATTTCTTCTTTCAAGATAAATGTTAGATTCATCAAAGGTCACATGTATAGTTTCTTCAACACATAATGTTCTTTTGTTATGAACTCTATATGCCTTTTTATTTGATGAATAACCAAGAAATACACCTTTATCTGATTTTCTATCAAAATTTCTCAGATTATCACTAGTATTTAAGATAAAAGATTTGCACCCAAAAAATAAACAATTGAAGGAGTTTTATCAAATAAGAGTTCAAAAGGTGTTTTTCTTATAAAGGGTCTTAATAAAACTCTATTCATTACATAGCAAGCAGTATTTACAGCTTCAGTCCAAAAATATTTTGGCAAGGAATTTCACATAACATCGATCTAGCCATCTCTTGTAGGGTCGTATTTTTCCTTTGAACAACACCATTTTGTTGAGGTGTTTTTGCAGCTGAAAAATTATGAGTTATACCATACTCATCACAAAATCTTGTAAAGTCTTGATTACAAAACTCTCTTCCATTATCACTTCTAATAGATTTGCAAATTCATGAAATGTTTCATCCTTTTGAGTTGAGAAAATCACCCAAGTAAATCTTGAAAAATCATCAACAATCACATAAGCATATCTTTTACCACCAAGACTAGTAGTCCTCATTGGTCCAAACAAATCCATGTGAACAAGTTCAAGAGGTTTTGAGGTAGAAACCATTTTCTTTGGTTTAAAAGATGTTTTAGATTGTTTTCCATATTGACAAGCATCACAAAGACGAGTTTTATCAAAATGCATTTTGGGTAATCCTCTAACTAGCTCTTGTGTGGAAAGTTTATTCAATAAATCCATGCTCACATGTCCTAATCTTCTATGCCACAAAAATCCATCATTATCATGAATGGCAAGACATTTTATATCATTTGTGATAAGTTCATCAAGATACAACATATATACATTTCCAACTCTCTTAGCAACAAAAATGGTTTTGCTACTTGCATTATCAAGAATAGTACAAGTATCACATTTAAATTCTACTTTACATCCATTGTCACATAATTAACTAATGCTAAGTAAATTATACTTCAAACCCTCAATAAGTAATACTTTCTTAATAAGAGGGAATGAGCCTTTACCAATGTTACCTATTCCAAGTATTTTTCCTTTCTTCTTATCACCAAATGCGACAAAACCTTCACTTGTTGCTCGAAGCTCACTAACAAGTGAGGCATTTCCTATCATATATCTTGAACAGCCATTGTCAAGAAACCATTTTGTGGCACTTGATCTTAAAGCAAAGCGAACCTATACCAAATTGAAAGAGTGAGTTTTGGTACCCATATTTTCTTGGGTCAAAGGGGGTTAGTGAAAGTTCCTTTAACTTTCCAAATAGTCTTGACACCATTTTCTATTTTTCTTTTTACAAAACATTTTGACACTTTGTGTCCATGCTTGCCACAATATGTACAACAAATATGAAGCCTAGAATTAAAAGTTTCTTTAGTCAAAGAGTTTTTATATTTTGGAACATAGCTATCATGAGTGTAACCAAGACCATGTTTTGCAAACGAAGATCTTTGATAACCAGGTAATTTATTTAAATTTTCTCTTCCATATGTAAATCTTTCAATGCATAATGTAAGATCATTAACTTTCTTTTTTAAGATCTCATGATCATTAAGCATTGTTTCAAGAGAAATAACTTTTGTGCAAAGCTCTTTGTTTTCAAAGATATGTTTTGTATGGTTGCATTTAAAATTTCTTTTTCAATGTTTAGACAATTAATAGTCTCAAGAAGTTTCCCATTTTCAACACATAATTTTGAATTCTCATTTGATAAATACATAATTTTGAATTCTCATTTGATAAATCATTGATTTTGAATTTCATTTCTTTATTCCTTTTAGAAGCCTTTTTTAATTCTTCATACATTTCTACAAGTAATTCACTATGATCAACATCATCATCATAGTAATTAGAAATGGTAAGAGAAGATTGTACCTCATCATCACTTTCCATAAAACATATGATGACCTTTCCTTCACTATCATCTTCACTTTCTTGTTGATCCCATGTTCCAGCCAGCCCTTTTCCTTTCTTGGCAGATTTCTTTTTGATCTTGTTGTCTCTTTCCCTTTCCAGAACCTTGGGACAATCTGCAACAAGATGTTCCGTGCTTTTGCATTCAAAGCATTGAGGTTTGTAGGATGAAGACTGTCCACTCTTCTTGTTTGGCTTCCTTCCTTTCTTGAGAAATTCCTTTTTGTAGAATCTTTTGAATTTTCTAACGGCCATCGCTATCTCCTCTTCTCCACTGTTTCCATCTTCTTCTTCACTTGATGATTTTTCTTGTTCAATTTAGTGATTTGATGCTTTGAGTACAACTTCTTTTCTTCCTTTCTCTTCATCTTTTTTGTCATTCAGTCTTTTCACCTTCATTTCATGTGTGAGCAGTGATCCAATAAGCTCTTCAAGCGGAAGAGTTTTTAAATCCTTTGATTCCTCAATAGCAAGTGTCTTTGGTTGCCAAGATTTTGGTAGAGCATCCAATATCTTCCTCTTTTGCTCTCCAATTGTATAGCTCTTTCCATAAGCTTTTAAACTATTGAAAATGTTAGTAAACATATCACTAACATTCTTACCTTGATTCATGGTAAATAGCTCATAGTCTCTTACTAGCATGGCAAGCTTTGACTCTTCAACCTGGTTTGTACCTTCATGTGTTATTTGGAGTAATCTCCATATATCTGAGCAGTGTCACATCCACTAACTCTATTATATTCAGTTACATCTAATGCACAACTTAAGATATTCATGGCTTGATAATTTAATGTCATTTTCTTTGAATCATTTTCATCAAATTCGTCTGTAGATTTTGGTTCTAAGGTCACTCCATCAGCTCTCATTTTCATAGGAATATAAGGACCTTTTTCAACAATGTTCCACAAATCAAAATTGATAGAACAAATATATATCTTAACTATAGATTTCCAAAAGGTATAGTTTGTTCCATCAAACAAAGGTGGTCTATTTGTGGAAGACCCTTCTAGGTAAGGTAAGTTTGAAATATTAGCCATAAGATCTTTAACTTCTAGGTTGCAAAACCACACAAAGAAGCCCTTGCTCTGATACCAATTGAAAGACCTAGGGGGGTGAATTAGGTCTTTGGCTAATTTTTGCAAATAAATACCTTTTACAATTCTAAGCAAGACCAAATTGTATGTGCTTTGTTGAATGAGAGAATAAGTCAATTAATAGCAAAGCAGTAAAGCAATGTAAGATCAATGAACACAAGCAATTTAGAGTGGTTCGATCTATTTAAGATTTACGTCCACTACCTTAAGCCCACACTTAAGGATTTCAAACAATCTACTATATGCTCAAGTTCAACAATTACATAAGAGGCTCACCACACAATGGTTTTACACTCATAACCTCTTTTAGTAATTTTACAAACAAGGTTCACCTTACCAAAGGATTTTATATTTACAAACAGCCTTGAGTCAATATCTCAAGGACCACCATTATCCAAAAGATTTTATGTTATCAAGATAACCTTGCAAGAGCTAGTAGAAAACAATCAATAGATTCAAGAAGTCTTTTGTTTTCACAATATAATTTTGAATTTTTATTCAATAACTCATTAATTTTGAATTTCATTTCCTTATTTCTTTTTTAAGCCTTTTTTAATTCTTCATACATTTTAACAAATAATTCACTAGGATCATCAATATCATTATCACAACAAGTAGAAGTAGAAGAAGTGGATTGTACCTCATCATTTATTGCCATAAAGCACATATTGGCTCTTTCCTCATGTGTTATTTGAAGAAGTCTCCACATATCGTGAGCAGTCTCACATTCACTCACTCGATGGTATTTATTCACGTCCAATGCACAACTCAAGATGTTCATTGCTTGGTAGTTTAAAGTTATCTTTCTTGAGTTGTTCTCATCAAGTTCCTCCATAGGCTTTAGTTCCCTTGTAATTCCATCAGCTTTTATTCTCATAGGCACATAGGGACCTTTCTCAATGATACTCCACAAATCAAAGTTAATAGAACAAATAAAAATTCTAATTCTAAATTTCCAAAATGTATAATTAGAACCATCAAACAAAGGAGGTCTATTTGTAGAGGAACCTTCCACAGAAGGCAAATTTGATAAACTAGCCATATAATCTTTACTTCTAGGTTGTTATACCATAAAAAGAATACCTAACTCTGATACCAATTGAAAGACCTAAGAGGGGGGGGGGTGAATTAGGTCTTCGGCTAATTATCAAAAATCTTTTTCCTTTTTGCAAATCCTTTGCCTTAATAAAAGCTCTTCTTTAAATTCTCAAACTCCAAGTTTATATGTAATTTGATGGTTAAGACAAGATTATCAAACTATAAGACCACAACCAATCAATCAACAACTATGAACAAATAATAATAACACAAGTATGTAAAGAAGTAAAGCTATAAAGAAATGAACACACGATTTATAGTGGTTCGATCTCTCCAAGATCAACATCCACTACCTAGAGTCCACACTCAAGGATTTCAACCAATTCACTATGTGCTCAATTTAGGCAATTACACAAGAGGCTCACCCAACAAGGGTTTTATACCAACAACTTCCTTTGCAATCCTACAAACAAGGCTCACCCTTCCACAAGGATTTTATATCTAAAGACAACCTAAAGACCAATCTAATCCAAGGCTCACCCACACATGGGTTTTACACCACAACCTTGATTAATCTAGTCTATGGCTCACCCTTACCAAAAGGATTTTACGTCACAAGATAACCTGGTATTAAGCTAGTAGAAAACACAATAAAGAGAGGAGAATGTGTAGATATTACCACTTGTTGGTAGATAATTACACAATATTGCACCTTCACACTTTATTGTCTTTGGAATCTAGAATGATCAATTGAAAGCACAAGACAAAGAGAGCTTTAAAATGTTTGCTAAAGGCTTTGGAATGTTTAGAGTTCTCAATAATTCAAAACTTACAAAAAATCTGAAATTTATAACTTTTATAGATTTGAAAAATCAAATTCAACAGCTATAAAACGGCTAGTTTCAGAGAAGTTCGGACGTCCGAACTTTCTGCCATGCGTCCGAACTTGCGTCCGAACTTCACTATGCCAAGCTGTCTGGAAAAGTTCGGACGTTCGAACTTTTCCTTATGCGTCCGAACATTCATCCAAATTTCTCTGGAAAAACAGTAACCATGCTTATAAGAGAAAGTTTGGACGTCCGAACTTTTCTCCATGCGTCTGAACTTGCGTCCGAACTTCTCTAGAAGCACAGTAACCATTTCCAAAGTTTGGACGACCAAACTTGCATCCAAACTTATCAAATTTTGTCAAATTTTTTGAAAATCATTGTTAATAGCATTGAAAATGTTTTGCATGAATGGACACATCATGTAAGCACATTTAAACACAAAAAACCGTTACCAAAACATTTTGATCATATAAAATTTTCTTAAGATCATTTGAGATTCAAAAACATACTTGTTATCACAAAGTTTATTGAAAACCATTTCAAAAACAAGTTTTGTGCTCTCTCATGCATTCAACTAATTTCAAGACATGCAATTGTAGAGTTTACAGAAAAATATACCTATTTAGCATATGAACCCTACACTCTAAGTCTTCAATGCCTTCAATCATCTTGAACATACTCTTCAATCTTTAATCTCTTTTGGCACAATTGAGTTGTTCTTGCATTTTGGCTTCAAGGCAATAAGACTTGCTTCCTTCTCAATCTATAAATCCTATCACACAACATACAAGCATATTAATCCTTATCAATGTTTTTCATTAATCAAAACTACATGATTTGCCCTTAGGGCTAACAATCTCCCCCTTTTTGATGATGACAAACTTTGATGCAAAAGGTGATGGATTTAAACAATGTAGTACAAAGAAGCATTGATGCCAATGATAGATAATAACCAATTTAGCACATTGACATACAAAAGGCTCAATATGAGCCTATGACCCAACCAACCTCCATTTACCTCCTTCCAACAAACAATTAGGATATGATATATAGCATTTAATCATTTAGAAAAGTTCTAAGAGAGGTTTTAAGATTGTAAAAGTTTAACAATGCTCTCCCTTAGATTGTGCTCATTTTTCAACAAGTTTGGACTTGAGATGTTGTAAATCCGAATTTTGACATATCAAGTCCGAACTGTAAAATAAGTGAAATGAAAGTTACAATTTTTGAAAATAACCTTTCCTAAGGTTGTTCAAACATATTGGAAGGGATTGAAACAGATTTGAATCAATTTGAACAACAAAGGAGCACATTTTGGCAACAAAATATGCATCCGAATTTCTGAAACACGCATCCAACTTTGAAATTTGAAGTCCAAACTGTAAAATATGTGAGATGAAGGCTGTAATATTTCAAAATAAGCCTTCATAAGGTTGTTCAAATATGATAAGAAGTATTAAAACAGTTTTCAAATAATTTGAACAACAGAGAAGTCAGTTTGGATGCGTCCGAACTTTTGGTTTGCATTCGAATTTCAAGTCCAAACTTTTGGTCATAAGTTTGAAATGATGATTTTGCACTATTAAAAGAACTATAGAAGTACTCAAATATGTATGTCTACAAAAACACTCAGTTTAGCTTTGCAAAATCACAAAATTCATGCATTCAATTGTTTTCATGAAGTAATTCAAAATCATAGGTCAAGTAAAGAACCAAGTTCAAGATTTCAATCTCAACTTAACCATATTCCAAAATCTCAAAAAACAACTAAAACCTCACATATTATAACATTTTCAATTTAAATTCTAAATGCAGCCAAATATTTTCACATTACTCATTACATTGCAGCATGATTATTAGCACATATATAGCACACACATTGCAGCATCATTCTTTCTCCCCATTGACATATGCATACATATTTTCTATTCATGCATGAGGAATTCCACTGCTATTTCACACATTTTCACACATTTTGCCATTACATTTCTTCTCCCCCTTTTGTTATCAATCAAAGATGGGGTAAGAGTACTTGGACAACAAAAGTGAAACAAAAGAAGCTTTTATCACAAGGATTTCATAAATTGAGCTTCAAAATATTATAATGACTAGAAAGGCACAAGTAAATTTCAATGTTAAAGCATAACATGTGCATCAAGGCATAAGCTAAGATAAGCAACAAAATAGAGTTTAGGGATAGAAAGGCTTAGTCTTGGATGCGCTTCATGGTCTTCACTTCTAAATTTGTTCGTTGTGATGGCCATGTTTCCTTGATCTCTATATGATGGGGTCCTTCATTTGCTGACTCCTTACCCGTGTAGTGCGACTTTGAAAAGTTACCAATCTAGAGGATCCTTGCATCTTCTTCCTTTGAACCACATTTTCCTCCTCCCTTGGCTGAAGGAAATTGGTAATGAATTTTTTTTATTTGACTTTGTTAAAATCCCTTCACCTCCTTCTTCTTGCTTGTTCTCTTGGGCTTTACCTCTTTGTTCTTCATTCTAATGCTCTTCTTCTTGCTTGGGGTGCTTTTGTGCCTTTTCCTTCATCTTTGTCTTCTTCTTTAGCAACAAATTAATATCCATGTCAATTTTCACTATCATTACTGTAAGCCCTAAGGGCAAATCATGTAATTTTGGTTCATGACAAATATTGATGAGAACTAATATGTTTATATTGTGTGATAGGATTTGTGAAGAAAGAAGTTTGAAGTCTCATTGCCTTCAAGACAAAGAGCAAGAACAACCTCAGTAAGCTATGAGTCTTTTGAGGTTTATTCAAAGATGAACTCAAGGCATTGAAGACATGAAGTGTAGAGTAGGTATGATGATAGGTAATATCTATGTAAACTCTATACTTGTATGTTTTGGAGTCTATTGAATGCATAAGAGAGCATAAAATTGGTTTCTTAAGTTTAAAAGTTTTTTGAATGAATTCTTAGTAAATGTGGTTTTGTGTCCTAAAAGTTTTTAAGTTAACTTTATATGATCAAATGAGTTTGATTTTGGTTTTCAAACTTATGTTTGACTAAATAAGTTATCTATATATACCAAATGTATTTCAAATACTTGGAAGATTGATTTCAAATGATTTTACAAAGTTTGAACACAATTCCATGAAATTCGGTCGTCCGAATTTGGTAGCAAAAGTTTGCTCATTTGTTCTTCCCGAAGAAATTCGGAAGAAGATTCGGACGCATGAAGAAAAAATTTGGTCGTCCGAATTTTGGTCTTCAAGCATGGTCACTGTTCTTCCGAGAGAAATTCGGACGAAGATTCGGACGAAAGCAGGGAAGAATTCGGTCGTCCGAAAAAATTCGGACGCGAGAGTCGGTTGTCAGAAAAAATTCGGACGCGAGAATTGATCGTCCGAATTTCCTGAAAATAGCCGTTAACTAGCCGTTTTATAGCTGTTTCAACTGATTTTCAAATTCTATAAAAGCTATAAACGTGCAATCTTTTGTAAGTTTTGAATATTTGAATACTCTAAGCTTTCTAAAGTCTATCACAAACATTTCTCAAGCTCTCTTATGTATTGTGCATTCAATTGATCAATCCAAAGACATCAAAGTGTGAAGGTGCAACTTTGTGTAATTTCTACCAACAAGTGGTAACATCTACACACTCATCTTTACTTATTCAATTGTGTTGATCTACTAGCTCTAGCAAGGTTATCTTGATAACATAAAACCCTTTAGATAAGGGTGATCCTTGAAGTTGTGATTCAAGGTTTTTTGAGATATAAAACCATAGGTTGGTGAGCCTTGTTTGTAAAATTACTAGAAGAGGTTATAAGTGTAAAACCATAGTGTGATGAACCTCTCTTGTAATCTGTGAACTTGAGCACATAGTAGAGTTATTGAAATCCTTAAGTGTGGACTTAAGATAGTGGAGGTAGATCTTGAGGATCGAACCACTATAAATTACTTGTGTTTTTTTGTCTACATTTCTTATATTGCTGTCCCATAAGCTGTTTCTCTCTTATTCATATAATCTGCAATAGGTCTATACATATATAAAGTTTGAATTTGCAATAATTAGCCAAATACCTAATTCACCCCCCTCCCTCTTAGGTATTTCAATTAGTATCAGAGCTAGAACTTCTTTGTGTGGTTTTACAACCTAGAAGGCAAAGATCCTATGGCTAATATTTCAAACCTACCTTACCTAGAAGGATCTTCTACAAACAACCTCCATTGTTTGATGGAACAAATTACACTTTTTGGAAGTCTAGAGTTAAAATATATATTTGTTCTATCAATTTTGATTTATGGAACATAATTGAGAAAGGTCCCTATGTCCCAATGAAAATGAGAGCAGATGGAGTAACCTCAGAACCCAAATCCACTGATGAATTTGATGAGCATGACTCAAGGAAAATGACACTAAATTATCAGGCCATGAATATATTAAGTTGTGCATTAGATGTTACTGAATATAATAGAGTTAGTGGATGTGATTCTGCTCATGATATGTGGAGATTACTTCAAATTACACATGAAGGTACTAATCAAGTTAAAGAATCTAAACTTGCTATGCTTGTTAGAGATTATGAACTGTTTACTATGAAACAAGGTGAAAATATTAGTGATATGTTTACAAGGTTTACTAATATTTTCAATGGCTTGAAAGCTTATGGTAAAGGCTATACTATGGGAGAGCAAAACAGAAAGATTTTGGATGCTCTACCAAAATCTTGGCAGCCAAAGACGCTTGCTATTGAGGAGTCCAAAGATCTAAAAACTCTTCCTCTTGAAGAGCTTATTGGATCACTACTTACTCATGAAATGAAGATGAAACGGCTGAATGATAAGGAAGATGAGAAAAAGGGAAGAAAAGGAGTAGTTCTTAATGCCTCAAACAACTTGAGTGAACAAGAACAATCTTCAAGTGAAGAAGAAGGAGGAAACAGTGGAGAAGAAGAGATTGCAATGGCAGTGAAGAAGTTCAAGAGATTCTACAAAAAGGAATTTCTCAAGAAAGGAAGAAAGCCAGTCAAGAAGAGTGGACAATCCTCATCATATAAACCTCAATGCTTTGAATGCAAGAGTACAGAGCATCTTATTGCTGACTGTCCCAAAGTGTTAGAGAGAGAAAGAGAAAGCAAAAATAGAAAGAAATCTGCGAAGAAAGGAAAAGGACTAGCTGGAATGTGGGATCAACAAGAAAGTGAGGATGAAAGTGAAGGGAAGGCCAACATATGCTTTATGGCCATTGATGATGAGGTACAATCTTCACCCTCTATTTCAAATTTGTGTGATGATGATATTGATTCTAGTGATTTAATTGTAGAATTGTATGAAGAACTGAAAAAGGCTTCAAGAAGAAATAAAGAAATGAAATCCAAAATGAATGATCTTTCAAATGAAAATTCAAAATTATGTATTGCAAATGATAGACATCTTGAGACCATTAATTCTCTTACCATTGAAAAGGATGTTTTGAATACTACCATCCAACATGTATCTTTTGAAAACAAAAAGCTTTGTTCAAGAATTACTTCTCTTGAATCAATGCTAAAAGATCATGAGCTTTTAAAAAGGAAAGTAAATGATCTTACTTTATGCATTGAGAGATTTACAAATGGAAGAGAAAATTTAAATAAATTACTTGGTTATCAAAGATCCTCATTTGTAAAGCATGGTCTCGGTTTTACACATGATTGTTTTGATCCAAAACCAAAAGGGTTATTTGTTAATGAATCTTCTCATCATAGGTCTCATACTTGTTGTACATATTGTGGTAAGCATGGACACGAAGTTTCTAAGTGCTTTATAAAAAGAAAGATAGAAAATGGAGTGAAGACCATTTGGAGAGTTAAAGGAGCTATTACTAACCCTCTTGGACCTAAGAAGATATGGGTACCAAAAATCACTCTTTCCAATTTGGTATAGGTACAATTTGCCTCAAGATCAAGTGCCACTAAATGGTTTCTTGATAGTGGCTGCTCAAGGCACATGACTGGGAATGCATCACTTGTTAGTGAGCTTCAAGCTACAAGTGAAGGTTTTGTTACTTTTGGAGATAAGAAGAAAGGGAAAATACTTGGAATAGGTAACATTGGTAAAGGTTCCTTCCCTCTTATCAAGCAAGTTCTACTTATTGATGGTTTAAAGTATAATTTACTTAGCATTAGTCAATTATGTGACAATGGTTGCAAAGTAGAGTTTAAATGTGATACTTGTACCATTCTTGATAGTGCAAGTAATAAAACTATTTTTGTAGCTAAAAGAGTTAGTAATGTATATGTGCTATATCTTGATGAGCTTATCACTAATGATATTAAATGTCTTGCTATTCATGACAATGATGGATTTCTATGGCATAGAAGATTAGGACATGTAAGCATGGATTTATTAAACAAACTTTCTACTCAAAAACTAGTTAGAGGATTACCAAAAATGCATTTTGATAAAAACCCGTATTTGTGATGCTTGTCAATATGGAAAACAATCAAAAACATCTTTCAAACCAAAGAAAATGGTTTCTACCTCAAAACCTCTTGAACTAGTTCACATGGACTTATTTGGACCTATGAGGACTACTAGTCTTGGTGGTAAAAGATATGCTTATGTGATTGTTGATGATTTTTCCAGATTTACATGGGTAATCTTTTTATCACAAAAGGATGAAACATTTTATGAATTTTCAAAACTTTTCAAGAAGGTTCAAATTTCTCTTAACTGCAACTTAATCTCTATTAGAAGTGATAATGGAAGAGAATTTTGCAACCAAGATTTTACAAAATTCTGTGATGTGTATGGTATTACTCATAATTTTTCAGCTGCCAAAACACCTCAACAAAATGGTGTTGTTGAGAGGAAAAAATAGAACATTACAAGAAATGGCTAGATCAATGCTTTGTGAAAATTCTTTACCTAAATACTTTTTGGGGTCTGAAAGTTGTAAATACAGACATGCTATGTAATGAATAGAGTTTTACTAAGACCTTTTATAAGAAAAAACACCTTTTGAACTTCTATTTGATAAAACTCCATCAATTGTCTATTTTAAAGTGTTTGGTTGTAAGTGCTTTATTTTAAACACTAGTGACAATCTTGGTAAGTTTGATAGAAAATCTTATGAAGGCATATTTCTAGGCTATTCATCAAATAAAAAGGCATATAGAGTCTATAACAAAAGGACATTATGTGTTGAAGAAACTATTCATGTAACCTTTGATGAATCTAATATTTATCTCCAAAGAAGAAATGAAGATGATGCAGGTTCTTCAATGGTTGAAAATCAAACTCAACACCAAGTACCTACATTGGAAGATCATGCTAAAGAAGAAGAAATAATGGAGCAAGAACATGATGGTCAATCAAGCAATAATCAAGAACTTCCAAAGGATCTCGCATATGCAAGAAGTCATCCTAAGGAGCAAATCATTGGTGATGTCTCTCAAGGAGTCAAAACAAGACGGTACTTTATTGATAATTTTGCCCTTTTATCTCATATTGAACCTAAAAATATTGATGATGCATTGTGTGATAATTTCTGGATTATTGCTATGGAAGAAGAGTTAAATCAGTTTGAGAGAAATAAAGTTTGGACTCTTGTTCCTAGACCTCATGATCATTTTGTTATTGGTACAAAATGGATATTTAGAAATAAGTTAAATGAACTAGGAGAAGTTGTTAGAAATAAAGCTAGACTTGTTGCTCAAGGCTTCAATCAAGAAGAAGGTATTGATTATGATGAAACTTTTGCTCCAAAGTGGCGGATTAGAGTCTATCAGAATACTCTTGGCATTTGCTTGTTTTAAAGACTTTAAACTATTTCAAATGGATGTCAAAAGTGCTTTTCTAAATGGTTTTATTGAAGAAGAAGTTTATGTAGAACAACCTCCTGACTTTATTCATGAAAAATTTCCAAATCATGTTTTCAAATTAACTAAAGCTCTATATGGACTGAAACAAGCTCCAAGATCTTGGTATGAAAGATTAAGTGGCTTTGTTCTTTCAAAAGGTTTTACTAAAGGAAAAGTAGATACAACTCTTTTTATTAAAAAATCCTCTAAAAATGATATTTTACTTGTACAAATCTATGTTGATGATATCATTTTTGGTGCTACTAATACTTCTCTTTGTGAAGAGTTTGCTAAAACTATGCAAAATGAATTTGAGATGAGCATGATGGGAGAACTAAGTTTCTTCCTTGGG
The DNA here is from genome assembly GCA_030512225.1 of Rauvolfia tetraphylla. NCBI lineage: Eukaryota > Viridiplantae > Streptophyta > Magnoliopsida > Gentianales > Apocynaceae > Rauvolfia > Rauvolfia tetraphylla. The sequence continues at coordinate 714,317 of JAJQKT010000050.1, forward strand.
CTGCAAATTAAGAAAACCAAGGATGGAGTATTCATCAATCAAGCAAAGTATACTAAGGAGCTATTGAAAAGGTTTGGAATGGATCAAGCAAAAGGGATAAGTACTCCAATGAGTTCATCAACTAAACTTGATAAAAATGAGAGAGGTAAGAGTATTGATGAAAAATTATATAGAGGTATGATCGGAAGCTTACTCTATCTCACAGCTAGTAGACCAGATATTATGTTTGCTATATGTTTATGTGCTAGATTCCAATCATGTCCTAAAGAATCTCATCTAATTTCTGTCAAACGAATTTTTCGTTATTTAATTGATACTCATGACTATGGCCTTTGGTTTTCAAAAACTTCATCTTTTGAACTTATTGGATATTCTGATGCGGATTATGCTGGTTGTAAAGTTGAACGTAAAAGCACAAGTGGTCATTGTCAATTTCTTGGTAGTTGTCTTATATCTTGGTTTAGTAAAAAGCAAGCTTGTGTGTCTTTATCCACTGCAGAAGTTGAATACATAGCTGCAGGAAGTTGTTGTGCACAATTGTTATGGATGCAGCATACTTTACTTGATTATGGTCTTAAATTCAATTGTGTGCCCATATTTTGTGATAATACTAGTGCCATTAACTTGAGCATAAATCCCATTCAACATTCTAGGACTAAGCATATAGAGATAAAACATCATTTCATTCGTGACCATGTGATTTAAAAGGATATATGCTTAGAATATATAAATACAAATGATCAAATTGCTGACATATTTACAAAGCCTTTGGCTGAGGAAAGGTTCAATCACCTAAGAAGACTCTTAGGAATTTCAAGATTCAATGACTAATGTGTGTATTGAAGTTTTGGTGAATGCAGGAAATTTTGATTCAAAATTCGGATGCACTGCAGAAGATTCGATCGACCAAATTTTACGAGTGTCAAGAAAGCAGAGACTTTTGATCAAGAATTGGGATCGCGAGTCAGAAAATTCGATCGACCGAATTTTTCGAAGCCCGACAACGAAAACTTTTGCTTGAAAATTCGGACGCTGAGACTGAAAAAATCGGTCGACCGAATTTCTACAGACGTAACCCTTTAAATGAAGATTAAACAATCTTCTCAACATTTCAACTTCCGAATTTCACATCCTTTTTAAAACCTCTCATACCCATTCACATCCGAATCAAAATCCCTTCAAAATCACACATTCTCATCCCGATTTTCCTTCATTCTTAAACTTCCAAGCCCCTAATTTCATACGGAAAACCAATCCTTCTCAAGAGAAAACATCATGGTGAGAACAAAGAAGCCAAATGTTGAGAAAGGAAAAGGAAAGGCTAAGGAAGGAGATGGAGACTCAATCCTCAATCGGCCAAGAAGGATTCGCATTCCTCAAACACAATCCGGGGTTGACAGGGTTTATCTCTATTAAATCTACTCATGAATTTGATGAATGGAATAAGAGTAGTAGAAAAATCATTCCCTGGATATAAGGTGGATATTGATAAATCTGTCAAACATGGATATTGTCCTATCTCATTTCAATGATATTGGTTGGAGTAGTTTGCTATTCATTGATGAAGAATTTTATCCTACTTTGATATATGAATTCTATGCAAACTTGAAAGAGGATAGAATTGAGATGATAGGGGGATAATGTGATACAATGGTATTCATCTAGAGTATCACAAATAGACATTGAATTCAATGAAGGATTGATAAATAGAATTTGTGGAGTGGGTGACGAGGGAGCTAGATATTATTCAGCATCCATGCATTGCTATGATCATGAACTCTTCACATATGTTAGATTTGAAGAAGCATTTACAAATGGAAGAGAGTTTAGAGCCATAAAGGAAAGGGAAATTAAGAATTTGGATGCTAGAGGTAGAGTTTTGCATCACATGGTGACTACAATGATTGTTCCTAATTTTGGACACAAGTCATCAGTTGGAAATATGCATATGGTAATCATGTTAGCCCTGCATGAGCATAGAAGAATGAACTTTGGGTATATAGCCTTGAAACATATGATTGCAACCAGAAAAACAGTAACCAAGGCATTCCGATTTGGAAGGTTATTAACCAGAATCTTCAAGCATTTTAAGATCAAACTTCCTGTAAGAGGGCAAGCCTTTAAGAGTGGTGAAATTTACACAAATGAAACTCTTAAGAGAATGCAATTAGTTCATGATGAGGATAATGTATGAAGGACAAAAAGAGAAACCTCTCCGAAAAGAATAGAAAGAGAGAGAATCATAGAAAGTGAAGAGGAAGAAGAAGAAGAGGATGAAGAGGAAACCCTTGCTAGGGAAATGAAAACAAAAAGAAAGCATGACACCTCAAGTGAGGGGGAGCAACCTCCAACAAAAAGGAGATTATTTGAAGAAGAAACTGGAATTGGGTCTAGTAGTAAAGGAGTAACTAGAGGTGACACCATTATAGCCAAAGCATTCCAAGAAGCCTTGAACAATCATGTCAAGGAAATGGAGAAAATGTATAAGTTCTTTGAGTCATTTGCTCCAATGGTTCTTGGAAAATTAGATGGACTGGAAAATAGAGTAAAAAACATTGAAGATATCCTTGTGAGAAACACTCAAAGTGGTGAAGGAACCTCTAAGCCTCAAGATGGAAATGAGGAGGAAAGAGATAGAGAAGCAGAGAAAGAAGACAATGAGGATAGTAGTAATGAAGAGGATGATCAGGGTGGAAATGATAAGACTACAGCAGAAGAAAAAGAACAAGAACATGCTCATGAAGATCTACCAGTGGCAGGAAGTCAAGTAGCTCAAGCTACAATTGTAGCTCCAGCAACAATCTCTTTCAGTCAAGGAAGAGTTAAGCATTTTGCAATCAAGAAAGGAGTGAGCCGAGCCTCCCCATCAACATCACCATCACAAGACTAAGCCTTCTTTTCTAATCTCTTTACTGTATTTTGTTCAATTTTCTAAGCATTTTGCTGCATTTTCTATTCTGAACTTGTTAAATATTTTGCTGTTTTTTATGTAATAGTGAAGCTCATGATGAAATCCCAGTGATGAGAGCTTCTTTTATATGCTAACTTGAACATCTCATTTGCATTGATCCCTTTATTTTTTTTATGATGACAAAAGGGGGAGAAAATATGATGCAATATGATGCAATACATGTAAAAACTTAGTCTTATGTGAACTTAGTATTTAATGCTACTAAATGTTGCATCTGCTACAATATGAATTTTTATGCATTAAAATTCGGATGCAAGGTTTTAAGAATTGGATGCATTCATATTTATGGTCAAATTTTTTTTTTCTGTTTGTCCAAATTGGTTCAAATATGTCTTAATTTATTCTATTATGTTTGAACAACATTATGAAACCTTTATATCATTTAAAAACTTCAATTATATTGAATCTGTTGCAGTTTGGACATGAGATTAAAAATTCGGATGCATGTGATTCAAAATTCAGACGCATGTGGTTCAAAATTCGGATGCATGCTATAAAATTCGGATGCATCCATATTATGTTGTCAAAATGTGCTCTTTTGTTGTTCAAATTGATTCAAATATGTTTTAATCTCTTACTATATGTTTGAACAACCTTAGGAAATCTTATTTACAAAATTTGGAGCTTTCATTTATCTTATTTTAAAGTTTGGACTTGATATGTCAAAATTCGGATGCATAGTATCTCTAGTCCAAATTTGTTGAAAAATGAGCACAATCTAAGGGGGAGCATTGATAAGCTTTTAACAACCTTAAAACCTCTCTTAGAAGTTTTCTAAATGCTTAAATGCTATATCTTCTATCCTAGTTTTTAAGTTGGAAGGAAGGAGGTAAATGGAGGTTGGTTGGGTCATAGGCTCATAATGAGCCTTGTGTATGTCAATATGCTAAATTGCTTGTTTTCTATCACTGATATGAATACTTCTTTGTGTTAATCTGTTTAAATCCATCACATATTGCATCAAACTTTGTCATCATCAAAAAGGGGGAGATTGTAAGCCCTAAGGGCAAATCATGTAATTTTGATTCATGACAAATATTGATGAGAACTAATATGTTTATATTGTGTGATAGGATTTGTGAAGAAAGAAGTTTGAAGTCTCATTGCCTTCAAGACAAAGAGCAAGAACAACCTCAGTAAGCTATGAGTCTTTTGAGGTTTATTCAAAGATGAACTCAAGGCATTGAAGACTTGAAGTGTAGAGTAGGTATGATGATAGGTAATATCTATGTAAACTCTACACTTGTATGTCTTGGAGTCTATTGAATGCATAAGAGAGCATAAAATTGGTTTCTTAAGTTTAAAAGTTTTTTGAATGAATTCTTAGTAAATGTGGTTTTGTGTCCTAAAAGTTTTTAAGTTAACTTTATATGATCAAATGAGTTTGATTTTGGTTTTCAAACTTATGTTTGTCTAAATAAGTTATCTATATATACCAAATGTATTTCAAATACTTGGAAGATTGATGTCAAATGATTTTATAAAGTTTGAACACAATTCCATGAAATTCGGTCGTCCGAATTTGGTAGCAAAAGTTTGCTACTGTTCTTCCAGAGAAATTCGAAAGAAGATTCGGACGCATGAAGAAAAATTCGGTCGTCTGAATTTTGGTCTTCAGCATGGTCACTGTTCTTCCAGAGAAATTCGGACGAAGATTCGGACGAAACAGGAAGAATTCGGTCGTCCGAAAAATTCGGACGCAGAATTTGGTCGTCCGAATTTCCTGAAAATAGCCGTTAACTAGCCGTTTTATAGTCTGTTTCAATCGATTTTCAAATTCTATAAAAGCTATAAACGTGCAATCTTTTTGTAAGTTTTGAATATTTGAATACTCTAAGCTTTCTAAAGTCTATCACAAACATTTCTCAAGCTCTCTTATGTATTGTGCATTCAATTGATCAATCCAAAGACATCAAAGTGTGAAGGTGCAACTTTGTGTAATTTCTACCAACAAGTGGTAACATCTACACACTCATCTTTACTTATTCAATTGTGCTGATCTACTAGCTCTAGCAAGGTTATCTTGATAACATAAAACCCTTTAGATAAGGGTGATCCTTGAAGTTGTGATTCAAGGTTGTTTGAGATATAAAACCATAGGTTGGTGAGCCTTGTTTGTAAAATTACTAGAAAAGGTTATAAGTGTAAAACCATAGTGTGGTGAACCTCTCTTGTAATCTGTGAACTTGAGCATATAGTAGAGTTATTGAAATCCTTTAAGTGTGGACTTAAGGTAGTGGAGGTAGATCTTGAGGATCAAACTACTATAAATTGCTTGTGTTCTTTTGTCTACATTTCTTATATTGCTGTCCCATAAACTGTTTCTCTCTTATTCATATAATCTGCAATAGGTCTATACATATATAAAGTTTGAATTTGCAATAATTAGCCAAATACCTAATTCACCCCCCCCCCCCTCTTAGGTATTTCAATTACTATCATCCTTATTGCTGCCATCTCCACCCATATTATCTTCTTGATCTTCTTCATTTTTTTTTACTGTTCTCTTTCTCATATTTTCTTCTTCTTTGGCTTTATAGGAACTTGCACCATTTAAAACCACTTGAGAAATCTTTCCCAAGTCTTCTTCCATATTCTTGACTCTAGCTTCTAAACCATCAAATTTGCCAAGAATCATTGGAGCAAAGGACTCGAAGAATTTGTCCATCTTCTTCATTTACTTTACATGATTGTTCAATGTCTCTTGAAACACCATGGCAACTATGGCATTACCTCTAGTGAGATTATCACCTTCAACTTATTTTCCTTCAATGGAGGATACCTCTTCAAATATTCTTCTTTTTGTGGGGAGTTGCTCCCCCTCACTTGGTGACTCGTGCTTCTTTTTTTTTTTTTTTTCCTTTCTCTAGCAAGGATTTCCTCTTCATCCTCTTCTTTTTCTTCATTTTCTTCTTCCTTCTCTTCATTATCACTAGCATCTCTTCTATCACCCCTTAGAGGAGTTTCTCTACTAGTCCTTCATACATTATCATCATTAAGTATCCAAAGATTTTTCTTTAGTGAGTTGTTGGTGTAGACTTCTTTACTCTTTATTGGTTAACCACTAGAAGACAATTGCACTTGTAAATACTTGAAAACCCTGGTTAACAAAGTGGCATGTGGTAAAGCCTTACGTTCGGTTCTTCTAGCTGCCATTATATTCTTAGCACTATATATCCAAAATTCATTTTTCTTTTCTTATGCATGGCTAGCATAATTGTAGCATACATATTATCAATAGAAGATTTGTGCCCAAAGTATGCTATAATCAAGGTAGTAAGCATGTGATGCAAAATTCTTTCACTAGGATCAAAAACTATTATCTCTCTCTCTTTTATACTCTTGAGCTTCTACCATTTGTACAGGCATTTTCAATCTATTCATGTGAGTATAATTTACTTATCAAACAATGTCACTAGGAAGAATAATGCCTAAACCCAAAATCCTCAACATCACAAATTCTATTGAGCAATGCATTATCAATATCAAAAATCAACTTGTGATATTCTTGAGGCATACCACTGAATAGTTTTATTACCAATTTGCTCAACCCCCCCCCCTTTTTTTTAATATAAGCTTCATAAACTAAGGAGGTAATAGCATTCATCAAACACAAGCAAACTAGTCCAACTCACATAATTAAAAAATGAGAGTATATTACCCATTTCGGATAGTTTGATGACATTCACCTTGTGGCTTGGATTTATCTTATGGTTCCTTTTTGTCCAATCATCAAATTCAGTAGCAGCCTTCCATGTGTCAAATCTATCAAGCCCTGACATGCTTTGCAGAACATGAACCTTACTTGGTTCATTGATCACTGGTCCTCCTTCTCTTTCTTTGGCTTTTCCCTTTCCTTTTCCCATGCTATGCTTCCTTGCCCTCACCTGGAGCTACAACACTTGAATACACTCATTAGTTATTGAATTTTGAAATCCCTAAGCTTCTTCTAAGATTGGTCAAACCTTTCTTCGGCCAGTGGCTTAGTAACGATATCATTAATTTGTTCATGAATGCAAACATTCTTTAAATAAGTATTACCCTTAGTAGAATGATCTCTAATGAGATGAAGTTTCATCTCTATAGGCTTTGTCCTAGTTTGTTGAATAGTATGATGATCAAATTTATTGCATTAGTGTTATCACATAACATAGCCACACATTTCAAATAGAGACCATAATCACTTAGAGTATCAATAAGGTAATAGAGAATGTGTTTAACAACAATCAAATGAGACTTTTTAGGACAAGCTGAAATCTAGTACACAAGCACATGGCAAACATAATATTGGCTTTACTTGATATCAAATAGAGTTGACTACTCCTATGAAACCTTTTTATTCTTGTTGAGCATAGTTGATAAACTTATGGAAGTGCTTATACCTTAACTTGATTCATGAAAGTGCCATCCTTGGTTTGCTTGATTTGTAGGCTAAGAAAGAAATTGAGTTTTTCTATCATGCTCATTTCAAATTTACTTTGCATTAACTTGGCAAACACATCACAAAGTGAAGTATTAAAAGCACCAAAAATTGTATCATATATTTGAACAACTTATAGATCATTGTTGCAAGAGATTTTTATGAAAAGAGTAGTATCAACCTTTTATCTTGAAAATCCTTTTTAAAGAAGAAAACCACTCAATTTTTCATACCAAGCTCTAGGAGCTTGTTTTAAATCATACAAAGCTTTGGATAATTTGAAAACATGTTTAGGAAACTTTTCATGATCAAAACGAAGTGGTTGTTCCACATAAACCTCTTCCTCAATAGAACCATTTAGAAAAGCACTTTCGACATTCATTTGAAAGAGTTTGAAACCTTTAAAACATGCAAATGCCAAAAGCATTCTAATTGATTTAAATCTACTAACCAGAACTAAAGTCTCATTATAATCAATGACCTATTCTTGATTGAATCCTTAGGCAACAAATCTAACCTTGTTTCTAACAACTTCTCCGGATTCAGTAAGTTTAGGAATGTCATTTAGTTCCAATACTTTTAGGCTTATATGAGATAAAAGAATAAAGTTATCGATAAAATACCGTCTTATGGTTACTCCTTGGGAGATATCACCAATGATTTGCTCCTTAGGGTGGCCTTTTTGGATATCCTAAGTTCTTTGGGAGCTCTTGGTCACCACTAGATTGGTCATCTTGATTTTGTTCAATCATTTCTTCCTCATTGGTATGATCCTCCAAAGTTGGTGCTTGAAGATGGGTTTGATAGTCATTCATAGATGTACCTACATCATCTTCATCTTTTCTTTCCAAGTAAATGTAAGATTCATCAAAACTAACATGAATGGTTCCCTCATCATGTAAGGTTCTTTTTGTTATAGACTCTATATGCCTTTTTGTTAGAAGAATAGCTAAGAGATATACCTATATCCGTCTTTCTATCAAATTTAAGTAAGTATAACCAAACACTTTAAAATATGCAACTTGAGGAGTTATATAAAAGAGAACTTCAAAAGATGTTTTCTTCAAAATGATCTTAAAAGAATTCTATTCATCAAAGCATGTGTTGTTTATGGCTTCGGCTCAAAACATATTTTTGAAGAAGAATTTTCACAAAGCATAGATCTAACTAATTTTTGTAAAGTTCAAATTTTCCTTTTAATAACACCATTTTGTTGTGGGGTTTTTGCACTTGAAACAATTATATGAAATTCAATTTTCATCACAAATTTTGTAATGACTTGGTTGTAAAATTCTCCCATTGTCACTTCTAATGAAAATCAATTTTGCACTCAAGAGAGGTTTGAATCTTTTTGAATAGTTTTACAAACTTATGAAACACTTCATCTTTTTGAGCAAAGAAGACTACTAAAGTAAACATTGAAAAATCATAAACTACTATTAAGGCATACTTCATGTCATCAATACTAGAGTTCCTCATAAGTCCAAATCAATCCATATGAACAAGCTCAAGATGTATTGAGTATAAAAGCATTTCATGGTGTAAGACCTAAGAAGGGGGGATGAAGTAGGTCTTTGGCTAATTATCAAAATCTTTTCCCTTTTTGCAAATCCTTTGCTGTAATAAAAGCTCTTCTTCAAATTCACAAGATCTAAGTTTATATGTGATTTAATAGTTGAGACAAGCTAATCAAATAATAAAACCAAAACCAATCAATTAACAACTAAGAACAAACAATAATAACACAAATATGTAAACAAGTAAAGCTATAAATAAATGAACACACGATTTACAGTGGTTCGATCTTTCCAAGATCTACATCCATTACCTTGAGTCCACACTCAAGGATTTCAACCAATTCACTATATGCTTAATCCAAGCAATTACACAAGAGACTCACCCTTCAATGGGTTTTACCACAACAACCTCTTTTCAATCCAATAAACAAGGTTCACCCTTATCACTAAGAGTTTTATGTCACTAGACAACCTAGACCAATCTAATCCAAGGCTTACCCTTACCAATGGGTTTTACACAACAACCTTGATTAATATAGTCTATGGCTCACCCTCCACAAGGGTTTTAAGTCTCTCTTGACAACCTTGTATCAATCTAATAAACAAGGTTCACCCTTATCACTAAGAGTTTTATGTCACTAGACAACCTAGACCAATCTAATCCAAGGCTCACCCTCACCAATGAGTTTTACACAACAACCTTGATTAATCTAGTCTATGGCTCACCCTCCACAAGGGTTTTAAGTCTCTTGACAACCTTGTATCAATCACAACAATAATGTAAAGAAAGAGTTTGAATGTTACCAACACTTCTTGGTGGATGAATACAATAGCTAGCACCACTCCACTTCTTGCCTTTGGAATCTTGAATTTTAACCTTTGAGCACAAGGCAATTTGAGAGCTTTCCAAATAATTTTGATGTGAAACAAGTTAGATCTTGAAGGATTTTGAAGGTTTAAAAGTTAAACAAAAAATCTAGAGTTCATGGCTTTTATAGATTTGAAAAATTGGCTTTAACAGCCATAAAACGGTTAGTAACGGCTAGTTTTTTTGAAGTTCAGACGTCTGAACTTTCTCCCATGCATCCGAACTTGCGTCCAAACTTTTCTGGAAAAAACTGTTCATATGAACAGTGTACTGTTCACAAAATTCGGAGGACTGAACTTGGCCTCACGCATCCGAACTTCTCTGGGAAAAATAGTGATACTGTTTATTAAATAGTATTACTGTTCACGTACTATTCGTTGAATATTGTTACTGTTCATTAAACAGTGTTACTGTTTACAGTGAAGGAAAAAGTTCGGACGTCCGAACTTTTTCTTTTGCGTCCGAACTTTTAAAACTTTGTCAAAACATGTTCAAATCAATTCAAATAAGTTGGAAAACCTTCTAACCTATAAGATAAGTCATTAAAGACATTTTAAGTGCAAAAACCATTGATGGAAACCTGATAATTAAGGTAAGTTCAAAACCATTGAAACTTTTCAAATCAAGTTTTGTGCTCTCAAATGCAACTCATAGATTCCAAAGCTTAAGAGTGTAGGGTTTACAAAGTTTACCTATTAAACATATGTAACCTACACTTCATGTCTTCAAAGCCTTCAATCATCTTGAACAAACTCTTCAATCTTCAATCACTTTGACATATTGGAGTTGTTCTTGCATTGTGGCTTCAAGGCAATAAGACTTCCTTCCTTCTCAATCTATAAATCCTATCACACAATATACAAGCATATTAGTCCTTATCAATGTTTGTCAGTAATCAAAACTACATGATTTGCCCTTAGGGATAACACATGGGTTTGAAAAATTCTTTTCTTTGTTTTCCATATTGACAAGTATCTCAAAGAAAATTTTCTCAAAACACATTTTTAGCAATCCTCCAACTAAATCTTGATAGAAAAGTTTGTTCAATAAATCCATGTTCACGTGACCAAATCTTCTATGCCAAGAAAATTATTATCATAAGCAACAAGACATTCAAGCTTATCAAGATAAAGCGCACATTGAAACATTTTGTGAGTAATTGATCAAAATCACAAAATATCATTTTGTCACACAAGTTCCGGCGACCGAACTTATGGTCTACATTCAAACTTCAAGTCTGAATATTTTGTAAAGTTTCATAAAGATGTTTTTGGCCAAGCAAATGCATAGATATTCAATCATAGCTATTTTAATCATTTTATCGTGACATATAATCAATTTCAAGAAGTTTTGAGGTGAAAATCATTTTCTTAGGTTTGAAAGAAAATTTTGTTTGTTTTTCATATTGGCGAGAATTACTAGGATGATTTTTCTCAAAACAAATTTTTGATAATCCTTTAACAAGTAAAAACAATATTCAACAAGTCCATGCTAACATGATCAAGTTTACTATGCCGTAAATGACCGTCATTATCATGAGTGGAAAATCATCTAACTTTATAAGCAACAAGTTCATCAAGGCAAGGCACATAACCATTACTAATACAATTTGCAACAAAAATAGTTCTACCATTGACACCATAAAGTATAGTGCAAGTTTTACATTTAAATTCAACTTTTCAATCATTATCACATAGTTGACTAATGCTAAGTAAGTTATAGTTCAAATCAGCACTAAGCAACATTAGTTTAAAAAGAAGAGAGGAACCTTTACCAACATTGGTTATTCCAAGAATTCTTCCTTTCTTCTTGTCTGAAAAATAAATCCTTCATTGGTTGCTTTGACCTTGCTTATGAATGAGGTGTTTTCCTTTATTCTTTAAGCCAACATCATCAATATGCCACTTAGTGGTTCTTGAGTTTGAATTGGAGAGTGCCTGCAATAAAGAAGAGGAAGTATCCTTTGGTACCCATACTTTCTTGGGTCCGTGGGGGTTAGTAATAATTCCCTTAACTCTCCAAATGGTTTTTACACTATTCTCTACTTTTCTTTTAACATAGAATTTGGTGACTTTATGTCCATGTTTTCCACAATAAGTACAACAAGTATGATGCATGGAAGTAGAAGTAGTTCAAAAGGATTTTATGTTATCAACATAACCTTGCAAGAGCTAGTAGAAAACAATCAATAGATTCAAGAAGTCTTTTGTTTTCACAATATAATTTTGAATTTTTATTCAATAACTCATTAATTTTGAATTTCATTTCCTTATTTATTTTTTAAGCTTTTTTTAATTCTTCATACATTTTAACAAATAATTCACTAGGATCATCAATATCATTATCACAACAAGTAGAAGTAGAAGAAGTGGATTGTACCTCATCATTTATTGCCATAAAGCACATATTGGCTCTTTCCTCATGTGTTATTTGAAGAAGTCTCCACATATCGTGAGCAGTCTCACATTCACTCACTCGATGGTATTCATTCACGTCCAATGCACAACTCAAGATGTTCATTGCTTGGTAGTTTAAAGTTATCTTTCTTGAGTTGTTCTCATCAAGTTCCTCCATAGGCTTTAGTTCCCTTGTAATTCCATCAGCTTTTATTCTCATAGGCACATAGGGACCTTTCTCAATGATACTCCACAAATCAAAGTTAATAGAACAAATAAAAATTCTAATTCTAGATTTTAAAAATGTATAATTAGAACCATCAAACAAAGGAGGTCTATTTGTAGAGGAACCTTCCACAGAAGGCAAATTTGATAAACTAGTCATATAATCTTTACTTCTTGGTTGTTATACCTTAAAAAGAAGACCTAGCTCTGATACCAATTGAAAGACCTAATAGGGGAGGGTAAATTAGGTCTTCGGCTAATTATCAAAAATCTTTTCCCTTTTTGCAAATCCTTTGCCTTAATAAAAGCTCTTCTTTAAATTCACAAACTTCAAGTTTATATGTAATTTGATGGTTAAGACAAGATTACCAAACTATAAGACCATAACCAATCAATCAACAATTATGAACAAATAATAATAACACAAGTATGTAAAGAAGTAAAGTTATAAAGAAATGAACACACGATTTATAGTGGTTCGATCTCTCCAAGATCCACATCCACTACCTTGAGTCCACACTCAAGGATTTCAACCAATTCACTATGTGCTCAATTTAGGTAATTACACAAGAGGCTCACCGAACAAGGGTTTTATACCAACAACCTCCTTTGCAATCCTACAAACAAGGCTCACCCTTCCACAAGGATTTTATATCTAAAGACAACCTAAAGACCAATCTAATCCAAGGCTCACCCACACATGGTTTTACACCACAACCTTGATTAATCTAGTCTATGGCTCACCCTTACCAAAAGAATTTTACGTCACAAGATAACCTGGTATTGAGCTAGTAGAAAACACAATGTAATAAAGAGAGGAGAATGTGTAGATGTTACCACTTGTTGGTAGATGATTACACAATATTGGACCTTCACACGTTGTTGTCTTTGGAATCTAGAATGAGCAATTGAAAGCACAAGACAAAGAGAGCTTTAAAATGTTTGCTAAAGGCTTTGGAATGTTTAGAGTTCTCAATGATTCAAAACTTACAAAAAATCTGAAGTTTATAGCTTATATAGATTTGAAAAATCAAATTCAACAGCTATAAAACGGCTAGTAACGGCTAGTTTCAGAGAGGTTCGGACGTCCGAGCTTTCTGCCATGCGTCCGAACTTGCGTTCGAACTTCACTGTGCCAAGCTGTCTGGAAAAGTTCAGACGTCCGAACTTTTCCTTATGCGTCCGAACATTCTTCCGAATTTCTCTGGAAAAACAGTAACCATGCTTATCAGAGAAAGTTTGGACGTCCGAACTTTTCTCCCTGCGTCCGAACTTGCGTCCGAACTTCTCTGGAAGCACAATAACCATTTCCAAAGTTTGGACGACCAAACTTGCATCCAAACTTATCAAAATTTGTCAAATCTTTTGAAAATCATTGTTAATAACATTGAAAACGTTTTGCATGAATGGACACATCATTTAAGCACATTTAAACACAAAAACCGTTACCAAAACATTTTGATCATATAAAATTTTTCTTAAGATCATTTGAGATTTCAAAAACATACTTGTTATCACAAAGTTTATTGAAAACCATTTCAAAAACAAGTTTTGTGCTCTCTCATGCATTCAACTGATTCCAAGACCTACAAGTGTAGAGTTTACAGAAAAATATACCTATTTAACATACGTACTCTACACTCTAAGTCTTCAGTGCCTTTAATCATCTTGAACATACTCTTCAATCTTCAATCACTTTGGCATATTGGAGTTGTTCTTGCATTTTGGTTTCAAGGCAATAAGACTTGCTTCCTTCTCAATCTATAAATCCTATCACACAATATACAAGCATATTAGTCCTTATCAATGTTTGTCATTAATCAAAACTACATGATTTGCCCTTAGGGCTAACAATTGTATTTTCTGTTTATGTAATCGAGAAAATCTAATGATACAGGTAATTGTATGACTGATAAGAGAATTGTCATTGATTGATTTATTCATTGTTCGCAAACGACTGCCAAGGATTTGAAGCACTTGCTTTTTGATTGATTGCTTCATCAGAAAAGCCTATGAATTGTTGTTGAGATAAGAAATCTTCATTGAGAGATTTTTTAAACTTTTGTCAAAGATGTCTCGGATTTGTAGGAGCACAACACACAAGCACACTACAAAAAAGCCAACGTAAACTACTAGGCATTTAGAATTAAATGGCATTCTCTAAATATTTTTTGTAAGCCCTAAGGGCAAATCATGTTGTTTTAATTAATAACAAACATTGATAAGTGCAATGTCCTATAGAAATAATATTGATTAACCTTGATATGGACCAATATGCTTGTATGATAAGTGATAGGATTTTTGGTTTGAGAAGAATGTAAGTCTCATTGCCTTCAAGCTAGAAACGCATGAACAACTTAAGCTTATTGAAGTGGTTAGAGTTGATTCAAGAATATTGAAGACTTTGAAGACCTTAGTGTAGGTTTACAATCCATTATAGGTATATCTTTGTAAACCTTGCACTAATTTGTCTTTGGAATCTAAAAATTTTTCAAGAGAGCTTCAAACTTAGTTTTAAATCTCAAATGATCTATCTTACAAATGTTTTTACCAAGTTATTAATAACGGCCTTTGGACTAAAAGCCTTTTAAAAGATCCATCTCATAGCCTAAACTGATTTCAAACTTATTGTGTTTGATTTCTAATCATTTTGACTAAGTTTAATCAATTCAGACGTCCAATTTGAACTCATGCCTGCTGAATTTCTAGAGAAATTCGGATAACCATTTGGACGCTTGTGTCCAAATTCGGTCGACTGAATTTATCCTAGCAGTCTCAAGACAGAAAAATTCGGACGAACGTTCAGACAACGTCCAAATTCGGTTGACCAAATTTTACTATTACTAACCCTTATTTGAACGTTGCAACTGATTTTCAAACCTTATACAAGACATAAAACTTCAGATTTTTGAGTAGTTTTTGAGCTTAAAGATTCTTGACTCTTCCCAATCATTCTCTATTAATAAAGTTCTCTTTCGTCTTGTGTTAAAAAGTTCATATTCAAAATTTTTTAGACAAAAAGGTGAAGGTGTACTTATTTTTTATCATCTACTGAGTTGTTAGTAACTTTCTAATCTTATACTTCATCTACTTATTGTTTTCAAGGTTATCTTGTTGATATAAAACCCTTGTATTAGGGTGAGCCTTGATTATTTGTATTTGATAAGAGGTTGTGGTGTAAAACCCTTGAAGGGTGAGCCTCTGTTGTAGAATTTGATCATCTTGTGATTATAGTTGAGTTTGGTTGAAATCTTTGAGTGAGTGCTCAATGTAGTTGATGTAGATGTTGTGTGATCAAACCACTATAAATCACTTCTGTAGTCTCTTGCTCTCTACTTCCTTTAAATTTGAATTTTATTGTGTTTCATTTTGTCAAAAAGGATAAAGTTTTCAAAAATTAGCCAAAGACCTAATTCACTCCCCTCTTAGGCCTTTCATTTTTCTATGTCGGTATCCATGTGAAGAATTCCAAATGCGTACGCAGTATCTCGAAAAAAGTCATTCGCTTCCTATTCACTATTAATAATTCATTAATACTTGTTGGGCCCTAAATATGTGACAATAGCAACCTTAAGTAATACCTCTCTCCTTCTATTGGAGAGAGGAGAGATGTTATGATCCAACCAATGTCTTGAAATTTCTTTTGGTCTATCCAAATTTTATATGATGGCGACCAAACAAAATGTTTTGGAAAGTCTTTGTATAGACACTTCAGATTTGTGGCTCTGTCATTTGTTTTGTTCATAGAAAAGTACTCCGTCAACAAGGTACATGAGGCAATTGGATTACGTACTTCAGAATGATTATTTAGCAAATGTAAGTACAATGGCATAGAGGATGGCATCATTTCACTGATGCAGTTTCCTAAGAAGATATCCACCTGGCACTTTGAAACTATTTGATCTTGTCATGTGTATCATCATTGACAATTTGATAACTAATTTTTTCAAGACCTCTGTAGATGTATTTATAAAGATATTTGACTAACTTGATTATTGAACAAATCTCTAAGTTTATGTGCCAATCAAAGAGGGATAATAGATATGGATTGTATGGAACAACCTAATGATTGTCAAGATTGTGACATCTGATTTTGCACTATTTACTATCATGTCTCCTGCCATAATGTGGATAGCCATAGTTAGCCTGAGTAGTGTAGTTGGTGAATAGTTTTGGATAATGATTTTTGCACTTGCCATTCCTTATGCAGGAATTTTGAGAATTAAAACTACCGAAATCACCATACATCATATGTTTAAGAACAAAGAGTAGCGGTACTTGTTTTCTTTTTCATCTGGAATTTCAGCGCTAATATATCTATCATAAGCATTGTTGTTCAATGGTTTTGAACCTTCTATCATGATGAGGATAAAATGAGCATGTGGCAATCCTCTTTTCTGGAATTCTATTACATAGACACAAACTACTACATGACCAATAACATGCTTTTTCATGATTTCATTCCTTAACTGTTCAAGTTTTGCCTTAAAAATCTTGCACAATAGATCAGCCATGTTCTAAGGAAGTTCATTTGGCAACAAGTTATCTTGAATTTCTAGCCACATTGATTGCATGAAATTGTGAGGAAGAAATCTAGCTTCCCAAAGTACTGGACAAGTGCCATGGCATCAACATATCTTTTTCACATGTCTCCTAGTCCTCCTACAAAGGAGGCAAGCAAGATGATTTTCTTTCCAATATTTCTTCCTCTTGTTTCCCCAATTGTAATAGAGCCTACCAATCCTTGAAATAATTTTTTTCTCAATTCTTTCTGTCTATCTCTATGGATTCCAATCTTTGCATTTCAATTTTGACAAACATATCTACTATGTACGTTGAAGGAGTTGCTAAAATGTAGAATCATAGATCTATTGTCAGTTTTTATGTGAAGCTTGTAGCAATAGTATTCTCTACATGTTACTCTATTTCTTTTTTTTTGTTTTGTTGGCCTTCATTCACTTCTGTAAAAGTTAGCAAAGATGCTTAAGTGTTGTTTGTAATTTAATAATAATAATAATCATACGAACATTATCATAAATGATACAAATATTAGTGTTGTTTGTACGAATGATGAAATTGATGGCTTGAATTTGTGAGTATGTACATTTATATGGCAGGCTTTGTCGACATTCTGATTGTCTGATTCTAACAATATTATAGCTACCTAAGATATAGATGGCATGTTGTAAACTCTTTGATCAAGACCAGGATTTTTGTTTAGTACAATGCTATAGTTTCCAAGACTTGGAAGTTCTTGTAAGCTCTTGAAGAATGTTTTGTATGGATTTACACTCTAGACATTCATCAACAATCTGATGGTATAAGAACTGAATTGAGAACAATACTTCAATCTTTTTTTTGCCTCCAGTTCTGTATGATAAAAGTAAAAATGCAGTCTAGTTGGTTCTTCATTTTGAGGAATTAAATCTTGTAAAAAATGATACATCTGGCCATGTATCTTAAAAGTATAAACCCTTTTTGCAGTTTATGTTAATTGAGCATCGTACTTTGCATCGAAGGATGTAAAGGCAAAGTTATTATTGTATGTCCGTGTGTGCTTTCTGAACTCCACAGCTTCAACATCATTCCCTAAGAAGAGACTTGAGATTTCATATGGCATTCAATATAATACCACACATACCTCTCCATTTGAAGAAAATAAAACTAGGAGGTTCATGGTAGAACTTTTTGGCAGAACAACAACAATAGCTTTCAACTACAGGTAGTTTAAATGGTTCATGAAGAGGAACATTCTGAATCATATCCTCAACCATCAACACATCTATTGTTTTATTGTTTTCATGAGCTGGAGAAGCAATAAGATTCTGCGATAAATAAAACTTACAGGTGACTAAATGAAAGATATAAATTTCAACATCATTTGCAAAGTATAAAGATGCAATATGTTCATCATTACAGTTTTTGTCAAGAACTTCCAAGGAAAATTCAACAAACATTGATTGCTACATGGATTTATTGTAATAACATTGAAAGATTGTTGATGATTAGTAATTAACACTGATTGTTGGTCTACGAAATAGAGAAAAAGAACAAAAATGTATTTCATTAAAGTCACATTCTAACTACATTAAAATATAAAATGTTAAACTGTGAGACTAAACAAACATAATTGATACCTGCTTGATTTTCATTCGTGATATGAACATCATTGGTGTTTTTGATTGCAAAGAAAAAAATTGTACATTTTCATTTGCTTGACATGTAATTTTTCATATATAAATAAGGGAAAAGATTCTTTGAATCACAATATTAAACAAAATATATTTGAAAGACCATAATTTCAAATTTGAAATGTTGTTAAATGATATGACTACCTATTTCTGAAGAGTTTGCATGGTCTTCTTGTATAGCACCACAAAAAACATTGTTATTTTTTCATAAGCCACCTTCATATCCACTGATTATATATATCTTGTAGTTGATTTTCGTCAATATTCAAAGACTTCAACGGAAAGCTGCAAATGCAGTCTGCTAGCCAATAAAACCAAAAACCATATATATCATTCATTATGTGAAGGTAGATACATTAGATAGAACATGACATAAGGAATAAAAGTTATGATTAAGATGATTTGAACTTAATGCGTAAGATTCTTCATCTGTAGTTTGTAGGACAGTACATAAAACATGTTGTGCTATTTGTGGTTTTTTTTATATATTCCTCAATCAAATGTACGTCATGTAGCTCTTAATCAACTATATTTATTAATTCTAAATAACTTGTTTGATCCTTCTTCTGAGTAATTCCGTGATTACTAATATTGAAAGAGGAGCACAAGTATATATAAATTGTACTTACTAATTCATGAATTCTAGAAGAACACAGAAAACGCTTCAACACGTTTCAAACAATCATAGTAAGAACTTAGCGTTATAAAATTCAATATATATTCAATATAGAAGAACAGTACCACTATTTTTTAGGAGAAATTCGGACTCAAATTCGGTCGTCCGAATTTTATGAAACTAGCCGTTACTAGCCGTTTTATGACTGTTAAAGCCAATTTTTCAAATCTATAAAAGCCATAAACTCCAGATTTTTAGAAGAACTTTTGAACATTTAAAATCCTTAAAACTCTAACTTGTTTTACATCAAAAGTATTTGAAAAGCTCTCAAATTGCCTTGTGCTCAAAGGTTGAAATTCAAGATTCCAAAGGCAAGAATTGAAGTGGTGCTAGCTATTGTATTCATCCACCAAGAAGTGTTGGTAACATTCAAACTTTTTCTTTACATTATTGTTGTGATTGATACGAGGTTGTCAAGAGACTTAAAACCCTTGTGGAGGGTGAGCCATAAACTAGATTAATCAAGGTTGTTGTGTAAAACCCATTGGTGAGGGTGAGCCTTGGATTAGATTGGTCTAGGTTGTCTAGTGACATAAAACTCTTAGTGATAAGGGTGAACCTTGTTTATTAGATTGAAAAGAGGTTGTTATGGTAAAACCCATTGAAGGGTGAGCCTCTTGTGTAATTGCTTGGGATTAAGCATATAGTGAATTGGTTGAAATCCTTGAGTGTGGACTCAAGGTAGTGGATGTAGATCTTGGAAAGATCAAACCACTATAAATCGTATGTTCATTTATTTATAGCTTTACTTGTTTACATACTTGTGTCATTATTGTTTGTTCTTAGTTGTTATTTAATTGGTTGTGGTTTTATTATTTGATCATCTTGTCTTAACCATTAAATCACATATAAACATAGAACTTGTGAATTTGAAGAAGAGCTTTTATTACGGCAAAAGATTTGCAAAAAGGGAAAAGATTTTTGATAATTAGCCAAAACCCTAATTCACCCCTCCCCCCCCTTAGGTCTTACAATTACTATATAGTACAATTGATAATTTTTATATATATCTATAAACAGTTACACCTATAAAAAATATTTAATATTCACACTAAAAAATAACAAATGCATTCTTATAACAATGAATATAGTACAAAATAACTACCTCTATGTTCTAGATTTGATTATGATATTTTAGTATTTCTGCTTTTGCTAATGAAAATATCCGTACTTGTGATGTTGCCAAAATTTATGTTACATAATCGCGCAAGAAAATCTTCTCCCATAAATAAAGAATCAACATGCAAGAACAGTAAATAGATCAAAAACTCGGACTGAAAATATTAAAAAGGCAACTTTCATTTTAAAATTTCACATTCATCAATAAATGTTCAACATCTTCTGCCTTGATAATATCTTTTGTTCTATAGCTATCATCTTGATTGGTTCTATCTCTATATATGTCTTCACTTAGAACAAGCAGAAAGAAATAAAACACATCAACTTGTGAAGTAGTGTTTAGATTATCTCCACAATCAACTTGACATTCATCTATTATGTCAACAGTAGTGAGTTGACTTTGATGAGAAGCGATAGCTCCAATGTTCAAAGCATTTATAGTGTTTTTGCACTGATAAGCTTGCCTTTGTTTTTCTAAGTTTTGTAATATTCTTTCCAGCATTGGGCAATGGTATGCCTGTCATTTGGGGAACAAAGCAGGTTTTGTTTTTCTCATTTGATTTCATCCTTCACTGTGGTTAGACATTATACCTACTTTTGGCTCTTTCAACGTTCTAGACACCGTGTATCCTCCATTGGTTTAATAACTATTGGCCAAAAATGTTTCTTTACTTTTGATCATTTTTCCTTCTCAATCAAATCAATCACACAGAGCAGGAAAAACAGTTTGTTTAAGAAGCGAATTACATATTTCTGATGACTCAATAAAGGTAGAATCAAGGAAAATATAGCACACTATATTTCTTTATAATAAATTATAGAAACCAAAGGAAAACATATTCAAATGCAATAAATTACACCCCAACACATCAAGGAATAACTACAACAAATGATTATATTAAATAGCATGTAAATGCAACATGCATTGGACAAAATAAACAACATAAAAAAATATAAAAAGCACAAAAAAATGCAACAACAAAACCAATAGTGTACATTTTACTCTAGACACTTAACCACAAAAAGAATGCAACCTATATTAAAAAAAGGAGAAACGAAAATGACAACTCATGCAATACGGCTAAATTATAATTATAACTGAAATACCTAAGGGGGGGGTGAAATAGGTATTTGGTTAATTTTCATAAATTAAAACCTTTTATACGTCTAAGCAAAGAATAGATTATATAAGTCAAGTTATAAGCAATTTATAGCACAGCAATACGAGAAAGTAAGATCAAATAACACAAGCAATATATAGTGGTTCGATCCTCAAGATCTACGTCCACTACCTTAAGCCTACACTTAAGGATTTCAATCAATCTACTATATGCTCAAGTTTACAAATTACAAGAGAGGCTCACCACACTATGGTTTTACACTCATAACCTCTTCTAGTAACTTTTACAAACAAGGCTCACCACACACAATGGTTTTATATCTCAAACAACCTTGAATCACAACTTCAAGGATCACCCTTATCTAAAGGGTTTTATGTTATCAAGATAACCTTGCAAGAGCTAGTAGAAAAACACAATTTGATAAAAAGATAAGAGTGTGTAGATGTTACCACTTGTTGGTAGATTTTTACACAAACTTGCACCTTCACACTTTGATGTCTTTGGATTGATCAATTGAATGCACAATACATAAGAAAGCTTAAGAAATATTTGTAAAAGGCTTTAGAATGCTTAGAGTTTTCAAGAATTCAAAATTTACAAAAAATCTGAAGTTTATAGCTTTTATAGATGTGAAAATTCAAATGCAACAGCTATAAAACGTCTAGTAACGGCTAGTTTCAGAGAAGTTCGGACGTAACAGCTATAAAACGTCTAGTAACGGCAAGTTTCAGAGAAGTTCGGACGTCCGAACTTCAAGCCATGCGTCCGAACTTTACTGTGCCAAGTTTTCTGGAAAAGTTCGGACGTCCGAACTTTTCCTCATGCGTCCGAACTTCTCTGGAAAAATAGTGATCATGTTATCAGAGAAAGTTTGGATGTCCGAACTTTACTCCATGCGTCCGAACTTGCGTCCGAACTTCTCTGGATGCACAGTAACTATTTCCAAAGTTTGGACGACCAAACTTGCATCCAAACTTATCAAATTTAGTCAAATCTTTTGAAAATTATTGTTAATAACATTGAAAACGTTTTGGATGACTGGACACATCATTTAGGCACATTTAAACACAATAACCTTTACAAAAACATTTTGATCATACAAAATTTTCTTAAGATCATTTGAGATTTTAAAAACATACTTGTTCTCACAAAGTTTATTGAAAACCATTTCAAAAACAAGTTTTGTGCTCTCTCATGCATTCAACTAATTCCAAGACATGCAAATGTAGAGTTTACAGAAAAATATACCTATTTAGCATATGAACTCTACACTCTAAGTCTTCAATACCTTCAATCATCTTGAACATACTCTTCAATCTTCAATCTCTTTTGGCACAATTGAGTTGTTCTTGCATTGTGGCTCCAAGGCAATAAGACTTCATGCTTCTCAATCTTTTAATCCTATCACTCAACATACAATTACATTAGTTCTCATCAATGTTTGTCATTATTCAAAACTAATCATAACAACATAATTTGCCCCTATGGCTAACAATAACAAATCAGTGTTAATTAGTAAATAAGTAAATTAGATGTAATGATCTTACCTTAAACCACAAATGTGCAATTCTTCTTAACACAAACAAAACACGCTAATAAATGTTGAAAGGTCAAAGTGACAACCATCATCTTCTTATGTTTGTTCTATAAACAGAAATAAAATATAAACAAATTCACTAGACAACAATCATAAGATGCTAATATATATAATGAAGCGAAAAATAAGACAAGAAAAGATGGAACAACAACGTTAACTGCAATGCTTTCACGCTTTGCCTACTAAGAATCTCTCTAGCTAATGAAAATGCAACACCGTAAATGCAAAATAAATAAAATTCATGAACTAAATCACCAGACAACAAAGAGTACACGTGGAACAACATTTTGAACAATTCTCATGACAACAAGAAGACTGGAACACCTACGATTATAGCAAATCACTTCGTTGTTTTCTTTTTTAATTAATCATATACAAACTCTAAATAGGAAACAAAAGCAACAACTGCACAAAAAAAATTTCCTTTCGTAATCTTTTAAAAACGATGCCAAAACACACATATTATTTCATCACAAACTTAAAGCCAAATGAAGCAACTAAAATTTTCTCACAAACAGTCTATTTTTGCCTTTGATCAAAGCAATAGTGTTAGCTTGGATATGCACAAAACAAAGACAGCCTAAACACAAAACTATATGTAAAACATCATCTAAGACATTGGTAACTGAAAAACCTAAGAGTGGAGTGAATTAGATTTTTTGCTAATTTTTGAAAACATTTTCCTTAATAGAGCCCCATTTTACAAATTCACAACCTCCAAGATTTTATGTGTTTTGAAGAGAGTGGTTAAGAGAAGAAGAGGAATCAATAAGCCCACAACCAATATTAATAACCACAATGAATAAATGAAGATAGCACAAATGAAAGCAAGTAACAAGTGTAGAGAAAGGAACATAAAGATTTATAGTGATTCGATCTCTTCAAGATCTACATCCACTATCTTGAATCCACACTCAAGGATTTCAACCAATCCACTAAATACTCAAGTCGAGCAATTACACAAGAGGCTCACTCTTAAAGGATTTTACACCAATAACCTTTTTTTCAATTCAACAAATAGGTGCACCCTCATCTAAAAGGGTTTTATGTCACAAGATAACCTTGAACAATCAAATCGAGGCTCACCCTCACCATAAGGGTTTTATGTCTCAAGAAAACCTTGATTAAGGAAAGTAAAGATAAGATATGGATAGAAATTACCAAACAAGATGATAGATATTCAACAATTATAGTACCACTTCACTTTTTTCCTTTGGAATCCTTGGATATCACATGAAGCACATGAACAGTGAAAGCTTTTCTTTGATATTTGATGTTCTCAAGATAATGGCATGTAAGTTTATCGATCTTCCTCTAAATATGAGTTTCTAACCATTTATACAACTCAAAAATTCAAATACAACGTTCAAAAAATGGCTAATAACAGTGAAATTCTGTCGTCCGAACTTGGATCTTTGCGTTCGAATTGGTCGTCTGAACTTTTCTGTTTACTAGTGTTGTAGGAAAAGTTTGGTCGTCCGAATTTGCATCCAACTAGAGTTTGAACTTTTTAAAACTTTGTCAAATCATTTGAAATTTAACAACAAGAAGTTGAAAATCATTCTGGACTAAAATATAAGCCATTTAAAAGCTTTTGAAATATGTTATCAAACACTTTGTTTTTCAAAGAATCATGAAAAACTTTTAAGCTCATCAACAAAGTTTAGGCTAGATAAAAAATGGTTTGTGCTTCAACATGCAATGCATAGATTCCAAATGCAAAGAGTATCTTCAAAGCCTTCAATCTTTTTGAACAAACTCTATATGCTTCAATCACTTAAGCTTATTTGAGTTGTTCATTCATATTAGCTCCAAGGTAATGATATCACTTTGCTTCTTCAATCCAAGAATCCTATCACACAATAATTACTCAAGTTAGTTCATTCAATATTCGTCATAATCAAAATTATAAGATTTGCCCTTAGGGCTTACAGTGATGGTTGTTAGCCCTAAGGGCAAATCATGTAGTTTTGATTAATGACAAATATTGATGAGGACTAATATGCTTGTATGTTGTGTGATAGGTTTTGTGGATTAGAAGTATGAAGTCTCATTGCCTTGAAGCTAAAATGCAAGAACAACTCCAATGTGTCAAAGTGATTGAAGATTGAAGAGTTTGTTAAGGATGATTGAAGGCTTTGAGGACATGAAGTGTAGGTTGCATGTGCTTAATAGGTAAACTTTGTAAACCCTACACTCTTAAGCCTTGGAGTCTATGAATTGCAATTGAGAGCACAAAACTTGATTTAAATGGTTTTAATGGTTTTGAACTTACCTAAATTATCAAGTTTTCATAAATGGTTTTTACACTTAAAAGGTCTTTAATAACTTATCTTTGAGGCTAGAATGTTTTCCAACTTCTTTGAATTGATTTGAACATGTTTTGACAAAGTTTGAAAAATTCGGATGCAAGATTCGGACGCAGGATGAAAAATTCGGTCGTTCGAATTTTCTTGCACAATAAACAGTACCACTGTTCATGTGAACAGTACGACTATTTTTCCAGAGAAATTCGGACGCAGCTGGAAAAATTCGATCGTCCGAATTTCCCCCCGCGTAGTGAACAGTACGTGAACAGTAACGTCCGAAAAATTTGACCAAAAATTCGGTCGTCCAAATTTTCTGAAACTAGCCGTTACTAGCCGTTTTATGACCGTTTTAACTGATTTTCAAATTCTATAAAGGCTAGAAACTCTAGATTTTTGAAAGAATTTTTGCACAAAAGAAATCCTTGAAGCTCTAACTTGTTTTACGTCAAAATTATATCAAAAGCTCTCAAATTGTCTTGTGCTCAAAGATTAAAATTTAAGATTCCAAAGGCAAGAAGTGAAGAGGTGCTAGCAATTGTATTCATCCACCAAGAAGTGTTGGTAACATCTAAACTCTATCTTTACACTATTGTTGTGATTGATACAAGGTTATCTTGTGACGTAAAATCCTTTTGGTAAGGGTGAGCCATAAACTAGATTAATCAAGGTTGTGGTGTAAAACCCGTGTGTGGGTGAGCCTTGGATTAGATTGGTCTTTAGGTTGTCTTTAGATATAAAATCCTTGTGGAAGGGTGAGTCTTATTTGTAGGATTACAAAGGAGGTTGTTGTGGTAAAACCCATTGAAGGGTGAGCCTCTTGTGTAATTACTTGGATTAAGCATATAGTGAATTGATTGAAATCCTTGAGTGTGGACTCAAGGTAGTGGATGTAGATCTTGGAGAGATCGAACTATTACAAATCGTGTGTTCATTTCTTTATAACTTTACTTGTTTTACATACTTGTGTTATTATTATTGTTTATAGTTGTTGATTGATTGGTTGTGGTCTTATAGTTTAATAATCTTGTCTTAACCATCAAATCACATATAAACTTGAAGTTTGTGAATTTAAAGAAGAGCTTTTATTAAGGCAAAGGATTTGCAAAAAGGGAAAAGATTTTGGATAATTAGCCAAAGACCTAATTCACCTCCCCCTCTTAGGTCTTTCAATGGTAATCATAACTATGCAACAAATGCAGCAACAACAAACAACTTCATGTGTTTTCTTTTGACACTCAAAACTAAAGCTTAGTTTCGATTGCCAAAAAAAAAAACAAAAACCAAAATGAAGACAATAAAAAAGAGACATGTCATTTGATGTGAAACTTAAATTCAAGTGAAGAGATATTTTTTTTATGAAGAATCATGTTGCCTCTTTCAACAAAACATCATTTCTCAGAAAAATTTCTGCCAACAGACTCTCCAAGTTTTAATTCTTTTGTGAGTAACACGACCAGTTCTCCACTGTGCTTCTAAATATCTTTTTTTTTCTTTGCGAAACATCTTATAAACTTTGTTTTCCTCTCATACTCTAGCACAATGATCATCAACAGCCGATGACTGATCAACATAGAAGGTAGCATTGTTATTTGCCCGACAAATAAGCCAAGGCACTTCATCACAACAATTTTTAACCATTGATCTGCCAAGAGATTTGGAGTCCTCGATTTGACAATCCACCTCCATCTTCTTAAGTCATCGTAGTTGTGAGATCAAATGTCACCAACAGCCCACTCGTCAAATCAAATATCAACAAATCCCAGCAAGAAACTAAGCAAAATGCTTGAGCAAAATTAGCTCACACTTTCAACTATCTTTCAACCCCACAAAATGCTCTACCAAAATACGTCCACCGATCAAAATACCCAACTATACTCAATCCAATAATTGCAACCCGAACAATAAAAAGGAATACAGTACAAGCAATCAACGCTACAACATCATCTTCAAAGCTTCACAAAAGATAAATTTGGTCCCCACTTTTTTTACAATTGTATACTCCTTATTTTATTTGACATTCTTGTTATGTTGAAATGTCTCAAAATAATTAATACTTTTTATAAAAAAAAATATTTTAATATAGTATATATTATTAATTAATTACTAACTCAACTATATATTTATTTTATATATTTAAATTTGACATAAAGTATTCATTAACTTATATATTTTTATTTTATATTATACTATATTATTTTTATAATATAATTTAAATTTTTAAATAATATTTTATATCTATTAATTAATATTAAATGAAATTGGACGAATAGAGTACTATAGATGGAAAATGGATAGATAGATAAATAGGAATAAGACGTATATGGATATATAATTAGTATAAAGGAAAAAACGATATAGATGTGGAATAGAGAATGGTCAATGGTAAGACAAGAATAGAAGAAAACGAAAGGAAAACTGAAACTTCTGGCAATGGCGACATCAGCTGCAGCAATGGTAACAGCAACAGCAGCGGCCAAGGCAAGCTTTCTGCTACGGAATAATATCAATATTACTTCAAACTATCAGATCAATATGCGATGCAGTAATAAAGGACCTTCTAGAATGATATTCAAAGTAAAGGCTTCAGAAACCCAAACCAGTACTTCAAGAAGACAACGACGTTCCCAGAACGTCGATGGAGAATTTTTTGTAGGTATTATTTCCATTGAAATGTTGTGAATTTAGTCACCAATTCTGCTGCATGTATTCTGATTTTTCAAGGTTTTGGCTTATTAACGAGGAAAAAGCAAATTAAACATATTAAAATGCGCGCGTAATAAGGCAGATGGCTTGTCTAGGTTAGTTGATTCAAGGTGAGAATAGTTTTGTTTCCAGAAAGCATTTTTACTTGGAGAATTCAGCCAAATTTCTTTCTTGAAATAACAAAGAAAATTATAGGACTGGGATATTGTTTGATAAGCTTTTGCTTTTGTCCATTTCTGATATGCTCTTTCGGCTATTGTTTATGCATGAATCTTAGGCCTTAGTTGGTTCTAGTCGATTAAACATTATCTGATACTTTGAGTAACTTTTGTCTGATAGAATCTTATAAACAATGTTGATTTTGCAGATCATACATGCATAGACTGTGATACTTGTCGCTGGATGGCTCCGGTAAGGATTTTAACTGACATTGCATAAAATTCTCCTTCATTGCTTATTTGAGGTTGGATATTCACGCAAAGAACAAAAACTCCTAGGAAATATTACCCTATCAAAAATGAAAAATAAAGAGAGAGGATATGACTGAATTAAAAATTACTAATCCTTCGAACAATTCTTGTTCTGCCCTTTTCTTTTGATCAAGAAATATGAGACTTCAAGAATTTGTTTTTAGTCCTACTTTGTAGCCTAAGTTGTTGTTATATGTGATTGGATTAAAGACTTTTCGTGAGGTTAAGGTTGGACTTTGTAGTTGGATGCAACTTTCTAAAAGACAAAAGACAGCCAGAGCAAGGTATGTGCACAACCTCATGTAGCTCTGCTGCCATGTAGAAAATAAGCTAGAGACAAAATCAGAAAGTTGAGAATGCTTAACAGCAATGATGGTTAGTCCTTGTGTAATTTTGGCCTGTACTATGCCTTATGGACGAAATTTCAATGATTAGTTCCCCACTGATTAACCCTATGATCAAGCAATTATCGTGAGGAGTTATGCTATCAACTTTTTTAATAGCTTGCAATAACTAAATAGTTTAATTAATGTTCTGTTAAGTTGATCTTATTCTCTCCTTTATGTTGCTTCCCCTTCATGGTTTCATCTATCAGTTGCACCAACTTTAGGTCAGGAACTTGAAACTTCCTCTTTAGAATAATCTTCTGGGAACATTGTTGGCTCCGTACTGCTTATTCTTTTTATTTTTTAAAACTCGTAGTGTGTTAGTTTAGGTCATTCAAAATTTATTTGACGGACATTTAGATTGAACTTGAAGGTGCAGGATTCCATGGGAGACTAGGGGTTCCTCGGATCACAGATTTTAGCTAACTCTTTTATTGTAGTGAGTTGCTGATTCCTCTGAAGATTTTCAGGCTTCATTTCTTTTGGACCTTGAAGTATTCTTGGCAGTTGATATATATTTGTTGCTGAAATCTAGGGATTTTAGCCTATTTGGCCCTATTTCTGCCACAGCTCTACAAGTCCCCTGCCTCTTTGATATGTTTCCAGAATTGCCTTAATGCTTTAAGGCAATCCATTATTGAAGAAGAAATACACTCACTGTGTTATTGGCCTTCTATTTTTTCTCACTGTTCCATATTCACTGGTAATGAAAATACAATGTCAAATGCGTAGTTAATGGATGATAACACATTCTTTGATCTGAAAACCCAATCTACTGAACCCATTCACGAGTAGCACTGGTCGCTCACCAACACCAATCTTACCCTAGGTGGAGTCGAAAGGAATCTCACTTGAATCTCTATTCTTTCTTCCCTTGAATCATTCATATTGCCACTATCACCACTAGTCTTTTCTGGCAAGAGCACGGTGACTGTTCTTTAAATTGCTCACGACTCGCTCTCAAACTCTAGAAGTGGTCTACAAGAACTTTACACCGACTTGTGACTCTCTTCCGCTGTTCATGGTGGCTAAAGGTGAAGGCAGTGGTTGTGACCAAGTGGTGGTGTTGGTTGACATGCCTGTAGTTTATGGGATTGTGAGCGTGGCAAAAGGTTTTGTAGATATGCATTGTTAATTCATTAGGGGATGCATAAAAATGGAGTTTTTTGGTTGGAGGCATGGGGCAAAAGGGTTGTTGCAATGTTGCTATGTGTGATACTTTGGATGTAATGGGAGGAAGGGGTTTTAAGTTATTAATAATGCATTCACTTAAAGTTTCATTGTATTTTTAATTTCCAGGAAAAAGATAAACCAATGACACGTTGTGCTTTGTTGAATGCCTTCAGTCCATTTTGTAACAAAATGGTGGGCCTTTTTTAGAGCTTAGCAAGGAAACAGGGCCAAGCATGCAAAAACTCAGAAGTCTGGTTGGACTTACTTTAATCATTTTTCTTTCTTGTGCTTGCTAATATTTTCTTCTAGTTGCATCTGTAGGATTAGTCCTTTTTGATTGTGAAACCATCGTCCTTTGGGGCCTAACTCCAAACTTATTGCCCAACAACTCTGCTGTTAGTAGCCATCACAGCTGCTCATGAGTTTTGGTTGATGGCTTCCTATAAGATATATGTGTCGAATTAAATGTTTGCTGCAATATATTGACTTAAATTCCTTTTGTTAGTTTGACATATGCAGAACCTATTACATGATAGTCGTTTAAAAATTATTGTTTTCTCCCTTATTTATTCTTTATGCTTAAGATTTCAAATGGTCTTAAAAGCAGATTTGACTAATCCTTCCAGGATATGTTTACTCGAGTGGATGGCATGTCAGCTGTATTTAAACAGCCAAGTTCTGAGAAAGAAAGACAGGAGGCTCTTCAGGTATCTTTTGTATCTTATTCTCATTCAGGTTAACTTAGGTTTTAGCATGCGTAGACTTATGAAGTGATTCAAAAGGTTGGGAGCGGATTTATTTGTTTTCTTGATATTGAAATGTGTCTTTCTGGTTCCTAGCAACTCAGATGTAGCTTAGAAATTGTTATCAAATTGTGAGTGAGTTGAAAGGTCCTTGATCTTTATATCTCAGTTTTGGATACTTCCCCTCAGATATGACTAGGGATTCATGAGTGAAATGAGCCAAGGAAACACCCTATTGTAAATGGGTTTAGCCCAGTTAAGAACCCAAGGTCCCAGCTGCAGAAATAATGTGAGCAATAAAACCCCAAGGCCCTGATTTCTTACATGTTAAAGAACACGAGCAGTAGAATCGAAACTGATTGGCACTAAGTTGAGAGGTTCATGAGCTTTATGTGTTAACTTATTGAAATTTGGAATACCAATGTGTGATCCTGTTTTCTGCAAAAGGACAGAAGGCTGGCTTCAAATACAAGGTTCCATTGACTAATATATGAAACTCCCAGTCCGATTGCCTAACTCTCGATTGGCAGTTATTTGGATGCTTTTGTTCCTTAATATGGTGTCAGAGCCTGACCTTCGTGCCTGAATTCTTTTTCACGTGACAGGAAGGTCCGTATTAATCAGAGATGAGACTCCTATCTGATTCATAAATCAGTTTGGTCTCTTCTACAATTGCCATATGTTTATGGGTTGAATGACAGTTCTAAAATAGAATTTGCCTTGACTTTGATTAGGACAGAAGCTGCTACTGCTAAATGAAAATTTAAAATTCTTTTAAATGGTCTAGCTACTTGAATTGGTAGCGCTTCCTGGATATACATTTTAAAAGTTTGTCACTCATTTTGAGTTCTATTCTGTTAGATTGTTAATTCTGCTTATCCAGTGTGCATATTTAATTGAATTCTATATTTCATTTCCAATCCTAATGCTGTACATTTAACACTTTGCAAGGCTTTGCTTTCATGTCCAACAAGCTCAATCCGTACAGAAAGTCCTCCACGTGATATTCTGGAAGTTCAGAAGAAATTTCCAATTGCAATCAATGAGCAAAGATTACCGGTAGAATTATATTATTAGTTCCTTATGTATTTGTCTTATGCTTATTTGCCAAATAAAAGAGTTTCACATATTGTGTTTTAATCTATTCTATAAATCGCATGTTTTACAGATGTTGGTAAGGATGTGTGTTTTCTTTTATGAGCATGAATTTGAACCAAGTACCAGCTTTGTGAGTGGCTAGAACATCCTTCTAGATCAATATGCTTTAAAACTGATACTAGACACAAGTGAGACTTTTTTTATTAAATAATGGAGGATTAACTGAAATTTTACTGTTAAAACAAATTCATATCAGCAAACGGTTAGTACGCTATGAAGGACATTGCTGTGTCTATAAGAAATGCTTGCACCCTCCAAAATTCTCGAGTTATTAGTTAAACAGAGGGGCTACCAGGTTCTCTGTCATACTACAATTTAACATGAAAAAATGGCATTTGACTCTCTTTTACCATTGGCTAGTTTCCTTTTCATGATTAACTCTTCAATTCACTTGTTAAATGTGTCACCAAAATTTCAAAATGAGTCCACTGTAAATATCCTTTCTTCATGAAACCGTCTTTCTACCAGTTTCTTGTAAATACATTTCACATTCTCTATATGCATCTTTTCCTAGTATATTTATTAGCTTCTTGTCATAAACTATCTAACAATTTGTGGCTAAAGAGGCAATCATATTCTTTTAGGGTGTCTATCATTGTGGTTATCATTCTGAGAAATCGTATGGAGCAGCTTCCTATTTGATTGTTCGTCCTGAGGGAAATATTCTCATCGACAGGTAGATATGATATACGACAGCAATCTGTTACTTCTAGGATAGGACTAGTCATCTGCTAAATTGGATTTAGCAAAAAATATTATTTATTATCAAAATCATTATTTGTATGTTTGAATATTTATAATTATTGGAGGTCATAAGATCGTTATTGATATGCCATCTTGACTAATGCAGTCCTAGATACATTGAGAGATTGGCACAGAACATCAAGAATATAGGTGGAGCTCGCTATATGTTTCTCACCCACCAGTAAGAATTATTTCTTTTTTTTTTTTTTTTAAAATTTTTTGTCCAATTTCATAACCAGACGATGTTGATTACTGACTTTGTTGCTCAGGGATGATGTTGCAGATCACGAGAAGTGGTCAGAGCAGTTAGGTTGTGAGAGAATTCTCCATGCGGAAGATGTATGAAAAATACCCATTTGCCTCTTAAGGAAACATGAAAAGATCCATAGATAATTAGCGTAATGCTTATACTTCAATTAAGATAAGCCAGGAAATAGTTACAAAAGCTTTAATCCTTAGGCTGCTGTTAACAGAAAGAATAACAGTAAAGAAGATTTTGAGATTCTTAAATTATTTGGTGTTCTTCTCTTGGTATTATTTTCTTTAAAATTGGACCTCATCATGGCAAATTTTGGCTTCATAACCTTGTAACTGTCTGTAGCAGTTGGTGTTAGTAAAGGCAGTTATCAAGAATAGGGTAGTGATAGATGCATTCCTATCTTAGCTTCTTGCATCTTTGATGATTTAGAAGACAATTTTACCCATAGCATAAAGTCAAGTTGACCAAAAAATCCCACAGGCTAATTTATCCCTCTATGTTAACTAACGAACAATTTTTGTCAAACCAAATGAATGAATCTTGAAAATTCAATTTTGGAATCTTCCGGGAAAATGGCTGCTGAAAAGAAAGAAGTGGATATGCAAAATTTAAAATGCTGACGGTATTTATATTTTTTGTTTTCATTCTTTGTCTCTTCCAACAGCTATTTTTGCTTTATTTATGCACCTGATTTACCCTGATACAGTCCTCAAGCTGTTATTAGAGGTATTTTGTTTTATCTTGCTTTTTCAGGGTTCTCCAAAGCTTGGTAAACAAGTCTTCTGAACATTTATGAATTTTTTTTGTGAAGATATATCTAAATAGCTGACTGTAGTTTATCTTTACTTCTTCCATTCTTAATACCTTGAAATGGTTGCCTGATAAGCATGCAAAAGGTATATGTTTCTGACGGTGCTTGTTTCATAGTATTCAAGATGAAGAGATATAGAAAACTTTTTGGAACTTTTGTAGAGAAAGTCAAAATTTCAAATTCCATTTTGGTTTTCTTGGTAGTTAATATACTATATTTTTTTTTTGTCAAAATATGTTTTGATTTATATGTTATGATTTGAAATCAGTTGTTTACACTCTAGTTTGCAAAACCATCAGTTTTAAAATGACTTTTCTGTTTCATCTGATGCCAATTCTTTCCAGAATGTAAGATATCAGGGTTAAAGCTAAAAATTTGCAGTTAGCCTCTTTCTTTGATCAAATCCCTATATTAGTGTTTCACTGGCAGGTCTGCTTATAGCTCAACCTTAGTTTCCTCCAACAGTCAAACATTGGCCTCTTTAATGTCCCAATATTAGGTTTTCAAGGTTAATTAATTACTTTTTACAAAAGAAAGTTGCTAATATGACTCCCCCGTCACAAGTGACAATAATCCCAGTGTTGGATTTTTAGTCTTGGTATAAATGTTTAGTTAACTTTTGTTTTTGGTTTAATTCATTCTTTCATGGGTTTTCCCCTTTTTTCCCCCTAAATGCTTCTAGTAATGTTTTTAGACAACTTTTATGACCATTGTAATGTTTTTAGTTTTTGTATCACTAACTTTAAGGAATTGAAGTCCTTTGAAGAACTAGTTAAACAAGTTGTGGTTTTGTAGTTCAAAACTAAACAGTAGGATTTTATTCATCAGGTAAATTTATCCACAGCTAATGTAGAGGTTAAGTTGGAGGGTACTGGGCCTTGGTCCCTTGATGATGATATCACACTTATACACACTCCTGGACACACAAAGGTACATATTTTTGCTATCATCTTGCTCTCTCTATATATTCCCCTTTAAAGCTATTCAAAGGCAGCATGTCCTTGTAGGTGCTACCTTGAATATTTTTCTCTTCTACCTATTTCTTTGCTTTCACTGTCTCATCTTCCTGCTACTTACTATTTCACATCTTTAACTGATGCCTATTGAATCATATTTACAATTACAGGGATCCGTATGCTTGTTTTACAAGTCAAAAAAGGTTCTGTTCACTGGGGACCATCTACTTATGGATGAATCTGGCATGACTATCATGGAAAAGTACAATTGGTTTTCAGGTTTGTCTACTGGTATCCTCTAGAATCATTTTTTTGTTTGACTTGTGATGTCCGACTTTAGCATATGTTGAGTACTTAGATGCTGTTAGAGCGATATATATGATTCTGGGTGAAATAGCAGAAGTTATTTATGAAAAGGGTTCTGCTTTATACAAGGCTTATTCTGTAAGGTGCTGTCTTTAGAACCTGTATTGCAACTTTGTTACTATAATTGCTTTTCTCAGAGAAACTGAGTTGCCAAAAATGCATGGCAACGATAATGCTAATTGACACTAATGCAAACTGCAAACTTGCACCAAAAAATAATACCAGAGCTTACTGACATCAATAGTCAAAATCCAGTCAATCATCATGCTCATGTGCATGGATTGCCTGGGCTAAACACTGTGAATTTAGAACTTTGAGCCCTGAACTCAAAGAAAACTGTC
This sequence comes from Rauvolfia tetraphylla, assembly GCA_030512225.1. Classification (NCBI taxonomy): domain Eukaryota; kingdom Viridiplantae; phylum Streptophyta; class Magnoliopsida; order Gentianales; family Apocynaceae; genus Rauvolfia; species Rauvolfia tetraphylla. The sequence continues at coordinate 749,837 of JAJQKT010000050.1, forward strand.
CTTCTAGTGCCTGTTCAGGGACTCATGTTAAAAACAAATAATAATGCTAATCTTATGCACATATTTTGTTAGTTGGGCGCGCTGCTGCATGCACACAGCATGGTACCCCTTCAGAATCACAATAAGTGGGATGCATACTTGATTCTAGCACTTTCCAGGATGCATTAGTACTGCTGGGCCATTATAGTATTATACTGCAGCACCCTATTTATAAACTGCAATTTTCATTTATTTATTTAGCAAATAGTAAAAATTCTCAAAGTTTAGTTACTTTAATAGATAATCCTGTTAGACATAAATGTACTATAATAAAAATTAACACATATTTTGTTTAGATTCTCTAGAGGCGCTCTCAATATTCATCTTTGCAAAAGGAGGCATACTCACTCTTCCTCTCTTACTCCATGAACTGGTTACAGGTTGTTAATTAGGTTTCCTGTACTTTCTTCAATCAACCACTGGTTAACTTCAGGGAGCAGGATGTTTTCAGAGTTTGAGATGCGGTACTATTAGGTGAAGATTAGGAATAAGAATATTCTAGAAGTGTTACCAATATATGTGATTATACATTATACTAATGCAAAATGGAATTATCAGACTGGAACATGGAAATAAATACTCCCTCCACACAAAATTTATTGTTCTACTTTGGCTCAGCACAAATGTTTAGGAGAGCATTACCATAAGCAAATTACCACAATGTCATTAATTAAAGACGTGAGGGCCCTTATGTTGTTAGCTGGAGATTTTATCCCTTAAAGGAATGATGTTACTTTTGAAAGTTTGAAGAGAAAACAATTTTGTTTAGGAAATGTGGACATTCAACATTGGGCAAAGGGGTATGATATTAAGAATTTAGGGTAATCGAAGATTGAGTCAATGAAAAATCAACTTAATCATTCCACTTTCACATAATCATATAACGAATTTATCTTGTGTTATGTGTTTGTGTTTTATTACAACCTGTGGTTAAGCGTTAAATTTTTTTGATTATCCTACATGAAGAAAAGAAGTCTATAATGTTGAAGACAACATTTCTAAGATCTTATAAGTTAAAGGTTTTTTCCCACATCTATTTTAATGAGATTTTTCATTGTATAGATGGATATTACAGCTGGTATCTCCATGGACTCAAGTAACAATCTTCCTGTGTCCTTTCGCTTTTGATTTGTCATGACGTTCTTGTTACGTGGGGGAGTTCTTATATTGATTTGATCCAGAAATAAAAATAGTGACTTTCATCAAATTTCATCACTAATCCACCTTCTAATTGTTGACACTTTGGAAGCTTCTTGTGATTCCACGTGTTCTCTGTAGCAAACTTTTTTTTCCTCCTTATTTTAAACCTTGATTTGCAGTTTAAACTCTTTGCATTAAATATCTGTGTTAACTTTTCCAGAGAACCAATTTTAGAATTAGAGCCCTTGCCGTAAGCAGGTGTTAAAAGACTGAAGATCCTTGGCCAGTACAGCATAGTTTGTTTGACAATTGTCTAATATAACTGTGGTATCTGCCATACTAGATGAGTAGTACCACTTGCAAAAATTGAGTAAATTGCTTCCTTTTGATTTTAATCTTGGGTCTACTATAGGTTCTTGCTGCAGAGATTGGTAGATGAAATATTCGTCTCTCTATTACATTGCAGAATATTATTTATTTACCATTCTATTAAAAATCTTATCAACGTTACCCTTCTATTAAAAGACTTTGGACTAACAGATTGACTGTGATTAGTGGCTTAACCACATGATAATCAAAGTCTAGAGACTTTGCAGAAACGCTTTGATTTTTCCTTTTCTTTTTCCTTCCTGCTTTCTGCTCCTCTCTCTCTGTTGGTCACTAAAATCTCCAAAGACTGAGGCACTGTTTCCCACTGCTCATTGCCACTGGATTAAAATGACTTGCTAGCCCCATCGTGGTTATATTCAATACTCAGAAAGAAGAAGAAACAGATAAACCCACCTGCTACCACAATGAATATTTTCACAAAAAGAATGTCTCACATAGGTAGAAGTGAGGTTCCATTCTTTTCCCTTTAAAAAAAAAAAAAAAAAAAAAAACTGGGGTGGGGGAGTTGGGGTGTCCCTTAGAGGTTAATGTTTCCTCCGAGGTTCTCATCTTCCTAGATATAATAGCTTCTTATTGCCTCAGCTCCATAACCACCTTCAAAAATCCTGGTGGCCTCGACAAACCCACCACCTTATCCTTGCTTTTATATCTTTTCCTTTCCAAATCATCAGAGGCCAAATTTATCTACGGATTACCACTTTACCCTTAAATCATTCTGCTGGGATCCACATGTGGGATCTAATAGCACAAACTTCTTAAACAGTTATGTGACGTATGTACTGGTGAGAGGAAGGAGGTGACAGTGAAAAAAAAAATAGAAGGAAAACAATTCACATCCTTGGATATGAGGAACAGATACCTCACAGTTGGTGGATGTGAAGTAGTCTAATTTATCGAAGAAAAAGGAAAAAAATCACGTGTCATATATGCGAAAAGTTCAAAAAGGCCTCTCGCAGTCCAAAAGAATGCTAGTTGTGGAACATGTCCTCTAAATATCTTAAGACAGTTGTGGAACAACATCCATGCTAAGATCTTGCTAAGGTGCATGTGGAATGGGTAAAGGTGTATAAAGTCCCATGTTGTGTCTCCTCCCCTTTGCCAACTGACAAACTGACAACTGACAAACAATAGCTTATCAACGTCTCTCTTTATACTAGGCCAGTAGAAACGGTCTTCCACCATAGCAATAGTCTTGTCTCTTCCGAAGTGACCAGCTGTGCGCCAACTATGCAATTAGCATATCATTTGCTGCCTTGGAGAAGTATTAGGCAAACAAAGTCGAGTCTCTTTGAAGAGATAGCCATCAAGTACTGAAAAACTTGGATAATCAGCTTGATGTCCAGCCAATAAATCAGCATAAATAACCTGAAAATCCCTGCAGTCTGCACAGTCTCGCTTAATTAGGTCAAAACCTGGGACTCTTAACAGCCATTGAAGTAAGAACACATTCCACCCAATTAGAGCATCGGCAACCTTATTTTCTGTGCCAGCTTTATGCCTTATGATGAATCTATACTGCTGTAAAAATGCAACCAATTTCTATGCTGGAAACTCAACTTCTTCTGTGAGTTTTTGTGCTTAAGGGCTTCATGATCAAATTACAACACAAATTCCTTGAAGACCAAATAATGGTGCCAATGGGAAATTGCTTGAATTATTGCTTAAAATTCCTTTTTATGTGTGAAGTACCTCTGCTTGGCTTCATTCAATTTCTCACTGAAATAAGGAATAGGATGACCTTCTTGACTAAGAACTCCTCCAATTCCCCAAGTTTGCAGCATCACAAGCAACCTCAAATAGCTTAGAGAAGTCTGGTAAGTGTAAAACTGGAGCTTTAGTCATCTGTTTCGTGACTTCTTCAAAGGCTTTAGTTGCTGCGCAAGTCCAAGAGAACTGCCCTTTCTTCATACAGTCAGTTATTGGAAGAGTGCTGAAATTTCTGATAAACCTCTTATGGAAAGTTGTCAAGCCATGAAAAATTTGAACTTCACATAAGGTTGTTGGTAAAGGCCAATATAGAATTGCCTTAATATTGATTGGATCAATCTCTATTCCTTTAGCTGACACAACAAAACCTAAGAATGCCACACTGGAACACATAAAGCTGCACTTCTTCAAGTTGATATATAGTTTTTCACGTTGTAGTACTCTCATAACTTTTTGAAGGTTTTCTATATGTTCATCTTTAGCCTTAATATAAAACAGTATATCATCAAAATATATCACAAGGAAATGCCCAATAAATGGTTGAAAACCTGTGTCATGAACCTCATGAATGTTAGTCCTGTCAAAACGGGCCAAAGCACGGGGACTGGCCCGCGGGCTGGCCCGTATATGCGGGCTTGGGCTTAGTATGCCCAAGCCCGTTTAAAACGCGGGCTTTTTCGCCCGCTCTGTTTAGTCCGCGGGTTGACGCGGGCTGGAGCGAGCCGGATGCGAGCCAGCCCGTTTTTTCTTTTTAATTTTTTTTAAATTTTTTTAAATAAAAAACGACGCCGTTTTGATGTTTGGTATTTGACAGTTGTTTTGTTTATTGCTCGATAATCACAGTACATCCTCCATGTTCCATCCTCCTTAGGTGTCAATAGAGCTGGAACATCACAAGGACTTAGCTCTCACGAATCAGCCCCTTATTTAAAAATTCATCAACTTGCCTCTGAGGTTCCGCATGTTCTGCTGGACTCATGTGATAGGCTGGTAAATTTGGAAGTTGCGTACTAGGAACAAAGTCTATAGCATACTGTATATTCTGCATTGGTGGTAGCCCCTTAGGCAAATCTTCAGGTGTAACATTTGAAAAATCAACCAGCAGCTGTTTTACTTCAGGAGGAAAGTCGTCATGATTTGCATGTGTTGGACCCTTAATTTCCTTTGCCACAACCATGAATATGGTTCCAGTCTCCCTTGCTTCTTTGTTAAATGTTTTCTTATTGAGAATCTGAAGTGAATTTTTCTTGGCCACGGTTTTTTCTTTTGACTCTATTTCTTCTTATTTGATATTTGTTCATTTCTTCTGCACTCAATGACTTCAGAACAATTTGTTTCTTGTTAAAATTAAAGGAATATGTGTTCTTCTTCCCATCATATTTCACTTCCCGATCATAAAGCCACAGTCTGCCAGTAGAATATGTGTAATGGCCATTGGAATGACATCACAACAAATAGAATCAGTGTATGAAGCATGAGCAAAAGTCACTAAGCTGCGTTTATTCACTGGAACGGTACTGCTGTCTATCCATGCAACTTCGTAAGTTTTTGGACGTGGTTCTGTAGGTAGCTTAAGTTTTTTAAACATAGCTTCTGCACCACATTCATTCAACTACCCGCATCAATATTAGTTTTCTGGTCGCATCTCCACAACAAACTAAGGTCTAGAAATCTTCTCCAATCCTCCTTTTCCTGCTTAGGTGTGCTAAGAATTCTCGAACAATAGAAAGGAACGACTGCTCTTCTTCTACTTCTTCAAGATCATCATCTTCAAGGCCACCTATTCTGTCATAAAAGTCAGCTTCCTTTCCTTCTTCAGCTTCAGTTTTTTGTTCCCCATTAGGCTCCACAACAACATGCATATTTTTCCTTTTTGGACAGTCCCATGCATAATGTCCTCTTTAAGTCCACCATTGAAACATTCATGATTTGCATCCTGACTTCTAGTTTCTGCCACTTGAGCTTTATTTTCAACGTTATTTGGCTTACTGTTGGCTGATGTCATTGTCGAGCTAGTGCCTTGAGTGTTGGAGGTAAACTTTCTGGTATTAGTAACCTCCCTGGCGTGTAGGAAACCTCCTAGCTGGCTGTTTTGAACCTAGCAAAGCTGTCCTGTCGAGAAACACGAAATTCTGATAATTTATGCAAAGAAAGGTATCTGAATTTACTGCTGAAAACAGTGAAATTGCAGTAAAAATGGAGGAGAGTCCTTAGCGTCGCACTAAGTAATAACCCTAGGCATCACACTTAAGTTTGAGCTTTACAGAAACATTCTGTAGACTATTAATTGAATAAAGAAATCATACATAATAGTATAGAGAATTCCTCCATTTATAGACTCTAAAACTAAATCCTAAACTATGTAGGAAAGACTCTACCAAATACTTTACTATCTAGGAAACTCTCTTTATCAAATCCTAACCAACAATAACTAGGAAAATAATTTAAGAGATTGCAGGAAATTAATTAAAATAACAAAAGACTCTAATGCTAGAATTCCAGCTAAACTATTCTAAATCCCATTGAAGCTGTCCATCTTCTAAAGTATGCCAAATTAATCTGAGCATCAGAGGCATCTTTTCCCTGCCCTTTATAACTTTAATTGGTTGTTGCCACTTGTCCCTATCACATCTAGAACCACAACTACTTCAAAACTAGGAAAACTTCAACTCTGTTTAGTTATAATCCTAAGCAACTTAACAGCCAAAATCTTTGACCAAAACTATTGCAGGTTGACTGCTAAGCTAATTTACTGCAAGTTGTAGATAACTAAAACAACCTAGACAATAAACTGTAGACAAAGAAATGTATACTTATTACAACTTCAATATTTGTTACAGGAAGTAAAAATGTCTTAAATATCATATCAGATCTTCCAAATTCTCCTAGCTGTCTCTTTGCATTCTACATCAGTTTCCTTTTCAGTATTCTGATGCATAATATCACTCTTATATTTCTCCTGGAGTTTATTCTATTTTCTTGTTTGTTAAAACTTTTAAATCACTAACCTCTTCTATTTCTGTTTTGCAGTATCTGCGCAACTGAGTAGTGTCAGGAAGTTGCTTGAGCTGGATTTCGAATGGATTCTGCCAGGTAAGCCTTCTCATCACAACCACGTTAATTAGACTTCCTTGAACCCAACGTGGCGTCTTAAAACACACTGTAGCTTGTCTTCAGATTTGGAATTCGCTACATTTCTATTTAGTATTCCTTTCAACTAGCTCTGGGAAACTTTTTAAGCAAACTGTCTGACTGGAAAAAGGTATTATAGAAGCTGCGTATGGGGATTTATACATGTTTGTTTTCAAGCTGACGCTAAGTTTCATAAATACTGTATCTTACCCAGTTTGAGGTAAAAACTAGGCAACTAGAAGGCCTAAACTACATGGAAGTAAGGTTTTACATTATGGAGGTTTATGAGGTTTCTATTTAGATTGCATTCGAATTCATTGTCTGTTCAATTCTGGAATATATTCAGAATTTTTTTTTTCTGCTCTAGTTGTTATAATGAGTTTCTTACTTTTAGTTCTTTAATTTGCTAAGTAGTATATGGCATAAGTATTTAATGGATATTTAATATAAGTCAAAAAGAACGAGAGATATCTCGATTCGCCTCATGAACTCTCTAGGTTGTGAGATCTCCATTGAACGACAACTGTCTTCCTGATGCGAGCAAGACTATGGACTGCCATGATGAGTTAGACGTGTCCCAATAAAGAGCTAATTATACCAGTTGGACTTATGACCAGAGCTAGGGTTAAGGCACTTCAAGAGGCCTTGTTTTCGGAAGCATATGAATCCTTAAGCTGCTCAAATCCTAAAAATACTAATCGCTTAATGCAAAAGGTACACTTCTTTAGGTTTGCATACAGTTTTTCCTGTCTCAATACATCTAAGACATGCATGACATACATGACATGCATATCCAGATTAGTACTAGATATCAAGATGTCATCAAAGTAGACAACCACAAATTTTTTAAGAAACATACGCAAGACATGATTCATCAATCACATAAAGGTGTTGGGTGCATTATTTAAACCAAATGGCATGACTAACCACTCGTACAATTCATACTTAGTTTTGAAAGCAGTTTTTCATTCATCTCCTGGTTTCATTCTAATTTGGTGGTATCCACTTTTTAAATTAATTTTTGTAAAGATACATGCACCATGCAGTTCATCAAGCATATTATCTAACCTAGGGATAGAATGACAATACTGTACAGTGATTTTATTCACGGCTTTACAATCCACACACATGCTCCACGTTCCATTCTTCTTTGGCACCACCAACACAGGTACGACACAAGGAGTCAAGCTTTCTCTCACGTGCCCTCTCCAATAGCTCATCTACTTGCTTCTGAAGCTCCTTTGTTTCCTCAGGATTACTCCGGTAAGTTGGGCGATTAGGAATCTGAGCTCCAAGCACGAAATCTATCTGGTACTCTATGTCTTTCAAGGGTGGCAGTCCCCGGGGCATTTCCTCAGGGAAGATATCTGCATAATCCTGCAAAAGCGATGAAACACGCTAGGTAAAGAATCAAGAGGGTTAGTGTTATAAACCAAGCACACTCTATATCTTAGTATGACTAGTGCTCTCTTCTCCCCAATCGCACTTCTCATGTCTTTTCCCCTCGCATACAAGTTCACTTTTCTTTCTTTCTTTTCAATACATCTTTCACTCACGGTGCAGACACTCACATTTGGGCCACTCTCAATTTTCTTTTGGGCCTCTTTTACCTTTTTAATTTTGTTACCCTCACTGCCTGAACCCATTTTGCCTTTACTTACCTTTGACTGGTCCAAGTATAGCTCACGAGGTGATAGAGATATAAGAATGAAATTTCTGTCCTTAAACCGGAAGGAGTACCTATTAGTATACTCATCATGTGCTATTCTCCTATCAAACTGCCAAGGTCGCCCAAAGAGTATATGACCAGCCTCCATGGGAGTCACATCACACAACACCTCATCCTCATATCTACCAATTGAGAAAGTCACCACCTGTTTGGTTGCTTTCACATCCGCACTGTTATTAAACCACTGTAGTTTATAAGGTTATGGATGTCTCATGCAAGTCAGCCCCAAGAGCTTTACTATCAGCAAGACTCAAAAAGTCTCCACCATCTTGGACAGCTAAACATACAGCTGCAGTTCGGCAATTGAAAGCTTTGGCTTACAGAGCCTCTCCTCTTTAGATCTACGAACGGATGCTTCAGATGAATTTTGGAGAACAGTCTTACTTGAAGAATTTCACGGACAGAGACGTATTTGTGGATATCAGAGTGGTCAGTTCAAAGACTCAGAAAAACATTACCACTCCATCTTCAAGGAAATTTTGGCTGTTAAACGAGGCATTGAAAAGTTCGAGTTCTTCCTGGTCAGTCATCACTTTCAAATTGAAATGGACATGTCTTCATTTCCCTGAATGCTACATTTCAAACAGAAAACAATTCTAGATGCACAGCTCCTGCGATGGCAACAATGGTTTTTCAGTATACATTTTCAATCAAAACACATTCCTGGCAAAGCAAACATCTTGGCATATTACCTCAGCAGAAACCCTCCTTCTAAACCAAGACCTTCACACACTCTCATTCCATTTCTAGCACCCTTCAATCTTTCTCATCTATCCCCAGAAGTTCTTGAAACTATTCTTGATTACACCTTACCTCTTCGTAGTTCTTTGAATTACAAGTTGTTCCACAGACTTCTTCTTCAACACCACGATACATCTGTTTTTTGTGGTATTCACAACCACCCTGAACATCTATACTACACCATATTCCACCTATGTTAACTCTGGCATCTCTTTAAGATAGCTTATTGTTATCTCTGGTATTTACTTGAGGCCCATAAGATTGCTTTTGTGTTTATTGCCACAAGCCTGTTTTCTTATCTTTGAAGTTGTGATCAAGGATATAATATTATACCAGACCAGTCCAGGACATATAAGATGTTAAATTGGTTTCTTAGGCCTGTTGGTTGGTTTCAGTTCTTGTGTGCTAGGTCCAGCACTTATGTATTTCTCAGCTTACAAAGGCCCATTCTCAATTTACATGTTCAAGCAGGCCCTGAAGAACAACCACCTCGGTTGTATCATTTCCCTCTTGAAGAAATCTTGGGTTGGTACAGGTACAATATCGCTAGGACTGTCAATCGGGCTGGGTGAGCCGGGCTTTGCTAAGCCCGAGCTCGGCCCGTTTGACAGCGGGCTGAGAAAATGTGAGCTCGGGCCGGCCAGAGCCCGGTTTTTTAAAATTTTTATATAAAAATAATATATTTTTAATAATATAATAATATTTTTTAATAATATAATAATAATATTATTATAAAAAATATATATAATATATATAAATATATTATTTATATATATTCTACGGGCCGGGCTAAAAACGGGCTGAGCTTACCTCAGCCCGAGCTCAGCCCGAAACGTTATTCGGGCTGAAAAAATCAGCCCGAGCCCGTAATTAGACGGGCCGAACGAGCCTGGTTCGGGCTGGCCCGGCCCAAGTGACAGTCCTAAATATCGCTAATCCACGAGCCCAACGCAACCACCCAGACACCAGAATTGATATTTTGACTCAAATGGCAATCAAGAATGGTGTCACATTTCTGATAGATGTCCACATGCCACAAATCTATACACTGCAGATTCCACTCTACCCTAATTGGACCACACATCCTTACTTTGCTAAGTGTTGATCTACACAGAAGCACATCCAGCGAACATTGACTGACAGTCGTGGCCAGCGCATCCACCACTATCCTGACCCCTCAACCTCAGATGATGTGGACATCACTTTTGATGAGCCTTGGATGCCCCACTACACTTCAGAATATGACAGCAAGGCAGAGGACCACTCTAGTCCATAAGACATCATGCTTTGACCAATTTCTCTACCATGGTGATACTAGTTGGATTGGTACAACTACCCCAATCAATGATCAAATTGCACTCTTTTTCTCCCACTAAACACCTTGAATGAAAAAGATTTTCTTTGATCTACAATCTCATCTGTAGCTATAGTATTCTCTTTGATCTACAATCTCATCTGTAGCTATAGTACTCATTACTCTCGTGACTACTAGTGCTTCACCTGTAACAGCCCTCTCGAAGCAATTATCATCACCAAAGTTATTTTCAAGAACAAATTCAGATTCACTACTATTATTCTCGGAATCAATCACTACATTGTCCCTCATAATCATAATCTTTTTATTAGGACATTGAGATGTAATATGACCATTAACCAAGCATTTAAAATATTTTATAGATGAATGCTTACTAGAGGTAGCTTGAGTGTTGGAGGTACCTTTTATTTAAGATCTCCCAATTGGTTTCTTAGGTGCGTCCTTGAAGTCCACTCCCTTATCTTTAGACTTGTCCTCTTTTTTTGGCCATCTAGAGTTTCATGCATAGTTAGAATTTGCTCCGCTCCTCATTGCCAGCTTAGCTTTTAGCTATCTCTCCACCTTCATAGCCATGTTCACCATGTCCTCAATCTCTAGGTAGTTTTGCAACTCCACAACATTAGCTATTCCCCTGTTGAGCCCACTAAAAAATTTGGCCATTGTAACCTCCGGTTCTTCCTCTATGTTGGCTCTGATCATATCCACCTCCATCTCCTTGTGGTAGTCTTCCACGGATTTAGACCCTTGAGTGAGTCATTGAAGTTTCTGATGCATCTCCCTATAGTAGTAAGAAGGCACAAAATGCTTTCTCATACATGCCTTCATAGCTTCCCAAGTAGAAATCGGCATCTCTCCATTTCTCCTCCTGAATGTCACCATTTGATCCTACCATATTAGTGCATAATCTGTAAACTCAATAGTTGCAAGTTTTACCTTTTTATTCTCAGAAAAGTTGTGGCACTCAAAACTCAAGTTCACATTCCTTTCTCACTCCAAGTAGGCGTCTGCATTGTTCCTTCCCATGAATGCAGAAATCTGCATTTTAATAGATATGAGGTCTCCGTCTCTTCTATTAAATGGCATTTCTCTTTGAACTCTCCTGGGTCTGCGTGCCTCAAACTCCTCTACCTCCTCAAATTCATCCTCCTCTGATTCATACCGAGATGGAGGTCGACGAGGTGTGAGTGGTTGTCGTACTCCCGCACGTCTCCCCTGAGGTTCCATATGCCTTTCTTTCCTGATCTCATCTATCTGTTTCCTAATTTCAGCAAAGGCTTGGTTGAACCTCTCAAATTGTTGTTGCATGGCTCTCAAGGTGAAAGTGATATTTGCATCTCCCCTTGGTGCTCTCGGCACTACCTCCCTGTGACATTGTGAAGTAATATAAAACTTGCAAAATAGAGTTAGTGATAAGACAACCTCACACACTCCCTCACGTGTTTCACTCGAATGTTGTCGTTCCTCTCGTGTTTATGTCATGGCAATGACACCCTCAAATAATCTCACACACTCTTGCCTCTTAACATTCAAATTCCTCTTAAATTCAAGTTACAGTTCAGAACCAAAATTCAACAAATCAACGAACCCGATTGTAGCCCAAGTTACAACAACAACCAGTCTAACAATAAGTGGTTGCAATCTTCCAAGTTACAAACAATAACCAGTCCAACAACAATAAATAGCTTACAATCTCGAAAGCTCCAAACAAGAACACAACAAGCTAACAATTGGAACAATTAAAAAAAATTTTAAAGCTGCTTTCACAACTAACTCAAAATGATCCAACAAAAAAATTTTTTTGCACTGACTTTGTACCCGAAATATATGTGTATATGTATTTGATTGTACTTTTTTTTTGTGTATATATAACAATCTAACTAAAGCAAATATTACAAATACTTAATAAGAAGAATTGAAATCCTTGGTTGAGATTCACACCTCTTAGATGCCGTCGGTAATGCTTTGAAGAAGCCGCTTGACGAGGCTGCTCGGAAGGTCCTTGAATTTTTTCTGATGGAGCAGAAATAGGAATCCTTCTCCACACCAAGGAATGATAAGGAGCATACAACTCCTTATCAAAGAAAGTCTATGACTTTTCGAAAATAAGTTTATGACCAAACACATAAGATAATTAAATCCCTTATACCTCTTAGAAACTTGTTCTAAGAAATCTCGATAATCAAAATTTGATGAGTAAGAAGAACACTTACATGCCACAATCGGAAAATCTAAATTGATAAGTGTAGTGTAGTTTTTTGAGTAACGAAAGCAGAGAAATTAGACTTACCGAGGTGGCGTGACCACTCTGCAAAAAATAACATCAAAATCTTCTATCCCAGCGCTTCTGAGTTAGGAGTTTATATAGAACTCATAGAAAATACTATAATCTGACGTGGCAGTCATTGTTTATATCGCATTCTACCTATGATTGCATTTCTTTACCTCATACAATCATTTGTGATATCATGGTTTATATAACATCTGCTGCTTATGACGTCATTCTTTACGCCATCTTTATCTTGTAGCGTCATGAGCTACGTCATGTAATCTATTATGATGTCAATCTTCGTCATATATCATCTTATGTGCAAGTCAAAGCATGAATAATAAGTCAAGAGATAAATAACGTGCGAGTCAAATTTAAAAGCATTACTTTCACTCTTAGAATTTAAAGGCTCGAGTCATAGCGCCTCAAATGTCAAGATCATCAAAGCCCAGTATTTGAGACAAATGGACAAAGTTGAGTTGTGGCCCAAACTAACTCTCCTCAAATAGGTTTGGCTAGTTATCTATCTTCGAAATGTTAGCCTACGTATGCACAAGCAAAGCCTCTTGAGTGTGTCTTACTCAAGCTGCAGTGCGTAGGTTTTCACTGGTATTAATTAGTTATTTATTGGGACAGCGTCTCAACTTATCGTAGCGGTCAGTCAAATCTGCTTGCATCGGTCACTCACTTCTCACGAAGATTCGTCGCCGAATGCGAATCAAAATATCAAAATGAGAAAGGTCGACAGACATTAAAGGTCGCGAAACACCCTATCACTCGACAGCTGAGATCGAGCATGTAGGCATTGTTATTGATCCATTCAAGTACTTGAAATGGATAATCTCACTAGGAAGGTAATTTGGGACTTCCTACGGATAGGAAATCTTTCACTTCAGCAGGTGTCTTACAGCCGATTCACAGAGTTTAAAAGTCGCTGAGTTTTGCTGCTTTGTTGGGCTTGTTTGGCGTAAACCTTATGTACCCTGCTTTCGATATGTTGTCTTGCGCTACACGTGCGAGGGCTCGTACTGCATCTCGGCCTTACGCTCTTTGCACATCTGTCTCTAGACCACTCAATGCAAGGTAAAGAGTGCAAGATCAAAAGCGGTTAAAGGATTAAAAGCGATATATCTGAAGTTCGAATGGTGAATAGCACGTGGTGAAATGCTGTCTCAGGTTATATCCGATCTCGATAAATGGTAAACTTTACGTCCGAAGTTTTAGGGTCTTACACAGCGACAACAGCGTAGTAAGGTGCCCCGAGTCACAGTGATGACCTCGGTTTGACCGTCGATCAGTGGGTGACATGTGAGTCGAATAAAGTAGTTTAGTACCCAATTTTACCCCCATGAAGACACGCCAAAAATGAGCTAGAAATTAAGCATCTCTATCTAAAACAATAGTCTAGGGAGGCACGTAATCTAACATCTTTGAAAAAATAAATCGGTAGGTTCGCGAGCATCATCGAGTCTTATGGCAGTGCGATGAAATCGCGCCATCTTACTAAACCTATCAGCAACAACGAAGATGCTTTATCATATCCCTTTTTTACGTCTTAGGAAAATCCAAAATAAAGTCCATAGAGATATCGATCACGAGCTTAGTAGGCGCGAGTAAAGAGGTATCTGACCATGAGGGTTTAATAGTGGATTTTTGCTGTGAACATTAATGCGAGCAAGAAGCTATGAAGCTGCAGCTGATGAGTTGGGACGTGTCAGATAAAAAAGTTAATTATCTGCAGTTGGATCTATGACTGGGAGAGATAGGGTTGAGGCGCTTGAAGGCGCTTGTATGTGTATGTGGGCAGACATTTGAAGAGGATGAAAGCTTTGTCAAAGCCCTATTGGAGGAGAGTTAGTTGAGCACTGGCTCGACTTTATGCATTTGTCTCAAATCTTGGGGTGGATGATCTTGTGGCAGAGAAGGGTATGGAGTGGGCTTAAGTCCCAGAGGGAGTAATGTTTTAAATTTGAAGTTTGCAGTGTTTATCTTGGACTTATTATTACATGTTGAGACTGTGCATAAGTATGATATGATGTATATAATGACATCGTAATAAATTGTGACGTAAGCGATGATGTCGTAGTATAGTATGAGAGTAGCGATGATGTCGCTAGTATAGTATGAAAGTAGTGATGAATCAGTAGAGGCGATGTGATGTAGCGATAATGTCGTATTTGTATTCAGAGTCTTCATGGGAGTTACATATAAGCTCCTAGCTTGTAAGGTTGATGGAGAAGATTTTGGTGTCATTTTTAGATAGAAAGTGTCGCCACGCTCGAGATGTTAGAATTCCTCTTATTAGCATTCTTTCAAGAAGCTATCTTCGACTATTAATTGAGATTTTCCAATTGTGGCGTGTAAGTGTTCTTCTTACTTATTAAATTTTGATTATCGGGATTACTTAGAACAAGTTTCTAAGAGGTGTCGTAGAGATTTAATTATCTTGTGTGTTTGGTCATAAACTTGTTTCCGGAAAGTCATGGACTTTCTTGTTCGAAAATCGAAAATACATCCTTTACATTTTCTTTTCTGCGGAGAGCACATTACTTCCCATGTCATGATACATTGCATTCTGATGATATTCAGCCTTTGCTTTTGAAAAAGTTAACCTTTGCAATAACAAAACTTGTATCCTAGTTCTTTTCCCTTCTACTGGCTAATTTGAGAATTAGTTACCAGAAAGTAGTTCTATTTATTTCACTGAACTTTTTTAAACAAGTTTGTTTATTATTTTCCTTTAGGAGTATCACTTGATATTTTTGGTTATTTTTTGATTTATCAAGTCTCTTCAGGTATTCTTTGAGTCCTACTGAAATTATTTTGCCGCTGCCTTTTTTTTAAAAAGTTTCTTTTATGGTCTATACTCATATATCACATCCAGCCTTTATTACGGCCTTAGCTTCTCAGCATTTTTTATGGGAAATTTTTAGGTGACCTGGTCCAGGATGCCACCTGGATACCTCATTCACCAGAAAACAACTGTGGAAAGTTTTATTTTTTATTTTTAATATGAATAACTTGTTAACCTGACCATCCTGTCTCGCAAAT
Organism: Rauvolfia tetraphylla; assembly: GCA_030512225.1. Lineage (NCBI taxonomy): Eukaryota > Viridiplantae > Streptophyta > Magnoliopsida > Gentianales > Apocynaceae > Rauvolfia > Rauvolfia tetraphylla. The sequence continues at coordinate 765,347 of JAJQKT010000050.1, forward strand.
TTCTTCTACCTCTCCATCTATTGCCACCAGACATCCTCATTGCTCACAAGTGAACAGATTCAGCTGTCATCACCTGTCGTCCCTACCTCTCTCTCCTCTGTCTCATGGCTGTGAGATCTCTTCCTCTGCCTCTTCTAGATCCCTCACACAATTCCTAGGAGACACACCACAATTCAAGCTGATGGAAGAAATTTTGTACTCCCTCCATCCAGAATGAATGTTCACATTTCTATTTTAGGTTGTCCAAAAGTGAATGTCCATTTTCCTAAAATAAACATATTTTCTCTCCAAATTCTAATAGCTAACCACCTTCATTCAAGGGATTCAAGCTCCACTAACACATTGGCCCTACCAAGTTAAAAGGGGACATTCAATTTTGGATGTGGGGAGTATGTCAAAAAATTTGTTACCTTCACCTAGCATGGAATAACCTACCACATTTGTTCAACAATAGTAACCCATCTGGAGAATGGCTTCAATTATTGGAAGAAGCAATCTCTGGTATCTGTTAGATTAGTAGGAAAATGTTTGTGTATCTTCTACCTTTCAGAATGATAAATTGCTTTGGATACTGAAGTTGTTGATTGCTAGAGTCTGATCGGATCACTGAGGCAGGATATTGTTGACATCCCAGGATGTTTCATGCTCACTACCACAATGGACTTAGTAAATATTGAACCTGGCCTAGGGAAAGGGAATCTTCTTTAACTGAAGTACTAGCCAGAGCGTGAGCCTTTTAAGTCCAAAAGCAATATCTTTCTTGTGAATACAAGAAGACTGATATAATTCTTTGTGATTTGAGGCAGAGCCTATTCTTGTTCAAATACATGTTCTAATGTATTGCCACATTTTTGTGATCTGTGGCTCCGTCGGTATATATATTTGTTAGATCCAAAAATCTTGTCCCAATTATACTTCCCTTTAACAGTAATTCAGGCATGGAGTTGTTTTCTGTCTTGTGTGATAAGAATCAAGATATAGTGAAGAAAAATAGGTGAAATTGGTGTAGGAAGCACCCCAAGATGAAAACACTAAAACCCACGATTCTAAGACCCCCGAAAAGCCCTAACGGAGCAAAGCCACTAGAACCCAAGGAGGATAGCCAAGAATTGTCTAGTCCAAACACCTATTAAAACCCTACCTAAAGGGATAGAGAGTATTTAGATTCCTCTTGCTCCAATCCAAGCGAAAAGCCTAGAAGAACTATGCAACTAGAACCCCCTACTTGAGAAAGAAGAAAGAGTAGATCCACTAGAACCCGTGAATATTGTGATTCAAGAACCCTAGCTAAGATGGTGCCGCAACAGTTGATCAAACCCTGATGTGTCTAGATGAGAGAAGGCAAGAAGAGGCTTACTCTCAAGAAGAACAATCTTGTTCATTGCATAAATGATGATAGCTAATGAGCTTCTCTCTTTAAGAGAGTATATATACATGTAAAATGCTAAAATAATTAAAGCTACTAATCTAGGTTGTTTTGGGGTTTAAACTTACTTTAATTACATCCCAAAATAACCAAAACGTCAAGGTAAAACAAGAGAAAACTCAGCAAAAATCAAAACTGGACAGCTTCTGCCCCGACACAGGCCGCACCACTTGGAAGCCACAGGCAGCGCTGCTTGTCCTCAGTTTCACAGCCCCTCTGAATTTCTGGGTCATGGACCGGTCACCAAAAAATTTCCCCTTTTTGAGACCTCTTGTTTCCTCTATGCAGAATGGAAAATGTAGAAATAACTCTATTCTTCTAAGCACAGGCATCACTCGTAAACGAAGAGCAGTGCCTGCTCCATCTGTAGCATACTAGTAGTTTCTCCTCTTCTTCCCATAAGATTTTTCCGCTTCTTTAATATTTTCACTTTCTTTCCTCTTTCACATTGATATCTTTGTTCTACCGGTGTATTCTATTAGTTTCCGGAAGAATGAGCTAAAGAAAGCTAGAAAAAAAAGAGAGACGGTGGTTCAGCATAACTCCACCAGTGTTGCGGAGCATATACCACGGACATGATGGTCTCAATGTTTAGGGCTTAACAAAATGAATGAATAATAAGAAACAGGAACATTCAGAGTACATGAACTCAATGAATATATTTTGTTAGTTAATTATCTCAAGAGAAGCTATAGTATGCATGGATAAGTTTGCATCTTATGTTTAGATTATGTTGTAGTTTCTCAAGATTAAAGTAGCTTTGCAGTTAAAATTTTGGTCAATATTAGGCTGCACATGATTTTTCTCAGTCAGCTGATTACGTCTGTTTGCGTTTCCTATGTGTATGTGTAAAGTGTTTACTTATATGTCCGGGTTGCCTGCATTTCATGTTTTTCTGTATGTAACGGCGTTAAGTTCTGAATGGAGGCACCAAAAGAGCTGAAGTTTGCAGGAGGATTCTGTTAACTGTCAATTCATTCATGTTTCTTGTGTTTTAGGGCATGGAAGGAGAGTTCAATTCCAGAGCACAGAGGAAAAGAACACTGTTTTGATAGCTTTCTTAGCTGCCAAAGTTTCAAAGACTTGAAATACTCCTTTTGGTCTTGCACCATTGATAAATTCCCTGAAAAGTATGGTTTTCCAATACATGAAGGTTGCCAAAATACTGAATTTAACGATCCCTGTTAACATCATATTATTGTCAAGGTTTATCGCTGCATCCCAATTTTATATGGTAGGGTTAGTGTTTAACTTGATACAATGTTTTGTGTAAAAGTTAAATAATGTAATATAGTTGTATGTTAAAAGACTAGGGAAGCCGTAGAACAGTTCTATGCCAAGTTTGATGACGTAAGAGTACCATCCGGTAAAGCAGCTTCAAAGTGTTTGTATACAGGAACTAGCAATACTTTTGGTTCAATTATACAACTGGAATTGCAACTTCTTCAAGTTTTCGAACATGTTTTGTAGGTTTTCGAATAAGTAGGGTATGGGTTTCATTAACGTTCTGCTTTTGTTTGTTTTTCCTTGAGATAAGCTGTTGCCGCCATCGCCATCGCCATCGCTGGTATGTGAAAATTCCCATCAAAGCAGACAAGGGTTGATGCCTTTTCTTGTTTAAAATTCTTATTTACCGAACTATAGTATCGTTCTCTGCTGGGTTTGTTGCCCCCAAAAAGAAACTGAGTTGGTTTCAATATTTGCTAAGTCCTGGCATCCCTTTCTAGGGTGCGAAAATAGGTAACTAAAGAAAAACGCAAACAGGCGGGGATGCTTATATAATTGCTTAACTGTGTGCATAACGCTGACGCCATTTTATTCATCGGGTCCGGGTAGAGACCAGTCTCTGGTATTCTGGTATACCAGATAGAACCCTAACAGGAACAGGAAGTAGTATTCACCGTTCAAAGTTATGTTCCCAGAAAATATGAACAATAAATTGGTTGGTACCAAAATTTTTAGGCTCTATTTTATTGTGTTTTTTCAAATTAACTATACAATTGAGTTTTATTTCTCTTCTAAAAGTAAATTTATTTTTATGAAATTCAAAATAAAATATTTGATAATAAAACACAATCTAAATACAGTCTATTTATTAATAATATATGTATACTTTCACATGTTTTTTCCTTGTCTAAATGGTCTAATAGAGAATGTGTTTGGGCTTTATATTTTTATAACGGTTAGATTTGGAAGGGAATTACGTCTGCTATGTGTGATGTTTGTTTACTTTCTTATTTTATGTATTCATCAATTGGCAATTAGATGGATTCTAAGTATATCAAGTCGGATTCAAGTTCTTTGGTTCTTAAGAAGGATATTGTCGTTTGCCCGAAACAAGAGGAAACTAAAAGCCAACACAATTACACTGTTCAGTTAGAGAAGTTGGCCGCAATTAATTGATAAAATAATCGCTGAAAAAAAAAATGAAAGAAGTGCAAAGCTCAAACCGGCAATCGGAAGCAGCAGAGTGCTAGAGGAGAAGAATTGGAAAATGAATATGATCAACCTGTAAATATGATTCAACTGAATAGGACTTGAATATGCCCTCACCGGCAGGTACATTAGTGGTATCATCACAAGGGGGAGAATTAATTCTGCAACTTTAGCATGCAAAAGTTTTGGTCTTGCTATTTCAAACTTTTGTTCCGACACTTCGACCTTCCAACACATTTTCAGGACATCTAACAATGCTTGGTCAAGAATTGTAAATTCATGTCAATTAATAAATTAATTTTTGAGTGATATCAAGTCATAACGGATATTTCTTTAGCATTTCTTACTCAGGTATTGGACTATAAATCAGCAAGCCAGAAGCATCATTGGCTCATCATCATTACGTTAAGAATAAACATTAATTTTATACGATTCTTGAAACTGTTAAATCATTTCAGATGCAACTTAAAACAAGAAAATTTACAATAATAATTGACTTGAAGAAAAGAATATAATAAAAGGAAGCAAAAATAATCTTTGATCAAAATTTAAGTCTTTACAGTTCATAATTTTTCAGTTTCAACTTGTTATCTTTCCCACAAATCCAGCCCTCCCCCCCCGCCCCCCGCCCCGCGTTCCAGGTGGCTTTTTATTGGTTGTATGATTAAAGTTACTAGGGATTCAGCTTCATTCAATAGGCCCAAACTTTCTAGTAAATACCAACTAGCTACACCAAAGAGATACAAGTAAGGAGTCGTGCAGAGTATGAAACGGTACTAATTAACCGCCATCTTAGCATCTAGTAGCCAGAAGTTTGGGGTGTTTTCTTTTATATGCATTTGGGGTATTTTATTTTCTTCAATATTTCTAAGTTTGCTAAATTAGGTAGGTTGTCATTGACTTTTTTTTCTTTTTCCTTTTTTCTATTTTTCCTTTTTCTTGGTGCCTATGAGGGAGGAGGAGAAAAGGGTTTCGAGTCGAATATAGAATTAAAAAAGTGTTTTGGACTAGATATCTAACGTACTCAAGAGTATCATGATTAATTCACTACAAAAAAAAAGGAAAAAAGTACTTTTCATGACGAAGTCAAATTCGTAAGGAGAAGCTGATCTATCATGATGAATTCAGCTTCGTCAAGAAAAGTATTGACTTTTTGTGACAAAAAATCAACTTCATCATATAGAGTCATGGTTTTTTCAAAAAAAAAAAAAAAGTCTAGTGAGCTTGGATTAATTTTTCAAACAAAAAAATTTACTTTTTTCTCATTTTTTCACTTTAGATTTCACTTCTCCTTTCATAAACAATTCACTTTTATAATTCTCAATATAACTCAACTTAAAATAAAGTCTAATACAAGGTGAGCCGAATCTTTCATGACAAATCTTGTCATCACTAATTGCCCTAAAAAAATTTCTTTTTTTTGATAAATTTATTTAATTATTGTATGTAAATTAGTTTTTTGGTTAAAATAATTATTTTTACAATAATTAAGCTAATTTTAACTTATTTCATATGCATACTGTAGTCAAAAGTTTGAGTTGCGTTTATTTTAGTTCTCGTATGCAAGTTGGATTTAGCATATTTTTGTGAGAAATTATATAGTTTTTATTTTAAAAAAACTAAAATGAAGCTCCATTATGTGAAGCAAAATTTTCAGAAAGTTACATTAAATATTACGTTTCAGTCTCATTTTATTTGATAGTGTTTGACCAGGTATTGAGTTTTATGTAAAAGTTTGAATTGTATTATAAAACTAATAATATATAATAAAAAGTAAAAAATATGTGGGTCATGGATACTTTATATCAAACCTAAATATATAAAAGTAATATATAGTGGGGGGTTAATAGTTGATTAATAATATATAATATAATATAATATTTTTTTATAAAAAATGTCAATTACTTTGGGACATCTCAATATAGTAATAAGGTCAAATAAAATGAGATGGAGAGAGTATTCTATAATATTTTGTGCGATCAAATTACTTTTTTATTATTATAATAAAGTTGTCTTTTACAAAATTAAAAAAAAAGATGAGTTAAAAGAAAGCCTAGAAATTAACTACTTTCCTAATGAAGTTGTAAACTTAAAAAATAAAATAACAATATATATAGTATATGCACTATATATATATATATATATATATATATATATATATATATATATATATATATATATATATATATAGTGCATATGTATAGACTATTATAATGGAGAATAACATATATACATACATATTCTTTTGTATATCTATTACATTGCAACAATTTAAGGTCCTAAACCCTAAGCCCCAAAAAATTTAAGATATAACTATTTCACCCTTAAAATTTTGATACTTTTGCAAATTGGTTCAAAAATATTTGAAAATTATTTATTCTACAATTATATTAAATTTTAAGTACTAAAATAATTTTTTAAAAATAAAAGACTATTTTTATAGTTACTTTTTGGACTATATTGAAAAGTATTAAAATTGTTGGGATGAAATTATTTTGTTTTTGAAATTTTTTGGGCTTGAGGTTTGGGTGCTATATGTACATATAGTATATTGTATATATTTTGATATATACTATACTATATATATGTACCATATTTTGATATTTCACGTACTACATGCATTGTGCTATACATATATTTAAGTAAATATACTCCATATAGCATATTTATATAGTACATACCATATATACTATGTAACTATATTAAAAAGTTTAAAACTATTTTAAATTAATCATCTAATAATTTTACGTAAATATTTACGTATATAGAAATATTGGTTCTTCAATTGTTTAGATCAGTATATTCAAATATATTATATATTACAATGGGCCAATTTTAAAATACAGTGAATAAATTAATGTATATTATATATTAGATATTGAAGTGCATGTTAAAATGTAATAACAAATCTGAACAACATATATAATAAATGCTCAAATCTAGAAGTATCCTCACGTCTTTAATCCATAGCTGTTCTGAAAAATGCTCAAGTGCCAAAAACTGGAATCTATGCCTACCTTTAACTATAACAAGAATCTATGCCTATTTTGAGTGAAACTCAACCAAATGCACACAGTTATAGACGTCTCTAATATGATCAGAATAATGTTTCTTCCTCTCTTGCAACAGAGTACGACCATAGAAGAATATGAGACTGACCTTCACGACCATCATATGCATCAAAAAAAGAAGTTGAAGCATCCAAAGCAGAGAACGCTGCATGCTGAAAAGGTTTTAAAAAAGTGAAGGATCAAAAAGTAACAACTTATAGATTATGAGTTGAATGCACTAGATTATTCTTTGTAGAGAACTAATGATCAAGAAGAAGCTAATCAAGAGAAGAAGCAGGTCCAAAAGCTTTATGTACTATTCTCTAAAGGAATAATCCTATTGGTATAGGAAAAAATGTATCAATCAACTAAATGCCGAAAGTTTGAGCAATGCAATAACATTATATGCATAAATTAATTATTGATTGAATACTCATCGCATCATCCATTGTTGATCGCCATCCTTGCGTGGACGACAACTCATGCCTATTCTCCCTGTTTCAGAACGTCATTTCTATATACATTATTTTTAGTATATGTAGTATAAAAAATTTTCATTATTTCATTTTAATTTCAAAGAGTTTCTAAAAGTTCTCTAAAACATTTGAGTAGAAAAATTTAGATCTACAAAAAACGACAAAAAATTTTCACAAAAAAAAATTAGTTTATCAAACTACTTATATTTTATATCGATTTACGCAAAAATAACTTCAAAATCGGCCATAAAAATAACCGATTTTGAAGTTAGCAAAATTATCTACAAATTTCGTCACTGAGTGAGGGAATTTGTAGTGTAATTCCGCCACTCAAATTCCGCCACAAGGTGGGAGAATTAATGTCCCAAATTCTGCCAACCATTGCCGGAATTTGCGGTGACATTAGCTGCTATATATGAACGGCATTGTGTCTCCTTTCTTTCATGCTGAAACAAGGGCCTGTATTAATAGAAATTACAAATCAACAGATTAGCTTCGGAAAAATATAAACATTAATAAAAATCAAGTTCAACCGACCAAAATATGCTTTATAGCTTGATAAAGAAAATGACTAATATATTTGTCTAAAGATCACTAACTGGAAGAGGAGAAATGGCTCTTCCCTTTATATTGTTGTTTAGCATTGTGATTGCATGTGTTTTTGAAAATAATGAATCAGCATGCATAACTGTGGGGTCAAAACGTTGATTTATGGTTCCATAATCTCATCTTGAAGCAAATAGTACATCAATTAAAAAATCTGAGACTGCAGGGATATATGAGTAGATATCTTCAGCCAATTGTCTTAATTTCTAACAATTATGTTTATGAGATCAACTGGATGTCCTATCAATCTGATAAGCACAAATCTATCCCTACAGTATATGTTTTGACAACTATGATTTAGTTAAAAATTTAATCAGTAAGTGCCAAAACATACTTCACGATAGGTTGTCAAATTTCTTGCACGTTCTCCATGATAACAAGAATCTATTGCAATTGCAATATATCCCCTTGAAGCATATGCATGAAGTGTAATATAACATGTTTATACAAGTTGTTTTCAAAATGTTGGGCCAATAAAAGCAAGATTTCAGAAGACAACTTCATTGCACCTCAAGCAAGACAACACAATGCCGTTCATATATGATACAGTAAACTCCTTTCATCCGCAAATTCCGCCAATGGTTGGCGGAATTTATGGCATTAATTCCACCACCTTGTGGGGAATTCGTCCTCGAATTCTGCCAGAAAGTGCCGGAATTACAGTACAAATTACTTCACTCAGTGGCAGAATTTGTAGATAATTTCACCAACTTTAAAATCAGTTATTTTTATGGTCGATTTTGAAGTTGTTTCTATGTCAATCGATGTAAAATTATGAGTAGATCTAAATTTGTCTACTCCAATGTTTCAGAGAATTTTATAAACTCTTCAAAATTAAAATGAAATAATAAAAATTTTTGAATTACATATAGTCTAAAAAAATACTATATATAGCATCCTCCTTATTAATTTGCGCCATTTCTATATATAGTTTTTTTTTACTATATGTAGTGCGGAAAATATTCATTTTTCAAAATCACACACTCTCTCCTCTTAAAACTCTCTCAAATTATTTCGCGCATAAAATCCCTTTTTTAATTAAAAACGGGCACCATTTAATCGGAGTGAGGCAGTGAGCAAAGATTCGACGAAAGATTCTTTCGAATTCTAAGTAAAAACTCATTAAACTCCAATTAAACTGATATTTGAATTGATTTTTTGAATTTCTGGGTGAGTTACGCCATTGAGTGGCGCAACTGTGTTGGCAAAACTCACCCCAAAATTTCGCCAGAAGTTGGCAAAATTCAGAAGAAAATTTCGCCAGTTTCTGGCAAAAATTCTGTGAGAGTTTCGCCAAATGCAGTGTATAATTTCAACACTTTCTAGAGAAATTGGTGGTAAAATTTCACCCACATCTAGTAAAATTCTGTTACAATTTTCGCCAGATACTGGTAAAACTGGACCAAGAGTTTCACCAAGATCTGGTGAAACTTGTAGAATAGTTTCGCCAGTATCTGGCGAAACTATGCCAGTATTGCAAAAATTTTGTAATTTTTAAAATTTGGAGTAATTGCTTATATAATTGTGTTATTGTATATTTTATAGTTTAATTATATTGTATGAATTGCAGGAACATTGAAAGGGCCAAAAGACGAGCTTTCATCGAGCGCTTTACAGGGATGACCAAGGTCCGTCATTATCATCGGATCCGTTTGAAAAATTCTTGGATCTAGACAAAGTCGACGATCTGAGCTATTTTTTGGAAACACAAGATATATTTTCGAGTAAAGAGGAGTTAGTAAAATGGGCGAAATCGGCAACATTACAGGTTAGGATATTGTTGATACTAGAAAAGACGACGGAACAGGCAACAGATTTGTCGAGTTTAGGTGTGAGAGGGGCGAAGTCTATCAAAATTTATTTCTACTCGAAAGATGGACCGGCACCAGAGGCGCAGACTAAGGAAAGAAACCCCAAGAGAACAAAAAAAATGTCATTGTCCGCTAAAACTAATGGGTAGAGAGTATTACGAGGGAACATGGAGTCTTGCGGTAATATGCGGCAAGCACAACCACAAGCTTGGAGCCCTACATGGTCATTCCCTCGCTGCGGGGATGACAGAGCGAGAGTTGAAGATCACGGAAGAAATGAGCAAATGTCACGATCAGCCCAGACATATTTCAGATCATTTGAAACAAGAGAACCCGGGAATAGTTGTTAGGTATGTGTGCCCATTTTAAGGCTTATTATTCAGTGATTGTGTATTGTTGAAGGAGGTGAATAATATATGTTTGTGTTGCTTTGTCATGCAGGATGAAGACAGTGTATAATGCTCGACACAAACTAAGAGTTGCCAGTATAGAAGGTCGGACAGTTGTTCAACAACTTTTCAAGTTGTTCACTAAACTTGGATACATCCATTGGCACAGAGTTGAGCCGGGATCTGAAGTTCTTAGTGACTATGCTTTTGCTCATCCAGATTCTACATTATTTTCTCGTATCTATCCATTTGTCATAATAATGGATACGACATATAAGACTAACAGGTTCGTTATATTTCTATTTATTTTGTGTTGCATTGCAGTTATACATACTCTTTTTTAATTTAACAAGTTAATTCAAATAGGTATAATATACTGGATTTGGAGATCATTGGCGTGACCCCAACAGGTCGTAACTTTCTCATTGTCGGCGCTTGGATGAGCACTGAGCAGGCAGACAGTTACTGGTGGGTGTTACAGTACGTGAAGGAGATATTCAATATAAATTGTCCTTCCAAAGTTATCATGACAGATCGAGAGCCCAGATTGATACAGGTCCTACATGATGCATTCCCTAATTCTGAGCACATGTTATACCGCTAACACATTTCGAAGAACGTTGAAAGTGATGCTACAAGGCTTGTGGTGATAAGGCGGTAGCGGAACGGCTTTCGAAAAGTACGTGGAGACGGCTGGTTGATTCCCTCACGGATGAGGAGTTTCATGTTAATTACTCAAATATGCATTCGTCGTGGTCAAATTTCGGAAAGCTTATGACATACATTGATGAGACGTGATTGGATCCATATCGGAAGCAGTTTGTTCGTGTTTGGACAGGTTAGATCTTTCATTTTGAGACTGAAACGACGAATTGTGCCGAGAGCTCCCACACGACTACAAAGTCGACCTTGGGACCGCATCCGGTGCGTTCGACACGGTTTGGTCAAAGGTCCACTCTATGATCCAAGCCCAGATCACCCAGATTAGGAGTTCTCTTGACCAGTGCCGCCACGTGGACAAATATCACCTTAGCACGCATCCGATCCTTAGTCCTTTGTGTTACAGAGTCAGTCACAAGGCCCTATAGATCATTTTAAATGAGTGGGATCGCGTGAAAAAGATTGGACATGATCTTAGCCTTTGCCGATGCTGGGTTAGGAGCTCTCACGGACTTCCTTGTGCATGCGAGATTGTTTCGCGCATGACCACATGTCATTCCTTCATTGTTGACAATTTACATCCATTTTGGAGCGCGCTTGACTTCTCCACATCTGCTTCCCAATATATGCATCACTCGGAACCGCACCCTTTTGATGATATGCTGGCCATTCGGGACTTCGTGAAGTTGATGATGAAGAGAGCCCCCGCAGAACAGTTCCATTTTGCAGTTCAGATGAGTCATATGTTATATCCCGAATACAGCGGCCTCCAGGAGCACCCAACCCGAGTGACAAAGGGCCGTCCGAAGAGAGACTCTACTAAGAGGGATAAGTCTCATTGGGAGTACATTCAGGTGTCAAGAAGTGTGTTCAAACGCTTGTCGGCGAGTAGCGGTCTAGTGGCCTTGGTTTTGATTTATCGACCGGCGCGTCTGGTGTTGGAGCTACGGAGACAGGTATATTCCCTTGGGGTAATCAGTTTCTGACCTTCATCGTTCCTTACATTCATGACTGGATTAACGTTAGAGTAGATGTGAACTGTGGATTTTGTGTCGTCGCACATTTGAGACACGATGGCGAGGATGCTTGGTTCCAGGTAAGACAGAAGTTATGACGGGAGGTCTAGCGTAACGCAGAACTGTACGAAGGAATTGTTGGCGGTTCAACCGAGATTGCATCACTTTGCACTAGCTCGAGCATTGGGACGCCTACGAGCCTGCCCCAATTGACCGGCGGCTCACATTGCCAAACATGGGTTGGGTTATCACGACGAACTACAATGCCGCGTTCATTTGTTTGTCCCGGTCGCAGTCGTGGGCGTATCTACCTCTTGATTCGCAACATGAAAAGGCGAGTGCAATTGTGGTTATTGGGCTGCTGGAAGACGCCAGTCATTTCGTCGCTGTAAGTAAATTGTAAAGGAATTGTATCATTTTTTAATCTTTGTTTGGCAATTAACTTAATTTTATATATATATATATATATATATATATATATATATATATATATATATATATATATATATATATATATATTGCAATTCTGCTTAGAGGATAGATTTCGAGTGTTGAACGTGCATCCATCCTGGCACCGGTACAAGCGACACACAGTCAACGGCTGGGACACGCCGTTATGCGAGAGGATTGCATACTGGCAATCCCTGGCCAAGGGATCACATCCTCCAGCATAATCCTTGTATTTTATTTAATTAGTTCAAATTCAATATTTTTTTGTAAGTTAACAAAGTAGTTGGCCTGCTAAAATTTATAGTAATGCAAGTGAGGAGATTTTTTGTAAAGCAACTAACAACTAATTACTTTTATTTTCCCTTTTGATGAAATTTTATTACAAGTCCTTAATACCAAATTCAATACATATAATAATGCAAGCTTATGATACAACACTATGCGACAAAAAAAAAAAATTGGTTATGTCCCCGACCGTGCAATGGACCACTACGGTCGGCAACTGGTCCCAAGTCCAATAATGTATCGCGCCGTCTATCGTCGAGAAGGATATGCAATCTACAACACATAATAAACAAGTGCGCCTAACGAAACTCAATACAAAATATTTTAACCTTTTTTTACTACAAATTAATGTTATAAAAACCAATTAAATAAAATTATTCCAAACAAATAAATAAATAATAATTAAATGAAAATTTAAAATAAGTAAAATGCATGATTAACTCGGCTGAACTAATCGAACAAACTAACTAAAGCAAATAACTAATTGCATAAATAATAAAAATATTAAAATATAATTAATTAACTTAGTATTCTATATATATGTAATTATTTTAAAATTTAGTTTTAAAATTTAATTTTTTATCTATTTTTTCCCAAGACTTCCGCCAAGAATGGGCGGAATTGTTGGAAGATTTCCACCACAATCTGGCGGAATTGTTTCTAACAAGTCCGCCAATTCTTAGCGGAATTGGAAGGATTTCGCTAGATTGTGGCGGAATTCATCTATGAATTTCACCAACTTTTGGTGGAATCCATTGAATAATATTACCCAGTTTGGGTACAATTATTCCATGAATTCCGCCACAAGTTGGGGGAATTCATGGATTTATGGCAGAATTCTTCTACAAATTCCGCCACTCAGGGGTGGAATTTGTAGAAAAATTGCGAGAACTTCAAATTCGGCCAATTTTTGGTCGATTTTGAAGTTCTTTGTGTGTAAAACGACGGAAATTTACAAGTAGTTTGATAAAATAACTTTTTTTGCAAAAATTCTTCGTCCATAGTGTTAGAATGTTAGAAACAATTTTAGAAACTCTTCGATATTAAAATGAAATAATGAAAATTTTTTCCATTACATATAGTCTAAATTTTTAATGTATATAGTAACCCCTTAATTGGTCTCAAGTGGGAAGAAGAACAACAATTTCTACACATGGTGGATAGTTGAAGTATGTTGACCAAGTCATACATAGCCTTTCTATCTATATTTTTATCCAAGTAGCTATTTGCTTTATGAATTAACCATTCAAGCTTTCTTAGACCAAGAGCACTTTGATTTCTATTACTCTTGGGATGCTCAATAATAAGAGTGTGTAGATGTTACCACTTGTTGGTAGATATTACACAAAGTTGCACCTTCACACTTTGATGTCTTTGGATTGATCAATTGAATACTCAAGACATAAGAGAGCTTAAGAAATGTATGTCAAAGGCTTTAGAATGCTTAGAGTTTTTAAGAATTCAAAACTTACAAAAAATTTCAAGGTTATACCTTTTATAGAATTTGAAAATCAGTTTTAACAGCTATAAAACGGCTAGTTAACGGCTATTTTTAGGAAATTCGGACGACCAAATTCTGCGTCCGAATTTTTCGGACGACCGAATTCTTCCTGCTGCGTCCGAATATTCGTCCGAATTTCTCTAGAAAAACAGTGACCATGCTAAAGGACAAAATTCGGACGACCGAATCTTCTTCCGAATTTCTTTGGAAGAACAGTAGCAAAATTTTGCTACAAAATTCGGACGACCGAATTTTTTGGAAGCATATTCAAACTTTGTAAAATCATTTGAGATTTAACTTCAATAAGTTTGAAAAACATTTGGTATGTATAGAAAACTTATTTAGACATATATAAGTTTGAAAACCAAAATCAAATTCCTTTGATTATATAAATTTTACTTAAAAACTTTTAGGACACAAAACCACATTCATCAAAAAATTCATTCAAAGCCTTATAAGATCATATGACTCATTTTATGCTCTCTTATGCATTCAATGATAACCAAGACATACAAGTGTAGAGTTTACATGGAGATTTACCTACTAAGATTATACACTTCTACACTTCAAGTCTTCAATGCTTTTACATCATCTAAGAACAGCCTTCTTTAATCTTCAATCACTTTGCTTTGCTATAGTTGTTCTTGCACTTTGGCTTCAAAGCAATGATACTTCATACTTCTTAGTTCACAGAACCTATCACACAACATACAAGCATATTAGTCCTCATCAATATTTGTCATTAATCAAAACTACATGATTTGCCCTTAGGGCTAACAACAAGAATATCCTAACGGAGGTTGCATGAAAACCTCTTCATCAAGATCGCCATGGGGAAAGGCATTATTGACGTCCAATTGCTCTAAGTATAATCCACGGACAGCAGCAACAGCGACAAGTGTTCGTATTGTGGTAATTTTTGCAACTGGTGAAAAGGTTTCTACATAATCAAGGCCGTCCTGTTGAGTGTACCCTTTTGCAACAAGCCGTGCTTTATAACGTTCAACAGAACCATCGGCCTTATATTTAATCTGAAAAGCCCATTTACAACTAATGGGTTTCTTGCCTTTAGGGAGCGGAACCAAACGCCAAGTATCATTATCAGCAAGAGCTGTAAGTTCCTGCTGCATAGCATCTCTCCATTTTTCCTGCAAAACAGCATCATGATAGGAACTAGGTTTCTCTGTAGTCAACACATTTAATGCAAAGGATTTATGTTCGGATGACAAGAGATCATAACCAATGAATATAGATAGAGAATGGGGTGTAGATATAGAAGTAGGAGTGGAATCTTGAAGCATATTACAAGCATATTCTTGAAGATATGAAGGTTGTTGCCTAATTCGTGTGGAATGCCTAGGGATGCTTTGAGAGAAGGATCCTTGAACGAATGTGGAAGGAGGAGATAGAGAAGAACATTGTTCAGTACGACTATCATGATTAGAAGAATAAAACATTCTAGAATCATTTGGTGATGGTATGGTGGATGGAGACGGAAACATAGGAAAAGAATCTGTTTCAAGAACTGGAATTGGTAAAGGAATAGAATTATTAAGAGGATTTGAAATGGAATGATCAGCTATACCAATAGAAGATGAATTAAAAAATGGGAATATATTTTCATAAAAAAGAACATTTCGGGAAGCGAATATATGCCGACTTTGGATATCAAGAAGTAAATAACCTTTAGTACTAGATGGATATCCTATAAAGACACATTTTCGGCTTCTAGGATCAACCAAAAACTCTAAGGGATTTAAAAGGAGGAATTTTGGTATATAGAATTTGAGAGGGAGTTTTATTTTGTAACAAGGGAGCAGGAGTAATGTTAATGAGAAGGACAGCGTGTTGAATGCAGTAGTCCCAATATGCTAAAGGAAGAGAAAATTGAAATTTTAGGGCGCGAGCAACATTTAAAATATGTTGATGTTTGCGCTCAACCACCCCATTTTGTTGAGGTGTTTCAACACAAGTTCGTTGATGAATAATGCCCTTTGAATTATAAAATTCAGGCATGATAAACTCTGTACCATTATCAGAACGGATAATTTTGATTGTCTTGTGAAATTGGGTTTGGACAAATGTACAGAAAGTTTGCAAAAATTCACGTGTTTGGGACTTTTGCTTCATGAAGAAAACCCAAGTGTATCGAGAGAAATCGTCCACAATGGTAAGAAAATAACTATAACCATGAATACTTTGAATTTTACTTGGTCCCCAAATATCAACATGTATCAAATCAAAACAAGAAGAAGTAGAGTGTTCATGTAAAGGAAAAGAAGCACGTTTCTACTTTGCCAAAGGGCATATTGAACAAAGTGGAGAATCAACAACATTAATTGAAGAGTCTATATCACGCAAAAGCTTTAGTCTAGAATTAGAAATATGGCCTAGTCGGTAGTGCCATAGCTGATCTTTATGAAAGTGCTCAAGAGTACTATGAGAAATAGAAGCTGCAAGTGAAATAGATGGCAAGGAATGAGAGGAAAAGTTGGCTGATTGAAGGAAGTAAAGTCCATGCTTTTCCCTAGCCAATCCAATCGTCGTCCATTTCGCTAAATCCTGAAGAAAACATAGACCAGATTGGAATATTGCACAAATATTAGATTGCTTGAATATTTAGCTCAAGGATAGTAAATTAAAACGAAAAGATGGAATATAGAAGACATTATGTAAGATTAATGACGATGTTACCCGCACAGTTCCTTTCTTTGTAACTGGAAATAATGAACCATCAGGAAGACGAATGGTGTGATTAGAAATGGGATAAAGGGCAAAAAAAAACTGATAAGGAACATGCTATATGATTTGAAGCACTCGAATCCACAATTCAAGGCAGTAAAGGTGTGTCTAAAGAGATACATGTGTTCTTATCAGATTGTCCGGCAGAATTTGCAGTGAAGGCTAAGGCATGATGATTAGTAGCAGAGGCCAAAGAAGCATCAGCCATAGAGGCAGCAACAGAAGGCTTGAGATCTTGCAACAGATTCATCAATTGTTTATATTGCTCATGAGTAATGAGAGGAGCAGGACTTGAAACACCACGATTTTTGTCTACTGAAGCTTGGTTTATGCTTGCAGATGATGAACCTTTTCCTTTGGGAGGATACCCATGTTTCTTATAACATTTTTCATGGGTATGACCGGTTTTTCCACAGAAAGTACAAACAATAGTTCGTTTTTGAGAAAAATTGCCAGACCTTTTGATTTGAACAGCATTAGCATGCATTGAGTTTGTCTGTAAAATAGGTAAAGTACTGGTACTACTTATAGGTGAACCCAACAAAGATGGTTCCCCAAAAATCACTGAAGAGGGTGATTGGAGTTGCCTTTCATGCTGAATAATCATACTGAAAATTTTCTTAACTGAGGGGAAAGGATTCATCAGAAAAATTTGAGATCTAACATGAGAGAAATTGTCATTCAATCCCATCAAGAACCTAATAGAATGATCCGACTCCATATAACCCCGCATAGTTCGATATCCACCGCAAGAACATTGCACATCACATGTACAATGAGGAATAGGACGCAAAATACTGATTTCATCCCAAAGAATCTTTAGATTAGTATAATAGTCTGTGACAGCCAGAGTACCTTGTTGATGGAGTGAAACTCTTACAATAGATTTGAGAGTCGCACCTGATCTCCTTTTGCATATCGACTCCGTAGATCTTCCCAAACCTCCGAGGCTGATTCCATAAACATAACACTTTGAGAAATTGGTTTCTCCACTGAGTTTACAATCCATGACAAGACGGTACTATTACACTATTTCCATCTGCTTAGAAGTGGATTATCCGTTCTCGGACGACGGAGACTGCCATCAATAAAACCCAGTTTGTTCTTGGATTCTAATGCCATCCGCATGGCCCTAGATCAAGAATGGTAATTGTTTGATGCTAACGGCACAATGACAAGAGACATTGAAGGATTCTCATTATGAGACACAAAATAAGGATTGGAAGAAGTATTATCCTCTTTCGCCATTGTATGAGGAAAAAAAACAGCAAAGTAATAGAAGAAGGAATTTAATCTAGGCAAAAATTAAGCTCTGATAGCATGATAGAAAAAATAGAGCAAAGTGACTGGAAGAAACTCTTGTATTTCACACATCTATACAATCTGTAAGTGTTACAATATATAAAGAAAACAAAAGAGAAAATTTAGGAGATTGTACTACTCCTATTTTAGGGTTTACAACACATGAAGTAAAAATACCAAAAAGTACACAATACACATGAGGAAAGCATATCCTAAGGTGATCCCATATTGTCACTTTTGTCTACAATTTTAACATCATATCTGACTAGAAGAAAGTGTAAATAAATTAACATTTCAAATATAAATTTAACATTGCAAAATTAATGTGGCAAAGTCTGTGGGTATCAGATTGCAAGAGTTAAATGCTAATACAACAGAATGCAAAAAATATCCAAATGATCTGAAGCAAAAAATAGATATTACACTTCTATACCTGATAAAACAGGAATCACTATAGTGGGAGGAATGTTCCAGTGATATTATGCACTTCGTTTTAATTGTTTCTTCTTTTGTCCTTTCTTTGGGCAATGCTATTTCTCTACTGGTTCCAGAGTCAAAACACATAACCAAGCATCCTGATTTCCTTTCTGTATCCTCTATTCTATCCGCAGCAGATGAAGGATAATCATAACCCACTAATTTTCTTCTAAAACTACCTTTCTTTTTTCCTGTTCTTTAAAGCAGCTAGGGAGAGTTATAGTTAGAGATCCTGATTCTCACACTAGCGAGTTATCAAGCTACAAGACCAGTAGATTCATTTTCCATTCTTTCTTTCTTTCTTTTTTTTTTGGTTGTGGGGTCAGGTGGGGTGGGGTGGGGTGTAGTTCATCCAATATGAAAGCCAAGTCATCTAGTTTCTATTGTTTTCATCTGTTTTCCAACAATTTCTTCCTTTACTTTTATGCACCCTTCCTCTTCCCTTTCCTGCAACATTATGCAAATACATAATAGCTGCCTTAGAATGATGATGGCAGGGGCTGTGGTGGAAAGATGAAAGTTCTGCAGAATAAGGAACAAAACAATGTGGCAGCCAGTTTTAATTTTAACCTGGCAAGATAATTCCTCTAAAACTCAGAGACAGCAATAAGGGTCCTCATCTGTTTATTCAAACACACTCATTTCATGTCCTAAAGCTACTAGTAAAGGAATGCCGGTTCCACAGACTATCATATTATACTCTACTACAAATACAGGAAGATAAGATTACACCAGATTTATACAGGTTTGGCATGCACATAGTTGGTGAACTGTAGAAATTCAAGTTAATCATAACTAAGCCAATAAACAAGGAAAAGAATGGTAGTGTAGCCACTCACCAGGAAAGCAACAAGCAGAGGAAATGGAAACTGTCAAAAAACTACCATATTATCGTATTTGTAAACATAAACTGAAGGAAGTAAAATAGCAAGCACTGTATACAAGGCTCTCATCAACTTCATTTAACAGATGTGTCTTCACTAATGTTGTGCTAAACTGTGATGACTATCCTCAGGCAGTACAAAAGTGTATTGTGGGCTCTAAAGGAATCCTATATGTCCTCAATTATATGTATAAATAAAAAATTTCAAAAACCTAGTCTTTACCATTATAGAGAAAAGAGAATAGAATGATAACAATGTCGAGCAACAAAAGCACCATCATGATCAGTAAACAAGAACTCTCTAGACTCCCATACCTAAACAAATCGAGAAAAAGAAAGACAAGCATAACTGAACCATCTAGAAAAGAGATTATGGGGATAGTAATGATATGCTCAGAGGAGAGAGAGGAGATTGTGGGGAAGAGGTTGATCGATTGGTTTGTACTACTTGATTGGAGAAACATATATAAGAAAGAAATATAAGGCATTGTTTAAGTGGGAAAATAACACACAAACCTTTACCTATTTCAGAACTATTGAATGTTAGCACAACATTGGCAAAAGCTGAATCGGCTGCACCTATCCAAAAAAGCAGATAGTCCTCCATTTTATGTTGCTCGGTGGTATTCTATATTTTCTATGAGTTTGCTGGGTGCACTCTGATTATGGTTATCATTTACTTCCAAGTGTCCCTTTATTGTCTCCACCGTTTCTGGATTGATTACTGAACTGAAAGCATCAGCATAACAGATTTCAAATCCAGATTTGGAGCCACATGTCCTTGCTGATTCAGTGGTGAGAGTTTCTCTGATAGCTGGCATTGCATGAGCATATTCCAGCCCAAAAAGGACCTGAATTCAGCAAAGAAGTTAGTCAGTCCTGTAAGACAAAATCATTAGTCACCATAGCAGCATATTCAAGTCAGACCATCTCCGACTCCATAGCATAGCTTAAATATCATTCCAGCAATTACACATCAGGTTCAACTGAAACGGAAACAACTAAACATGACTACGGATACATTTAAATCTTAATCAGGAATTCAGAGCTATAATTGAAACCACTGTTTACCAATTTGAAATCAGAACCATTAAATAGGGGAAATTTTAAGCCTCGAGCAATTTTTGAAGAATCAAAGAGGGAAAATTTTGCCAGAGTCCTATAAAGGAGTTAAATTCTTTAACCCCCTAATCTTCAAAGAGAAAGGAACACAATTTTTATCTCAGATCTTTGTCAGTTATGTATGGAAAACTGTCAAATCCACATCAAAAATATTTTCACTTCGTCCTAGGGATGGAGGAGAATAAATAAATTGGTCACTAATGTAACAGACACATTCTCAAGACTAATTGCAAACTATAGATCCATATCACAATCTCTTCAAAGAACCTTCCCAACCCCACCTCGCCCAATGGAAAAAAAAATATGTATCTCTTCCAAGCCACTTGTTTTTCTTTCCCATTCTCAAAGGTGAAAAATCATGAAAATTAAGCATCCCATATATCCTCTGGTAGAATAAAACCGTGAAGGTCAAACACTGAAGCAATAGTTCAAATCAGACAAGCTTCACTGACAAGGCAGACAAGAATACTACAACCTTCATAAACATTTTACTTGCCAGTAGACTTTCTTAAAAGTGCACATCACTAAGCATAAATTGTAATTAGTACAACCACCACATGTTTCAAGTACTAAGTTTTACAATAAAATCATTTCTAGCCCAAAGACAGATGTAGTTTTAGTTGATCAATTGATAGATTTTCAGATACATATGCTAAAACCTAGCCAAATAAAAGAAGAATCAAAATAGAAAAAACTGAAAACACGTAAAGATAGTTCAGTGAAATTGCCCAAACCTTTGGGTTAAAAGCATATAATTTCGAGAAGATATATGTAAACCTATAAAGTATCTTCAAAAGTAAGACCCTAACTCTCCAAAATAATAGAATAGGAAAAACAAATGCCTCTTCCCATCTCGAGAGGTATAGAAGAACTGAATATTTTGTAGCCTGAAAGAAGAATTAAGAACTTAGCTACCACCATCCTAGGGCACCCTCACACAGACACACACAAGTGCATGTAACCTCTAACTGCAACCCAAAAAAAAAAAAGGACTATGAGAAACATCTTGTATGATTCTGTTTTTATCTTTTTACTTTTAATTTTCCGCAACAAAGGCATTTCTCATTGTAAGTAACATTACATTTTTTCGGATCACCTTACAACTTAACAATAACTCACTCAAATTTCCAGGTAAATCCAACGGAATTTGAAACCAAATAGTAAGCACAAAGAAAAGGTAA
This sequence comes from Rauvolfia tetraphylla, assembly GCA_030512225.1. Classification (NCBI taxonomy): domain Eukaryota; kingdom Viridiplantae; phylum Streptophyta; class Magnoliopsida; order Gentianales; family Apocynaceae; genus Rauvolfia; species Rauvolfia tetraphylla. The sequence goes on from JAJQKT010000050.1 coordinate 787,160, forward strand.
CCAGAAGTCTCCTATACACAACAGAACTTTACAACCATGTATATATTAAGACTTTTTCTTATAATGACCTGAAATAAGATAAATCAATTATTCTACTCTAAAGTATTTTAAATGGTATGAAACCAGAATAAGCAGTAACAGAACAAGCAATTTAGGAGCAATAACGAAAATGTAAGCTTTCAAATCTACATGAAGACATGTACATCACCTAATGCTTTTGACATACCAAAATAGGTTTGCAGCTTTTTACGGCATAATTGCATAAACTTTCAGCATATCTAGATGCTCCTATTGAAGCTTTCCAAAATATACAAAGAGCTGGAATAGTAGTTGTTCTGCCACGGAACACACGCAAAAAAGAGGAAAACTTAGAAAAAGTAAAAATAGATCAATTTTTCAAAAGAAATAACGGAACAATCACTTTTATGTTTACCACCAATTGCTCTAAATTGCACAAGAACAGTAATCTAAAATTTTAATAGCAATGAAAAGGTAAAAACTCTATAGCACTAGGTAGACCATTGGCTACAATCAAGCAGCCCATATCACACAGTATTTTTTATGCCAGTTTTACCTACTTCAACTAGTACGTACAAAAACTAAGCACCAGCTACAACTAGGAATTCTAAAAGAAAGATCAACTATTTACAAAAAAAACATAAAAATAAAAATGATATAACTCCAATGGAACATAAAACGATTGGGACACCTTTTACATAAAAAATCAACAATTAGTAGTTTCTTTAATAATTATTAAATTTAAAAAATATTGAACAACCCAAAAAGAATTAGCATTTTCTCTGATTTCCTGAACTGGATAAGCATTTGAAATTGAAGAACACCATAGCAACAGCAAGTTACAATCTTTCCCAGACAATTATACAACATTTTCTCCATCATAAAGCATATCATGTATAAAAGAGCATTGGATAAAAGATTTTCATCTAGCTACAACTTACCACCACCCGGAGAGCACCTAGTATAATTCGCAATGTAGTTCATTGTTCAGCTTCTTCATGTTTTAAATTCGTTTAATCACAACCATATTCTCCAAGTGAAACTAAACTACCAGAAAGTATTACTTTGATAATCAAACGAAACTCAGAATTGAACTCACGGGCTCAAGCAACTATAGCCAAAATGAATGACACATTGGGCATTGACATGAGAGGCTCCCACTTCATCGACACAACAGCTTCCGCAGCTAGTATCGGCCATCACATACAGCTTCACGGCGGCGCGTGACACTTCATCCGACTTAGCATCCTCAAGAACACGAAGTTTTTGGCGTATAGCACTTACAACTTTACTTGAATCTTTCAGCATCATATCAGGAAACTAAAATTTAAGCAAAAAATTACAAAAATAACAATAGCATTTTGAAGCGAACAAAGTGTAGCAAAGATCACAGTATAGAAGTTGTTTATTTATTAATTAAAAATTATCTCTAGCTACCTGCAAAGCAACTCTGGTGAAGTTATTGGAAAGAATGAAGTCAGCTACGCGGGCAATTTCGTAGTTATGGGCCATTTGTTATTCGGTGGATAATTCGATTTTCAATTTAATTTTTTTAAAAAAATCGAAACCGAACTGAATTATTAATCAAAATATAATCGAATCGAAATAATAAATTTTGGTTCAGTTCGAGTTGAAAAAAAACAAAAATTCATGGAGGAATAAAAAAATTGTTCATCAGAAATTAAAATTGAATTAATTGAACAATACGGAAAGAAGCAATCATTAGCATAAAATCAAAGAAACATAAAACTAACAAGCTTGTTAATAGAAGAAAAAAGAAAAATAAAGCTTATCACATGTTCACTAAAATGAGGATACAAGAATTAGCATAAAATAGTGTAAATTTAACACCCCTAGACTGTCCAATATGTTTTCCTTTGAACTGCACCTACCCGGTCCTCTTCCTTCTTCTCCTGAAAGTGTAAACCAATACCAGAAAATGAAATCAAAGGCAGAATCACAAATGAAACCAAAGGCAGAACCAAAAAATGTAATCAAAGATAGAACCAAAAAATGAAATCAAAGGTAGAACCAAAAAATGAAATAAAAGGCAGAATCACAAAATGAAACCAAAGGCAGAACCAGAAAATAAAAGGCAAGGTAGAACCAGAAAATGAAAGGCAAGGTAGAACAGAAATAGAAATCAAAGTATGGATCTAGAAAATGAAATCAAACACAGAAAAATAGGATTTTAAAAACAGAAAATAAAATTTCAGAATACAAAATTTCAGAAAATAGATATAACAAAACAAAATTTTAGAAAATAGAAAACAGAAAAAAATTGGATTTCAAATAACAGAAAAACAGAAAATAGAATTTCAAAACATAGAATTTTAGAAAACAGATAAAACATAACATAATTTCAGAAAACAGAAAATAAAAAAATAGAAAAACTGGATTTGACAAAGCAGAAAATAGAAAACCAGAAAAATAGAATATCATAAAACAAAAAAAATAGGACATAATTTTAAAAAATAGAAAATAGAAAATCGAAAAACAAAAAATTCGAATTTCAGGAAATAGAAAAACAAAAAATAGAATTTCAAAAAATAAAAAATAAAAAAAATAGAATTTTAAAAAGCAGAACATAGAAAGCTCAAATTCAGAAAATGAAAATTTGTTCAGCATTTCAGAAATATAGTAGCATGTTCAAATTCAATAATGATAGTACCAACCAATTCAATTAAAGAACTCCATCAACGAAACTAAAAACAGAACAATAGATCTCCATCAATGAAGCAAAAAAACCCTAAAAGCAATTAAAGAACCCCATCAATTAAAGAACTCAAGCAATCAGTTCAATTTTGTACCTTCATGCCATTGTCATAACTCAACTTCAAACTAAAAGTATCAGAATAAAAGAATCATGTTGTCATAACTACAAGATTTCGTTGTAGCAAAAATGTAGAGTAAAATCTAATGTGCATGTACACACAAAACGTAAAATAAAATCATTCCAATAAAATAGAATATAGAGTATAGAATATAGATCACACCTCTTTAAGTACAGGAGTGGTGGTCCCTTCGGGATGTGCAGTTGCGCCAGAAAAACAGAGTATGGAGAAGACCGGGAGAGTGATTGGGTTTGGCCGTTGGGTCGGTGGACTAGAGACAATTGGATTCAACTCAAAGAAGAATGGTGCTCGGTGGAGAGTGAAGACGGTAAGAAGAGAATGTTCTGAAATCCCTAATTTTGTTTACTTCTTCCGTGAATAAACGCATTAGTTCATAATTTTGTTTTCAGACAGACATTCAACGCATTATAAATATGCGTTTCTTTTTTTGATTCGGTTCAAAATTCTTAGAAAGTTGGCAATCTGATTCGAATCGATTCGAATTAATAAAAAACCGAACCCAATTAACAAATTCGGTTCGAACCGAATAGTGAACACCTCTAGAGAGGCGGAGAAGAGCTTCTCTACTCGTTATTGTGCTACCTTTCGAATCGATTCGAATTAATTAAAAACCGAACCCAATTAACCAATTCGGTTCGAACCGAATAGTGAACACCTCTAGAGAGGCGGAGAAGAGCTTCTCTACTCGTTATTGTGCTACCTTTCGCTACCTACAATGGGTGACTTGGGCCTAGAAACTCGCCAAATTTGTGATATGGATTGAATATGACCTATTTCTATTGGGTATATTATTGGGCCAGCCCAATAGAAATGTAAATTATCTTTCTTCCCATTTTCTCTATAGTGAATATTTTCTTTCATTTTTTTCAAAGATTCTAACAATTAACTCAGATAATTGTTAAATACAAAATTTTGCAAAATAAAAAAATTTGTATAACTTGAAGATCATAACAGCTTCATAAATTGAATACGCGGAAAAGAGAAGCCGATTTAGCCAATAGATGAGCAACTATATTACTAATCTTGTGAATGAAAGATACATCAATGTGTAAAAGATTAAATGAATAAGATTCCTTAGGTTAGAATAATCCTTATAATCTTTTTGAAACCTATTAACAATCGTAGCAGTATCATGTTCAATTAGCAGAATCGATTAAAGATGATTCTTAAAGAGTATCAAACTGTGAAATATGGAATGTGGCACCACCATACACCTTTGCCTGCAGATTATTGCCAGTTTAGTTGTTGATTGTTAGACATCTATTTTTTTCATTCACTTTATAAAAGTAAAATTATGTATTTTTTTCTTGTACATTTCACTTGTCTTTTTGTTGCCTATCAGATACCTGGTATGGGAGAAATTAACAAGACAATGAAGAAATTTGTCATTTCTCTAGTTTGTTAGGAGTATGTTCTTTTGTTCATTTTGGAACACAAAAGATTTTGAAAGTAATGAATAGTTTTTGTGCTTGTTCTACTCCAAAACATGTAGGATTTATTGATTTGGGAACTAAGATCAATAGTTCAATCAAAGAATTCCTATTACTTCAACTCTATGTTAGGGCACTAGAACTGGATGTTTCCGTTATGATTTTTCAAGCTCTAGTGTAGCATTGAATCCAAATTCCTTTCTTGGACTGAAAGATGACCTCAGTTCTTTAGCTGTCTGAGTGGTGTTGATTGTTATCCTTGACTGTCAGATTTTCCTGATTGGTGAATCATAATAAGACAGTTAGAGAAGAAAAATTTTGCAAGAATCAGCATGAAAACTACTTGCCTTCTTTGCATAGTCGGCCAAGGTTGAGCTAACAATTTCCTATATGACAAACTTCATAACTCGCTCTTCACCCAGTATCTGTAGAAGAAAATCATTTTGGGCCTGCATTCAGGAGAAAAGTAGAGCATAGAAGCAATGTGATAAAGCTTAAGAACCCGTCTTTGTTTGCCCTAGTAATAGAAATGTGATAAAGCTTAAGAACCCATCTTTGTTTGCCCCAGTAATAGGCTAACTTATTTCCACTGAAATGGTTCAAACAGTATTAAACTATTTGCCAAGGCAATTGACGACTAGGTTATGTGAAAACCTTTGGGACCTTCTAAAGTTTGCAGTTTTGGCATAATATTCCCAGTTCCCTTACTTGAGAAGGGACTTGGATAGCATGCCTAACTAGGTCAAGAGTTCATATGCAAAAAATGAAATCCACCTGAACCAACTTGCATGAGCATCTCCTACATGTTCATATTCTGCATAAGCTTCACATAAATCAGCACCAAAAAGAACGATGGAAGTTTCCATATCAAATTTGAGCACTAATGCAATATAATATATATATATATATATATATATATATATATATATTAGCAATTTTATAGTAATTCTTTCAGTAGTTTCAACTCCTTTTAGTTCATTATTTTTATACCAATCAAGACTATAACTACTAATACCATTTCGATGAATCCAAATTGAATGAAGGTTTCCTTCCCATGAAGAATAGAGGATGAAGGTGTGAAAGTTGCCATTGCCATTCCATTGTTTCGCATAAGATTAAGCAGGTGCAAACTAAGGCTCTTAGAAATATGGCATGGTTAACAATCCCATAAAAGACAAAATTCACACACATTGGAGAGTATATCCACTATGGTGTTCTTTTTCGGATTATTATTCTTCAACAATCAGAAAAAATGTTAAATAAGTTTACTGTAAGACAAGGCTTACCAACTTTCTTCCATTCCTATAATAATATGTTCCTTTGGTTCTCTCATTAAAACTGTAATAATATTTCATAGAATACAGAAATGTCAACCAGGAAGATATGCAAAAAATATATAGAAGTATCATTTAATCAAGTTTCTCTTCTAGCATTTTTCACGCATTACTTGGTTATTGATATGCTAATTTATTACAACAGACTTATCTTTCAACATGCAATCCAATATAGTAAAAATAACTCCTTATGACCTCTATATGAAGCAGAACCTAGAACGAGAGTATCAGTTCAAAATCAAACTTTCGGACCACAGCAAAAAAGAGATGAACAAGATTACTCAATAATATTTTCGTTAATAAAATGTCAGTTTTATTGTGGCCTCCAATTCAGTTATTGCCTTCTAGATTTGGTTTGTATAAGAAGTTTAAGGCAACTGAAGAGCTCATCTAAATTTTCAAATTTGTTCTAAATGAATTACATAAAAATCATTACCTCTTTTTTGCCACCGAAATCCTAGAACTGGTGGTGCTGTGCGACCTAAATTAGTCAAAACCTTATCAAACACTATTCTTGTATCCTTTCCAGTCAAGTCTACTCTTACTTGAAACAACTATATTGAGAGGTCTTCTGAAATATACTTTTCATCTAAAAAATCTAGAAATTAATATATTCTTAGTAGAGATTATTCCTAGCCGAGCTATCTAAAACTCATATTGAAAATATTTTCAACAACCCTCGTCCTACAGAATTCTCAGTCAGCAATGTTTACCAACCTTTGGGAATTTGGTAAAATTGGAATTTATTCAACAACTCACTGGTCTTGGGGCATTTAGAGACCATAAATTAAAAGTACTTACAATGCTGGCTCTGGAACAATATAAGAATGATATCAACAAAATACAGAAAGAAATAAGAACAGAAAGTGGTAATATTTCTTTGTTCATTAGCCATAAGATCTTGGTTTTTGTGAATAAGACTACTGAAAGATTCTAGATACTTGTCTTAGTAAAAATTCCAATATACAAGATATTCATTTTTCTGTTTCACTCAGTTGAGCTAAAGAAAATGTGCAAGAAGCCAAGCAATGAAGAAAAGCATCAGGTTCCCTATCAGGCTTCAACCTTTGTGTATAATATCGCACTTCTATTCAAAGGAGGAGGATTTTGTTTTGAGTGATAATTCGCCTGGTTGTAAATAATGCAAAAGGATCATCAAACATAGTAATCATCAATAGTATTTCAGATAAAAAGAGAGCAGTTTGTACTGCGATTCAAGAAAAATCATAGCCATAAATCAACGGTTGAAGCATACATGTAATAACACCAAAAAGGGGTAGTTTGTATTGGATTAGTAGCATGGAGAAAACTATATGTACTTAGCAACTATCTCGGCATCTTGAGACTCAGCAACTATCTCGGCATAAATATTTTTTTACATGTATTACATTCTCCTTTGGATCTGTAATAGATGCCTCTAGCCCTGAAGAGATATTCAATAATTGTACATTAACAATGAAGATGGATCATCAACTCTCCAGAGAAAGTAAAAGTTTTCAGATCCAATCTTGCAAAGATGCTATATGCATTTGAACCAACTATGCATATTGGTCTGACTAAAGATTGCAAATATTCCATAAAGGAATTACAAATTCTAGATAACCTATTATAATCAAAGTAGAAAATTAAGAGTGTCACAATATATGTCCTTGGAGAAGTATGAAAGCCAACTAGAACATTGTTGTATAAAAAGAACTAGAAATGTTTGAGTGGTAGGTATAAAACTATTACAATTGGAAATTGCAGACTAAAAAAAGTTGTCCATAAGATAAGCACAAATAAGCTTAGAGACTAAGCTTCGACAAATTCCTTTTCACTTGCTAGTAAGAGGTCCATTTGCTATGGAAGTGGCATGTCTTGACTGCTACCTGATATGATATACAAATTTGGCATCATACTTTTGGAACTGGCATGTCTTACTGCTACTTGATATGATATACAAATTTGGCATCATACTTTTCTTTTCCTATGTATTTAAAGTTGTATATGTGACATATGTTCCCAAATGAGCTCTTATTTTGCAAAAATTGTATCTGATGCATAACTGGGTTGAATATTCCAAACTCCTTCCACGCTTTCCGGGTCCTAAATAAAGCTATCTAGATAGCAAATTATTTTCCCTTGACAAAAACGAATTCTTTACAAAGCAAAGGAGAAATACTCCATGTAACTTAAAGTTTCTGTTATTGTATCAGAAGGATAGCATATTTGGTTTTTAACAAAAGTAAATAGCATATAGCATAACAACTTTTGGATAATAATCAAAGGCATCAGTAGCATACTAACTTTTGGATAATGATCAAAGGCATCGTCGCACTTGACTTTAGCAGGAGGTTTTTTTCTGCAGTATAAAAGGAAACAAGGACCCCTTGGAGTTAAAAGGGTATCAAATATATTGACTCCATTAACTATCTGAAACTTAAACGAGCAATATCTAAGAATAATGAGTAGCAATAATCATGATACAAATTTGACGGCATTCTTAATTAAGAAACATTTATTAACACAAAATATAAATTAATTTACCTCTAGCACTTATTACTCGTTAGAGTAGAACAAAAATTGGTAACTACCATGATAGATTCAGTCAGATTGTGGGAGATTCCTTAAACCAATATGCTATGAAACAGAAAGCATGAAAGTGCAACAAGAGAAGTTAATGGAAACAACTCACCTATTTGTTAAAGAAAAGCAAAATATGAAGCATGATTTGCTAATTTCCATAACACTTAAACAGAAAAACAACATTAGCACTCCACAAGCTCCACGCATTTTAGCTATTTTTCCTTTCAAATAAATAAGAGCTATAATTCTCAGAAAAAGGAAAATGAAAATGGTCACTGTAGCAACTTGTATTTGTATTAAAACTAAGACAATAATTGGGATCCCGATACCAGTACTCGCACGGTGAAACAATAAAAAATATACTTTTGGAATTTATGATGCTATTATTGTGTGCATTTTCAAGACAAAATAATTTATCGTGCCATCTCAAAATCTACTATTTAGTCTGATTGGCATTCCTAAATAGTTAAAGGGTCCTAGCTGGCCCTGTTGTCCATGGACAAAGATATCTCATCTAAGTTTTTACCCATGGACAACGATTCATCATGTAATTCATAGGATCTTTAGCTTGAATTTAACCTGAGTAAGCTTGATTACTAGTTTACTATTTCATTAAAACACATGGATATATTTGACATATTATTTACTCAAACATTAATCTACTTTCAATACCAATTATATGTTTTACACTAACATATTTGACGGACAAATATATTCTAACCATTTATCAAAATACCCAATTTGAGAGTACCAAGAAAATTCAAGTGAAGGGACCTCTTTGAGATAATGTTTGCAAATAATGTCTCTCCAGAAGTTCTTTCACAATTTTCACAACCAAAACATTTTAAAGAAAAAGAAATTTAGAGAATCAAATTGTCATTCAGAAGCAAATGCAAAAACCCAAAATTTCCAAGAATAATTTCAAAAAAAGAAAGAAATTTTTACACCAGTAAAGAATTTACAACTTCATTAATCAGCAGAAGCAAAAGTCAAGATCACATGTCCAAAAGAAAAAAAAGAAGTAAGAAAGACAAGGGGAGCTTCAGTTTAAATTATACTCTTTACTCAGTTGATGAAAATGTGAACTCCTTATCGCCATTGCTGTCGTTATCGTCGTTGTGCTTTTCTTATCAATAGCAGAACAATGCTTCAGTAATCTCCCCAAAATTTCAAATTATTTTCAAGATTTTATTGCATTATTTATCAGGGTAATATCGTGGAATACTAAAAAAAAAAAGGCATTTTCATCAATGCAGGTAAACTTCCCCTCTGCTTATACTTTATTTGCAACTCTCAAGTGACAAAGTAAAGTAGAGAACAGAGGAAGTATTAGAAATGCTAGCTATTAACGCATAGACCCACTTCCTTCATTTGAATTCTAAGAAAAATTTTGCGTTATTTCTTCTTTATTTTTCCTTTTAATATCTGAGTTTCTTTTTCCTGTTTTCTATCAATCTTTTGCGTTCTTGGTAGTGTGAATGGTTGGAGCAGAGGTGGATATGGGTATTCTGTAGATTTTTATAGCTTTTTGAAGCTTGGCATTTAGGTTTTAAGGATGAAATATCATGAACTTCCATTGTTATTCATGATTGTTGTATGAATTTGCATTGTCGTAGTACTGGTTATATATTTTTCTTACTGTGCAATTATGTTAATTAACGAAGATTATGGATAGATGTTTACAATGCCCTTATATGTTATGAATATTTTCTTTTTCTTTCTTTCTTTGTCCAAAAAGGTAGCTAAATAGTTGAATTGGGAGAAAAGTTATAATTCTTTTGATGTGTGAATTTTATTTGCTAATGTAGACTTGTACCTTACAAGCAATATATGGATGCATCTACTCCGTGCCAAATTCCTAAAGGAAAACATTTTCCTTTTAGGGTGGGGTGGAATGCACCACAAGTTTATGAAAGGTATCGGTTACTTCTGAACATTTAAGATTGGCATCTGGAGGTGACGTGCTTCTTTTGTGTGAATATCTCAGTGATCTTATAGATTTAGTGTTGAATGTAGCTCATATGGGTTGTCTAGTTAGAAGTAGTAGAAGGACCTTTCATGTTAAAAGATTGCCCGTTTGAATGTCTATTATCTAGTCTAATTTGACTGAATCGCTCCTAAGGATGACAATTGGTCGGAAGTTGGACAATATCATGACATTGTAGCTTTATTTTAGAAGGTTAAAGAAGTATTCACAAATATAGATTATCCATGTAAAGTGCTTCAAACTGAGTTGGAACCCAAAATTCTGATATTTTACTTAGTGCTGTTGAACTTCTTTAGGACATTCCGCCTGTTTTGCATGAGTTTAGTAAATATAGTAATCACTCTCATTTGAATAAGTTCCTTTTCTAATTGGATGGAAATTACCACTTGCTTCACTTCGGCATTATGACTATCATTCTATTCTATGTCTTATTTGTTTAGTCTTATCGACTTTGAATGAACAATATTTTCTTTCTCACAGATCATTCAATGCCTTGTCATTGTTAAATTGTTAAACACAAAGTGTTATTTTATGCCTCTTTTTCCAGTATTGATGTGTAAAGCCTTGTATGTGTTCAAGATTCATCCTTTGGTACTTGAGAGTTGAGTTGGACTCATTTCCAGTTGTACTGGTAGGTCTAATGGTTCTTTCATGAGAACAAGTATGAGACAATTGTTTGCTATTCAAGTGGTAGTATCAGGTTCCAGACTAAGCCTTTCTTTACGTTTCTCTAAAATTGATCCCTTTATGGTATTTCTGAAACCATTTAATTGTTTCCTTTATATAGGGCTGGAAGATACTCAGTTTCTTCTTCTCAATTTCAGGATTTTTCTGCTACACATGTGGCACTGACAAAGCTAATGAATTGAAGGTGAAACTACAAATAAACTGAGATTTTTAATTTCGTAATGCCTATAATAAATGATTTAGGAATTCTCGAGATTCTCAAGTGCATTCATTTTGGACTGTAAAAGAAAATAAAAATCTAGGATAACTTTTTCCTAAGAACCTGAAGAAATTGTGTCTTGTTAGAAGATCATAATTCTCACCACCAAAAAGAAAAAAAATGGAATAGTTTGGAAATACATATGTATTCTCAAGAAGAGGTGTTTCTTAACTGTGCAGAAAAGATGTTCTTAAATAGTGGAACTAGTTTTGGACACTGAATTTAATGATAGCTTCTATTGTAGGTAAGTGTAGATGTATCTGGCACATGAACGCAATCAATTTTTGATGATGTGTTCTCAAAAATGGTTGTTGAAGCTCAGCCAATTCCTTGATTTCGAAGAGTTTAAGGGAGTAAGCCATTCTAAAAGTTATCTGTTTTATGCTTTCTTTACAAACCATTAAAGTAGCCCCCTCCCCCCACCTGTGGCCTCTTCTTATATGAGATTTTTTGTATCTTCATTTAGTTTTCCTTTATTTTCTTCCTCAGTTTGTTTCTTTATCTTATTCTATGCATTGTGCATTGGCTACAATTATCTTCTGCCAACAATTGGGAACTATCAGGAAAGACGCCCGATGTAAGTTGATATTATCTTTCATTATCCTTTTCTTTGACATTGTCAATATTACACATGCATCATAGAAGTGCTTAGCCACATGTAGAGTTTGTGATTGTAGGTTTTTAAATTTAACCAAGTTTTTTATCTTTAAACTTACAAGCTTGGACAATTTGACTTTGTTATTTTCAAGTCATTTCAGGAATAGGTTCATATAAATGTGGTCGTACACCAATCATAAAGTGAATGCAGCTTACTTTATGCATTACATCTTCTTTGGTACTGAAAGCATTTACATTGAAGTCGTAAAATTCATCTGACTTCTAAACCACATAACTCTGTTCTATACTTGATTCTACCCATTCTCTTCTCTAAGTATTGGAAATTCTCAAACCTTCAAAAGTTTACATGCAAGTGATCAAGAGAGTTATCTGTACTTCCATCTCTAAATATGTAGAGAGGGTAAATTGATTTGCTTTTCCATACCTTCTTCCAATCTCACTGATGCTGTCAATTATTGAGAGCATTATTAAGATCACTCTCATCCCCTTCAAATGCTTGACTGATTTAGTTTGGCATATAGCTCTTACTACAGTTTTGAGAATCCATTTTCTTTTTCTAAAAATAAGTTGAAAGCTCTTTTAAATGGTGAAACTTTTTGCACATAGACTTCCAGTTTAAACCATGTCTTTTCTTGATTGGATAAAGCATTTCACTATTCTGAAGAATTCCTGGCATGTTGATATGAACTTTAATACTTAGGTTTATTTGACCTTTATGTTTTATTTATATTGTAGTGTTGCAAACATGGCAAAGGATCTTGAAACGATGCTTATTCTTCTTCCTTTGCCTTGCACTGTTTTATGAGCACATAGTTGCTTATTGGTGTTTGTGATAGACCATTGATATTGTATCTGTGCATACATTGTGGTGAGCATTCTTTGCTTGTTCTTGACCATTGATGAGTTGAAAGTTTTGCATGCATCAAATGTTCATCTGCTCGTACTTTTTTCTTGGGTTCACTTGATCCAGTCATCTAAGAACTACATATACCTTCTAGAATTATCTAAATTTTATTTGATTTCTTCCCTTTAATTGAATTAATCAAAAACAAACTTTTGTTTTGCATGATTGCATAAAATGCAGGAAGGTGTGTTATTAGGTAAAGATTTTCAGGTTCTTCAGAGTATTGAAGATCTTGAAGCAACATTCGAACCTGGTAAAAATTTCAGATGCAGTTCTTCAATAGCAACATTCAAATTGAGCAATGTTTTTCTCATTTAACTCCCCTTCTTTGAAGTCATGCGTAATTGATTAATGTGAAAAGTTCTTTTAGATCACATTTGATCTATTTGTAACATAATTCCTCGGAGCTATAGGTTCTGTTATTGTTGCAATTTGATATGTTAGTCTAATACTGTCTTTCTTTGCATCACTTTGAAAACAAATAGCTTCAATGAGTTTTCTTACGATGCAACTATTTTGAATCTGAATTTGCTATGTCTGTCCGAAATACAAACTAGCATTCCACTTATTCGTGTTGAAGAAAATGATAAGCATAGCATTTAGGAACATCTTCACAATAGTACATGTAATACAAGCATGAAAAATGATATTCAATTGTTAATGTAAAAAATCTATTTTTCCTTTCAAAAAAATTGCTAATGTAAAAAGTATTTGGTTTTTTTTGTATAGTCTTATTAAAAGAAAAGTATGATATCCAATTCTAGGTAAAAAATATTTGTTGTCCCAATCTTCTTGGACTGTCTCACTATTTTTTTTTGCTTGGGATCTTTTAGTACTCTCTGGTAAATTGTTTAGTACACTAATTAAAATACAGTAAATTGAATTATATAATTAGTTTAAATCTATTAATTTTTTTAATTCAATGATATAATCGCATGTGATGTAATTTAATTAATATAATAAATAATGTATTAAAAAGGTATATTAAAAGATTAAAAATTAATTTTTTAGCCATATATGTGTGTGGCCCAATTAGCCAATAACTAAAAAATTGTCTGAATCTTCTATAACTCAATTTTGCTCGACCAGAATCAGAAACCTTGGAATTGTTGTTGTGGTCTAGCAAGATGTTGTGATGAAGATATTAATTTCCTTTAGCTATGCCAAGAGCAATATCATGAAACCTCACCCAACCGAGAAGTTTTTTCTTACTCTTTAAAGAAATAGCCTTGTCCAGCAAACCATTAGGGAGGAACTTATAAACAAGGACTCCACTGAATCCACCAGCACAATGTCCGACCAAGCGTACAACGTTTAACATGGTGAATTCTGCTTACGACGCCTACTTCATTAATGAACTCTTCTCCATCTCCTTTGGTATTGTGGAGTACTTGTACAACTACTAAAACTTCATACACTGTTCCATAACCTCATTGACCTAGGTTTTCCTTAAAGTTTCTAGTGACCTAGGAGTATATTGATGGCTTAAGAGCTGTGTAATCTTCCAAGAACTGTTCAATCTTCAGTTCAATCTTCAATTCATCTTCCTCTTTGAGTTTCTTTGAATGATAAATCACATAGAAACCAATTGCAACCAGCAGAAGAAAACTAGACCAAGCAGCATCCTTACATGTCAAAGCAAACAGAATAAGGTCCTTCACCATAATCCGGAACATATTTAGACTAATTTTTCATATGCTGTCAACATATATATATATATATATATATATATAAACTCCAATGCAAATTTGCTAATATTGTCACTTAATAATTGGAAAGATTTTAAGAGAGAGAGAGAGAGATCTTTTAGTTTACATAATAAAAATTTGAATTGCAGTGTCAATAGGAGGTCGATCCAAAGCAATTTGCTAGTTGAAACTAATTCTAGTAGATGCTAAAAATGGTAGATCACCTCACCTGCAATCCTTAGTTTCCTTGTTGGACTTGCAAAAGATAAAACAGAAGGCTCTGTTGGAAATGGTCTAACATCAGCACATTATTGTTATAACAAAGTTTCTCATGTCATGGTTTAAGAGATGAACTTATTGAAGAAAAGACCAGAGATGGGCATCAGTCTTAATTGGGCTAGAATATTTGTTAAAACATTCAACATCGTGTCTTTTGCTGTTATTCTGGAACCCAACAATACTAGGCCTCTGCTTCACAATAGTGACATCTTGGTTCAGACCAGTACAACATAAGAGGGAATTCAGAGTCAAAGAGTGCCAAGGAAATTGATAGAATCTCAAACATCTTGCTGCAGGAATTTAGAGGTTCAGCACAGAGGTTTACAAAGGTCCAAACAGCATAAGCATGGTAGCTAGACATGCTAAGGCAGGGGACAGTTTCATGTGAAAGCTACTCTTTATTGAGTAACACTTGAAAAAAGCATGATCATATGCATTGGCAAAACCAAAGGGAGATGTCATTAAGTTTAGCTTTGGTAGTGGTTCAGGAAGACAACCATCCACTCTGGATGTATGCAGCCTCTGAGATTGGTAATCAATTTCTTTAACGAGAAGCTTCACCGAGGAAGGAAGTAGGACCTTGTTGACGGATAACTTAAAAGGAAATGGAAGCTCCAAGACCGTGTCCTTGCCTTGGGTGCAAGAAATATCAAATCCAGGGTAGCCACAATGTTGGGGCTGATCTTTTAGCCGAAAGGGAAATCTAATGATTGGCCTGTGTTTTCTCAATCATTTGGTGCTGATGCTAGATTAGCAGCAGCAAGATCTGCTAGAATGATTAGCCAAACAAGGAAAAGAATTGTTCGCATATTTCTACGCAAGAACTTCTTGCCAGAAATGGTGATACATGTTGGGGTTTGTCTAAGGAAGCTAATTTATTTTAAGACTAAAATAATAGGGATGGCATGTGACTAAGGCTGTCAATTGGTCGGGTTTTTACCTGGCCCAGCCAGACCCAACCCAATAAGCCTTAGTACGGAACACCATTTATACTCGTTTACCTGATCCAAATCCGAACTCGATAATGAATCTTCTAAATGGAGATTGGTATGGTATGTAAAGTTTCTAACCTGATAGACCCAGGACCTGAATAAATTTTTAATAATAAATATTTTAT
Source organism: Rauvolfia tetraphylla (assembly GCA_030512225.1). Classification (NCBI taxonomy): domain Eukaryota; kingdom Viridiplantae; phylum Streptophyta; class Magnoliopsida; order Gentianales; family Apocynaceae; genus Rauvolfia; species Rauvolfia tetraphylla. The sequence continues at coordinate 802,901 of JAJQKT010000050.1, forward strand.
ATATTTAAATTTTTTAATTTTGGGGAAAGAGTGGTTGATGAGAGTTTGCATCATTACTTCTTGATGTGGCGGAGGCATTGGTAACTACAGGTGATTGAATTGAATTTACAAGAAAAAAAAGAAGTAAAATATATGTATTTTATTTTGTTTCACCTTGTTGTTCTTTTATTTTTCCTTCTATTTGTTAGTTGATTTAATTTGTCTTTAGAGTTGGATGACGTTGATGAGAGTATTTCTCTGTCTAAATTGCTAAGATATAATCATTTTGAATTATCTATAAGTTCTTTTATCATTAGCTAGTATTTATTAGGAATGCTATTAACATTTTTATTTTACATAATTAGGTAATTTTTCTCATTAACTTTTTTTTCTTTTTGTAGTGGCAGCAGATAAAGAGAGGCATTGGCTAATGTTTTGTGTATGAGAAGTAACTATTTGAGTTTATTATTTTGCTTAATGTACTTCTCTAAGGATTGTATTTTTTCGAGTTGAAGACATTGAGTTTGTTATTTTTTTGAGTTTATGACATGACATTTGAATTATATTTTATATCTATTATGATATTCTTTATTTTTTATATTTTAATCGAGTCTATTTGGACCTGAACCAAAACTCTATAGGGTAGGGTCTACCCTATCCGGATAGGATGGATAATCGGGTAGAGTTCGGTACTGTTGACAATCATCTGGCTCCGGGTTCAGGTCCTGGACAAGGTGTCCTTGAACCGTTGACAGCCCTACATGTGATGAAGAAAGTAATCAAAGTTGGTTCATTATCTTTAGAACAATTTGTAAAAGCAATTCCAAAACTATTTTAGTTGTTACAATTTAGATTCACAATTCACATTTTAATATTTTTGGTTCATTTTCTTTAGAATAATTTACAAAATAGTTTCTAAACTATCTTACTTATTGCAATTTAATCCCACGACTCATATTTTAATATTTTTCGTCTATCATTTCTATACATTTCAATATTTACAGTCCCAAATACTATTAACATGATGGAGACCGATGAAGACATACACTTGCATATCATGTACTCTATTAGTGGAGAGCAAATCTGTCCATTAAAGAGTTGTTTCTCAAAATCTATAACACGTGTGACTAGAATTGTTTTTTCTTTCCTAGTTGAATCAAGTAAAGTTGAGTTAGTCAAAAGAATGGGGGAAGGGGGAACACATATTCCCTAAATTATAATTCTTGTCTTGTAGGATTTATTATTTTACCCAAACAAAAATAAGTTGTCGAATTAAGTTGCAACAATTAAGGTAGTTTGGGGACCATTTTTGCATATTATTCTAAAGATAATTGCCCAAAAATATTAAAATGTAAATTGCGAGACTAAATTGTAACAATTGATAATTTGGGAGCTGTTTTTACAGATTGTTCTATATATATATAGCACTAACTACGCCTTAATGATGTAATGCGGGTCCTAATTTACAGTAACATATAGCTAGAGATATGCAAGATACAAAGGAAATGGAAGTAGAGATATGCAAGATACAAAGGAAATGGAAGTAGAGATATGCAAGGATTACAATAGATAATTATGATAACTATGATATCTTCAATATTTGAAACGGTCGTAAATGTCAATCATGTCTTCAGTTGCTCTCTCTTTTTCTTTCAAACTTAACCATTTACTTGGACTCGAATTGGTTTACTTGGAATGACTATTGAAAACTACTACATCACAAGGAAACAAATGGTTTTCCTTTTCTACCATTTCTTGACTCCTCCGTCACGGCACATAAATGGAATCAAGTTTGTGTCTGCTAGTGTAAATTCAAGGTTTTGGCAACGACTTTGTCTTCTGGTGATAGTGTGTATTGCTCTAGAGTTGGTTTTCCTAGAATTGTCTAGGGATGAAGACAACGGAGCCGATACAGGCTTGAAATAAGTAGTTTTGAGAACTCTAAAGAGAAGAAGCAATAGTTCTGCATAAAGGTTGAGCATGTAAAATACCTATGGTCCTGGCTGGGGGCAAATTATCATTAAGATTGTCAATATATATTCTGCTAGTTTTATTGGTGGCATTGATCTACAAAGCCAAGAATTTTAACCATTGCCATCTTTCCTTTTGTGGTAATATTCAAAACATTAGCTACCCTTTTTGACTGAAAGATGATCCAGAGAACTGTGGTCATTCTAGTTATGAACTCACTTGTGAGAACAATCATACCATACTGAACTTGAATTCCAAGATTTACTATGTTTAGGCAATAGACTATGAAAGGTACTTGATAAGAATTGTTGATCTTGGCCTAGACTAGAAAAATTTATGTTCATTTCCACTTCAAATCTGGGAGTTTGTTGATGACATTCCAAGAGCATACTATGATCCATCATCAGATACAACAACCGATGAGTACCATCTATTAGGGTTTTACTATGCAATAGTCTTTGTAAGTTGTATGTCTCTTGCAAAATCTCCTATATATGTGAATATTACCATATGTAGAGAAAATACTCCTTCCAAGTACTCTTATATTTTAGTTGGATCAGATGAAACAATAGCTTAATTGGAGGATTCTTGGATTTCAAATGAATTTCCAATAGCTAAATACAATTCCTTGCCAAACATTCATGGTGGTCTCCCTTATGGATTTGTGCTCTAATGGTTTTGCGTTTATTGCAAACATTTCAAAGCAAGAGGTGGCACTTGTTATCAAGTGTAAAATTATGTGGTTAGTCGCTTGGATTATTGTAGCCTCAATAGTCTAAAAACAATGCCTCCAACTCTCAAATGTATGTATTTGTATTTTAGTTCTGATGTTTCTTTATGCAATCTAAATTGTTAACTACTTCTGAAGAATCACAAAGCAAATTAGTTGAATTGAATGTCTAATGTCTTATCATTATTTTCTTTTTAGCCATATGAGCTATTCCAGAAGCCTCTCCGAACTTAGGATCCAATTTTGCTTTGCTTGATTTCCTTGTCTGGGCAAACTTTATAGGCTTGTAGCACATTTTGTTGAGACCAGTTTATTTTCTTGATATAGACATGCGTGAATTATCTAACTCTGCTACTTTCTTGAATTCTTTTTCTATTTCTCAAAATATTTCCTTAGATAATTTGACTTCTCCCGTTGATATATTGACATCCAATTACAGAAGGATCATAATAATTATTGGTAAGACCTACAACCTTTGCTTCTTAAGGGTAATAAATTTTGGGAAATGGCAACTTGAACTGGTTTCATGGAATCCCACGGTTGTTCAACACTTCATTTGAGAGTTATATCACAAAGTTTTGTCTGGTCTTTCTAAGTTAGAACCATTGGATGGAACCAATCATAAGCGTTGGCCACGAAAATTGTTGATATTCTTTGAGGCTCTTGAAGTTGATTATGTGCTTTTCACTGATAATCCACTCCTTCAAACTGAATCTCCTGATACTCTTATTACTACATCTTCCACTAATTCATCTACTAAGCCTGATAATGACACTTGTAGAAAGTTTTCTAAGGACAACAAAAGCATTAGGCGATATTTGTTGAATCATATATGCAACTCCTTCTTTAATATTTTTCTGAAACAAAAGTATGCTAAAGACATTTGGGACATTTTGGAAAAATGGTATGGTGGTGATGATGCTGGGAAGAAACAATATGTGGTAGGCAAATGGTTGCAATTCCAAATGGTAGATGATAAACTTGTGATGGACCAAGTGCATGAGTATGAAAACTTAGTAAACGGATGTGATAAATGAAGACATGAAGATGTGTGAAATTTTGCAAGCTAATATGTTGGTAGAGAAATTTCCCCCATCATGGAGTGATTACATAAATCAACTGAAGCACAAAAAGAATGATTTATCACTTTAAGAACTGATTAGTCACATGAGAACTAAAAAAGCTAATCGTATAAAAGATAAACTAATATTTGCTTCTTTTTTGTTCGTTAAAACTAACTTAATTGAATCTACACCTAAAGACAAGTTCAAGGGGAAAAAAATTCCAAAGCTAACTTAATTGAATCTACACCTAAAGACAAGTTCAACGGGAAACAATTCCACAAAGATGGTCAACAAAAGAAGCGAACTCACTTGAACAAGAAGGACGACAAAATCCAAAAGAAGAAGGTAACTTGCTTTTTGTGAGGAAAAATTGGTCATAAAGCATACGAATGATACCAAAGGAAGAACTAACAACATCTCATACACAAGTAGACGTCTCAAGTAAACCTTACTGAGATAGAGGAGGTGATAGCTACTGTAGTAGTATAAACGAACTTCATAGAAAACAAAAGCGACTGGATCCTTGACACTACTGCTTCAAAATATCTCTGTGCTAACAAGGAACTGCTTTATCATTTCGAGAAAGCTAGTAAAGGTGAATATGTCTTCATGGGAAATTCCTCTATTGCTGGAATACTTGGGAAAGGAAAAATTTTCCTAAAACTTACTTTTGGAAAAGCTTTGGCTTTAAATGATGTTTTATATGTTCCTTCATTATGTAGAAATTTGATTTATGGTAGTTTACTGAATAAGGCTAAGTTGAAAATTATTTTTGAAGTTGACAAAGTTTGTATTCATAAAAAATGGGAATTTAGTGGGGAAAAGGTACCTAGCCAATGGATTATTTGTATTGAATACTATTTCCAACTATAATGTAAGTACCTCTTCTGCTTACGTTGCTAAGTCTATTGATTTGTGGCATGGTAGGTTAGGGCATGTGAATATTGCATCTATTAAAAGACTTAGAAATTTAAAGCTGATTGATGCTACTATTAAGTCTAATTGTGATAAATGCTCTATATGTGTTAAAGAAAAATTCGCAAAAAAAAATATTTCAAACCTATCACATCTAGGACAACAAGTTTGCCAGAATTAATATATTCAGACTTAGCAGACTTTAAGAACACAACTAGTAAAGGTTGTAAAATTTATTATATAACCTTTGTTGATGACTTTTCTAGATACACCAAAGTATATCTTCTAAAGTTTAAAAATGTAACCGAGGAAGTGTTCTTAAAATTCAAAGTTGAGGTTGAAAATCAACTTAACAAGAAAATAAAAAGACTTAGGTCTGACAGAGGTGGAGAATATGGAACAAACTCTCTTAAGATGTTTTGTAAAGAAAATGGTATTGTTCATAAAACTATTGCCCCTTACACTCCTCAACAAAATGGGATAGCTAAAAGGAAAAATCGAACACTTAGAGAAATGTTATGCTTAAAATAGTGTTGCATATTGATTCGTGTCACTATCTAATTATTCTATTTGTGAATATAGAGGTGTTGAATTTTTTGAGCTTGTTTTTCCTTTAAAGAAAAATGCATGCTCTTTTACTGATATACCTATGTCTATCTCTTCTATGATTTCTCTTGGGTGTGAAAATGAACTTAGGAGGAGTAAAAGACATGGTGTAATATCTGGCCCAAGGTATGATTGATGAAAATAATAATAATAATAATAAATAGAATAGCTATAGTGTGGGGGCTTAGTTACAATTTAAAAGAGTTAGTTATATATATATATATAAAAAGCTCATTAGGGTTAGGAAACCTATTTAGGATTGATGTTGATTGTAAATTTTGACTTTGTTGATGAAACTGGATGAAAATTTATGTTCGTATTGTCCTTCTTGACGAAATCTGTGAAATTGATATGCACTATGTAGAGATTATTTTGTGGAGAAGGATTTCTGTGTTCTGACTATTATTGTTCTGTGTGAATGAAAGATGTTTTGTATGAAATTGCAATTGATAACCATGGCTAAAATTTGTAGTTGACAGGGACAAGACTGTTGAAATTGTTGTGTGGTTTAGAAGGAACCGAAAAAAATATATATATGGTGAACGTTGCATTCTGCCTAGCAGAATACTGGGCCAAAGATAGAGACTGGCCCAGCCAAGAACCGGGCTGGCAGCCAACTCCATACGGCCCAACAGAATGTCCGGACCGAAGCCCATTAAAGCTGGGCAGCTTGCCGAGCTTTGTATTGGGTTATTGCCCACTAGTTTATGGGCTGCAATCTGGTCCCAGCCCATATTTTAAAAAAAAACTATTTGACTACTTTCTTTTGTTTTGGGCAACCTAGTGTGCATAATATATATATATATATATATATATATATATATATATATATATATATATATATATATATATATATATATTATATACTATTATTGAACTTTATTTTAAAAAAAATTTATGAACTTGACTTTACCTTTTAAAAATAAGTATATACAGTTTGATCATTGTTGGTTAAGGGATTTAATTACTTACTGAGTGATAGCTCACCTTTTATCAAATTATATTTCAGAGAACGATCCTGAAGGCTTTGATAGTTTCGACGAGGAATACTAGAGGTCGATATCAAGAACTGAAGGTGGGTTGAGCTTTCTTCAAAAGTCGATTGACATTGAGGAATAGTGTTTGAGACAATTGTAATAAGAGAAAAACAATTTGAGATGTTTTGTTAATTTTCCTTATGCAATTTAAAATTATTCGGTACTTATCCTAGTATTATTTGAATTAATTTGATGAAGTTGGTATTCTCTGATGGTAAGGACCTTGTGTTTCTGAATTCCAATTCGGGAACATGGTCATGTTGCGCTTCGGGTATTAGGTCTTTAACCCGGATTCGGGGCGTGACATTTAGTGGTATCAGAGCCTAGGTTCAGATCTTTGGGATAGAGTTTTAGTGAAAACAGATAAGTAGATATAAATATTTTTAAAGAAAATAGGTACGAACTCCGGTAGGTCACGTATATATATTCTAATCTATAGATTTCTTGGAGTGACACTAATTTTTTTTATTAGATGGCTGGGAACGTAAAACTCGACAATACCCTTGTCCCAGTGTGGAAGTACGAGGAATTAAAACGAAGATTGGAGGTGATGGATATGCACTTAGAGCAAGCTAGACACGAGAGAGACCATGTAGCTAGGGAGAGAGATACTCTTAAAGCCAAGTGTGACCGGATAAAGGAAGAGGCCAACCGAGCCCATACGACACTAGAGCAAATTGGAGAGGTTAGAGATCGGACTCACGCAAGATTATAATGGATGACTCAAGAATGAGATAGGTATCGACAAATGTGCCAAGAACTGTTGTAGCAACGAGATGCACTAAGGGAGCAAAATCATGCCTTGAATGTCATAATTCAACAATTAGAGCCGGAGGAAGAGAATGACGACATGTCATATACTGGATCAACTATCACTGGGAATTAGTTAGATATTTTCTTGCTAGTTAGTTGTTACAAATAAGTACCGATAGGTCACTTGAATTATAAGAAGCATGTCTAATTTGTTTTGAAGTTCTGTTGGGGTTTTGTTTCTTTCGTACTTTTGGTTGACTCTATATGGCATTAAATCGTGGAATAAGATATCAAGTTTTTTTTTCCTAGAATTGTCACCTTATGAGCTTCGCATTAGTAACGATAATATAATTAATATTACACTCAATGGTATTATTAGATATCGATTTAAGATTTATGTTAATAATTATACATCAATGTATAGATGGCGAACTGCAGTCGACGTGGGTAAACTGGAGAGGTACCTGAAGTAACTGTTAATACTAGGGAAGAGACATAAGTACCTCTTGCCCAATGGGAGAGATGAACTCGTTCCCAAGGAAGGACTGAGAAGGGTCAAACCAACCTGAAGTTGTTAGGGCTTCTCCTTCTGTAATTCCACCAGAACTATCCACTGCCATTAATCTGCTAGCTCAAGTAGTGCAGAACCAACAACGTATACTAAAGGACCAGCAGAGGGTACATGCAAAACATTCAAGAAAGTGTTTCTGGACTATTATTTTTCCAGAAACACTAAGGTTGGAGAAGCAAAGTCAATTCTTTGATTTGGTACAAGCAGATAATATGACAATGTCAGAATATGCCGGCAAGTTTAATACTCTCAGAAAATGCGTTAGGGCGATAATGAGCTATCCTAACATGAAGGTGCTAAGGTTCACTCGAGGATTGCACCCTAGGATTAGGGCAAGGATGGCAGCAGTGCGTCCTCAAGTGGAGGCTGAAATTAGAAGAGGCGATGATGAACGCGATAGGAAAAGACTAAGGCCTGTGAATCGTCAGAGTCAAGGGGCAGGAACATCGAGTAGATTGCAACAGGAAAATAAGAGGCGAGTACCCCCTCCGCTTAATACGTCCATAGGAACTCTACCAAGGGAATGTGGAACATGTCATCGAGTCCATAGTGGAGAGTGTCGATGGAATTCCGGTGCCTGCTTTCGATGTGGCAAAGTAGGACACAGGGTTAGTGAATGTCCCTTGCTAGTACCAAACCCTATGCGACCGATGGACCCCCAACAAAAATCTAATGCTAGAGTGTTCGTACTCACCGAGAAAGAAGCGGAAGTAGCGGAGGATGTGGTTACAGGTTCAATATCAATTAACTTTGTACCTGCTTATGTATGATTGGATTGTGGAGCCTTGCACTCATTCATTTCTAGTAGCTTTTCTAAAACTATCAAATTGGAACCTACCCTCTTAGATGATCCATACCGTGTGTCGATTCTTAGTGATAAAATATTAATTTCTAAGAACGTGCATAGAGCAGTAACACTAGAAATTGGAGGAATAAAACTCATGGCAGACCTAATACAAATTCCCATGAGGGATTTTGATGTAATTTTAGGAATGGATTGGTTATCTAGGAACTAAGCCATTGTCGATTGTCGTGGGAAGAAAGTAAGATTTTCTATTCCTGAGAGGGAGGAGTTCCTTTTCCAAGGTGGAACTAAAGGGCAGAGAACAACCATGCCACATGTAATTTCTTCTGTCCGAGCTTATCGATCATTGAGGAAAGGTTGTATTGGTTATCTCGCTTATGCTATTGAAGAAAAGAAGGATAGTTTGAACTTAGAAGAAATTTCAGTAGTCAATGAGTACCCATACATATTTCTTGAGATGTTGCCAGGGTTACCCCCATAGAGAGATTGAGTTTGAGATCAATTTGACCCTAGGAACAGAACCAATATCGAAAGCACCCAACAGGATGGCTCCTGCAGAACTGAGAGAGTTAGAGGCCCAACTTCAGGAACTTCTGGATATGAAATTTATCCGGCCGAGTGTGTCACCTTGGGGAGCACCAGTGTTGTTCGTTAAGAAAAAGGATGGGAGTATGAGACTATGTGTAGACTACAGGGAACTTAATAAGATCACCATCAAGAATAGATATCCATTGCCTAGGATTGATGATTTATTTGATCAACTTAACGGAGCCAAGGTATTCTCTAAAATTGACTTACGGTCAGGTTTTCATCAACTTAGAATTAAGAAGGAAGACATTCCAAAGTGTGCATTTCGAACTCATTATGGGCACTATGTGTTTTTGGTAATGCCTTTCGGCTTGACAAATGCTCCGCAGCGTTCATGGACTGGATGAGTAGAATATTTAAGCCATTTCTGGATAAATTCGTCGTTATCTTCATTGATGATATCTTGGTATATTCCTCTTCCGAGGAAGAACATGTTAAACACCTTCGGATAGTGTTGCAGGCCCTAAGAGAAAAGAAGCTCTGCGCTAAACTTAGCAAGTGTGAATTCTGGTTGAAAACTGTAACATTTTTAGGACACGTAATATCAGAAGCGGGAATATCAGTTGACCCCAAGAAAATAGAGGTTGTGGTTGATTGGCCAAGACCTACTAATGTTACCGCAATACATAATTTCTTGGGATTAGCAGGTTACTACCAGAAGTTTGTAGAAAATTTTGCAAGAATTGCAATACCCTTGACCCAGCTGACACAAAAAGGCATAAAATTTGTTTGGAGTCCAGCTTGTGAAGAGAGTTTTCAAACTCTAAAACAAAAATTGGTTATGGCACCAATCCTAACCTTGCGAACTGAATCGGGGGGATTTACGATCTACAGTGATGCTTTGAAGGACGGGTTAAGATGTGTTTTAATGCAAAACGATCGCGTGATCTCGTACGCATCACGACAATTAAAGCCTTATGAGCAGAATTATTCGATGCATGATTTGGAGTTAGCGGCAATCATCTTTGCCTTAAAAATATGGAGGCACTATTTGTATGGAGAGCAGTGCGAAGTATATACTGACTATAAAAGTTTGAAATATATATTTACACAGAAAGAATTGAATATGCGGCAACGTCGATGGTTAGAGTTACTTAAGGATTACGAGTTGAAAATAAGTTACCATCCCGAAAAAGCTAACAAGGTTGCCGACACTTTGAGTCGCAAATCTGTGGGAAATTTATCAGCATTGATCACTCAACAGGAGCAACTAACTTCTGAGTGGGAAAGGTTGGGGATCAAGACAATAAAGTCAACGAGGGAATACTTAGGAGCTCTGGTGGCGCAACCAACCTTAATCGATCACATCAAAGTTGCTCAAGAGCAGGATGAGGAACTGAAGAAAATAGGAGTTGTGATAAAAAGTTCTCAAACTGACTTTAGAATTCATAACGACGGAAGTTTGTGGTTTCGTGGAAGACTCTGCGTGCTTAGAAGTGTAGAAGTGAAAAGAAAAATTTTAAGTGAGGCTCATAACTCCAGAATTTCTATCCATCCCGGTGGAACTAAGATGTATCGGGATCTAAAACAACACTTTTGGTGGAATGGGATGAAACGAGAGATAGCAGAATACGTGTCGAGGTGTTTAGTGTGTCAGCAAGTGAAGACAGAACATCAACGCTCTGGGGGGTTGCTTAAGCCGTTAGAGATAACTGTGTGGAAATGGGAACATATCACTATGGATTTCGTCACGGGGTTACCTAAAGTGAAGAATGGGAAGGATACTATTTGGGTGGTTGTAGATAGGTTAATGAAATCTGCTCACTTTTTACCTATGAAAGTTATTGCTAGCATGGACGAATTAGTTAAACTGTATATGGAGTCAATAGTTCGGCTTCACGGAATCCCTGTGAGTATCGTGTTCGATAGGGATCACCGATTCGTCTCTCGATTCTGGAAAAGCTTTAGTCATGCAATGGGGACTACACTAGCCCTCAGTACTGCTTTCCACTCTCAAACAGATGGGCAATCTGAAAGAACAATTCAAACCTTAGAAGATATGTTACGAGCTTGTATCCTTGATTTTAAGGGAAGTTGGATAGATTATTTAATGCTTATTGAATTTTCATACAACAATAGCTATCAAGCTAGTATAGGGATGGCACCTTATGAAGCTCTGTACGGAAGGAAGTGTAGATCACCTACTTGTTGGGATGAAGTCGGAGAGAAATTGATTACTGGTCCAGAACTTGTACAACTAACTCAGGAAAACGTGTCAGTGATTCGGGAATGGCTTAAAGCAGCACAAAATCGACAAAAGAGTTGGGCTAATATTAAAAAGAGACCTTTAAATTTTCGAGTGTGGAGAAAAAGTATATTTATGAGTATCACCAACGATAGGAGTTATGCGTTTTGGCAAGAATGGTAAATTGAGCCCGCGGTATATTGGACCATTCGAGATCCTCGAAAAGGTAGAAGATGTTGCATATCGCCTTGCTTTACCACCGGTCTTATCAAGAGTCCACAACGTGTTCCATGTGTCTCAACTGAAACAATACGTATCGGACCCCGAGCATGTGCTGGAGGAGAAACCATTGCATGTACGCGATGACTTATCGTATGAAGAGTATCCATTGTGAATTGTAGATCGGAAGGACCAAGTATTAAGACGCAGGATTATACCTTATTTAAAGGTTCAATGGTCAAACCATACTCCAAGGGAAAGAGAATAGAATTAGAGGAAGAAATAAAGAAGAAATATCCACACCTCTTCATCGAGCTAAGTTCGTAAGTTTCGAGGACGAAACTTTCTTTTAGGGGGGTAGAATGTAATATCCGGCCCAATTTATGGCCCAAGGTATGATTGATGAAAATAATAATAATAATAATAAATAGAATAGCAATATTGTTAGGGGCTTAGTTGCAATTTAAAAGAGTTAATTATATATATATATATATATATAAAAGCTCATTAGGGTTAGGAAACCTTTTTAGGGTTAGATATAGGCTAACGAAAGGGTTCTTTCAGCGGTGGCTGCTGACGACGAGCGTGAGAGAGTCAATATCGGCCAGGGAAAGACACCGAATTCTACCGGCGAAGAGGTAGAGGGAGAGCACTAGAAGGGAATAGCAAGAGGCACATAGTTTAGAATCGAAAAATTTTCAGGTAAGTGATTTAATCCCTTTGTCCGAACCTAAAAATAATAATAATAATAATAATGCATGCACGATTTATGTCTATAATATTTTTTTTGTGTAAAATAGATTATTTGTTCATGATTTTTATAATCTGTTTGATCATCGAGAATATCCTGTAAAGCAATTATGTTCTGTTCTTATCCTCGTGATGAGGGAGTTTATGTTTTGTCCTATCCCGATCACCTTGGAGAGATTATTTGAAACCCGTTATAGTATTACTTGCCCTTATATTTTTTTATCTTTGTTCTCTTATTCTACGCTATGAAGTGTTTTTATATTGTTGGTTGAAATTATGTCTTAATTATTTGCCATTAATATATATATATATATATATATATATATATATATATATATATATATATATATATATATATATATATATATATATATAGGTATATAGGTATATATGGCGATTAAAAATAAATTGAGGTGAGGAAAGTTTTGAAGAAAAATTGATGTTGACTGTAAATTTTGACTTTGTTGATGAAACTGGATGAAAATTTATGTTCGTATTGTCTTTCTTGATGAAATCGGTGAAATTGATATACACTATGTAGAGATGGAAGATGTTCTGTATGAAATTGCAATTGATAACCATGGCTGAAAGTTGCAGTTAATGGGGACAGGCCTGTTGAAATTGTTGTGTGGTTCAGAAGGAACCGAAAAAAAAATATGGTGAACGTTGCATTCTGCCCAGCAGAATACTAGGGCCAAAGATAGAGACTGGCCCAGCCAAGAACTGGGCTGGCAGCCAACTCCATACAGCCCAATAGAATGTACGGACCGAAGCCCATTAAAGCTGGGCAATATGCCTAGCTTTGTATTGGGTTATTGCCCACCAATTTATGGGCTACAATCTGGTCCCAGCCCATATTTTAAAAAAAAACTATTGGACTACTTTCTTTTGTTTTGGGCAACCCAGTATGTATAATATATATATATATATATATATATATATATATATATATATATATATATATATATGTACTATTATTGAACTTTATTTTAAAAAGCAATTTATGAACTTGACTTTACCTTATAAAAATAAGTATATACAGTTTGATCATTGTTGGTTAAGGAATTTAATTACATACTGAGTGATAGCTCATCCTTTATCAAATTATATTTCAGAGAATGATCCTGAAGGCTTTGATAGTATGAGGAATACTAGAGGGCGATATCAAGAACTGAAGGTGAGTTGAGGTTTCTCTAAAAGTTGATTGACATTGAGGAATAGTGTTTGAGACGATTGTAATAAGAGAAAAACAATTTGAGATATTTGTTAAGTTTCCTTATGCAGTTTAAAATTATTCGGTAATTATCCTAGTATTATTTGAATTAATTTGATGAAGTTAGTATTTTCTGATGGTAAGGACCTTGTGTTTCTGAATTCCAATTAGGGAACATGGTCGTGTTGCGCTTCGGGTATTGGGTCTTTAACTCGGATTCGGGGCGTGACACTTGGAGTGTAAAATGACCCAAAATTCCAATCTTGATAGACTAAATGATGATATTGTTTCTGTGTTTTTTAACTAAAAATGACCCAAAAACTTATAATGGGGCTATAACTTCAATAGATGCTAGTTTTTTGAATGAAGCAATGAAAAGTGAACGTGATTCTATAATGACAAATCATACTTGGGATTTGGTTGGTTTAAAAAGGGGTAGTAACCCTATTAAATGTAAATGGATTTTTAGAAAGAAAATGAGGCCTAGTGGAACTATAGAGAAGTTCAAAGCTAGACTAGTGGTAGTGGGATTTATTAAAAAAAAAAGGACTGACTTTTTTGATACCTACTCAGCTATGACTAAAATTGTAGCAATTAGAACCTTAGTTGCTCTTGAAGTAACTCCTAGTCTAGTGGTACATCAAATGGATATAAAAATAATTTTTTAAAAAGGTGATTAAAAGAAGAAATCTATATGAAACAACCTGGCCAACAAAATAAAGTGTGTAAGCTTAGAAAACCCCTTTATGGCCCTAAACAAGTTCTGAAGCAATGGTATGAGAAGTTTGATCAAACTTTGATAAATAATGGCTATACTCTGAATACTTCTAATTCTTATGTCTATTCAAAAATGTTTGATTCAAACTATATGATTATTTGCTTATACGTGGATGATATGCTAACTTTTGGTACAAATGCTAGTATTATAGATGAGACTAAAACATTTTTGTCATCTCCATTTGATATGAATGATTTAGGAGAAGTTGATGTGATTCTTGGAATCAAAGTAAACAAAACTGAGAATGGTTTCTCATTGAGTCAAACTCATTATGTAAGAAAAATGCTGAAAAAATTGAATTCATTTGATGTGGTACTAGTTAGAACTCCATATGATTCTAGTATACCTCTAAAGAAGAATAAAGGGCCTAATGTGTCTCAAATTGAATATGCCAAGATCATAGGAAGTGTAATGTTCCTCATGAATTATGCTAGGCTTTATATAGCTTATGTTGTTAGTAGATTAAGTTGTTATACTCATAACCCAAGTAATGAATATTGGAATGCACTTCATCGTTTGTTGACATATTTGAAAGGAACTATTGATTAGTGTTTGCATTTCATTTTCTGCAATATTAAAAGGTTTTTCTGATGGAAACTAGGTTCCTAAAGTTAGTTCAACTAGTGGTTATGTGTTCACTTTAGGCAGAGGAGCAATTTCATGAAAATCTACAAAGCAAACACGTATTGCACGATCCACAATGGAATCAGAATTTATTGATGTTGAGTTGGTAGGTCAAGAAGCAAAATGGCTAAGCAATCTTTTGGCACATAAATTGTGTGGGGAAGGTCATCTGTTCCTGTTTCCCTTATGATTCATAGGCAGCCATTGGGATAGCCAAAAATAGTATCTATAATGGTAAAGGAAGACACATCTGCATCAGACATGGTATGGCAAAATAATTGTTACGAGCAGGTGTTATTTTCTTGGACTACGTGAGCTCCGAGAGGAATTTGGCGGATTCTCTCATAGAAGGATTAACAAGGAGAGTATTATTTGAATCATCAAGAGGAATATGACTTAAACTTATGGATTGAGAATGTATAGTGGATACCACTCATGGTCACGCAAGTTATGTATTTTCTCAAATTGATACCACTTGTCTTATTCTTATGAAATGTAATAGTGTTTTTTTGTGGATGAATTCATAGCCCTATTGAGTTGGGGTAGTCCTAATGAGAAGGACTTGATGAATTCATATCTACTATCTTTGTGAATGGATTCAAAGCCCTGAGTCATTGGATGGTCCATTTAATTGGGGCTTGATGAATTCATTATGGAGGTTGAGTTTGAATAACTCTTAACAATTACTTAGTAATCACCTACTTGAATGTGAATCCTTCTATTAAAAAGAATAAGATAGTCTTTCTAGAGCACTCATGAGAACCCGAGGTGTGCGCATGGCCTTGAATAGCACCACGTGAATCAATCGCGAAACTTGCAAACATTAAGGGTTGATGCTTGTTATGGGAGTTTCAATCCAAGTCAATAAAGTCCAAGAGTAATTCATTTTGTTGACTAGGTTCTTACGTCATTTCACTATGCATCAATTCAATCGAAAGATATTGATGCTTAAGTTCTTGATCCTTCCCTTGTCCATAATTTCCTCTTTCTATACAAGTGTGCCATTTGTGGGGGATTGTTGGGAAAATGGCAACTTGAATTGGTTTCTTGGAATCTCACATGGGTTGTTGAACACTTCATTTGAAAGTATATAACTTTTTAGGTATGTCACTAACTCTAAATGGCTTTCAAGTGTGTTATAGGTTGGACCATAAGCGGTCTGAGCTAAGATGCCTTCTATGATTTTTTTGTGTGTTGGAGGAAGTTGGGCTAACCTTGGGAGCAAAGCAGCATTACAATTACATAGAGGTCGTGTCGAAATATTGCTTGCAAGGCAGTGATGTTCCACAACATAGTAATTGATAAGTTCTTCTTGGTTTAGTTTTTTTATAGTTTCTAGAACTGTTTTTCTGCTTCTATCGGCTACGTGCTTTCCTTTGCATAGTTATTTTCCTATGCTTTCCTTTCTCAAAATATTTCCTTAGCTAATTTGACTTCTCCCTTTGATATGTGGATACCCAATTATAGAAGGATCATAATAATCACCGTAAGACCTATAACTTTTGTTTCTTAAGGATAATAAAAGGATCTCTGGTTCAATTGTAATGTGAATCAAGAAAATGAACCTTTCCTTACATGTCTGCTTTTTAATCCACTCTATGGAACTAATGGCATTGTTGTTAGGAACATCAATTTATCATTGTAAAAATAGATTAGCAGAAGTCAGAAGGTTCTTAATTTTCTTTTCTTTTTGTTAATTTTGTTGCAGGATTATGTTTTGCCACAAGATTCTTAATGGGATTGCCATTTTTGTTTGCCTTGATCATTTATAAAGCAAGAAGGTTCCATTTGTCGATGTACGAAAACATTGAAAACTTCTTAAAAGATCCAAACAACCTCTCGCCAGTTAGGTACACCTACTGAGATATAAGAAAACTAACCAACAATTTCTGTCACAAGTTGGGTGATAGAGGCTTTGGAGCTGTATTTAAGGAAAACTTCAAATTGACCCACTTGTAGCAGTAAAAATTCTATGCAAACCAAAAGCCATTGTGTAAGAATTCATGAATAAAGTTGCAACAATAAGAAAGATTCACCATTTTAATACGGTGAATCTGATTGGTTTCTTCTTTGAGAGTTCAAAATGTGCTCTTGTTTATGAATTCATGCCTAATGCCTAATGACATCTTTTCAAGTGAGAATCTCATTGAGCTGTGAAAAGATGTTTGGGATTGCTCTTGGAGTGGCTCATGGAATTGATTATCTACATCGAGGTTGTGACATGCAAATTCTACACTTAGACATCAAACCTCACAACATTCTTCTGGATGAAAATTTCTCTCCAAAAGTTTTAAATTTCGGCCTTGTAAATCTGTACCCGACAAAAATAGCATTGTTTCTTTGACAACAGTAAGAGGTACATTAGGATACATAGCTCCTGGAATATTCTACAAAAACATTGGAAGGGTCTCATACACAGTCGATGTCTACAGCTTTAGGATGTTGCTAATGGAAATGGCCGAAAAAAGGAAAAATCTGAACCCTCATGTGAATCGTTCAAGCCAAATATAATTTCCTTCTTGGGTTTATGATCAGATCAGTGAAGGAAAGAGCATTGAAAGATGGTGAAGAATATCATTTTGGTGGCATTATGATGCATACAAATGAAGCTTGCTGATCATCCTTCTTTAAGTAGATTTATAGAAATGCTTGAAGGAGATGTTGAGCTACTAGAGGTGCCTCCTAAGCCTTTGCAAAGTCAAGATGAATTCTTAGATGAAGATGATGATGGAATGGACTCAAAACTGCAGTGATTTGCCACTACTATCAGTTGATTTTATGAATTCAAACTAGTGCAACTTTATATAACGAGTATAATTAACTTAAGTTTTTTTAATAAAATAGAGAGATTTAATGATGATTTATTTATACAATATTTTGTTAGAATATTTGTTTAAAGATAATAAAAGATATTTGCTATTTAAGTTGAAGTCTAGATGGATATTATCCTTCTATATTTTCAAATCAATGTTCTTTCCTTTTTTTTAATTGATAGTTTATTAATTCTTAATTTAATAATATATATTATAATAGAAGTGTGAAAGAGAGTATTGTGATTTATATTTAGTTATTATTTCTTTCTCTTTTAGATGGACAAATTTGACTTTTATAATAAAATTGAATAATTAAATTATAAGGATAAAGTGTAAAATTCATTATGATTTGAGTTTTATAATTACACAATATTTTATTTATTATGCGACGTTATTTTATTGATTATGTATAATCTTTATTTAAAGACAACAAAAAATATTTGCATCCTCAAGTTTAAGTCTAGATGAATCTCATTCTTCTATATATAATGGATAGTCTTCTGTGTTTCAAATTGATAATTTGCTAACTGGTCATTTGATAACAATATTAGAAATCTGGTCATCGGTAACTAATATTTTTATAATTATTATGTTTAAATTATAAACAATTTTATTTGCATCAAAAGAGATGTCATCATAAATATATAGCTAAATCATTATTTTTATCTTAAACGTTATAATTATAATTTTTTAACAAAGAGAATAGAATTAAAAAATTTTTCAAAGAAGTATAACGCGAAGATCATAATTTTTTAAGAGGCACAATTGCTAAAAAATTCGATTGAACATTGAAGCATTTTGGAAATAGGGTAAAATGCCTCAGTTGCTGTAAACTTTCCTAAGCTTTTAGTTTTCATCCTCAAACTTTAAAATGTTTGAATCTTGCACTCAATCTTTGAAAAGATGCAAATTTTGTCCTTCCATCAATTTCTACCGTTAAACTTTAATAGAATCATACTTTTAGCGATTCTTTTGTAATTTGTGTAATTTTTTTCTAAAATAAGCCTCTTTATGTTTTTTTTACTAATTACTTTATCTGTTCAAAAAAAAACTTTTCTTCTTTTTACTCCCTATCTTTCTTACTCTCCACCTTGCTATTTAAAAGCTCAAATAGGAAGAAATTAAATTCTCTTATTATTTCAATGCTAGTTATAACGGCCAACATTCCGGCCATTACCACTTTGCTCTAATCTTTTTTCTTGGGTAAAATATTTTTGTTGCCCTTTAACAACTTTGAAAGACCTAAGAGGGGGTGAATTAGGTCTTTGGCTAATTTTCGAAAACAATTTCTTTTTACAAATTTAGCTAGGGCAGATTATGTGTACTTGTTTCAATGAGAGAATATATAAATCAATGTCAAAGCAATAAACAATTTAAGATCAATAAACACAAGCAATTTATAGTGGTTCGATCTCTTCAAGATCTATGTCCACTACCTTGAGTCTTCACTCAAGGATTTCAATCAATCTACTATATGCTCAAGTTCAACAATTACATAAGAGGCTCACCACACAATGGTTTTAAAAACACTCACAACCACTTTTGCAATTCCACAAACAAGATTCACCTTACCAAAGGATTTTATATCTACAAACAACCTTGAATCAATGTCACAAGAATCACCCTTATCTAAAGCATTTTATGTTTACAAAAAAACCTTGTACAGAGCTAGTAGAAAACACAATTAAATGAAGAATGGAGAATGAATAAGATGTTACCACTTTCTTAGTAGATAATTACACAATGTTGCACCTCTTCACTTTGATGTCTTTGGAATCTTGAATGATCAATTGAAAGCACAATACAAAAGAGACCTTTGATGTTTGCTAAAGATTTTGGAATGTTAAGATTTCTCAGAGATTCAAAACTTACAAAATTTTTTGAATTTATAGCTTTTATAGATTTCAAAAATAAGTTCCAACAACTATAAAACGACTAGTTTCAGAGAAGTTCGGACGTCCAAACTTTTTCCTATGCATCCGAACTTTCGCCTGAACTTTACTGTGCCAAGTTGTCTGGAAAAGTTCGGACGTCCGAACTTTTCCTTATGCGTCCGAACATTCATCCGAATTTTTCTGGAAAAATAGTAACCATGCTATCAGAGAAAGTTTGGACGTCCGAACTTTATCCCATGCATCCGAACTTGCTTTCGAATTTCTCTGTAAGCACAGTAACCATTTTCAAAGTTTGGACGTCTGAATTTGGGTGTGAACTAATCAAACTTTGTCAAATCATTTGAAAATCAACCTTAATAACATCGAAAACATTTTGTATAAATAGATAAGTCATTTAAACATTTTCAAACTCAAAAACTGTTACTAAAACACTTTGATCATACAAAGTTCACTCAAGATCATTTGAGGTTCAAAAACATACTTGTTATTCAAAAGTTCATTCAAAGACATTTAAGGTTTAAAACAAGTTTTTGTTACTCTCTTATTCATTCAATAGATTCCAAGACACACAAGTGTAGAGTTTGCAAAAGAATATACCTATTGAGCATATGTGACCTACACTTCAAGTCTTCAATGCCTTGAATTATCTTTGAACAAGACTCTTCAATCTTCAATCATTTTGACAACTTGAAGTTGTTCTTGCATTTTGGTTTTAAAGGCAATAAGACTTCATACTTCTTAATCCAACAATCCTATCACACAATTGACATAAAAATTAGTCCACAACAATGTTTGTCATTATTCAAAACTTAATTAAAACTTCATGATTTGCCCTTAGGGCTAACAATCTCTCCCTTTTTGATGATGACAAACTTTGATGCAAAATGTGATGGATTTAAACAATGTAGTAAAAAGAAGTATTAATGTCAATGATAGATAATAACTAATTTAGCATATTGACATTCAAAAGGCTCAATATGAGCCTATGGCCCAACCAACCTCCATTTGCCTCCTTCCTTCCAACAACTAGGATAGAAGATATAGCATTTATGCATTAAGAAAATTTCTAAGAGAGGTATTAAAGGTCAAAAAGATTAACAATGCTCCCCCTTAGATTGTGTTCATTTTTCAACAAGTTTGGACTTGAGATGCTGTGAATCTGAATTTTGACATATCATGTCGGAACTTTAAAATAAGTGAAATGAAAGATGTAATTTTTTAAAATAAGCTTTCCTAAGGTTGTTAAAACATATTTGAATCAATTTGAACAACAAAAGAGCACTTTTTGGCAACAAAATATGGATGATTCTGAATTTCAGAACATGCATCCGAATTTTGAAATTTCAAGTCCAAACTTTAAAATATGCGAGATAAAGGCTGTAATATTTGAAAATAAACCTTCCTAAGGTTGTTCAAATATGATAGGAAGGATTAAGACAGTTTTCA
This sequence comes from Rauvolfia tetraphylla, assembly GCA_030512225.1. NCBI lineage: Eukaryota > Viridiplantae > Streptophyta > Magnoliopsida > Gentianales > Apocynaceae > Rauvolfia > Rauvolfia tetraphylla. The sequence goes on from JAJQKT010000050.1 coordinate 823,843, forward strand.
AACAATTTGAACAATAGAAAAATATTTTTAGCAAGAACGTTTAAATACGTCCGAACTTTTGGTTTGTATCCAAATTTCAAGTCCAAACTTATGAACTGTAACCTCACATATTATAACCCTTTTCAATTTATATTCCAAATGCAGAAATACAGCCAAATTTTTACATTTCTCATTAGTGCACAACAGCACATCCAAATTTTCACATTGCAGCACATATTGCACACATTGCAGCACACATAACACATATTGCAGCACATTCTTTCTCCCCCTTTTCTCATCCCTCAAGGACGGGATAATGAAAATGAGACTGATATGCAACTATAGCCAACAGAAATAGTTAAGGATTAATTTAGCATAATTCTGTAAATCAACTTTTTCTCCCCTTTTATAACAGCAATTAAGCTTGGGGTGATCAAAGTATCATTACAAGAAGCTCTCAACACTGAGGTTTCATCATTGAGCTTCATTAAAAACTATTACATAGTCACATTAAAAATAGTAATAAAGTGCATAAATTTAAAGAACAAAAAACAGAGAAATTGCATAAACCAATCTATTAAGTGTTCGTAAGTTATACTAAGCTTATCACAAATAAATAAAAGTAGTAAATAGAGATAAGAGTAAAGATATGCTCAGTCTTTTGATGTTGATGGAGAGTCCTTTCTAGATTTCTTCTTGACTGCAACATGCTTGACTCTTCCTTGGCTGAATGTTGGATCAGATGGTGTTGTCAGTTCAGCTCTCGCGATTTGACCTCCTTCTAGGCTAATTCCAGTTTGCTGCATTCCTTGATCTCCTCTTTGTGACTCCATGGCTTGCTCACTGTCATCCCCTTGGTCACCATTATTATCATAATCTTAATCATCACTATCTTTTTCATTTTTCTTGTCTTCTTCATTATTCTTATCATCATCCGTTTCTTCTTGAGTTCTAGAAGGCCCTTCACCGTTTTGAGTATTTCTCATCAATATTTCCTCAATGTGCTTGACTCTATTCTCTAAACCGTCCAATTGTCCAAGAACCATAGGAGCAAACGTTTCAAAGAATTTATACATTTTCTCCATCTCCTTGATGTGGTTGTTTAGTGCTTCTTGAATTGTGTCTCCTCTTGAAATTCCTTCAGCACTAGGACCTTCTCCAACCTTAGGATGTGATTGAGGAGTTGGCACTTCTTCAAAGAGTCTTCTTTTGGAGGGAAGTTGCTCCCCCTCACTTGATGAATCATGCCTCCTCTTTGTTTTCATTTCTCTTTCCCATATTTCTGCTTCTTCTTCTTCTTCCTCAGTTTCCTCACTTTCTTCAACTTCTATTCTTTTGGAAGGAGTTTCTCTTCTAGTTCTCCATACTCCCTGATCATCAAGAGTTAATTGCATTCTTTTGAGAGAGCTATTAGTATAGATTTGTCCCCTTTTGAAAGCTTGTCCCCTAACAGGAAGTGTAACTTGAAAATGTTTGAAAATTCTTGTTAAATGTCTTCCATATGGTAAAGCTTTGTTGTCAGTTTTTCTAGCCCCAGTCATATACTTCAGTGCCATATACCCAAAATTCAATCTCCTATGCTCATGCAAAGCAAGCATAATCACCATATGTATATTTCCAACAAATGATTTATGTCCAAAGTTAGGGATAATCATGGTTGTTATCATATGATGCATAACTCTTCCCCTAGCATCAAAAGCTTTAATTTACCTTTCTCTAATGGTCCTAAACTCTCTACCATTGGTGAAAGCCTCTTCAAATCTTTCATTTATAAATAGCTCTCTAATATAGCAGTGTTGTCCCAATGAGAAATACCTTGCTCCAGTATCACTCACTCCACAGATTCTATTCACTAATGCATCATTGAATTCAAAGTCTACTTGAGACACTCTAGAAGAATACCATTGAATAACATTGTCCCCCTCATGTTCAACTCTTTCTTCTTTAAGATTTGCATAGAACTCATATATGAGAGAAGGATAATATTCTTCATCAATAACCAGTAAATTGCTCCAGCCAATATCACCAAATAAAGATAGAACATTACCCATATTTGTGAGTTTGTCAAAGTCCACTATGTTTCCAGGAATGATTTTTCTAGAATTCTTGCTCCAATCTTCGAATTCTGATGCAGCCTTGATTGAGACAAATTTGTCTGCTCCAGATGATGATTGAGGAACTCTGATTCTCCTTAGTTCATTGAGGATTCGTCCTCCATCTCTATCCTTTGCTTTCCCCTTTCCTTTCTCAATATTTGCTCTCTTAGTTCTCACCATGATATTTTTCTACTAGAGAAGCAGTGAAATATGAAAAGTGTTTAGGGTTAGGAACTCAAAAATCCGAGTGGTTTGATGTGAAAATGGTGAAATAACAGATAGATTTAGGTTTGGACGCAAATGGGTAGAGAGAAATTTTAAAAGAGAGAAAGTTCGGATGATAAAAATGTGTGTAATGGCTATTTGGTTTCTTTAAAACTGCTATAACAACAAAGTTCAGACGACCAAACTTTTTGGTCTGCATCCGAACTTGCGTCCGAACTTCTCTGTTTCATCAGTTTTAGAAAGTTCAGACGTCCGAACTTTCTGTCATGCGTCCGAACATGCATTCGAACTTTCCTGTCCAGAATTTTCTGAAGAAAGTTTGGAGGTTCCATTTTCACTCAATGCATCCAAATTATGCATATCAATTTTCCTGTTTTTGGCACGCTTAAACAAACACTTTAGTAATTAAATTTTAAAATTCCTAAGGGTCTTCTTAGATAATTAAACCTTTCCTCAGCAAAGGCTTGGTAAATATATCAGCAATTTGATCATTTGTATGCACATAATCCAAGCATATATCCTTTTTAGCAACATGATCATGAATAAAATGATGCTTAATCTCTATATGCTTTGTTCTAAAATGTTGAATGGGATTTATGCTCAAATTAATAGCACTAGTATTATCACATAGTATAGTCACACAATTGAATTTAAGACCATAATCAAGTAGAGTATGCTGCATCCATAATATTTGAGCACAACAACTACCAGCAACAATATATTCAGCTTCATCAGTAGACAAAGACACACATGCTTGTTTTTTACTGTACTACGACACAAGACAACTACCAAGAAATTGACAATGACCACTAGTACTTTTACGTTCAACTTTGCATCCGACAAAATCAGCATCAGAATATCCAATAAGATCAAAAGACGAAGATTTTGAAAACCAACGACCATAGTCATGTGTATCAATCAAATAACGAAAAATACATTTGACAGAAATTAGATAAGATTCTTTAGGACAAGATTGAAATCTAGCACATAAGCACACAACAAACATAATACTAGGTCTACTTGCTGTGAAATAGAGTAAACTTCCAATCATACTTCTATATGATTTCTCATCAACAATTTTACCTTTTTCATCTTTATCAACTTTAGTTGATGAGTTCATTGGAGTACCTATCCCATTTGCGTGATCCATTCCAAATCTTTTCAATAGCTCCTTGGTATACTTTGCTTGATTTGTGAAGACTCCATCCTTAGTTTGCTTAATTTGTAGCCCAAGAAAGAAATTTAGTTCTCCCATGATACTCATTTCAAATTCATTTTGCATTGATTTGGCAAATTCTTCACAAAGGGATGTGTTAGTAGCACCAAAAATAATTTCATCAACATAAATTTGCACAAGTAAAATATCATTATTGCTAGAGGTTTTTATAAAAAGTGTTGTGCCCACTTTTTCTTTTGCAAATCCTTTTGAAAGAAGAAATCCACTTAATCTTTCACACCAAGCTCTTGGGGCTTGTTTCAATCCATATAAATCCTTTGTTAACTTAAAAACATGATTAGGAAACTTTTTATGAATAAAACCGGGTGGTTGTTCTACGTAAACATCTTCTTCAATAAAACCATTTAGAAATGCACTTTTAACATCCATTTGAAATAATTTAAAACCTTTAAAACAAGCAAAAACCAAAAGTATTCTTATGGATTCTAGTCTAGCTATCGGAGCAACAGTTTTATCATAATCAATGCCTTCTTCTTGGTTGAAACCTTGAGCAACAAGCCTAGCCTTATTTCTAACAACTTCTCCTAGTTCATTTAATTTATTCCTAAATACCCATTTTGTACCAATAATGGAATGATCATGAGGTCTTGGAACAAGAGTCCAAACTTTATTTCTTTCAAACTGATTTAACTCCTCTTGCATAGCAGTAATCCAAAAATCATCACACAATGCATCATCAATGTTTTTAGGCTCAATATGAGATAAAAGAGCAAAGTTGTCAATAAAGTACTACCTTGTTTTAACTCCTTGGGAGACATCACCAATGATTTGCTCCTTAGAATGACCTCTTGCATATCTTAGATCCTTTGGAAGCTCTTGATCATTGCTAGGTTGACCATCTTGTTCTTGCTCTATTATTTCTTCTTCTTTGGCATGTTCTTCCAATGTGGGTGCTTGATGATGAGTTTGATTATCAATCATTAAGGAACGTATATCATCTTTATTTCTTCTTTCTAGGTAAATGTTAGATTCATCAAAGGTTACATGTATGGTTTCTTCAACACATAATGTTCTTTTGTTATAAACTCTATAGGCCTTTTTATTTGATGAATATCCAAGAAATACACCTTCATTTGATTTTCTATCAAACTTTCCCATATTATCACTAGTATTTAAGATAAAACACTTACAACCAAATACTTAATTTAAACAATTGAAGGAGTTTTATCAAATAACAGTTCAAAAGGGTGTTTTTCTTATGAAGGGTCTTAAGAGAACTCTATTCATTACATAGCAAGTAGTATTTATAGCCTCATCCCAAAAATATTTTGGCATAGAATTTTCACAAAGCATTGATCTAGCCACCTCTTGTAAGGTTCTATTTTTCCTTTCAACAACACCATTTTGTTGAGGTGTTTTAGCAGCTAAAAAATTATGAGTTATACCATATTCATCACAAAATTTTGTAAAGTCTTGATTGCAAAATTCTCTTCCACTGTCACTTTTACAAATTCATGAAACGTTTCATTCTTTTGAGCTAAGAAAATCACCCATGTAAATCTAGAAAAATCATCAACAATCACATAAGCATATCTTTTACCACCAAGACTAGTGGTCATCATTGGTCCAAACAAGTCCATATGAACAAGTTGAAGAGGTTTTGAGGTAGAAACCATTTTCTTTGGTTTAAAAAATGTTTTAGATTGTTTTCCATATTGACAAGCATCACAAAGATGAGTTTTATCAAAATGCATTTTAGGTAATCCTCTAACTAGCTCTTATGTGGAAAGTTTATTCAATAAATCCATGCTCACATGACCTAATCTTCTATGCCATAAATATCTATCATTATCATGAATGGCAAGGCACTTTATATCATTTGTGATGAGTTTATCAAGATATAATACATATACATTTCCAACTCTATTAGTAACAAAGATGGTTTTGCTACTTGCACTATCAAGAATAGTACAAGTGTCACATTTAAATTTTACTTTACATCCATTATCACATAGTTGACTAATGCTAAGTAAATTGTACTTCAAACCATCAATAAGAATACTTGCTTAATGAGAGGAAAAGAACCTTTACCAATGTTACCTATTCCAAGTATTTTTCCTTTCTTCTTATCACCAAATGTGAAAAAACCTTCACTTGTTGCTTGAAGCTCACTAACAAGTGAGGCATTTCCTGTCATGTGTCTTGAACAACCACTGTCAAGAAACCACTTTGTGACACTAGATCTTGAAGCAAAACGAACCTACACCAAATTTGAGAGAGTGACTTTTGGTACCCACATTTTCTTGGGTCCAAGGGGGTTGGTGAAAGTTCTTTTAACTTTCCAAATAGTTTTAACACCATTTTCTATTTTTCTTTTCACATAACATTTTGACACTTTGTGTCCATGTTTGCCACAATATGTACAACAGGTATGAGGCATAGAATTAAAAGTTTCTTTAGCTAAGAAATTTTTATATTTTGGAGCAAAACTTTCATGAGTGTAACCAAGACCATATTTTACATATGAAGATCTTTGATAACTAAGTAATTTATTTAAATTTTCTCTTCCATTTGTAAATTTTTCAATGCATAATGTAAGATCATTAACTTTCTTTTTTAATATCTCATGATCATTAAGTATTGTTTCAAGAGAAATAACTTTTGTGCAAAGCTCTTTATTTTCAAAAGATATGTTTTATATGGGTACATTTAAAACTTCTTTTTCAATGTTTAGGCAATTAATGGTCTCAAGAAATTTTCCCATTTTCAAGACATAACTTTGAATTCTCATTTAATAACTCATTGATTTTGGTTTTCATTTCTTTCTTCCTTTTAGTAGCCTTTTTCAGTTCTTCATACATTTCAACAAGTAAATCACTAAGATCAACATCATCATCATAGTAAGTAGAAGTAGAAAGAGTAGATTGTACCTCATCATCAATTGCCATAAAGCATGTGTTAGCTTTTCCTTCACTGTCATCTTCACTTTCTTGTTGATCCCAAGTACCAGCCAGTCCTTTTCCCTTCTTGGCAGATTTCTTTTTAATCTTGTTGTCTCTTTCCCTTTCTAGAACTTTAGGACAATCAGCAACAAGATGTTCTGTACTTTTGCATTCAAAGCATTGAGGTTTGAAGGATGATAACTGTCCACTTTTCTTGGTTGGTTTCTCCCTTTCTTGAGAAATTCCTTTTTGTAGAATCTTTTGAACTTTCTTACAGCCATAGCTATCTCTTCTTCTCCACTATTTCCATCTTCTTCACTTGATGATTTTTCTTGTTCACTCAAATGATTTGAAGTTTTGAGTACAACTCCTTTTCTTCCCTTCTATTCATCTTCAATATCATTTAGTTTTTTCACCTTCATCTCATGTGTAAGCAGTGATCCAATGAGCTCTTCAAGTGGGAGAGTTTTTAAATCTTTTGATTCCTCAATACCAAGTGTTTTCGGTTGCCAAGATTTAGGTAGAGCATCCAATATCTTTCTGTTTTGCTCTCCAATTGCATAGCTCTTCCCATAAGTTTTTAAACCATTGAAATGTTAGTAAATCTTGTAAACATATGACTAACATTCTCACCTTACTTCATGGTGAATAGCTCATAGTCCCTTACTAGCATGACAAGCGTTGACTCTTTAACTTGGTTTGTACCTTCATGTGTTACTTGAAGTAATCTCCATATATCATGAGCAGTGTCACATCCACTAACTCTATTATGTTTAGTTACATCTAATGCACAATTTAAAATGTTCATAGCCTGATAATTTAATGTTATTTTCTTTGAATCATTTTCATTAAATTCGTCTATAGACTTTGGTTCTAAAGTCACTCCATCAGCTCTCATTTTCATTGGTATGTAAGGACCTTTCTCAACAATGTTCCACAAATCAAAATTAATAGAACAAATATATATCTTAACTCTAAATTTCCAAAATGTATAGTTTGTTCCATCAAACAAAGGTGGTCTATTTGTGGAAGACCCTTCTAGATAAGGTAAGTTTGAAATATTAGCCATAAGATTTTAACTTCTAGGATGCAAAACCACACAAAGAAGACCTTGCTCTGATACCAATTGAAAGACCTAAGAGGGGGGTGAATTAGGTCTTTGGCTAATTTTCAAAAACAATTTCTTTTTACAAATTTAGCTAGAGCAGATTATGTGTACTTGTTTCAATGAGAGAATATATAAATCAATATCAAAGAAATAAGCAATTTAAGATCAATAAACACAAGCAATTTATAGTGGTTCGATCTCTTCAAGATCTACGTCCACTACCTTGAGTCTTCACTCAAGGATTTCAATCAATCTACTGTATGCTCAAGTTCAATAATTACATAAGAGGCTCACCACACAATGGTTTTACACTCACAACCTCTTTTGCAATTCCACAAACAAGGTTCACCCTACCAAAGGATTTTATATCTACAAACAACCTTGAATCAATATCTCAAAGATCACCCTTATCTAAAGGATTTTATGTTTACAAGAAAACCTTGTAATGAGCTAGTAGAAAACACAATTAAATGAAGAATGGAGAATGAATAAGATGTTACCACTTTCTTAGTAGATAATTACACAATGTTGCACCTCTTCACTTTGATGTCTTTGGAATCTTGAATGATCAATTGAAAGCACAATACAAAAGAGAACTTTGATGTTTGCTAAAGATTTTGGAATGTTAAGATTTCTCAGAGATTCAAAACTTACAAAATTTTTTGAATTTATAGCTTTTATAGATTTCAAAAATAAGTTCCAACAACTATAAAACGACTAGTTTCAGAGAAGTTCGGACGTCCGAACTTTCCCCTATGCGTCTGAACTTTACTGTGCCAAGTTGTTTGGAAAAGTTCGGACGTCCGAACTTTTCCTTATGCGTCCGAACATTCGTCCGAATTTTTCTGGAAAAATAGTAACCATGCTATTAGAGAAAATTTGGACGTCCGAACTTTATCCCATGCATCCAAACTTGCACCGAATTTCTCTGGAAGCACAGTAATCATTTTCAAAGTTTGAACGTCCAAACTTGCATCCGAACTAATTAAACTTTGTTAAATCATTTGAAAATCAACCTTAATAACATTGAAAATATTTTGTATAAATAGATAAGTTATTTAAACATTTTCAAACTCAAAAACTGTTACTAAAACAATTTGATCATACAAAATTTACTCAAGATCATTTGAAGTTCAAAAACATACTTGTTATTCAAAAGTTTATTCAAAGACATTTAAGGTTTAAAACAAGTTTTTGTTGCTCTCTTATGCATTCAATAGATTTCAAGACACACAAGTGTAGGGTTTACAAAAGAATATACCTATTGAGCATATGCGACCTACACTTCAAGTCTTTAATGCCTTGAATCATCTTTGAACAAGACTCTTCAATCTTCAATCATTTCGACATCTTGGAGTTGTTCTTACATTTTGGTTTTAAAGGCAATAAGATTTCATACTTCTTAAATCCAACAATCCTATCACACAATTGACATAAAGATTAGTCCACAACAATATTTGTCATTATTCAAAACTTAATTAAAACTAATGATTTGCCCTTAGGGCTAACAAACTTATTGCAACAATGGGATGTGAAGAGAATTTATAAGCTTTCAGATCACGAGACAAAGAAAGAGAAAGATAGAAAGAATAAAAAAGAAAAAGAATTTTTTTTCTTTTTTAAAAAGGATAAAGTAATTAGTAAGAAAAAAATTGAGGCTTATTCCAAAAGAAAACTATACAAATTACAAAAATATCCGTCAAATGTAAGATTTTGTTAAAATTTAACAGCAAAAATTGACGGAAGAGCAAAATTTAGCTTCTTTTCATAAATTGAGGGCAAGATTCAAACGTTTTAAAGTTCCAAGGCAAAAATTGAGGAAAGTTGATGGACAACCAAAGCATTTTACCCTATTGGGTAAAATGAAATCAACTTCACAAGGCAAAACCCCTCCAAAAATGAAAAAAGAGTTGAAACGGGAAGACAGGTACGACGCCGTCGCAATCAAACCTTTTACAGTCCGACTGCGAGATCCTAGTACTTCGATCTGCAATTTTTACAGGGTTCTCATGTTCTTCATTTCCCCTTTTCCTTCTCTCGTAAATTCTCCTCCTGGTTTGTGCTCTCTAGTTGCTGTCGCCTCTGGTTCTCGGACAAGATACCAGGTTAATGTTTGGTTTAATGGCTTTTCAAATTTCAGGAGGAACTTTGGATTTGGGATTTGTTGGTTCAATTTTCTAACTTCATTGTGAATCCAAGAATTAGAAGATATTGGAATTTTAATAATAGTAATTCGTCTCTGAAACTATTAAGAATAAGAAGATATTGGTGATTAATTTATAACTTCAACTGGAAATTTTGTAGGAATTCTGCAAAGCCTTTCTGAATTTCACGAACGCAGAGCGAGAACGCATCCATAGACTATTCATTCAGGTGCTCTCTCTCTCTCTCTCTTTTTCTTTGGTTTTTCGATTTTTGTTTTGCTATACTTCTTTCAAATTTAGTTAGATGGTGGGAGAAGGATGAAGCTTTTTGATTATTTAGTGGGATTAGTTCATGTTTGTGGAACTTTATGTCTTTGATTTTGTTTTATTTTGTAATTTTTTTGATCTTCTAACATTTGAAAGTCATTCTTTCTGTTGCTATTTATTTTCCTTTTCAGATTATTGCAGCGCTGCACCAAAATATAGAGGTATGCTCATTTTACAGTTTCTTAATCATTTAACTAATTCGTTTTTCTTCTCAGGGTAAAATTCGTTGTGTCCAGTTATTAATGTGGAAGGCTATATGTATATACACACATAAGAAAAGGGTGGTTCAAACCTAGGACTTAATGCCTGATAAGAGAGCTAGCCCATGTTCTTGAGAAATCTGAAACAATTATTGCAAAAACATGCCTCTTAACGGTTTTCAAAAAGGAACTAATGGTGCAGTATAGTTGCTTTAAGGAAGATTTGCTGAATTGTCGTATGCTGATTTTCAGATTGCTTTTGCTACTTTACACTATATCCTGAAGTAAAGCAATTTCAATTGATTATATAGAAACTATGGGATTCAGTTTAGGGATGGGAGTAGGTAGTTCTATTTTAAATGCCCAAACACAGTTTACATCAGATTATTTTGCATTACTATTTTCTCTGCGTGCATTGAATCATATCCTGATTGTCCTCAAATAGTAAGAATGGCAAACTACTGCTACCAAAGCCCATTCTGCTGCTTCTTTTCAGAACTGAGCATGTGTGTGCGTTTTCCATTTCTATTTCAAAAGTTGAAGCTTTAATTCCTTCTTTATTCTTACTTCTATTGCTTGTGTTCTTGAATGTTTACTTTGTTGATAATGGTGTTCTGCGGTTGAGTATATTCGGAATTATAAGGTTACTTTATCATGATTTTGCCCTTTTTGTTGTGTGGTGAGGCATGCACTTTTCATTTCATTAACAGGTCTTGATTCTTTGGATTTCTGTATATCTTCATAGATTGGTGAATCTTTTGTTTCTGAGAACTTTGTGGCTTACTGGAATGAAGTCTCATGAGTTACTATGGTTTTTTGTATCCTCGAGCAAGCTGGTCATATTCTGGTAGAACTGTACTAATTGATACTCTCTTCTGTGGAGCTTTGAGAAAAACATCTTGATTTTCTCTTGCTACAGAAACGGAAATAATATGACTGTGCTAGCAACTGCAATATTGAGTTTGGTCCCTGTACAGCCACCTAAAACTGCAACAGGAGGATTGAAGCAAACCAAGGGTTCTTTAGTTGTCAATTTAGCAACTCCAATAGCCCATAAATTTAAAAGGAGGTAACATTTTAGTTTTAAACCTCATATTCAGATTCTTTTTCGATTTTCAAGCTTTTTCATTCCTCAACTTTAGTTGACTGTATCATAGGTGTGACTTTTTGGATATGCACACCAAACTGGTACCATATGCTAATGCCTGGTCTTGGCAGAAGGACATTGTGAAGCAGAGGAAACTGTTAATTGAACGTGATGAAGACTTTTCAGACACATTAATTATTTTGCAACACCAACCTGTCTATACATTGGGTACTGGTAGTTCGGAAGCGTATCTTAAGTTTGATATGAAGAATGCTCCTCTTCATGTATACCATACGGAAAGGGGGGGTGAAGTTACATATCATGGACCTGGGCAGGTATTTCTTGCTGTAGTTGAGAATTATTTCAATATAACCCAAGTGACCAAGTATTTATGTTTCATGTGGAAGTGCTTGTGCCTTTATATTTTCTCTCTTCTACACTTTGAACTCAGTTATAATTCATTTCTTGATTTTAAAACATGAAAATTTCAGTATTGAGCTTTTTAGGTGGGTGAATGTTTGGTTTCAATATCCAAAGCTTATTATTTATTAAAAAAAAAATCCAAAGCTTATTGTTGAATTGTGAAATATAAGATCCGTATAATCTGCTAAAGGTTCATCCCCACATATGAATTTTGTCTTTTTTGGCACCCGTATTGGCTTAAGTGGGCATCACTACCATAAGTTATTCATATTTTTCTGCTTTTGTATTTTTTTCCAGTTTTAGTGTATTATTTGTTGACTTATCATTTGCATCTTGTCTTGTAGCTAGTTATGTACCCTATAATGAATCTCCGGTATCACACAATGGATCTTCATTGGTACCTCAGGGCTCTTGAAGAAGTGATAATTCGTGCTCTTTTCTCGACATTTTCCATTAAAGCTTCACGTATTGACGGTTTAACTGGTGTTTGGGTTGGTAAGTTCATTGTTCATGGCTAATGTTTTCGTGGCACCAGGAGATTACTCTCATGTAAAGGATTGGGCTTTCCGAACTTGATTTTCAACTACATTGAGGGCAGATAAATATTGAAAATTAGAAGCCTGACTAATGTGCTATCTTTTGTATGTGAATTTTTATAGTTGATTTATTAATATCTTATTTTTATTATCTGAAGAGAACATCGTGGGGCTATTATGTAGGGCTTAAGGCTTTCAGGACAACCAGTCAGGAATTTGGATGCCTAATTGGATTTGTGCCGCTTTTTCTCCTATTGATGTGATAGTGGAACATGCTACTTTAGACATAATCAAAAAGGATCTAGGGACCCTGTGCTGGATTCTGCAGAATTAGCTAGATTTGGAAGTTTGCAATTTCTAGGTTTTTAGGTGCCCAGTTGCCTTATTGGATTTAATGACCCCCCAAAAATGGAAGGATATACAAGTATATGCTTATAGATAAGTTCCTTTATAGAGTGATGGCTGACCAAACATCTAGAAGACTGCTTACAAGTGGACCGGCAAAAACGTTCTGGAAAGAAAATGTGTGTTATAATTTTTTCTTTTTATGGGATAAATGATAGACATTTCTAGTGGTTTCTCCCCTCTTTCTAGTGGTGCTTATCTCTGCTCTTTTAAGTTACTATTTTGCATTGAAAACGAGTATTTTGTGTAAAATATGCATTGTTCTTCAATACTGGTTTTGTATTACTTTTTCCCTTTTGCTTCCTCCATTGCTATTTGAGTGGTTTACATTTTCTCCTGGAAATACTTTGATGTACTAGTTTCAATTGCTCTGATGGTACTATGTTCGTTGTGATGTTCGTTGTGCTCTTTCTTTTTTTTCCATTTCTTATTATTTCCTTATAGTGTCATTTTATGATTATTTTTTTTTCAAAGACTACTTATATGCTTAAATCTAACATTTGGGATACTTCAGGAGATAGAAAAGTCGCAGCTGTTGGAATAAAAGTATCACAATGGATCACGTATCATGGCGTAGCATTGAACGTCAACACAGATCTAAGACCTTTTTATCAAATTGTTCCATGTGGGATTCAAGATCGTCTGGTTGGAAGCATAAAGGGGTTGCTTTGGGATGATATGTCGTCTAGTGGATGTGAAACTGAAAATAGAGACCACGTTAAGGACTATCAACTCATTGATATGACTTGCAAGTCTTTGGTTCAGGAATTTTGTGAAGTTTTCCAAGTTGACCTCCATCACAAGCCTATTCCGGTTGGAGTTTCTAAAAAAGTACCATAAGAATTGCATGCTAGTTCAACATCATGAGACTGAAAATGACATCAATCACGTAAAGAAAGCTCTTCTCATCTTTTTCCTTTTCTTTTGGGCTGGTGTTTTAGATCTTGTCTTTCAAATCTAACTAATTCTGCAGAATCCAGTACAAGGTTCGCAGATCCTTTTCGACCATGTTTAACATGTTCTACTATGACATCAAGAGGTGAAGTAGGAGCACAAATTCAATTAGGTATTTAAATCTCTGACTGGTTGTCTTGAAAACCTTAAGCCCTGCACAATAGTCCTACGATGATCTCTTCGGATAACAAAAATAAAATATTAATAAATTAACTATAAAAATTCACATACAAAAGATATTTTTGATTTTTAATATTTATCTCCCCTCAAAGTAGTTACAGGTCAAGTTCAGAAAGTTCAATCCTTTACATGAGAGTAATCTCTTGGTTTTACAAAAGCATTAGCCATGAACAATAAACTTACCAATCCAAACATTAATTAAATTGTCAATACGTGAAGTTTTAATAGAAAATGTGAAGAAAAGATAATGAATATCACTTCTTCTAGAGCCTTGAGATACCAATGAAGATCCATTGTGTGATATCATAGATTGATTGTAGAATACATAACTAGCGACCAGATAAGATGCAAATGATAAGTTAATAAATAATACATTGAAATTGGAGAAAAAAATACAAAATCAGAAAAATATGAATGGTTTATGGCAGTAATGCTCACTTAAGCCAATACGGGTGCCAAACAAGACAAAATTCATACGAGGGGATGACATTTTAGCGAATTATACAAATCTTAACAATCAGCTTTCGTTTTTTTCCTTTTGGGATAAATAATAAGCTTTGGATATTGAAATCAAACACACCCACGTAAAAAGCTCAGAACTAACTTAATACTAATTTTTTCATATTTTAAAATCAAGAAATGAATTATATCTAAGTTCAAAGTGCACAAGAGCAAAAATGTAAAGGCATAAGCATTTTCACATGAAAAATAAATACTTGGTTACTTATGTAATTCTCAACTTGGTCACTTGAGTTATATAGAAATAATTCTCAACTAAAGCAAGAAGTACTTGCCCAAATCCATGAATAAAATCAAAATTAATATTAATAAGAATAAGATAATAATTTACCTATAACTAAACTACTCTATTAATTATTTTATCAAATCCAAATAAAATATTTAATTCCAGAGGAAACGAGTATTTGACTTACTTATGGTTCAAAAATGTTGAAATAAAAATCCTATATTGACCCTCTTATTGCTTGAAGCATGATTGCTCGAGTACAAAATGAGAATCGAAGAAAATAAGAGGAGACAATGGCAATGACGGTTTTAGGAACCGGTGAAGGGAGTAAGGAGTGGGAAAAGGCCGCTATTGTACATGTTGGATTCAAAACAAAGAAGGGTGAAGAGAGAGAGAATTGTGTTTTGCGGGGGAGGGGTGCGAGGGGAGGGGGGTTAGCCGTTGGATGGATCCTATATGGGAACTAGTTCTAGTGAATTTTGCGAGAAAAAAAAATGAAAGGAAAGAGATGTAAAAAAAATATTTCATTTCTTCAATTGAAATAAATACAGAAGTACAAAACTGTTATTCGACTGTGATATATGCATCAACATGTTATGAACTTGATAAGATATGCAGATATCTATATTAATTAGTTTCTTCAAGAGAGCTAAACTCCTCAAATATTACTCTTAATTAGATTTGATTTCCTATTAAAGTTTGACTTTTTATAAACTCTTGTATTATGAGTTTATATATAGATGTTATAAAATGATATTAACAAGAGTATTTCAATTTTGATTATCAAATTCTACTTTCTATCTCTATGTCTTATTCTTCAGTTTATATTATTGTTATTTCAAATATTTACTTTAATTCATCATATACTCTTTGTTGTCGACACTCAAATTTATAAAATGCATTTTTTTTCTTTGTCTTTTGGATACATATGAATGCCCTGAACGCATTTACATGTTGGTTGCGAATAGTTTTGTAACTTATATCTATCATATAAGTTACACACGTATCAATAAAAACAATCAACATGAATAAAAAATACTAATTCACTACCTTATGGATAGTTAATATTTTTAATGAGTTGGTATTTTTTATTTACATAAGTTATATTTTTCGTAATTTTATAATTTTTATAATAAATAAAAGTTATAAATTTATCAAAATAAAATTATTCGTTACGAATAATCTTACAGTTGCAAATAGCAAGCTATTTGGCTAGGTGTCACTTTTTTTCCTCAAAAAAAAAAAAAATCTCAACTTTACCAAACATGAGGTGTGGCTTGCCCTTGTCAAATATGAGTGGAGTATGACTAGGGGTGTTTAAACGGTTCAGTTTGATTTTATTGTTCAATTTTATTATTCGATTTTCTATTCGCCTTGTCAAATATGAGTAAAGTGTGGCTAGGGGTGTTCAAATGGTTTGGTTCGATTTTATTATTCGATTTTCTGTTCGATTTTTTTAACTGAACCGAATCAGTTTTATGTTAGAACTGAACCAAATAGAACCAAAAAAATTCAGTTCGGTTTAAACCGAATTTTATAAATAACTCATTTCGATAATGAGTTCGTATATATGTATAAGAACGCATTATAGTAATATATTTTTGTATTATTTTTTAAAAATTTTAGTTTTCGATTTGATCACAAAAATAGAAAGTCGAACCGAATTTTTTACAAATTCTATAAACCGAACGAAACTGAACCAAAATATTAAAAAACTAAACTAAAATCAAAATTTCAGATTGGTTCGATTTAGTTATTGCACACCCCAAGTGTGACACAGGCACTGGGGTACCACATACAATGTTCAATGCACTAGTAACAGGTTTTAGGACAAAGATTTGGTTGTGTTAGAGATGAGGGTTTACGATTAAAAAATGAGATTGGGAATAGAACGAAGTTAATTTGCTTGGTGATAGCTAGAATTGAAACTTAAATTAAAAAAATATTTTTTTTAATTTAGATCATACTTCTTATCTAATGAATAATTTACTTTTATAATTTTTAAAGCAAAAAAAATCAAATTAAAATACAATATAAATACACCTAAATAACTATATTGTACTTTTGATTAAGATAAGTAGTTCAATTCTATCTTTTTGTATAACAAGCATACTAAAAAAAAATAGAGAAAATGACCAATTTAGTCTCTAAAACTTGAGTCTTGTCATCGTTTGGTCTTAAAAGCTTTTTGCAACCTTTAATATCTTTGAATATTTTACGTACTGATAAAATAGTTTTGCCATCACCTCTTTAGTAAACTTTTACTAAAAAACATCATGTGCTAAGCATTAGTATTTTTGCTGGAACATATTTATCCAAATAGTATTAAAAACCTAGAAACAATTGTCTATTTTGTGCCAAAAGTTGGTAGCTCGTTATAGATAGGGTAGTAAACGAGTATGGGACATGTCGTCTCGAACCTAAATCCATTAAGATACTAGTGGTATTGGACCCTACCTAATTGCACGGGTCCGCACAAACTGAACCCGTACTTATGTTACGGTGTATGTAGTCGGCCCTAAATATACCCGGTTATAACAATAAAAATATATCATAAATTATTAAACTCATCTACAGTAATAAAATTCTGATGCAATAGGTTGTTTCTTTGCATTTGAATAAGTAGACCACATCTTTAGATAATTTCTTGATGCCAGGCAAGCAAGAATTTCATGTAACAAAGTCAATAAAAAAAATTATAATAAGATTAGAGTAAGCAATTAAGATTGCAACTACATTGCAATGAAAATAAACTAAAGATACTTAGTTAAGATCTTAACAGATGATCATTACAAATATGCAAGCTGAAGAATATATTTATAGAAAGTGATAACTAAAAAAATAGTAATTATTATCCTAAATAAATTATATAAAATATTTATAATAAATTTTAATTAGGTCTGAGATGTAGTGTACCCGTTATCCATTAAATAAAGTTTTATCAGGTTTAGGTATAGATAAATGAGTATATATCTTGGTCAATATCTGACACTATTACAAGTAAAATATTATATCTTGGTCATCAAGAAGAGTGGTGACATAATTACTTTGATAGCAAGTAAAATATTTAGAGACTATAAAGATTAAAAAAATTTATAAGACCAAATGATAATGAAGTCCTAACTTCATGGACAAGTGGGTTACTTTTTCAAAAAAATAGTCAATTTAGTCTTTTATTTCTTTTTTACCCCCTTTTCCTCATCTCTTCTCCATTGTTGCACACTGCCACTACTATTACACCCTTCATTACAAAATATAAAATATTTTAACTCTTTTTGTATAGATTAAGAATAAAGAAAATAAATAATATTTTTTTTACTATATCCATAACTAATACTTTGGAGGGATTGCTCAATAAAAGATGATTTTACAAATGCAGAACATTTTTTTTTTATAATTTTCAACTTTTACAATTTTTATCATTTTTAAAAAACTAAACATAAAAAGTAAAATAAAAGTTTCAAAAAAATGGCGAGGGGTGCCCAGCTTGGGCATCCCCCTCGTTCCTTTTTGACATGCAATCCGAGGAAGAAAAGATGGAGACGATGGAATTTTCGGCTTGAACAAACAAAGACTCAACTTTCGAACAAACAAACAATTCTTATACACACAAGATAACTAAATTCCTACGACACCTCTTAGAAACTTGTTCTAAGCAATCCCGATAATAAGAATTTAACCAAGTAAGAAGAACACTTACATGCCACAATTGGAAATCTCAATTGATAAGTGAAAGTGCAGTTCTTAGAGTAACAAGAGTAAGAGGAATCAACCCTCTCAAAGTAGTGGCGGCAGCCCCTCTCAAATGACACTCCAAAATCTGACCTAATTGCCTCAAAGAATGCTACTTATAGCTAAGGTAAGATATGAAAGGGTTGGGCTTAATGATACATGTAAGCCCAACATAAAACAAGACATAAAACAAATCCAACAAGATTGGCAGCCCAAGTTTTAGAAACATAACTTCCTCTTGGACTTGAGCCCATTTCATAGCCTTCAAGTAGTAAAATCATCCGACCTAAATATTTGAGACAAATGGACCAAGTTGAGTTGCGGCCCAACCAATTCTCCTCCAACAAGTTTGGTTAACTCTATCCTCTTCAAATGTTGGTCCACATAGGCAAATAAGGCCTCTTGAAGCGCCTTAACCCTAACTCTGGCCATTGGCCCAACCGGTATATAAGTGAAAGTGCAGTTCTTAGAGTAACAAGAGTAAGAGGAATCAACCCTCTCAAAGTAGTGGCGGCAGCCCCTCTCAAATGACACTTCAAAATCTGACCTAATTGCCTCAAAGAATGCTACTTATAGCTAAGGTAAGATATGAAAGGGTTGGGCTTAATGATACATGTAAGCCCAACATAAAACAAGACATAAAACAAATCCAACAAGATTGGCAGCCCAAGTTTTAGAAACATAACTTCCTCTTGGACTTGAGCCCATTTCATAGCCTTCAAGTAGTAAAATCATCCGACCTAAATATTTGAGACAAATGGACCAAGTTGAGTTGCGGCCCAACCAATTCTCCTCCAACAAGTTTGGTTAACTCTATCCTCTTCAAATGTTGGTCCACATAGGCAAATAAGGCCTCTTGAAGCGCCTTAACCCTAACTCTGGTCATTGGCCCAACCGGTATAATTAGCTCTTTATTGGACACGTCCAAGCCATCATAGTAATCCGTAGTCTTGCTCGCATTAGTCTCTCCCTCCTCACGAAGATTCGTCCTCGAATCTGGATCCATATCAAAAGGAGAAAGGTCAGCAACATTAAAGGTCGCGGAAACACCATACTCACCTGGCAGATCAAGCTTGTAGGCATTGTTATTGATTCTTTCTATCACTTGAAATGGACCATCTCCTCTAGGAGATAATTTGGACTTTCGCTGGACAGGAAACTGTTCCTTCCTTAGGTGTACCCAAACCCAATCACCGGGTTCAAAAGTCACCAATTTTCGTCCTTTATTGGCTTGTTCGGCATAGACCTTATTCTTCTGCTCAATATGCTGTCTTGCCTTCTCGTGTAGGGTCCGTACCAGTTCAGCTTTGCTCTTACCATCTGTACTAGACAACTCATACAAAGGTAAAGGCACCAAATCCAAAACAGTTAAAGGATTAAAGCCATATACAAGTTCAAATGGTGAATAACCTGTGGTTGAGTGCACACTCCGGTTATATGCAAACTCGATAAATGGTAAACTTTTACTCCAAGTTTTAAGATTTTTACCAACGACAACACGTAGTAAGGTACCTAAGGTCCTATTGACAACCTCGGTTTGACCGTCAGTCTGTGGGTGACATGTAGTAGAATAAAGCAGTTTGGTACCCAATTTTCCCCACAACACACGCTAAAAATGACTTAGAAATTTAGCATCTCTATCAGAAACAATAGACCTAGGAAGGCCATGCAATCTAACAACATCTTTGAAAAATAAATCTGCCACTTGCACAGCATCATCAGTCTTATGGCATGCAATGAAATGCACCATCTTACTAAACCTATCAACAACAACGAAGATGCTATCGTATCCCTTTTTGGTCTTAGGCAAACCCAAAACAAAGTCCATAGAGATATCAGTCCATGGTTCAGCAGGTATAGGTAAAGGGGTATACAAACCATGATGTTTAACAGTGGATTTGGCCTACCTACATGCAATACACTTTGCACACACACGTTCCACATCCTTACGCATACTGGGCCAAAAAAAATATTCTTGCAAAATATCCAAAGTCTTAGCAACCCCAAAATGTCCCATCAATCCTCCAACATGAGCCTCAAACACAAATAAAATACGCATAGAACAGTTAGGCACACACAATTGATTACCCCGAAAGAGATAGCCATCATGCTTATAGAATTTCTGGAATGCAGTATGTTCACAAGCAGAATATACAGTAGCAAAATCGTCATCAGAAACATATAATTCCTTAAGCTGCTCAAATCCTAATAATTTAGAATATAGAGTAGTAATCAAAGAATACCTCCTAGATAAAGCATCTGTTACCACGTTCTCCTTGCCTTGCTTGTATTGCAGTACATAGGGAAAGGTTTCTAGAAACTCCACCTAGGTGGCATGTCGCTTGCTCAGCTTGCCCTGTCCCTTCAAGTGCTTTAAAGATTCATGATCGGTCCTAATGACAAACTCTCTAGGTTGGAGATAATGTTGCCACACTTCCAATGCTCTCACAACTGCATACAACTCCTTATTATATGTGGGATAATTGAGTTGTGCACCACTAAGCTTCTCACTAAAATATGCAACTGGTCTATTCTCCTGCAAAAGCACAACACCTATACCAATCCCAGAAGCATCACATTCAACCTCAAAAGCTTTCTCAAAATCAGGTAAACATAAAATATGGGCAGAACATAATTTTTTTTTCAACAACGTAAATGCATGTTCTTGTTCCCGACCCCAAGTAAACCCTTTTTCTTTCTTAATTACCTCAGTTAAAGGAGCAGCAATAATAGAAAAGTCCATCACAAACCTCCTATAGAAACTAGCAAGTCCATGAAAACTCCTCACCTCACTCACACTCTTAGGAGTTGGCCAATCCTGGATAGCTTTCACCTTTTCACTATCAACCTCAACTCCCTGAGAACTGATTATAAACCCCAAAAATACTAACCGATCAATGCAAAATGTACACTTCTTAAGGTTTGCATACAGTTTTTCCTGTCTAAGTACATCTAAGACATACCTCACATGCATGACATGCATATCCAAATTAGTACTATATACCAAGATGTCATCAAAGTAAACGACTACAAACTTGCCAAGAAATCCACGCAAGACATGATTCATCAATCTCATAAAAGTGCTGGGTGCATTTGTTAAACCAAATGGCATAACTAACCACTCATACAACCCATACTTAGTTTTGAAAGCAGTTTTCCATTCATCCCCTGGTTTCATTCTAATTTGGTGGTATTCACTTTTCAAATCAATTTTTGTAAAAATACATGCACCATGCAGTTCATCAAGCATATCATCTAGCCTAGGGATAGGATGGCGATACTTTACAGTAATTTTATTCACGGCTCTACAATCCACATACATCCTCCACGTTCCATCTTTCTTTGGCACCAACAACACAGGTACGGTACTAGGACTCAAGCTTTCTCTCACATGCCCTTTCTCCAATAGCTCATCCACTTGCTTCTGAAGCTCCTTTGTTTCCTCAGGATTACTCCGGTAAGCTGGGCGATTAGGTATCTGAGCTCCAGGAACAAAGTCTATCTGGTGCTCTATGCCTCTCAAGGGTGGCAGTCCCGGGGGCATCTCCTTAGAAAAGACATCCGCATAATCCTGCAAAAGAGATGAAAACACGCTAGGCAAAGAATCAAGAGGGTTAGTGTCAGAAACAAAACACTCTCTATATCTGACTATGACTAGTGCTCTCTTCTCCCCAATTGCTCTTCTCATGTCTTTTCCCTTCACATACAAGTTCACTTTTCTTTCTTTCTTTTCAATGCAATCACTCACATTTGGACCACTTTCAATTTTCTTTTTGGCCTCTTTTCCCTCTTTAATTTTGTTATGTGCACTGCCTGAATCCCCCTCGCCTTTACTTATCTTTGACTGGTCCAAGTATAGTTCACGAGGTGATAGAGGTATAAGAATGAAATTTCTACCCTTAAATTTGAAGGAGTATCTATTGGTATAACCATCATGTGATACCTTCCTATCAGACTGCCAAGGCCTCCCAAGGAGTATATGACCAGCCTCCATGGGCACCACATCATACAACACATCATCCTCATATCTACCAATTGAGAAAGTCACCAATACTTGTTTAGTTACCTTCACATCCGCACTATCATTAAACCATTGTAGCTTATAAGGTTCTGGATGTCTCATGCAAGTCAGCCCCAATTTCTCTACCATGGTGGTACTAGCTGCATTGGTACAACTTCCCCCATCAATGATCAAATTGCACACTTTTCCTCCCACTAAACACCTTGAATGAAAAAGATTTTCTCTTTGATCTACAATCTCATCTGCAGCCCTAGTACTCAATACTCTCCTGACTACCAATGCTTCCCCTGTAACAGCCCTCTCAAAGCAATCATCATCATCAAAGTTATTTTCAAGAACAAATTCAGATTCACTACTGCTATCCTCGGAGTCAATCACTCCATTGTCTCTCATAATCATAATCTTTTTATTAGGACATTGAGATGCAATATGACCAGTTCTGAAACATTTAAAACATTTCATAGAAGAATGCTTACTAGAGGTAGCTTGGTTGTTGAAGGTACCTTTCATTTCAGATCCCCCGATTGGTTTCTTTGGTGCTTCCTTGAAGTCCACTCCCTTATCCTTAGATTTATCCTCTCTTTGAGGCCATCTAGAGTTCCATGCATAGCTAGAATTTGCTCCACTCCTTGCTGCCAGCCTAGCCTTTAGCTGTCTCTCCACCTTCATGGCCATATTCACCATGTCCTCAATCTCTAGATAGTGTTGTAGCTCCACAACATTGGCTATTTCCCTATTGAGCCCACTCAAAAATCTAGCCATTGTAGCCTCCGGATCTTCCTTGATGTTGGCTCGGATCATAGCTACTTCCATCTCCTTGTGGTAGTCTTCCACGGATTTAGTTCCTTGAGTGAGTCGCTGAAGTTTTTGGTGCATCTCCCTATAGTAGTAATAAGGTACAAAACGCTTCCTCATGCAAGCCTTCATTGCTCCCCACGTAGCAATCGGCATCTCTCCCTTTCTCCTCCTAGATGTCACCATTTGATCCCACCATATTATTGTATACTCTGTAAACTCAACGGCTGCAAGTTTTACCTTCTTATCCTCAGAAAAGTTGTGGCACTCAAAAATCATGTCCACCTTCCTTTCCCACTCCAAGTAGGCGTCTGCGTCGTTCCTCCCTTTGAATGCGGGAATCTGCATTTTAATGGATTTAAGGTCTCTGTCTCTTCTATTAAATGGCAAGTCTCTTTGAAGTCTCCTAGGTCTACGTGCCTCAAACTCCTCCTCCTCCTCACATTCTTCCTCCTCTGGTTCATACCGAGGTAGAGGTCGACGAGGTGATGGTTGTTGTTGGCGCACTCCTGCACGTCTTCCCTGAGGTTCCGCACGCCTCTCTTATCTGATCTCATCAATTTGTTCTCTTATCTCAACAAAGGCTTGGTTGAACCTCTCAAATTGTTGCTGCATAGCTTTCAAAGTGAAAGCAATATTTGCATCTCCCCCTTGGTGCTCCTCAGTGCTACCTCCCTGTGACATTGCCAAGTGATATTATACCTGCAAAACAGCATTAGTAATAAACAATCTCACACACTCCCTCACGTGTTTCACTCGAATGTTGTCACTCCCCTCGTGTTTATGTCACGGCAATGACACCCTCAAATGAGCTCACACACTCTTGCCTTTTTTTACACTCAAATTCCTCTTAAACTCAAGCTACACTTCAGAACCGAACTCAACAAATCAACCAGTCCGATTGAAGCCCAAATAACAAATACAAACCAGTACAATAACAGTAGCTTACAATCTTCCAAGTATAAAAAAAAAAAACAACTACTAGCCCAATGACAATAGGTTACAATCATCCAAGTAGCAAGTAACAACCAATACATTAACAATTGCTTACAACCTTTGAAACTCCAATAGTCCAGCAACAAATTGCTTACAACAGTCCAATTTACATACAATAAACAGTCCAACAACAATAATCTTGGAAGCTCCAAACAAGAATTATAACAAGCTAACAATTGGAACAACCCAATTTTTTTTTTAACTGCATATCACAAGCAACTCAAAATGGTCCAACAAGGAGAATGAATATGCTAGGAATTTGTTTTTTCTTTTCTTGTCCAAAATATATGTGTATATGTATTTGAATGTACTTTATTTTTTATAACAATCTAACCCAAGCAAATATTACAAAATGCTCAATACAAAGAATTGAAATCCTAGGCCGAAATTTCACAACTTTTGAAGTTGCATCGGTTAATCTTTGAAGAAGCCGGTTGAAGAGGCTGTTCGGACAGTCTTTGAACTTTGATGGAGTAGAATGGAAATCCTCCTCCACACCACGGCTCTGATACCAAATGACATGCAATCCGAGGAAGAAAAGATGGAGACGATGGAATTTTTGGCTTGAACAAACAAAGACTCAACTTTCGAACAAACAAACAATTCTTATACACACAAGATGACTAAATTCCTACGACACCTCTTAGAAACTTGTTCTAAGCAATCCCGATAATAAGAATTTAACCAAGTAAGAAGAACACTTACACGCCACAATCGGAAATCTCAATTGATAAGTGAAAGTGTAGTTCTTAGAGTAACAAGAGTAAGAGGAATCAACCCTCTCAAAGTGGTGGCGGCAGCCCCTCTCAAATGACACTCCAAAATCTGACCTAATTGCCTCAAAGAAGGCTACTTATAGCTAGGGTAAGATATGAAAGGGTTGGGCTTAATGATACATGTAAGCCCAACATAAAACAAGACATAAAACAACTTTGAGTTTAATGTTTTATCAGGAGTGTTATTGGATAAAGTTCGGTTTTAAATTTTTTGTTTTGAGTTTAATAAAAATTGAATTGTTTGTAAGAGAAGATGTGAGTTCCATACTTAAAATTTTGAGTTTGATTTTGAGATGAAATGGTTCTCAAGTTGAGCTATACTCAGGTCCAAGTTTGTATTGACAAGGGTAAGGAAATAATTCAATTGATTAGAAAAATTATTACAAGATGAAGTGTTTAGTTTTTCTTTTCCTTATTGTATTCATTTTATAGTTAAATTAGATATTAAGTATTACATTTAAACAACAAATCTTTACCTGTTATTTTTCTTCCGAGCATTAAAACTTGTAATAATATATAGGCAAATTTCTACACGATCAATGATAGACAACCTCACTGAAATAGATTTAAGGCAATTTTTTGTAGATTTAAGGCAATTTTTTGGTGGCCAGTTTTATTAACCGTTTTGTTTTTTTAGCTTGCTAAAAATGATGCTTAGATTTGGGGGAGAATATTATATTTCAATTTACTGTTTAAAATCAAAATTATCCCTCATTTGTAGAAAGAAAAGAAGAAAGTATATTGATCTTTATCTTATGGTTGGATATTGTACTTGTGCATGTAATCATCACCTTTATTTAAAGAATGTTATGAAATTAATATTATTGTGGATGTCCATTATCAGAGTTATAAAGATACTCCAACTATCCAGAAGATATATGGTAGAGTTCTATCATATCTTTGATTAGTAATAGGATTTGTCTTCTGATTACCCTATACCTATTCTGATTTGGATGTACCCCTGAACCCTATAAATAGGGCTCTAGACTAAGGTGTTGTATATACTTATTCATTGATTGATTTACTCTCAGAGAATTAATAAAGATCTCTTGTTCTTTCTCTATATTTTCTCTCTATAATTTTTCCTATTCTCTACATTATAATTTCTTTATTAAACTCTCTACATTAGTATTATTATTTTATTGTGCCGACAACGACTGTGCGTCAACAAATTCATAACACGTTATCAGTACAAGTCTCTACCACCAAAGTTGAGAGTTTAATCAAGAGAAAAAAGAGGTATTTTTCTACCTTTGAATTCCCATGACAAACTTTTCAAAACATTTTTTTTACTCTTGATATTTATAGAAAGAATTATATGTCATAGACATTAGATGCTCAAATTTATTGAGATATAATGGGTCTGGCAGACACCATCTTAAAATCGTATAAAAGCCATGATTTTTTACCGCCATAATTTCTATGAGGATCTAAAGGCGGAATATCTTATTGTGAAAGATCTATTTTTTTTATGGAATGATCTAAAAGAAAGATTTGACTACCAGAAGATGGTCATTCTATCAAAAACACAATTTACTTTAAATTTGTGAGTGAATGCATTAGAACCAATGGTTATGGCCCCTGGAAGAGGCCGTAGTCATGGTTGAAACCGTCAACATAGACGCGGATATGGTAAGAATAATCCATATAATCATGGCGACTAGAATATATATATGCATCTAGATATTGTGGGTCCTGAAGACACCATTTAAGAAATACAAAGCATCAAAGCCATTTAATTACTAGCAAATTATGAATGAGATATACAATCACCAGAAGATGATTGTTATATAAATGTTAGTTATGATTTGTTGTAAGTGTGCCTATAATATTTTGTCTATCAATATGCAAACATTTTATTACTTTTAGAATTTCTCCTCAATTAAAATTATAAGGAGAAATATCACTAGTAAGGTGATGAATAAAAGATTTTTTCTTTCTCATATTTCTAACATGCTCCTGTAGTAGCAATACTAGAAAAAGTTTTTCAAAAGTATTTTGAATTTATATCTTCTGAGACTAAATGAGTCCTTGATAAAATATTTTGACGCTCGACAAAATATTTTTATATCATTCCCTGAAGTGAATGACATTAGAAATTATAATATATTTATATACGAGATTTTGGTCGCAGCTAGTAGAAATAGACTTTTTTCTTATACTATAAGAATGACTCATTAAATCCTTAGTGAATAGATACTCACCAGAAGTGAGAAAATAATAAGAATGAAAAAGGGAAAGTAATAATTCTAATATGTTATTGATGCAATATGAAAGTTTGTCACGTACCTGTAGTACGTCAAACATGTTATTAATCTCTATTAATTATTGATATTACTTTACTTCCCTAAATCATACTACTGATTGTAATGATGCTTATGTCGAAAATATTAATATGGCATATGTGAACGTAGCCAATTCTTTTGAATATCCAGAAAGAGTTTTTAGCATTTTGAATGTCAATCAAAATTTTAAATTATCGAATTGCTACTTTCCTATGTTATTTTAGTTTATTTTGGATCAAGAATGGTGAAGATACAATTTATCTAAATAATGTTTGTTGTTTATTTGGACAAAATTTAAAATATATGTTCAAAGTATAAATGGTAATGCCAAGGTTCTTGAAGAACTAATTGATCAAATAACTCGAGAAGAGTTAATTGATTAAAAACTCCAGAAGAGGTACCAGATCTTCACCTAATGGTCAATGATTGTAATACATCATTCTCCATATAGTCTCGTAAAACTTTTTAAGCATTGATTATATTATCAGGATATCAAGACATTGGATGAATGAAATTTTGAGACATATGCATTACTATTATGACAAGAAATATATGTCAACTATAAATACCACTATTTATTTCTCCTGAGTTATATTGCATAGAATTATGAATTTGAGATGCAATATTGAGTAAACTTGAAGTTTACTGATAAATAATTTATTAGTTGGCATGACCGGCTGGACTATCCCGGATCATTAAAATACAAAGAATGATTATGAATTTATCATGGAATCAGAAATTTCCTAATATGATGAATTTATATGTGCTACTTGTTTTATTTAAAAGTTGTCAATATTACTTGAGGTTGAATGTGTTATTTTGGGATGAATATGAAAAATTATTAGTTGATGCATCAACAAATAGTCGTATGTATATTGTTGTTTTTGCAACCTGTAGTTTACACAATTTATTGATAATGAGCTCATGTTTTAAGATTCTCCCAAAGACATAATTTGTCCTAATAATACTGGTTATATTGAGATAAATATTGAACATCTCGCAAAATGTTTATGACTATGATATATTAGCACTTATTTCGTATTTTGCCAACACATTGTAATTCTCCTCATAGTAGTTGGTTTGTGGTCAGAAACCAAATATTTCCCATCTTAAATTTAAAGATGCAGTATATATGTTGTTCCACCACAAAGGTAATGAGATGGGTTCTCAAAGAGATTATTAAATACGTTGAGAGCAAATATAAATGGAGAGATTCGTATTTTGTTAATTTTGAATATGTTGCCCCAACATAAAGAGGAGAAATTATGAAGTTGGATAAAGATATTAGTATGTGTCTCATCTTGATCTTCTATTTTGATCCTCATAAAAGATACCTTGAACCAGAAGTTCAAAGGATAATTTATATAGCCAGGTATATTAATTGACCAACATCCAACAAAGAATGCTCCTATTTGATATCCCTGAAGGATAATCTACCACTACAAATAAATTTGAAACACAACTAAAATGTGGTAGATAAATCTATTCCAAAGATACAAACTCCTCATTGGAGCAAAGGCTTAAGATGATCATATATGTTAAATCGAGGAGATTTAAATTCCAGCAGAATTTTTCTCCCAAAACATGATTGATAAATTATTTGCAGAAGAAATTCAGGTACCTGAAAACTGTGATAAATGATGAGATCTCAACATGATTGGATACTATTGGAACCGCACAAATATGTGACTTTAAAGATATTAATGCGCATATTATATTGATTCAGAATGAGGATTTCCAAATCGAGGTCTGCAGACTCGAAATGGTAAAGTTCGCATAAGAAATATGAAAAATTTAAACTATTCACAAGTACACTTGAAGTGTACATGTATTCCCAGCAGGAATAATACACTTGAAGTGTAATCTCAAAGAGATAGTAATTAATATTTACTTATAAAATGCGAACCACAAAAGTGAATATTGCCATGAGTTATGGCGTATGATTCTTCGTAAGACCTGGCACTGATAACGAAGAAATATATTTCTAGTGGTGGATATAATGGTGAATGATGACACTTAATATGTGTTTATATTTGTTATCATTTGATAATAGAGCTTATATTTGAAGTTCTTGATGGACTCAATATGCTTGAAGCATATAATTATTCCTGTAGAATATAATGAGATTGTCTTAGTGAATTTTTATTGAAAGAATGATTGAGTATG
The DNA here is from genome assembly GCA_030512225.1 of Rauvolfia tetraphylla. Taxonomy (NCBI): domain Eukaryota; kingdom Viridiplantae; phylum Streptophyta; class Magnoliopsida; order Gentianales; family Apocynaceae; genus Rauvolfia; species Rauvolfia tetraphylla. The sequence goes on from JAJQKT010000050.1 coordinate 853,142, forward strand.
TCCATATATGAAGAAATTCTATATGTAGCTATATTTGCTATATGTATTTTATTAGAAGATATCTTCATTGTACAATCTATTGATTAGCATAGTGTTCCCCACATTAGGGGGAGAAAATCATCAATTAAAAGAGGATATTATTTATGACTTTTATTATCTTGATCTATGCACAAGTATTAGTGAACTGGAAGTTTAAAATATTATTTATTTGCATAAAATTGCATATTGATTGTTTGTCTGACTCCTGTAGAGTTAGTCAATATAACATTATACTTATAGATATTCCTATTTGGATAAATGTCCTAGTAGGACAAATATATGAATTCTATAGTCATATAATTTTGATATACGCCTGAAGCGTGATTGATCTCTTGATTTTGAAAATAAAATCCTCAAAAAAGAAAATGATTTGATGATCAAGATATTTTTTCTGAAGAATTTAGAGAAGCAAGTATTGTAATCAACGTTTTTGAAAAGTCAACACTTTATTTTGATTAAACATCCAGAAGATGTTTAATATGGACATAGCACATCAATTATTATTGGGTTATTATATGCGAGATCCTTTATATCTATTGAAGGATATTGAAGAACCATTTGGTCTTGAAGTACCACAATTCTGCAATTGAGTGCATGAATATACTTGTCCACGTGCAAGTAGATATCTATTATTGTTCTTCTCCACCCAATGAATTTTAAGACGACATTAAACTTGCCTATTGACATCTCCTTGAGATAACTTATCTCGAATATTGAGAAAATTCAACTCCTATTGAGATGAATATGCAAGGTATAAATTACATATATGATCCACATAAACCATGCATTTATAGGCATGTGTTGATTATAACAGTCACATCTTCAATTTATAAAAATTCATGATGTTGGTTGAGAATATATTTGATCATGATTAATATATTCGAGATAAATCTATATCCTCTAAGGAAGAATTCCAACTATGTTGTTGGATGATAATAAAGTTTGAAATATATCTAAGGAGATATGATAAAGTATATTTTTAATCACAAACTCCAGAAGAGATGTGATATTGATGTGTAATGAATTTGATCATTTGATTATTTGACAAATCTATTCACTAAGACTTTACCTATAGCAACATTTGATTGGAAAGCATCGGTTAAGAAATCTTAAAGGATTATCTCATTAGGGGGAGTAAATATGGCATAAAGAGTAGTGTACTCTTTTTCCTTCACTAGAGTTTTTCCCGCTGGGTTTTTTATCTAGTAAGGTTTTAATGAGGCATACTCTTATGCAATGGACATCCAAGGGAGAGTGTTATGAAATTAATATTATTATGGATGTTCATTATCAGAGTTATAAAGATACTCCAACTATCCAGAAGATAGATGGTAGAGTTCTATCATATCTTTGATTAGTGATAAGATTTGTCTTCTGATTACCCTATACCTATTCTGATTTGGATGTACCCCTGAACCCTATAAATAGGGCTCTAGACTAAGGTGTTGTATATACTCATTCATTGATTGATTTACTCTCAGAGAATTAATAAAGATCTCTTGTTCTTTCTCTCTATTTTCTCTTTATAATTTTTCCTATTCTCTATATTATAATTTCTTTATTAAGCTCTCTACATTAGTATTATTATTTTACTGTGACGACAATGACTGCGCGTCAACGAATTCATAACAAAGAAGTTATTTTGAGAATTTTTTTTCTTTTTTAAACTAAAGATAAGATTTTATAGTGATGAATGGAAATCAGTGCAAAAGCTTAGAATGATAAGTATTTGCACAAGGATCGGGAATCGAATACCATAAACACATTTTAAGGCGTTTCGCCTTAACGCTTGGTTCCATATAAACATAGCGAAATATAACTTTATCAATTTGAGCATTGGATTGTGCAAGCAAGATGCGCAAATTGCCATAATCCTTTTTTTTTTTTTTTGCTTTTTATCGAACTTTGCTGTGGATTGTATAACGCCAACTACAAAAACGTTTTATGAAAAACTATAATGCCCTTTAATAGAGCATTATTCGTTAATTAATAATATAATATTAAAAAATAATCCTAACAACATATTAGCACTATTGTTGCACACACAATCTCGTTACTCTCTCTCCTCGATCACCAATCCTTCTCCTCGCTACTCAAATCAACAATAGACAATAATAGAGGCGGCAGCCAATTTTCAGGAAGAGAATAAGATAAAGAGAATGAAGCATGGGTGGAGGAGGAAGATGGGCAGGGGTGGAAAGACTTATAACAGGTATGTTCTTGTGTTGTACGGCCAAATTATTTTGGCCATCAAACATATTTTGTCCCTTTATTGTTAATTTGTAAAGAAAAGATATTAAATTGATAAATGATAAAAAAAGATAAATATACTATAATATAATATACTTTGAATTTTTTGAGTCGTGCAGGTCAAGGCCTCTCTTTCTAGTACTTATATATTAATAAATATATATATCTAGATGCGAAATCTAAATGAATTTAATATTATCTTGAAAGAAATGAGGTAATGGGCAGAATATGCGATCGTTTACTTATTTGGCCATGAAACGTATTTGGCCTTTGTTGTTAATTTGAAAAGAAAAGATATTCAATCGAAAAACAATTAAAAACGGTAAATGTACTAAAATATTATATACTTTGAATTTTTTACTAGATCAAAACTCTCTTTCTGATACTCATTAATTTACTAAATAAATTTATACCTAAATATGAATTTATAGTAATCAACAATATTCTCTTAGAACTATGCAATGATCAATGTTTGTCATTCCTTAAAATAACATGATTTACCCTTAGGACTAACAAAATTAGTTAAAAAATGTTCACAAAATTAAATTTAAAAAAGTGCAACTTCCATAGAGCTTATCCAAAGTTGTAGGTGGCTTCCTTGGAGATTTTAGAAGTTGCATGCAACTTCCACGGATATTACATGTCTTTTGTGGATCTCCATAGAAGTTGCATGCGACTTCCCATGATATTTTATGGAAGTTACACAACTTTCATAAAATTTAACAAAAGTCATATAGAATATTAAAAATTTAAATTTTTAAATTTTAGTTAGAGTTTAGTTTAAAATCTACATTAGTTAGTGTTGATTCATCATTTATTTAGTTCTAAACGCTAAAAGAACACAAAAAAAAAATTAAAGATTTGAGGTAATTCAAGATTAGAGAGAGAGAGAGAGAGAGAATAAAAGTTTGAAAATGAAATAAAAATACATTGTAGATTACAAATTTAAAACTATATATAGTAATAGTGTTTTTTTTCTTCAACCACCTCCGCCAAATTCTTCAAACCTCTATGAATAATTATTTAAACTAAAAAAAATAAAGGGTAAATAAAGTAAAGGAACAAAGGAGAAAATAAAGTGAAAATATTTATTACATAAATATTAACATTTTCATATAAAATATTAACATCTTATTGTATAATAATATCTTTGTAATGTTTTCAAACTCTACTTTAAATAGTTATTCATGTTATGAAATTAATATTATGGATGTCCATCATCAGAGTTATAGAAATACTCTAATTATCTAAAAGATAAATGGTAGAATTTTATCATATCTTTAATTAGTGATAGAATTTATCTTCTGATTACCCTCTACCTCTTCTTATTGGAATGTACCCCTGAACCCTATAAATAGGGCTCTAGACTGAGGTGTTGCATTCACTCATTCATTGATTAATTTACTCTCAGAGAATCAATAAAGCTCTCTTGTTCTTTCTCTCTATTTTCTCTCTATAGTTTTATTCTATTCTCTACATTATAATTTCTTTATTAAGTTCTCTACATTCGTATTACGATTTTGCTGTGCCAACGATGACTGCGCATCATAAATTCATAATACGTTATCAGCACGAGTCTCTATCACTAGAGTTTAGAGATTAATCAAGATAAAAAGAGGTATTTTTCTACCTTTGAAGTCTCATGGCAAACCTTGCAAAACTTGATTTTTTTTGCTCTTGACATTTCTAGAAAGGATTAATTGTCTTGGATACTAGATGCTCTAATTCGTCTAGATGCAATGGGTTTGGGAGACACCATTGTAGAAAATAATGTGTCATTATCTCAAAATTGTGCAAAAGCCATGATCTTTCTCCACCACCATCTCCATGAGAATTTGAAGGTGGAATATATTATCGTAAGAGATCCACTTATTTTGTGGAAGGATATGAAAGAAAGATTTGACCATCAGAAGATGGTCATTCTACCTGTATGATTGGATGCACTTACGACTACAAGATTTTTGTAGCCCTAAGGGCAAATCATGAAGTTTTAATTAAGTTTTGAATAATGACAAACATTGATATAGACTAATCTTTATGTCAATTGTGTGATAGGATTGTTGGATTAAAGAAGTATGAAGTCTTGTTGCCTTAAAGCCAAAATGCAAGAACAACTTCAATGAGTCAAAGTGATTGAAGATTGAAGAGTTTGTTCAAGATGATTGAAGGCATTGAAGACTTAGAGTCTAGGTCATATATGCTCAATAGGTATATTCTTTTGTAAACCCTACACTTGTGTGTCTTGGAATCTATTGAATGCATAAGAGAGCAAAAAAAAACTTGTTTTGAATCTTAAATGGCTTTGAATGAACTTTTGAATAACAAGTATGTTTTTGAACCTCGAATGTTCTTGAGTAAACTTTTTATGATTAAAGGGTTTTAGTAACGATTTTTGAGTTTGAAAATGTTTAAATGACTTACCTATTTATACAAAATGTTTTCAATGATATTAAGGTTGATTTTCAAATGATTTGACAAAGTTTGATTAGTTCGGATGCAAGTTCGGACGTCCAAACTTTGAAAATGGTTATTGTGCTTCTAGAGAAATTCAGACGCAAGTTCGGACGCATGGGATAAAGTTCGGACGTCTAAAATTTCTCTGATAGCATGGTTACTGTTTCTCCAGAGATATTCGGACGAATGTTCAAATGCATAAGGAAAAGGTCGAACGTCCGAACTTTTCCAGACAACTTGTTACAGTAAAGTTCGGACGCATAGGAGAAAGTTCGGACGTCCGAACTTCTCTGAAACTAGCCGTTTTATAGCTGTTGTAACTGATTTTTGAAATCTATAAAAGCTATAAACTCAAAACTTTTTGTAAATTTTGAATCTCTGAGAAATCTTAACATTCCAAAATCTTTAGCAAACAACAAAGCTCTCTTTTGTCTTGTGCTTTCAATTGATCATTCAAGATTCCAAAGACATCAAAGTGAAGAGATGCAACATTATGTAATTATCTACCAAGAAAGTGGTAACATCTTATTTATTCACCATTCTTCATTTAATTTTGTTTTCTACTAGCTCATTACAAGGTTTTCTTGTGAACATAAAATCCTTTAGATAAGGGTGATCCTTGAGATATTGATTCAAGGTTGTTTGTAGAAATAAAATCCTTTGGTAGGGTGAACCTTGTTTGTGAAATTGCAAAAGAGGTTGTGAGTGAAAAACCATTGTGTGGTGAGCCTCTTATGTAATTGTTGAACTTGAGCATATAGTAGATTGATTGAAATCCTTGAGTGTAGACTCAAGGTAGTAGACGTAGATCTTGAAGAGATCGAACCACTATAAATTGCTTGTATTTATTGACCTTAAGTTGTTTATTGCTTTGATATTGTTTGATATATTCTCTCATGAAACAAGTACACATAATCTACTCTAGTTAAATTTTAAAAGGAAATTGTTTTCAAAAATTAGCCAAAGACTTAATTCACCCCCTTCTTAGGTCTTTCAATTGGTATCAGAGAAAGGGCTTCTTTGTGTGGTTTTGCAACCTAGAAGTTAAGATCTTATGGCTAATATTTCAAACTTACCTTATCTAGAAGGATCTTCCACAAATAGACCACCTTTGTTTGATGGAACAATCTATACATTTTGAAAATCTAGAGTTAAGATATATATTTGTTCTATTAATTTTGATTTGTGGAATATTATTGAGAAAGGTCCTTACATATATGAAAATGAGAGCTGATGGAGTGACTTTAGAACCAAAGTCTATAGACGAATTTGATGAAAATGATTCAAAGAAAATGACATTAAATTATCAGGCCATGAACATTTTAAGTTGTGCATTAGATGTAACTAAATACAATAGAGTTAGTGGATGTGACACTGCTCATGATATGTGGAGATTACTTCAAGTAACACATGAAGGTACAAACCAGGTTAAAGAGTCAAAGCTTGCCATGCTAGTAAGGGACTATGAGCTATTCACCATGGAGCAAGGTGAGAATGTTACTGATATGTTTACAAGATTTACTAACATTTTCAATGGTTTAAAAGCTTATGGGAAGAGCTATACAATTGGAGAGCAAAACAGAAAGATATTGGATGCTCTACCAAAATCTTGGCAACCGAAAACATTTGCTATTAAGGAATCAAAGGATTTAAAAACTCTCCCACTTGAAGAGCTCATTGGATCACTGCTTACACATGAGATGAAGGTGAAGAGTGAAAGACCTAAGAGGGGGGGTGAATTAGGTCTTTGGCTAATTATCAAAATTCTTTTCCCTTTTTGTAAATCCTTTGCCGTAATAAAAGCTTTTCTTCAATTCACTAGCTCTAAGTTTATATGTGATTTAATGGTTGAGACAATATGATCAAATAATAAAACCACAACCAATCAATCAACAATTAAGAACAAACAATAATAGCACAAGTATGTAAACAAGTAAAGCTATAAATAAGTGAACACACGATTTATAGTGGTTCGATCTTTCCAAGATCTACATCCACTACCTTGAGTCCACACTCAAGGATTTCAACCAATTCACTATATGCTTAATCCAAGCAATTAGACAAGAGGCTCACCCTTCAATGGGTTTTACCACAACAACCTCTTTTCAATATAATAAACAAGGTTCACTCTTATCACTAAGAGTTTTATGTCACTAGACAACCTAGACCAATCTAATCCAAGGCTCACCCTCACCAATGGGTTTTACACAACAACCTTGATTAATTTAGTCTATGGCTCACCCTCCTCAAGGGTTTTAAGTCTCTTGACAACCTTGTATCAATCACAACAAAAATGTAAAGATAGAGTTTAGATGTTACCAACACTTCTTGGTGGATGAATACAATTGATAGCACCACTTCACTTCTTGCCTTTGGAATCTTGAATTTCAATCTTTGAGCACAAGGCAATTTGAGAGCTTTTGATATAATTTTGATGTAAAACAAGTTAGAGCTTCAAGGATTTTGAATGTTTAAAAGTTCTTTAAAAAATCTAGAGTTTCTAGCCTTTATAGAATTTGAAAATCAGTTAAAACGGCCATAAAACGGCTAGTAACGGCTAGTTTCAGCAAAATTCGGACGACCGAATTCTGCGTCCGAATTTTTCGGACGACCGAATTTTTGGTCGAAAATTTTCGGACGCACTGTTCAACTACTGTTCACTACTGTTCACTATGCGGGGGAAAATTCGGACGACCGAATTTTTCCAGCTGCGTCCGAATCTTCTTCCGAATTTCTCTGGAAAAACAGTCGGTACTGTTCATTGCGCAAGCAAATTCGGACGATCGAATTTGTTATCCTGCGTCCGAATCTTGCATTCGAATTTTTCAAACTTTGTCAAAACATGTTCAAATCAATTCTAACAAGTTGGGAAACCTTCTAGCCTCAAAGATAAGTCATTAAAGACCTTTTAAGTGCAAAAACGATTTATGAAAACTTGATAATTTAGGTAAGTTTAAAACCATTGAAACCATTAAAATCAAGTTTTATGCTCTCAATTGCAACTCATAGATTCCATGGCTTAGGAGTGTAGGGTTTACAAAGTTTACCTATTAAGCACATGCAACCTACACTTCATTTCTTCAAAACCTTCAATCATCTTGAACAAACTCTTCAATCTTCAATCAGCTTGACATATTGGAGTTGTTCTTGCATTTTAGCTTCAAGGCAATGAGATTTCAAACTTCTTAATCCACAAATCCTATCACACAACATACAAGCATATTAGTCCTCATCAATATTTGTCATTAATCAAAACTACATGATTTGCCCTTAGGGCTAACAAAGAGACTAAATGATATTGAAGTCGAAGAGAAGGGAAGAAAAGGAGTTGTACTTCGTTTTGTGCTTTCATTCCAAGCAAGCTTCTTATACGGGATCCGACGCATCCAGTAGGAATTGAACCTACGAGTTCCCCAATTGTGAATTAGGTGCTTTAACCATTCAGCCATGGATACAAAGAGACTCAGCGAGTGAACTAGGTTTTGGTATTCTTTCTCGAGCTTCTATTTCTTCTGTTAAAGGAGATTCGAGAAAAGATGGAATAGGAAGACGTGTTTCCAGAATCAAATCATTTGAGTGAACAAGAAAAATCATCAAGTGAAGAAGATGGAAACAATGGAGAAGAAGAGATAGCTATGGCTGTAAGAAAGTTCAAAAGATTCTACAAAAAGGAATTTCTCAAGAAAGGGAGAAAACCAACCAAGAAAAGTAGACAATCATCATCCTTCAAACCTCAATGCTTTGAATGCAAAAGTACAGAACATCTTGTTGTTGATTGTCCTAAAGTTCTGGAAAGGAAAAGAGACAACAAGATCAAAAAGAAATCTGCCAAAAGGGAAAAGAACTGGTTGGAACTTGGGATCAACAAGAAAGTGAAGATGACAGTGAAGGAAAGACCAACATATGCTTTATGGCAATTGATGATGAGATACAATCTACTCATTCTATTTCTAATTACTATGATGATGATGTTGATCCTAGTGATTTACTTGTTAAAATATATGAAGAACTGAAAAAGGCTTAAAAGGAATAAAGAAATGGAAACCAAAATCAATGAGTTATTAAATGAGAATTCAAAGTTATGTCTTGAAAATGAAAAATTTCTTGAGACTATTAATTGTCTAAACATTGAAAAAGAAGTTTTAAATGTAACCATACAAAACATATCTTTTGAAAATAAACAGCTTTGCACAAAAGTTATTTCTCTTGAAACAATGCTTAATGATCATGAAATATTCAAAAAGAAAGTTAATGATCTTACATTATGCATTGAAAAATTTACAAATGGAAGAGAAAATTTAAATAAATTACTTGGTTATCAAAGATCTTCATATATAAAACATGGTCTTGGTTACACTCATGAAAGTTATACTCCAAAATATAAAAACTTCTTAGCTAAAGAAAATTTTAATTCTATGCCTCATACCTGTTGTACATATTGTGGCAAGCATGGACACAAAGTGTCAAAATGTTATGTGAAAAGAAAAATAGAAAATGGTGTTAAAACTATTTGGAAGTTAAAGGAACTTTCACTAACCCCCTTGGACCCAAGAAAATGTGGGTACCAAAACTCACTCTCTCAAACTTGGTGTAGGTATGCTTTGCTTCAAGATCAAGTGCCACAAAGTGATTTCTTGACAGTGGCTGTTCAAAACACATGACAGGAAATGCCTCACTTGTAAGTGAGCTTCAAACAACAAGTAAAGGTTTTGTCACATTTGGTGATAAGAAGAAAGGAAAAATACTTGAAATAGGTAACATTGGTAAAGGTTCTTTCCCTCTCATTAAGCAAGTATTACTTATTGATGGTTTGAAGTATAATTTACTTAGCATTAGTCAACTATGTGATAATAGATGTAAAGTAGAATTTAAATGTGACACTTGTACTATTCTTGATAGTGCAAGTAGCAAAACCATCTTTGTTGCTAATAGAGTTGGAATGTATATGTATTATATCTTGATGAACTTATCACAAATGATATAAAGTGTCTCGCCATTCATGATAATGATGGATATTTATGGCATAGAAGATTAGGTCATGTGAGCATGGATTTATTGAATAAACTTTCCACACAAGAACTAGTTAGAAGATTACCTAAAATGCATTTTGATAAAACTCGTCTTTGTGATGCTTGTCAATATAGAAAACAATCTAAAACATCTTTTAAACCAAAGAAAATGGTTTCTACCTTAAAACCTCATGAACTTGTTCATATGGACTTGTTTGGACCAATGAGGACCACTAGTCTTGGTGGTAAAATATATACTTATGTGATTGTTGATGATTTCTCTAGATTTACATGGGTGATTTTCTTAGCTCAAAAAGATGAAATGTTTCATGAATTTTCAAAACTTTTCAAAAAGATTCAAACCTCTCTTGAGTATAAATTGATTTCTATTAGAAGTGACAATGGAAGAGAATTTTGCAATCAAGACTTTACAAAATTTTGTGATGAATATGGTATAACTCAAAACTTTTCAGCTGCTAAAACACCTCAACAAAATGGTGTCGTCGAAAGGAAAAATAGAACCTTACAAGAGATGGCTAGATCAATGCTTCATGAAAATTCTTTGCCAAAATATTTTTGGGGTGAAGCTGTAAATACTGCTTGCTATGTAATGAATAGAGTTCTCTTAATACCCTTTATAAGAAAAACACCTTTTGAATTCCTATTTGATAAAACTTCTTCAATTGTTTATTTTAAGGTATTTGGTTGTAAGTGTTTTATCTTAAATACTAGTGATAATTTGGAAAAGTTTGATAGAAAATCAGATGAAGGTGTATTTCTTGGCTATTCATCAAATAAAAAGGCCTATAGAGTTTATAACAAAAGAACATTATATGTTGAAGAAACCATACATGTAACCTTTGATGAATCTAACATTTACCTTGAAAGAATAAATGAAGATGATGTAGGTTCCTCAATGATTGATAATCAAACTCAGCATCAAGCACCTACATTGGAAAAACATGCCAAAGAAGAAGAAATAATAGAGCAAGAACAAGATGGTCAACCTAGCAATGATCAAGAGCTTCCAAAGGATCTAAGTTATGCAAGAGTTCATCCTAAGGAGCATTCATTGGTGATACTTTATTGACAACTTTGCTCTTTTATCTCATATTGAGCCTAAAAACATTGATGATGCATTGTGTGATGATTTTTAGATTATTACTATGCAAGAGGAGTTAAATCAGTTTGAAAGAAATAAAGTTTGGACTCTTGCTCCAAGATCTCATGATCATTCCATTATTGGTACAAAATAGGTATTTAGGAATAAATTGAATGAACTAGGAGAAGTTGTTAGAAATAAGGCTAGGTTTGTTGCTCAAGGTTTCAACCAAGAAGAAGGCATTGATTATGATGAAACTTTTGCTCCGGTAGCTAGATTAGAATCCATAAGAATACTTTTGGCTTTTGCTTGTTTTAAAGGTTTGAAACCATTTCAAATGGATGTTAAAAGTGCATTTCTAAATGGTTTTATTGAAGAAGAGGTTTATGTAGAACAACCACCCGATTTTATTTATGAAAAGTTTCCTAATCATGTTTTTAAGTTAACCAAGGCTCTATATGGATTGAAACAAGCCCCAAGAGCTTGGTATGAAAAATTAAGTGGATTTCTTCTTTCAAAAGGATTTGCAAAAGGAAAAGTGGATACAACACTTTTTATAAAAACCTCTAGCAATAATGATAATTTACTTGTGCAAATTTATATTGATGACATTATTTTGGTGCTACTAACACATCCCTTTGTGAAGAATTTGCCAAATCAATGCAAAATGAATTTGAAATGAGTATGATGGGAGAACTAAATTTCTTTCTTGGGCTGCAAATTAAGCAAAGAAGGAGCTATTGAAAAGATTTTGAATGGATCAAGCAAAAGGGATAGGTACTCCAATGAGCTCATCAACAAAACTTGATAAAGATGAAAAAGGTAAAAATGTTGATGAGAAATCATATAGAGGTATGATTGGAAGTTTACTCTATCTCACAACAAGTAGACCTGATTTTATGTTTTCTATGTGCTTATGTGCTAGATTTCAATCTTGTCCTAAAGAATCTCATCTAATTTCTATCAAACGTATTTTTCGTTATTTGATTGATACACATGACTATGGTCTTTGGTTTTCAAAATCTTCTTTTTTTTATCTTATTGGATATTCAGATGCTGATTTTGTCGGATGTAAAGTTGAACGTAAAAGTACTAATGGTCGTTGTCAATTTCTTGGTAGTTGTCTTGTGTCTTGGTATAGTAAAAAATAAGCATGTGTGTCTTTGTCTACTACTGAAGTTGAATATATTGCTGCTAGTAGTTGTTGTGCTCAAATATTATGGATACAACATACTCTACTTGATTATGGTCTTAAATTCAATTGTGTGCCTATACTATGTGATAATACTAGTGCTATCAATTTGAGCATAAATCTCATTTAACATTCTAGAACAAAGCATATAGAGATTAAGCATCATTTTATTCATGATCATGTTGCTAAAAAGGACATATGCTTGGATTATGTGCATATAAATGATCAAATTGCTGATATATTTACCAAGCCTTTGGCTGAGGAAAGGTTTAACTATCTAAGAAGACTCTTAGAAATTTCAAAATTCAATTACTAATATGTTTGTTTAAGTTGACAAAAACAGGAAAATTAGGAAGCATAATTTGGATGCATTGAGTGAAAATTGAACGTCCAAACTTTCGTCAGAAAATTCTAGACAGAAAAGTTCGGACTCATGATAGAAAGTTCTGACGTCCAAACTTTCTAAAACTTAAGAAACAAAGAAGTTGGATGCGACCAAAAAGTTTGGCCGTCCGAACTTTGCGGTTACAGCGGTTTTAAAGAAACTAAATAGTCGTTACACACATATTTATCATCCAAACATTCTCTCTTTTCAAATTTCTCTCTACCCATTTGCGTCCAAACCTAAATCTATCTGTAACTTCACCATTTTCACATCAAACCACTTGGAGTTTTGAGTTCCTAACCTTAAATACTTCTCAGATTGCACTGCTTCTCTAATAGAAAAACATCATGGTGAGAACTAAGAGAGTAAATATTGAGAAAGGAAAGGGGAAAGCTAAGGACAGAGATGGAGGACGAATTCTCAATGAACCAAGGAGAATCAGAGTTCCTCAATCTTCATCTAGAGCAGACAAATTTGTCTCAATCAAGGCTGCATCAGAATTCGAAGATTGGAACAAGAAATCCAGTAAAATCATCCCTGGAAACAGAGTGGACTTTGACAAACTCACAAATATGGGTAATGTTCTGTCTTTATTTAGTGATATTAGCTGGAGCAATTTATTGGTTATTGACATGCAATCCGAGGAAGAAAAGATGGAGACGATGGAATTTTTGGCTTGAACAAACAAGGATTCAACTTTCGAACGGACAAACAATTCTTATACACACAAGATAATTAAATTCCTACGACATCTCTTAGAAACTTGTTCTAAGCAATCCCGATAATAAGAATTTAACCAAGTAGAAGAACACTTACACGCCACAATCGGAAATCTCAATTGATAAGTGAAAGTGTAGTTCTTGGAGTAACAAGAGTAAGAGGAATTCAACCCTCTCAAAGTGGTGGCGGCAGCCCCTCTCAATGACACTCAAAATCTGACCTAATTGCCTCAAAGAAGGCTACTTATAGCTAGGGTAAGATATGAAAGGGTTGGGCTTAATGATACATGTAAGTCCAACATAAAACAAGACATAAAACAAATCCAACAAGATTGCCCGCCCAAGTTTGGACTTGAGCCCATTACATAGCCTTCAAGTAGTAAAATCATCCGACCTAAATATTTTAGACAAATGGACCAAGTTGAGCTGCGGCCCAACTAATTCTCCGCCAACAGGTTTGGATAACTCTATCCTCTTCAAATGTTGGTCCACATAGGCTTGAAGCGCCTTAGCCCTAGCTCTGGTCATTGGCCCAACCGGTATGATTAGCTCTTTATTGGACACGTCCAAGCCATCATAGTAATCCGTAGTCTTGCTCGCATCAGTTATTGATGAAGAATATTGGGTATATGGCACTGAAGCATATTATTGGCGCTAGAAAAATTGACAATAAAGCTATACCATATGGAAGACTTATAACAAGAATTTTCAAACATTTTCGAGTTAAACTTCCTGTTAGGGGACAAGCTTTCAAAAGGGGACAAATTTATACTAATGACTCTCTCAAAAGAATGAAATTAACTTTTGATGATAAGGGAGTATGGAGAACTAGAAGTGAAACTCCTCCAATAAGAATAAAAGCTGAAGAAAGTGAGGAAACTGAGGAAGAAGAAGATGAAGTAGAAATGTGGGCAAGAGAAATTAAAACAAAGAGGAGGCATGATTCATCAAGTGAGGGGGAGCAACCTCCCTCCAAAAGAAGACTCTTTGAAGAAGTACCAACCCCTCAATCACATCCTAATGTTGGAGAAGTTTCTATTGCTGAAGGAATTTCAAGAGGAGATACAATTCAAGAAGCATTAAACAACCACATCAAGGAGATGGAGAAAATGTATAAATTCTTTGAAACGTTGCTCCTATAGTTCTTGAAAAATTGGATGGTTTAGAGAATAGAGTCAAGCACATTGAGAAAATATTGATGAGAAATACTCAAAATGGTGAAGAGTCTTCTAAAACTCAAGAACAAACGGATGATGATAAGAATGATGAAGAAGACAAGAAAAATGAAAAAGATAGTGATGATGATAATGATGGTGACCAAGGGGATGACAGTGAGCAGGCTATGGAGTCACAAAGAAGAGATCAAGGAATGCAGCAAGCTAGAAGTAGCCTAGAAGGTGGTCAAATTGACAATACCATCTAATCCAACATTCAGCCAAGGAAGAGTCAAGCATATTGCAGTCAAGAAGAAATCTAGAAAGGACTCTCCATCAACATCAAAAAACTGAGCATATCTTTACTCTTCTCTCTATTTACTGCTTTTATTTATTTGTGATAAGCTTAGTATGACTTTTGAACATTTACTAGCCTGGTTTATGCAATTTCTCTGTTTTTTTTTTTGCTCTTTAAATTTCTGCACTTTATTACTATTTTTAATGTGACTTATGTAATAGTTTTTAATGAAGCTCAATGATGAAACCTTAGTGTTGAGAGCTTCGTTTAATGATACTTTGATCACCGAAGCTTAATTGCTGTTATAAAAGGGAAAAAAAAGTTGATTTACAGAATTATGCTAAATTGATCCTTACTATTTATGTTGGCTATAGTTGCATATCAGTCTCATTTTCATTACCCCGTCTTTGAGTGATGACAAAAGGGGGAGAAAGAATAGTATAAAAAAGAATGGGCTGCAATATGTGTTGTGTGTGCTGCAATGTATGTATGTGCAAATGTTCAATAATTAGAAATATGAAAATTTGGCTGTATTTCTGCATTTGGAATATAAATTGAAAAGGGTTATAATATGTGAGGTTACAGTTTATAAGTTTGGACTTGAAATTTGGATGCAAACCAAAAGTTCAGACGCATCCAAACTTTATTGCCAACAATGTTTCTCTGTTGTTCAAATTGTTTGAAAACTGTCTTAATCCTTCCTATCATATTTGAACAACCTTAGGAAGGCTTATTTTCAAATATTACAACATTCATCTAACATATTCTAAAGTTTGGACTTAAAATTTTAAAATTTGGATGTATGTTCTGAAATTCGGATGCATCCATATCTTGTTGCCATAAAGTGCTCTTTTGTTGTTCAAATTGATTCTAATATGATTGAACAACCTTGGGAAAGTTTATTTACAAAATTTGCAGCTTTTATTTAACTTATTTTACAGTTCAGACTTAATATGTCAAAATTCGGATGCACAGTATCTCAAGTCCAAATTTGTTGAAAACTGAGTACAATCTAAGGGGGAGCATTGTTAATCTTTTCTAACCTTTAATACCTCTCTTAGAAGTTTTCTTAATGCTTAAACGCTATCTTCTATCTTAGTAGTTGGAAGGAATGAGGTAAATGGAAGTTGGTTGGGTCATAGGCTCATATTCAGCCTTTTAAATGTCAATATGCTAAATTGGTTATTAAGTTTTGAATCTCTGAGAAATCTTAACATTCCAAAAGCTTTAGCAAACATCAAAACTCTCTTTTGCTAAATTGGTTATTATGTTTTGAATCTCTGAGAAATCTTAACATTCCAAAAGCTTTAGCAAACATCAAAACTCTCTTTTGTCTTGTGCTTTCAATTGATCATTCAAGATTCTAAAGACATCGAAGTGAAGAGGTGCAACATTATGTAATTATCTACCAAGAAAGCGGTAACATCTTATTTATTCACCATTCTTCATTTAATTTTGTTTTCTACTAGCTCATTACAAGGTTTTCTTGTAAACATAAAATCCTTTAGATAAGACTGATCATTGAGACATTGATTCAAGGTTGTTTGTAGATATAAAATCCTTTGGTAGGGTGAACCTTGTTTGTGAAATTGCAAAAGAGGTTGTGAGTGTAAAACCATTGTGTGGTGAGTCTCTTATGTAATTGTTGAACTTGAGCATATAATAGATTGATTGAAATCCTTGAGTGTAGACTCAAGGTAGTGGACGTAGATCTTGAAGAGATCGAACCACTATAAATTACTTGTGTTTATTGACCTTAAGTTGTTTATTGCTTTGATATTGATTTATATATTCTCTCATGAAACAAGTACACATAATCTGCTCTAGTTAAATTTGTAAAAGGAAATTGTTTTCAAAAATTAGCCAAGGACCTAATTCACCCCTCCTCTTAAGTCTTTCAATTTTAAACCTGTAAGTGACTACAACTCCGCGATGTTTAGAATTACTTCTCAATTGAAATTATGCGAAGAAAATATCACTGACACTGATATGTTAGAGAAAGCATTCTCTACTTTTCATGCCTCGAATATTGTCCTACAGTAACAATATCAAGAGAAAGGCTTTAAGAAATATGGTGAATTAATTTCTTGCCTTCTTCTGGCTGAGCAAAATAACGAGCTATTAATGAAAAATTATGAAGCTCAACCGACATGTTCTACTCCACTTCCTGAAGTGAATGCAGTTAGAACCCGATGATATGGCCTTAGAAGAGGTCATGTTCATGGTCAAAACTGAGGACACGGACGCAGCCGTGGTAGAAAGCATCCATATAATCATGGCGAACAAAATAGAATATCTGGGGCGAAAAATAACAAAATCCATCAGAAGTTGGCCAAAAACAATGAGAAAAGAAAAGAGAAAGAAGTGGATCCAGAAAATCACGAAGATAAATATTATCGGTGTGGTATACAAAGCCATTGGTCTCGTACCTGTCGTACGGCAAAACACCTTATGGAGCTTTATCAAGCATCAATTAAGAAGAAAGTAAAAGTCCTGAAGCAAACTTTACTTTCTAAAATTCCATTTCCGATGATGGTGATAACAATAATCTTAATGATGCCATTGTTGATGTAACTCCTCTAGATGTGGCTGATTTTTTTGAGTATCCAGAAGGAAGAATTGACCATTTGATTGGTGATGGAAGTGTCCAAAGAAATGAGAGTTCTATTCAATGTTTTTTCTAATTTTTAGTTTAGTTCATGCTTAGTTATATTTCTTTTGTAATAATCCTTAGTGATGTACTACAAATTTCCTTTGTAATAGAAATTTATTTAAGTATTTAAACTTTATATTTTTATATGTTCAGATGGCTCTTATTCCTTATTATGACTCTCAAAGTACCACTGAGGATATTTGCCTGATTGATAGTGGTACTACGCATACTATACTTAAAAGCGAGAGATATTTCTCTTGTTTGAATATGGAGAAACAAATGTTTACACTATAAATGGTAGTGCAAAACTGATTGAAAGATCTGGAAGAGCTATTATTTTATTTCCTGGAGGCACAATAATTGCCATCAATAAGGCATTATTTTCCTCAAAATCTAGAAGAAACTTATTGAGTTTTAAAGATATCTGCCGAAATGGATATCATGTTGAAACAATAGAGGAAAATAAATTTGAGTATCTTTGCATTATTCAAACTGTCTCCAGAAAAAAGTCTATCTTAGAGAGATTTCCATCTCTTTCTTCCGGCCTATATTACGTAAAATTAAATAGTGTTGAAGTGCATCATTTAGTAAACCAGAAGTTTACTAATCTTGCTACATTTAGTATTTGGCATGACCGTTTGGGTCACCCAGGAACAATTATGATGCAAACAGTAATTGAGATTTCGCATGGACACCCATTGAAAGATCAAAGGGTATTGAATAAATTTCCATGTGCTGCTTGCTCTCAAAGAAAATTGGTTATTAGACCATCCCAAGCAAAAGTGGGAGTTGAGTCCCCAATATTTTTAGAACGGATTCTAATTTTTACAAAATGCTTAATACAAAGAATTGAAATCCTAGGCTGAAATTTCACACCTTTTGAAGTTGCGTCGGTTAATCTTTGAAGAAGCCGGTTGTAGAGGCTGTTCGGACAGTCTTTGAACTTTGATGGAGTAGAATGGAAATCCTCCTCCACACCACGGCTCTGATACCAAATGACATCTGTAAACTCAACGGCTGCAAGTTTTACCTTCTTATCCTCGGAAAAGTTGTGGCACTCAAAAATTATGTCCACCTTCCTTTCCCACTCCAAGTAGGCGTCTGCGTCGTTCCTCCCTTTGAATGCGGGAATCTGCATTTTAATGGATTTGAGGTCTCCGTCTCTTCTATTAAATGGCAAGTCTCTTTGAAGTCTCCTACGTCTACGTGCCTCAAACTCCTCCTCTTCCTCAAATTCTTCCTCCTCTGGTTCATACCGAGGTAGAGGTCGACGAGGTGGTGGTTGTTGTTGGTGCACCCCTGCACGTCTTCCCTGAGGTTCCGCACGCTTCTCTTGTCTAATCTCATCAATTTGTTCTCTTATCTCAACAAAGGCTTGGTTGAACCTCTCAAATTGTTGCTGCATAGCTTTCAAAGTGAAAGCAATATTTGCATCTCCCCCTTGGTGCTCCTCAGTGCTACCTCCCTGTGACATTGCCAAGTGATATTATACCTGCAAAACAGTGTTAGTGATAAACAACCTCACACACTCCCTTACGTGTTTCACTCGAATGTTGTCACTCCCCTCGTGTTTATATCACGGCAATGACACCCTCAAATGAGCTCACACACTCTTGCCTTTTAACACTCAAATTCCTCTTAAACTCAAGCTACACTTTGGAACCGAACTCAACAAATCAACCAGTCCGATTGAAGCCCAAATAACAAACACAAACCAGTACAATAACAGTAGCTTACAATCTTCCAAGTATCAAAACAACTACTAGCACAATGACAATAGGTTACAATCGTCCAAGTAGCAAGTAACAACCAATACACTAACAATTGCTTACAACCT
This sequence comes from Rauvolfia tetraphylla, assembly GCA_030512225.1. NCBI lineage: Eukaryota > Viridiplantae > Streptophyta > Magnoliopsida > Gentianales > Apocynaceae > Rauvolfia > Rauvolfia tetraphylla. The sequence goes on from JAJQKT010000050.1 coordinate 872,234, forward strand.
TTGAAACTCCAATAGTCCAGCAACAAATTGCTTACAACAGTCCAATTTACATACAATAAACAGTCCAACAACAATAATCTTGGAAGCTCCAAACAAGAATTATAACAAGCTAATAATTGGAACAACCCAAATTTTTTTTTTTTAAACTGCTTATCACAAGTAACTCAAAATGGACCGCCTTTTTTTTTTCTCTCTCTCTCTTCTTTTCTTGTCCGAAATATATGTGTATATGTATTTGAATGTACTTTTTTTTATAACAATCTAACCCAAGCAAATATTACAAAATGCTTAATACAAAGAATTGAAATCCTAGGCTGAAATTTCACACCTTTTGAAGTTGCGTCGGTTAATCTTTGAAGAAGCCGGTTGTAGAGGCTGTTCGGACAGTCTTTGAACTTTGATGGAGTAGAATGGAAATCCTCCTCCACACCACGGCTCTGATACCAAATGACATGCAATCTAAGGAAGAAAAGATGGAGACGATGGAATTTTCGGCTTGAATAAACAAGGATTCAACTTTCGAACGGACAAACAATTCTTATACACACAAGATAATTAAATTCCTACGACATCTCTTAGAAACTTGTTCTAAGCAATCCCGATAATAAGAATTTAACCAAGTAGAAGAACACTTACACGCCACAATCGGAAATCTCAATTGATAAGTGAAAGTGTAGTTCTTGGAGTAACAAGAGTAAGAGGAATTCAACCCTCTCAAAGTGGTGGCGGCAGCCCCTCTCAATGACACTCAAAATCTGACCTAATTGCCTCAAAGAAGGCTACTTATAGCTAGGGTAAGATATGAAAGGGTTGGGCTTAATGATACATGTAAGCCCAACATAAAACAAGACATAAAACAAATCCAACAAGATTGCCCGCCCAAGTTTGGACTTGAGCCCATTACATAGCCTTCAAGTAGTAAAATCATCCGACCTAAATATTTTAGACAAATGGACCAAGTTGAGCTGCGGCCCAACTAATTCTCCGCCAACAGGTTTGGATAACTCTATCCTCTTCAAATGTTGGTTCACATAGGCTTGAAGCGTCTTAGCCCTAGCTCTGGTCATTGGCCCAACCGGTATGATTAGCTCTTTATTGGACACGTCCAAGCCATCATAGTAATCCGTAGTCTTGCTCGCATCAGTCCCTCCCTCCTCACGAAGATTCGTCCTCGAATCTGGATCCATATCAAAAAGAGAAAGGTCAGCAACATTAAAGGTCGCGGAAACACCATACTCACCTGGGAGATCAAGCTTGTAGGCATTGTTATTGATTCTTTCTATCTCTTGAAATGGACCATCTCCTCTAGGAGCTAATTTGGACTTTTGCTGGACAGGAAACCGTTCCTTCCTTAGGTGTACCCAAACCCGATCACCGGGTTCAAAAGTCACCAATTTTCGTCCTTTATTGGCTTGTTTGGCATAGACCTTATTCTTCTGCTCAATATGCTGTCTTGCCTTCTCGTGTAGGGTCCGTACCAGTTCAGCTTTGCTCTTACCATCTGTACTAGACAACTCATGCAAAGGTAAAGGCACCAAATCCAAAACAGTTAAAGGATTAAAGCCATATACAAGTTCAAATGGTGAATAACCTGTGGTTGAGTGCACACTCCGGTTATATGCAAACTCAATAAATGGTAAACTTTCTCTCCAAGTTTTAAGATTCTTACCAACAACAGCACGTAGTAAGGTACCTAAGGTCCTATTGACAACCTCGGTTTGACCGTCAGTCTGTGGGTGACATGTAGTAGAATAAAGCAGTTTGGTACCCAATTTGCCCCACAACACACGCCAAAAATGACTTAGAAATTTAGCATCTCTATCAGAAAAAATAGACCTAGGAAGGCCATGCAATCTAACAACATCTTTGAAAAATAAATCAGCCACTTGCACAGCATCATCAGTCTTATGGCATGCAATGAAATGCGCCATCTTACTAAACCTATCAACAACAACGAAGATGCTATCGTATTCCTTTTTGGTCTTAGGCAAACCCAAAACAAAGTCCATAGAGATATCAGTCCATGGTTCAGCAGGTACAGGTAAAGGGGTATACAAACCATGAGGTTTAACAGTGGATTGTGCCTGCCTACATGCAATACACTTTGCACACACACGTTCCACATCCATACGCATACCTGGCCAAAAAAAAAGTTCTTGCAAAATATCTAAAGTCTTAGCAACCCCAAAATGCCCCATCAATCCTCCACTATGAGCCTCAAGCACAAATAAAGTATGCATAGAACAGTTAGGCACACACAATTGATTACCCCGAAAGAGATAGCCATCATGCTTATAGAATTTCTGGAATGCAGTATGTTCACAAGCAGAATATACAGTAGCAAAATCGTCATCAGAAACATATAATTCCTTAAGCTGCTCAAATCCTAATAATTTAGAATGTAGAATAGTAATCAAAGAATACTTCCTAGATAGAGCATCTGCTACCACGTTCTCCTTGCCTTGCTTGTATTGCAGTACATAGGGAAAGGTTTCTAGAAACTCCACCTAGGTGGCATGTCGCTTGCTCAGATTGCCCTGTCCCTTCAAGTGCTTTAAAGACTCATGATCGATCCTAATGACAAACTCTCTAGGTTGGAGATAATGTTGCCACACTTCCAATGCTCTCACAACTGCATACAACTCCTTGTCATATGTGGGATAATTGAGTTGTGCACCACTAAGCTTCTCACTAAAATATGCAACTGGTCTGTTCTCCTGCAAAAGCACAGCACCTATACCAATTCCAGAAGCATCACATTCCATCTCAAAAGCTTTCTCAAAATCAGGTAAACATAAAATAGGGGCAGAACATAATTTTTTTTTCAACAATGTAAATGCATGTTCTTGTTCCCGACCCCAAGTAAACCCTTTTTCTTTCTTAATTACTTTAGTTAAAGGAGCAGCAATAGTAGAAAAGTCCTTCACAAACCTCCTATAGAAACTAGCAAGTCCATGAAAGCTCCTTACCTCACTCACACTCTTAGGAGTTGGCCAATCCTGGATAGCCTTCACCTTTTCACTATCAACCTCAACTCCCTGAGAACTGATTATAAACCCCAAAAATACTAACCGATCAATGCAAAATGTACACTTCTTAAGGTTTGCATACAGTTTTTCCTGTCTAAGTACATCTAAGACACACCTCACATGCATGACATGCATATCCAAATTAGTACTATATACCAAGATGTCATCAAAGTAAACAACAACAAACTTGCCAAGAAATGCACGCAAGACATGATTCATCAATCTCATAAAAGTGTTGGGTGCATTTGTTAAACCAAATGGCATAACTAACCACTCATACAACCCATACTTAGTTTTGAAAGCAGTTTTCCATTCATCCCCTGGTTTCATTTTAATTTTGTGATATCCACTTTTCAAATCAATTTTTGTAAAAATACATGCACCATGCAGTTCATCAAGCATATCATCTAACCTAGGGATAGGATGGTGATACTTTACAGTGATTTTATTCACGGCTCGACAATCCACACACATCCTCCACGTTCCATCCTTCTTTGGCACCAACAACACAGGTACGGCACAAGAACTCAAGCTTTCTCTCACATACCCTTTCTCCAATAGCTCATCCACATGCTTCTGAAGCTCCTTTGTTTCCTCAGGATTACTCCGGTAAGCTGGGCGATTAGGTATCTAAGCTCCAGGAACGAAGTCTATCTGGTGCTCTATGCCTCTCAAGGGTGGCAATCCCGGGGGCATCTCCTCAGAAAAGACATCCGTATAATCCTGCAAAAGAGATGAAAACACGCTAGGCAAAGAATCAAGTGGGTTAGTGTCAGAAACAAATCACTCTCTATATCTTACTATGACTAGTGCTCTCTTCTCTCCAATTGCTCTTCTCATGTCTTTTCCCCTCGCATACAAGTTCACCTTTCTTTCTTTCTTTTCAATGCAATCACTCACATTTGGGCCACTTTCAATTTTCTTTTTGGCCTCTTTTCCCTCTTTAATTTTGTTATGTTCACTACCTGAATCCCCCTCGCCTTTACTTACCTTTGACTGGTCCAAGTATAATTCACAAGGTGATAGAGGTATAAGAATGAAATTTCTACCCTTAAATTTGAAGGAGTATCTATTGGTATAACCATCATGTGATACCTTCCTATCAAACTGCCAAGGCCTCCCAAGGAGTATATGACCAGCCTCCATGGGCACCACATCATCCTCATATCTACCAATTGAGAAAGTCACCAATACTTGTTTAGTTACCTTCACATCCGCACTATCATTAAACCATTGTAGCTTATAAGGTTCTAGATGTCTCATGCAAGTCAGCCCCAATTTCTCTACCATGGTGGTACTAGCTGCGTTGGTACAACTTCCCCCATCAATGATCAAATTGCGCACTTTTCCTCCCACTAAACACCTTGAATGAATGTATGTATGTACAAATGTTCAATAATTAGAAATATGAAAATTTGGCTGTATTTCTGCATTTGGAATATAAATTGAAAAGGGTTATAATATGTGAGGTTACAGTTTATAAGTTTGGACTTGAAATTTGGATGCAAACCAAAAGTTCAGACGCATCCAAACTTTATTGCCAACAATGTTTCTCTGTTGTTCAAATTGTTTGAAAACTGTCTTAATCCTTCCTATCATATTTGAACAACCTTAGGAAGGCTTATTTTCAAATATTACAACATTCATCTAACATATTCTAAAGTTTGGACTTAAAATTTTAAAATTTGGATGTATGTTCTGAAATTCGGATGCATCCATATCTTGTTGCCATAAAGTGCTCTTTTGTTGTTCAAATTGATTCTAATATGATTGAACAACCTTGGGAAAGTTTATTTACAAAATTTGCAGCTTTTATTTAACTTATTTTACAGTTCAGACTTAATATGTCAAAATTCGGATGCACAGTATCTCAAGTCCAAATTTGTTGAAAACTGAGTACAATCTAAGAGGGAGCATTGTTAATCTTTTCTAACCTTTAATACCTCTCTTAGAAGTTTTCTTAATGCTTAAACGCTATCTTCTATCTTAGTAGTTGGAAGGAATGAGGTAAATGGAAGTTGGTTGGGTCATAGGCTCATATTGAGCCTTTTAATCTCAATATGCTAAATTGGTTATTAAGTTTTGAATCTCTGAGAAATCTTAACATTCCAAAAGCTTTAGCAAACATCAAAACTCTCTTTTGCTAAATTGGTTATTATGTTTTGAATCTCTGAGAAATCTTAACATTCCAAAAGCTTTAGCAAACATCAAAACTCTCTTTTGTCTTGTGCTTTCAATTGATCATTCAAGATTCTAAAGACATCGAAGTGAAGAGGTGCAACATTGTGTAATTATCTACCAAGAAAGCGGTAACATCTTATTTATTCACCATTCTTCATTTAATTTTGTTTTCTACTAGCTCATTACAAGGTTTTCTTGTAAACATAAAATCCTTTAGATAAGAGTGATCATTGAGACATTGATTCAAGGTTGTTTGTAGATATAAAATCCTTTGGTAGGGTGAACCTTGTTTGTGAAATTGCAAAAGAGGTTGTGAGTGTAAAACCATTGTGTGGTGAGCCTCTTATGTAATTGTTGAACTTGAGCATATAATAGATTGATTGAAATCCTTGAGTGTAGACTCAAGGTAGTGGACGTAGATCTTGAAGAGATCGAACCACTATAAATTACTTGTGTTTATTGACCTTAAGTTGTTTATTGCTTTGATATTGATTTATATATTCTCTCATGAAACAAGTACACATAATCTGCTCTAGTTAAATTTGTAAAAGGAAATTGTTTTCGAAAATTAGCCAAGGACCTAATTCACCCCTCCTCTTAGGTCTTTCAATTTTAAACCTGTAAGTGACTACAACTCCGCGATGTTTAGAATTACTTCTCAATTGAAATTATGCGGAAAAAATATCACTGACACTGATATGTTAGAGAAAGCATTCTCTACTTTTCATGCCTCGAATATTGTCCTGCAGTAACAATATCAAGAGAAAGGCTTTAAGAAATATGGTGAATTAATTTCTTGCCTTCTTCTGGCTAAGCAAAATAATGAGCTATTAATGAAAAATTATAAAGCTTGACCGACAGGTTCTACTCCACTTCCTGAAGTGAATGCAGTTAGAACCCGAAGATATGGCCTTAGAAGAGGTCATGTTCATGGTCAAAACCGAGGACACGGACGCGGCCGTGGTAGAAAGCATCCATATAATCATGGCGAACAAAATAGAATATTTGGGGCGAAAAATAACAAAATCCATCAGAAGTGGGCCAAAAACAATGAGAAAAGAAAAGAGAAAGAAGTGGATCTAGAAGATCACGAAGATATATATTATCGGTGTGGTATACAAAGCCATTGGTCTCGTACCTGTCGTACGGCAAAACACCTTGTGGAGCTTTATCAAGCATCAATTAAGAAGAAAGTAAAAGTCCTGAAGCAAACTTTACTTTCCAAAATTCCATTTCCGATGATAGTGATAACAATAATCTTAATGATGCCATTGTTGATGTAACTCTTCTAGATGTGGCTGATTTTTTTTGAGTATCCAGAAGGAAGAATTGACCATTTGATTGGTGATGGAAGTGTCCAAAAGAAATGAGAGTTCTATTCAATGTTTTTTCTAATTTTTAGTTTAGTTCATGCTTAGTTATATTTCTTTTGTAATAATCCTTAGTGATGTACTACAAATTTCCTTTGTAATAGAAATTTATTTAAGTATTTAAACTTTATATTTTTATATGTTCAGATGGCTCTTATTCCTTATTATGACTCTCAAAGTACCACTGAGGATATTTGCCTGATTGATAGTGGTACTACGCATACTATACTTAAAAGCGAGAGATATTTCTCTTGTTTGAATATGGATAAACAAATGTTTACACTATAAATGGTAGTGCAAAACTGATTGAAAGATCTGGAAGAGCTATTATTTTATTTCCTGGAGGCACAATAATTGCCATCAATAAGGCATTATTTTCCTCAAAATCTAGAAGAAACTTATTGAGTTTTAAAGATATCTGCCGAAATGGATATCATGTTGAAACAATAGAGGAAAATAAATTTGAGTATCTTTGCATTATTCAAACTGTCTCCAGAAAAAAGTCTATCTTAGAGAGATTTCCATCTCTTTCTTCCGGCCTATATTACGTAAAATTAAATAGTGTTGAAGTGCATCATTTAGTAAACCAGAAGTTTACTAATCTTGCTACATTTAGTATTTGGCATGACCGTTTGGGTCACCCAGGAACAATTATGATGCAAACAGTAATTGAGATTTCGCATGGACACCCATTGAAAGATCAAAGGGTATTGAATAAATTTCCATGTGCTGCTTGCTCTCAAAGAAAATTGGTTATTAGACCATCCCAAGCAAAAGTGGGAGTTGAGTCCCCAATATTTTTAGAACGGATTCATGGTGATATATGTGGGCTTATTCACCCACCATGTGGGCAGTTTAGATATTTCAGTGGTGTTAATTGATGCATCGACCCGATGGTCGCATGTTTGTTTATTATCTACTTGCAACCTATCGTTTGGCATTAAAAGGATCCGTCTAGATAATGCTGCTGAATATTGTTCTCAAACCTTTGATGCTTACTGCATGTCAATTGGCATTATTGTTGAATATCCTGTAGCACATGTTCACAATCAAAATGGTTTAGCAGAATCATTTATTAAGAGACTACTATTAATTGTTAGACCACTTTTAATGAGAACAAATCTTCCTGTATTAGCTTGGGGACATGCAATTTTGCATGTTGCATGTTGCAACACTTGAGCGTATTAGGTCATCAAGTTATCATGAATTTTCTCTTTTACAATTAGCTTTTGGCTTTGAACCAAATATTTCTTATTTGAGATTTTTTGGATGTGCAGTGTATGTTCCTATAACACCTAATCAGCGAACTAAAATGAGTCCTCAAAGGAGATTGGGAATATATATTGGATATGACTCTCCCTCTATATAAGGTATCTTGAACCTATAACGAGAGATGTATTTACGGCAAGGTTTGCTGATTGTTATTTTGATGAGTCTATATTTCCCAAGTTAGAGGGAGACAATAAACCAAAAGGAAAAGAGCTTGCTTGGACAACATCTTTGAATTATCTAGATCTGCACACAAGCGTGAGTGAACTTGAAGTTCAAAAGATAATTCATTTGCAAAAGATACCAAATCAATTGCCAGATGCATTTGCCGACTCTACGAGAGTAACAAAATCGCATCTACCAGCTATAGATCTCCTCTTTTGGTTGAAGTCCCAAAAGAGCAAAATTCAACATCTGTAGCTGTTGAATCAAAAGTACGCCAGAAGCGTGGTCGACTTATTGGTTCAAAAGATAGAAATCCTCGTAAGAAAAGAGGATCAAATGATCAAAGTGGTCATATTGAAGAATCTGAGAAACAGGACCAAGAGATAATTGATGAAAATGTTCAAGATTCTAAAATAATATAGAAATTTCCATCAATTATACAACTTCCAGCAGAAAATAACTCATTTGCTTACAATGTAGCACTTGACGTTTTGAAAGACAATGAGGATCTTGAACCAACATCAGTTGAAGAATGTCGACATAGAAATGATTGGTCAAAATAGAAAGATACAATTCAATCAAAATCGAACTCGCTTTCAAAACTTGAAGTTTTTGGACTTGTAGTCCGAACACTTGAAGATGTAAAGCCCATTGGCCATAAATGAGTATTTGTACGAAAGCGAAATGAGGATAATGAAGTTATGAGATATAAAGTAAGACTTGTTGCACAAGATTTTTCACAAAGACAAGGTATTGATTATGATGAGACATATTCACCTGTAGTAGATGCAATTATATTTTGATACCTTTTGAGTCTAACAGTAAATAAAAAGGTTAATATGTGTCTGTTGGATATAGTGACTGCTTATTTATATGAAAATCTGGACAATAATATTTATATGAAAATTTCAAAAGGATTCAACATGCCTGCAGCATGTAAATCTGGTTGTCGTGAAGATTACTCTATTAAGTTACAAAAGTCATTGTATGGCTTAAAGCAGTCTGGACCCATGTGGTATAACCGTCTTAGTGAAAGCTTATTAAAAGCAAGATACAAAAATAATCCAATATATCTATGTGTCTTCATTAAGAAGTATATTTCAGGATTTGTGATACTCGCCATATATGTTGACAATATCAATCTTATTGGAACTCCAGAAAAGCTTTAAGATGCGGTGAATTATTTGAAACAAGAGTTTGAGATAAAAGATTTTAGAAGGACTAAGTTTTGCCTTGGTCTACAAATTGACCATCTGAAAGATGGTTGTTTTATTCACCAATCAACATATACAACGAAAGTCCTAAAAAGATTTTACACGAACAAGACACATCCATTGAGTACTCCAATGGTCCTTAGATCGCTAGATGTGAATAAAGATCCTTTTCCACCTCGGGAGGATGGTGAAGAACTACTTGGTCATGAAGTACCTTATCTTAGTGCAATTGGTACACTAATGTATCTTGCCAATAATACAAGACCTGATATATCATTTTCTGTAAATTTATTAGCAAGATTTAGTTCTTCTCTCACAAGACGACAATAGAATGGTGTTAAACGTGTCCTTAAATATCTCCAAGGTACTATAGATCTCGGATTATTTTATTCAAATAAAACTAACCTGAAGTTGATTGGTTATGCAGGTGGTGGATATTTATCCGATCCACATAGAGCATGTTCTCAGACTGGTTATGTATTTACCCATAGTGGTACTGCTATTTCATGGCATTCTGCAAAACAGTCCATAATAGCTACTTCATCTAACCATTCTGAAATTATAGCCCTTCATGAGGCTAATTGAGAATGTGTATGGTTGAGATCTATGATCTATTATATTCAAGAGAATTGTGGATTATTCTCTGGAAGTAGAATTCCAACTCCTCTATATGAGGAAAATGCAGCTTGTATAACTCAATTAAAAGAAGGATATATTAAATGAGATAGGACAAAGTATATTTCACCAAAATTTTTCTTTACTCATGAGCTCCTGAAGAGTGGTTATCTTGATGCACAATAAATTCGATCATGTGACAATCTGGTAGATTTTTTCACTAAAGCATTACCAGCAGCAACATATGAGAAATTGGTGAACAATTTGGAATGCAGCGGTTAAGAAATCTTAAAAAATTATCTCTTCAGTGAGAGTAAGTATGGCATAAAGAGTAGCGTACACTTTTTCCTTCATTAGAATTTTTTTTCATTGGGTTTTTTTTATCTAGTAAGGTTTTAACGAGGCATACTCTTATGCAATAAACATCCAAAGGAGAGCGTTATAAAATTAATATTATGGATGTCCATTATCAGAGTTATAGAAATACTCTAATTATCCAAAAGATAAATGGTAGAGTTCTATCATATCTTTAATTAGTGATAGGATTTTTCTTCTGATTACCCTCTACCTCTTCTTATTGGAATGTACCTCTGAATCCTATAAATAGGGCTCTAGACTGAGGTGTTGTATTCACTCATTCATTGATTGATTTACTCTCAGAGAATTAATAAAGCTCTCTTGTTCTTTCTCTCTATAGTTTTCTTCTATTCTCTACATTATAATTTCTTTATTAAGTTCTCTACACTAGTATTACGATTTTGCTATGCCGACGACTCAAAAAATTCATAACAATTCACAAATATTTGAAAAGTTTAATTATTAAAAAAGGAAAGCTGGATGGTGAATAATTATTCTAACGAATAATGATTCAAAAGCGCGTGAATAATTATTCATAACTCTGTGACATTATAGAGTTTATGTAAATATTAGCGTTTTGATGTAAAAAATTAATATTTTGGTATATAATAATATCCTTGTGGTTTTATCAAACTTTATTTTATATAATTATTCAAGAGAGAAAAGTATATAGCAAAAAAATGTTAAAATTTTGTGGATAATTATTTAAGACAATATAAATAATTATTCGAAACTACATGGTGAATAAGCATGTAAATGATATTCTACTAAAGCTAATGTAAATGATATTCCACTAAAGCTAACACTTAAAAATTTCTGCATTTAATGAACTTGAGTATAGTACAAGGCGCAAGTGAGAGAAATGCTACATACTAGTTACATAAATAAAAACTCAACTTTTTGTTGCAAAAAATTTTAGTTTGTAGAAAAACCTTTAGCTAAAATATGGTCTTTCAATGTCCTTTTCATCACCATTATCAATACGATCACCATCTTTCAATTTCTTTTCTAACATAAATCTACTCTTACCTCCAACATAATGCTAGGTCATTAATCAGACAAATATCCATCCTGCTACTATTACCATAATTATCTTTTGTAGCAAAGAATGCACCTTCGAGGTTAAATGGAGAAGACCAACATAAGACAATAATTGATATAAAAATATTCATCTAATAGAAATACCAAATTTTTTTCGTTACCTATTAGATTTGGAAAATCACCATCCTTATCTACATCCCTAAAGCTATAGCAGATGAATTCTTGAATGTTGGCCGAGGGTATTATTCACGCAATGTCCTTCATTTCTGTCGATGCAACCCTTGATGCTGAAAGAGCAATAGAAATGAGAAGAAAGAAAGAAGAGAGATAGAGAGTCCATCAAATTTAAAAGAGGGAGTTGATTTGGATTTTGAATTTTGAACTTTTTTTTGTGCCTGAAAATACTTTTTGAGGATAAACTTTAAAAATAATAAAAATAAAAAAATTGCGTCTCTAAAATACCTTCAATAAGTTCCAACTATTGGATCGAAAAAAAGCCACTCTTTCCTCCAACATAAAGCTGGGAGATTCATTAGATGAATATTTGTCATACTACTATAACTACAATTATCTTTTGTAGCAAAAGAATGCACCTTCAAGGTTAAATAGAGAAACCAACAGAAGAGAATAACTAATAAAAAATATATTCACCTAATAGCAATACCAGATTTTTCACTACCACTTAGATTTGTCAAATCACCATCCTTCTCAACATCCCTAAAGCTATAGTAGATGAATTTGTGAAGGTTGTTCAAGGATATTATTCAAACAGTGTCTTTGAGGAGAAAGATTAAAAAATAAAAAATAAAAAATGTGTGTCTCTAAAATACATTCGATAAGCTCCAACTATTGGACAGAAAAAAGCCACTCTTACCTCCAACTTAATGCCGAGTGATTCATCAAATAAATATCAATCCTGCTACTATTACCATAATTAGCTTTTGTAGCAAAGAATGCACCTTCGAGGCTAAATGGAGAAGACCAATATAAGAGAATAACTGATATAAAAATATACATCTAATAGCAATACCGGATTTTTTTCGTTACCTATTAGATTTGGCAAATCACCATCCTTCTCTATGTTACTAAAGCTATAGCAAATGAATTCGCGAAGGTTGGCCAAGGGTGTTATTCATGCAATGTCCTTCATTTCTGTCGGTGTAGGCCTTGATGCTGAACAAACAATAGAAATGAGAAGAAAGAAAGAAGAGAGAGGGTCTATCAGATCTAAAAGAGAGAGTTGATTTGGATTTTGAATTTGAAATTCTTTTTGTGCCTAAAAATAATTTTTGAGGATAAACATTAAAAAAATAATAAAAATTTAAAAAAATGTGTCTCTAAAATACCTTCAAGAAGTTCCAACTATTTGATCGAAATAAAGTCACTCTTGCCTCCAACATAATGCCAGGAGATTCATCATATAAATATCTGCCCTACTACTATTACCATAATTATCTTTTATAGCAAAGAATGCACCTTCGAGGTTAAATGGAGAAGACCAACATAAGAGCATAACTAATATAAAAATATTCATCTAATAACAATACCATATTTTTTTTCATTATCGATTAGATTTGTCAAATCACCATCATTCTCTACATCTCTAAAGCTGTAGTAGATGAATTCGTGAAGGTTCTCCAAGGGTATTATTCACGCAATGTCTTTCATTTCTGTTGATACAGGCCTTAATGTTGAAAAGCAATAGAAATGAGAAGAAAGAAAGAAGAGAGAGAGTCTATCATATCTAAAAGAGAGAATTGATTTGGATTTTAAATTTTGAATTACTTTATGTGCTTGGAAACACTCTTTGAGGGAAAATATTAAAAAATTAAAAAATAGAAAAAATTTGTCTCTAAAATACCTTCGATAAGTTCCAAATAGTAGGGGGAAAAAAGCCGCTCTCTCCTCCAACATAATGCCTAGTCATTCATCAGATAAATATCCATCATGCTACTATTACTGTAATTATCTTTTGTAGTAAAGAATACACCTTTGAGGTAAAATGAAGAAGACCAATAGAAGAGAATAAATAATATAAAAATATTCATCTAATAGCAATATCAATTTTTTTTCATTACTGATTAGATTTGGCAAGTCAACGTCCTTCTCTACATCCCTAAACCTGTAGCAGAAGAATTCGTGAAGGTCGGTCAAGAGTAGTGTTATTCAATCAATGTCCTTCTATCAGTGCAGGCCGTGATGGTGAAAGAGTAATAGAAATAAGAAAGAAAGAAGAGATTGAGAGAGAGAGAGAGTCTATCAAATCTAAAAGAGAGAGTTGATTTGGATTTTGAATTTTGTATTGCTTTTTGTGCCTGAAAACACTCTTTGAGGGGAAATATTAAAAAAATTAAAAAAATTTTGTGTCTCTAAAATACTTCAATAAGTTCCAACTATACTATTGGATTGGAAAAATGCCTATGCAACGGCTACAAAAAAGTTCAGCACATGCTGAGAAATTATGCTCTCAACATTTTAAGTAAATTGTTCACGATTAGAGATGAAAGAGAGGAAAATAAAATAAGAAAAGAAATAAAAACAAGAATATTGCAGAATATAACATAAAAAGTGAAGAAAAAGAGTGCGGAGAGGTGGAAATGGACTCGCTCCGTACTGTACCTACTGCTGTTAAATAACTTAGTTTCAGAATATTCTTCTTTTCCCTTCAGAAAAAAAAAAGAATAGAAAAGGAGAAATTTGTTTGGGACTATTGTAGTCCAGATTTTCAAATTTCTTTCCAATTACACAAAAATGGTGTTATATACAAAGTAGCATTACAGTTATAGAAGAAAAGAGCCCTTTAAAGAAATTACACAAACATGTAAATATTCTTTCTCCTATCTAGCTTCCAACAACGTAATACTGAAATCGTTGCCAGAGCTATCTGCAGGCTTACTTGAAGAACTCTCATGAGCGGAAGGTTCAAAAAACAGATTCCTTTCAGTGAAAAAGCCAGGTTCCTTAGGCACAGGTAATGGCCCTTCACTTGCTAACATCAAAATCACAGTAGACATACTTGGCCTATCATCTGGCTGTTGTTGTACGCATAGTAAAGCAACATGGATTGATCTTAGCACTTCAGAAAGGTGGCATGATTTGCTCACATTTTCATCAATCAATTCGTGAAATCTCCCGTCCTTGAACAGTAGCCATGCCTGAAAATTCGAACATGATTTATAGACCGGGTATATGAATCATATTAGATAGATTGGAAGGGAAGCTTGTAAAAGCTGTACAAGAAAATAGTTTATAGTGCATATACAGCAAACAATGCGAATACATGAACAAAACTAGTGCGTAACAGTTATAACTCCATACAAAATGACATTGAACACAAATCTGAGGACTGAGATCTGATAAAAGATCAGAGGAAACGTACATGGCCTAGAAGATTATGATGGTGATCAGGATGGAAGAATCCGCGGTTCTTTTTCCCACTTATAATCTCCAGTACCAGGACCCCAAAGCTAAAGACATCTGATTTTGTCGAGAAATAGCCATCCACTGCATATTCTGGGGACATATAGCCACTGCAGGACAGTTAAGCCAAAAAGGAGGAAAAACATTTTTAGAAGCATAAAGGGGACTGAAGAAGTACACAAGTTTTCTAATTTGCACGGGCTTACTATGTTCCGACAACTCTTCTTGTATTTGCTTCTGTCTCGGTTCCTCCAAAGATTCTGGCCATGCCAAAGTCTGATATTTTAGGCTTCATTTCATTGTCTAGCAAAATGTTGCTGGCTTTGAGATCTCTGTGGATGATTCTGAACCGTGAGTCTTGATGAAGATAAAGTAGTCCACGAGCAATCCCAGTGATTATCTCATAGCGCATTGGCCAATCGAGCGATCTGCTTCCGTTATCTGCCAAAGTTACACCTTAGTATATGCAAGTTCCTGCAGGTAAAAGAACTGAAAAATTGCACGATGCTGATCTTTTTATCTGAGAAAGAAAAATGCCCCCATTTATATTTTGCTTCTCTGAAAACGTGCTAAGCCATTTTATAACCTTGCAGCTTGGAATAATTCTTGATAAAAACTCAAACTCAATCCACGTAAAATGGAAATCCACTGATTGAAATATTTTTGTTCAAACAAAGAAAAGAAAATAGGAAAATTTGCAGGTGTAATCTGAAAGAACGTGATAGTTCAGAGGGCCTACTGAAAATGAAGAAGTCCAAGCTCTTGTTAGGCATGAACTCATAGATCAACATCTTCTCTTCTGCTTGGAGACAATAACCTAGAAGCTTGACAAGATTTCGGTGTTGGAGTTTGGCTATGCATTTAACTTCATTCTTGAACTCATCAAGTCCTTGTACCGAGTGCTCTGACAGCCGTTTTACTGCAATTACTTGTCCGTCCGTAAATTTTCCCTGAAATATATTTCATATTCAGAATCCGATATTATTTGTCACAACTTAGATATGCCACTTCTTTTAGCCATAGAGGACTGGTTATGCTTCTCTCAATCAAGATAAAAACTATCTGCAATGGCCTTCATTCAGGAAACTAGAAGCAGCAAAAATTTAGAATACTTAATATTACCTTGTAGACAGGTCCAAATCCACCCTGTCCAAGCATATTTGCCTTTGAGAAGTTATTGGTAGCTTGAACAAGTTTGTCAAAATCAATCAATGGCAGCTCGAGATCTTCGATTTCACCTTCATTAGTGTGAGGCTGCTCCGAGCATCTTCCCGATTTTCCTGTAAGGTTAACTAAGGAATGCATGTTAATACAAAATCATAAAACAGAAAATGAGATAATCATGTAAATTCAAGCTTCCACTGAAGCCTAGTAGCCAAAAAACGTATGTGAATTACCTTCAGTAATTAGTTGTTCTGTCTGTCTTTTCTCTTTTTTCTTGATCTTCCAAATGTACAAGGTTAGGCATGCCCCCAGCAGAAGAACTCCGCCAACTATGCCCAAGCTGATTCCGATTATTTTCCTTAGTTTAGTACTGGAGCCTAATTGGCCAAAAAATATATCAATGCACATGAAGGGAGAGTTCAAAATCGAAAGACTTTTCCCTTCTTGTGTCAAACAGAAAGTCTATTTCCAGTTCCTTACTTTTTTTTCTTGGAAATTCTATATTTTTTTCCAGTTCCTTACTTTCCGATGAGATTTTAAAAAATAAAGATAGTTTGGAATTATCTTCTGACATTTGAGTATAGTGTGCATACCTATCTCAGAGGAAGCCATCCTTATGTATATGTCTTGTCCATTTGAGGTGAACGCAGTGGTATCCATAAGTTCTTCAAACCAAAGCAAACAGCCACTGCCTTTCCCTGTTATATTTGTGTTTGCATAAGCCATGCAAGAACAGTTGTTCAAGCACATTCTTTCACATTCCTTAAGAGTCATGCTATTATCGTACCAAGAATTTCGCGTATCGGGCAATTTAATTCCAGAATATTTAAGAAAACCATCCCCCTTTTGGCAATCCAAAGGAGTTCTCCGAGTACAGCCTCTTGACCAGTCTGTTGCTGCCCAATCTTCAGGGTATTTTGGCACAAATTTGTCCAAACAACTGCATACTGGAGAGTTTGAAATCCGGCAAACGCCATAGGCACGACATAGCCCGTAATAGTCACAATTATCTGCCGGTGCATTAAGGTACACAGTCCAATCCTCGGTTCGATAATTCCACGTTAACCTCTGAAGTACCCCAGTGGGATTCAAAACTAATCTTGAGTAAACGGAGCTGTTGATAAGATCAAATTTGTAGTATATTTCCTGGGGAGTATTTACAAATTCGTATGTATAAACCTGATTGGGTCTCAGGCCTGGTGAACCACTGAAACGGAGACCATTCCATGGTCCAGAACGGAAACGCTCAGCTGTACCATCCAACAAGAATTCTTGTGGGAAGCCATGAGGATCCATTCGAAATATGTACCTACCTCTAGAAGGATCACTGGTGCTCTTCGACGACTGAAGATACCGATCAATGCCAGTTACTAAATTAAGCCCAAGCTTTGAGCCTGGTAACATTGTATCGCCAGGATGATCAAAACTTTGCCAAATGAAATTCTCCGGGCTATTATCATTTGCATCTCTTACAACAAGATTCCCCGAATCAAGAAGTTCCGCAATTGGACTGTTTATGGTCCTGGTGGAGTTGGAGGACCATGTGAGACCATTTGTTCCATTTTTCAGTGTGAGAATTCCTTGTTCAGTCATCTGCAGAACTCCAGATGTGTCATTGATCAGTGGATCATCTCTATCAGCAATCCAAACCACAGTTAGTCTAGTAACTTTCTTGTACCAAATACCGAAGTATCTCTCTCTGGGGTTCTCTAAGCCGAAAAATCCCATTTCAAATGTTCCTCCGGATGAAACAATGGTTCTTCCATCTGGGAGAGATTGATTTGTGGCTAAAATACCCTCTGCTTGAGATAGAACAAAAGCTGAGAACAGAAGACAAAGAAGAAAAAGCAGTCTCTCTGAGCCTTTCATTGATGATGTCTTCATTTCCTATGGGCAATCCTAGCAAAAAGAGCAGCAACTGCACATAGAATGGCCGGAAAGAGAGTCACATATTCACGGATGATCATTATACCAAGTGGGGCCCCCAGGTCAACAACCACCATGCTATATCTCCTTATTAGTCCACAACTTGATACGGGTATCCCTTCTCTTGATTGAGACATTGCGGTCTGAAAGCATTCAAGCAGTGGCCGCCAATGTTGTAATCCCGAACCAGACCACTGATTCAACTGGTCTGCCAGCAGCAACCGGTTCAAGATCGGTTCAATATTTTTTGAATATATCACATTTTTATAAAATCTCGTAAACTTACATTTTTAAATTGATTAGAATATATTTTCGTCTCTACGGTTTTATAATTCTTCTCAAGCTTTATTCCTCCAATTTAATTAGTTTCAAAATTATCTAATATTACAAAACTCATTATAAATACGCTGCACTGTGAAAAAAGAGTTCATTGTTTAGTGGTTTTCCACATTCCGTATCTCAAATTTGGACTAGCCGGTCGAGCAGACAGGAAACTTCTCACAAATTGGTTCAAATAGTCCAGTTCTGTTCTAAAAACATGGGGCCAACGGGAACAGCAAGGCAATTTCTCTCAATTCCCTAATCAAAAAGGTGTTGGCCCCATCAGCCGGCCGCTAAATATTGACTTTGACATCTACAGAAACCTCAGAGGATTCTGACCATTTCCAGATCTTTCAAAATGTAGAATTTATTTAATGAACCAAAGACTATGAATCGGCTACGCAGAAACAAAAAACTTGTGTTTATATTCACAAATCTTTGTGTATAGTCAGCCCATGTAAACATCAAGACGTTGAAATTTTGAAAAATGGTGTTTTTATAATGGTGATTTTCGTGGCCCTCTAGAAGTTTGCCAATGGATGATGCATTATAGACGGAAGCTATCAACTTCACTTTGCCCAATTGTTCAGGACGTTTCTTGGATGATATAAATTTGTTAAGTCACTATCTTTAACAGCTTTGAGGTTGTTATTGTTAACAATGCGTAAAGATATGGAACATGTAAAAGTTATTGTTCTTATTGTGAACAATGAGAACAGTTATTGACTAACGACTCATAAAATTATTAATAATGCCTAAACGTATGAAATTACTACCATCGAGAGGAACGTTTACGAAATTTAAATTAATAAAATCCTCACGCATTAAGTAATTCTTTTAATTATGATTTTCAAAAATCACAATTACTACAATTACAAATTGCTATATCAAATTTAGAAATCACATTTTCCAAACCAAATTGGTGGCATGATTGCGAAAATCACATTTGACAACTACTGCACCAAACGAGTAGCCCCGGAATTGCATTTGCCAAAACTCGACTTCTGCTGGTGTATCAATCAACTGGCAATAAACGTTGAAAGCGTGTCCGAGGTTTGGAAAAATTTAAAATTGTCAAGACACACACTTTAATATCTTCTGAATTACCAGTCAAACAGGTAAACTATTACATAAATGACCATAATTTGCTTAAATACGTTAAGCATTTGGCGTTTAGTGAGGTTTCTGTTTCGTCCTTAAGATAGGGAATATAGCTATTTGGAAGCTGGATAGACATGCAGGTGCAATTTTTGTTTAAAATTGAAACATAGTTATTTCATTCTTTCTACTATAATTTATTGTTTAAATTAATCATTAAAATTAATGTTTTAGACATTTTTGTAGCTTTAGCAATTTTCAATTATTTACAATCGTCTTAAAAACGTTCTATTAACTTAGTTTAGTGCTTCTTTTGTTGTTTCAAGATAGTACTAAAACAATGTTTTTAATTCTTTTCAAAACCATTAAGATTTACTGTCTCATGCATATTCATCAGTTGTTCAGTTTCAACAAAGTTAACAAGTAGATTTTTGCACCTCCAAACTGATGTATAACCATGAGTCATACAGAGGTTCGAAAATCGAAAACATTAACTAAAATGTTGGAAGTAAAAATCCACACAAAACTAGAAAAAATTAGGAAAGATATTAAACAAACCTCGAAAATTCTCAAACCTCAGCCGTAATTAACAGAATTGAGTAAAAAAAAACCTCCTGAAAAATCATCAAAATCATATGTCTTGAAAACAAATTGAAATATTCAGGCTGATTTATTACACACAAAAAATTCAAAATTACAATAACCGAAAGATTTGCCATCAGAAAATAATGCAAGTCTCAATTATCTCTTAACGCGAGTAAACGTTTTTCTGAATTCTTAATTTTGAGATTTTTGTGGCATTCACATTAGCTATATTTTTAAGAAGACTTCTAGAAATCATTTTTCAGCAAAGTTCTCTAACACTTTATCATACATAGGAGGAATTTTTAACTATGTTTTTTGATCATAATACTAAACACAGGTCAATTTTACATAATATTGACTATCTTTCAAATATATGACTAATCCTTTTTTAAAAAAAATAATAAATGCACCAAATTTTAGCGCACCTTAAGGTAGCACGCGGCAACCGCTTAACCTTTCTTGGCGCCGAAGTTGGCTGGCAAGAACAACCCCATTCCTTTTTCTTTTTCTTTTTTAATGTATTTAAATTTTAAATTATATTATAAATTTTATGATCTTACGTAATATGTTTTTAACATTCTTTTAATTTACATATGTTAGATGTCTAGCCTTTTTATTTTTTATAATTTTTATTTATTTATTTTAATTTACATATTATATTTAATTTATTTATTTTACTTGATATATTTTTATATTATATTTACTTATTTGTTTTACATACTCTATTCGTTTCAAAATATAAAACTTTTATCCCTCTCATCTCTTCTTAAAATCTTTTTCAAATTTTATTTATCTAAAGATACATATACAATAAATATAATTATCTCGTTCTTAATTATATTAATAAAATTAATTAGAGATATATTTCTTCCTTAACTTAAGTAAAAATAATCAAAAAAATTTATATTTTAAATCAAAGTAAACAATCCATTTTATTTATTATTATAATCAAATCTTCAATTTGTTTTCAACAATTATAATTAAATTATAACTCTAAATCTTAATAAAAATTAAAAATTTTTATAAATTAAAAAAATAATAACTACAAGTCTCAAAATAAATAATTAATAAAATAATTTTTATTAACAAATAAATTATTATTGCTTTTAAAAAATTAAACAAAGAAAATTTATTATTGTTTTACGTACTAAGAAAATGTTTAAATATTGTTCTATAACTACTTTAAACAAATAAAAATTGTTTGACCGTCAAAGTTCGGATCCAAACTTCTGTTAGGACTAAAAAGGTCAACAAACAATTTGAAAATTAACTTAATCATGGCCAATAGAACATCTAACAAGTTACATGCACAAAGGTGAAGGGACAGAAAGAAGTCAACTCAGTAAATTCTTGACATATTTACAAAATTCTACTCCAAGAGAGCATCTCTTGCCATCCAATACACAGGTTTTACCTGACATACATTCTAAGGTATAACAGTTCTTACTACACAAATAACATCAAAGAGGTGAAAGATAATCATATTATCTAATAAAGTCACCATGCAATAACTTTACCTTACCAAGTCGTAAATCAATGTCTATGCTGACGACAAAATCACCATTAAATTTCAGAAAAAACTGATTTTCAGAAACAGATGATATTCCCATAGATCATAGTTGCCAATTTATGGGTAACATTCCGATTTTCTCCAAGATCTGGTTTGTTTGGGAAAAGTGCCTGTTCATTAAATTTCAATAACAGGCAATCACAACCTAGAACCCATTTCCCGGCCAATACAAGGGCAAAACTTTTCAAGGACAGAATGTAGTAACAAGTATGTGCCATACTATTAAACATAACACAGGCATTACAAATCTCAGAAATGGTCTACCAGATATCTTATAGAGAAAGATTACAATTAGTTTACCTATTAAGAAAACAGTAAAAAATTGGTTTATAGTACTTTCTTTATCAACAATCCCAACTCAAACTGAGAAAACAAGATTCCGAGTAATTACTAAAGGCACATAGCAGTTCAAGAAAATCACATAAATGGTACACTGAATTAGATCGTAATGTTTCCTTCACCTGACTTCATGTGCTCTTTTTTAATTTTCTTGTTTTCCTTTTTTTTTTTTTTTGTAATCTTTTCAAATCTCTTTCCTTCTTAGTTAGTTGAACCAAAGGCAGGGAGCGGCTAGGGACAATCAATCAGTGGTAAAATGAAGGCATCCATCATCAAAAGTATTGGGAAGGACTATTTATGTTGTAACACTTCCTTACTACAGGTGCAACCTCTAAAATCCAAATTACTGCGCTTTCTCTTTCAGCTTGAAAATCAAAGGCACACATGTCCAACCTATTGGGAAAAGTTTAACTAGCTGCTAAATTAAAGCACAGCAAGGTGTGGGGTAGACATCATGTGGCTGGTGCATAAACACTTGGAAAACTTTATATAGCATCTATGGCATAAGAAAAAACTTGGGGCAGCATCAGAAAACAAACCTGCAACCAAAGAAGCCTCTGTTTGCAGATAAACCAGAAGGATGAGCTGATTTGAAGATATAGTGCTTTGTCTGATCAATCAACCTGCCAGAAACAGCTAATTAGACACCGAGAAGAAAGCTTTGACTGCCTTGTTTACTTAATAAGAAAGCGAAGCAGTACCAGAAAAGTATTCCAAGGAATTTCAATCAACAGAATCTGAATTCACTTGCGCCAAGGGACATGCTGATTTAGTATTTATTACACTGTTCTCCGTTTTAGTATGCCAGGAACAAGCATCATTGGAACTTAATGTAGAAATTCTAGAACAACAATAAATCACCAATAGAAATAAATAGCAACTTCTGTAGATGCTGAGATTCACAGAGATGCATACAGCCATGTACATACTCATTATCTGTTCAAAAACAAATATTTTCTGACTTCATGGGGGAAAAAGAAAGAAATATTTGAAAAATACAAGCAAATTGACACACAACACTGAAGCAAAGCGTTTAGAACAAATCATTCTTACGCTAGCCGACTGACATCCAATGAACAACGTTTTGTTTGACTCTTCTATCCACTATCTTGCACAATACTTTCTCGAAAGAGATGACAGAAAGTCATTTCTTACCTGAGACTCAGAAATAACTCCTAAGTATGACAAATATTCTCACACTTCAGGTCAGAAATTTTCCCCCTTTATCTGGGCATCAAAGGAAGGAGAAACCAGAAGAAAATTCCTATGTGGAAATTGGCAGGCTGAAATCTTTATCACGCATAACTATAATAGAGAGATACAGAGAATTAAAGCTCGCACATGTTTGTAATCCTATAGAGAGGGAGTACAACCTATTTCTTGAAATTGCATGAGGGGAAACTGACATCTTTTTTGTATACTATAGGGTTCCAGCAGTAAGGAAAAAAGAGAATTGACCACCAAGCAGTAATTTTCATGAGCTTACATGTGACGTAAGTTCAATATAAAAATAAAAAATTCATATGTCAATGTCTAAAGCTCTATTATAGGTAAACAGAATATAAACTCAAGAAAGCAAGATACAATAATTCTATCACCCAGGCAATTCATAAACTATTCAAAAGCTGTTTGATTATTATTTCAGTATATTAATAAACTCCTTGGGGATCATGGCCATTAGAATTCGCCAAATACTGCCCAGTCGAAAGTAAAGAGAAAGCTCAAAACGTCCTTGGACAGAGATAGTCCATAATAACGTCCTTGAGTAATGGACAACTTCAATCCTGTCTAGCATATTGTTCACAGCATGTGAATTCTATATCAACAAAAACACTGCTTTTATCTCTGGACTACATCTATTAACTCATAATGCTAATTAACATTAACTGATCCCAAAAAGAGCAACAAAAGAAAATGGTAATGTAGTTTATAGAGAAGTTCACTTTCAGCATAAAGAAAGCTTACAAAATCAAATACCTGGCTTTTGCTTGGGCATAATTTCCCCAGAGAAGAAAAACAACTCCACTTTTCTCGCGTGAAATTGTTTTGATGACAGCATCAGTAAATTGCTCCCACCCTTTATTTGCATGGGAATTGGCTTGGTGCTGTTTAACTGGAAAATAAGCCATAAGAAAATGAAGAGCATGTGAACAGAAGAACATGGAAAACAACATTACAGAAAATCCAACTGGAAGAGGATCAAATACTATATCATTATGCTTCTATTTAAATAAAAAATCTTCTATTCAAGGTTATAAGACATGAAAGGTGTATGAATGACTCAAAGAGCTCCAAATAATGGAATTAAAAGATTTAGAAAAAAAGAGTAATAAACAAGCAGCAAAGTAGTTTGCATGACAGAAATTTCTAGAAAAGTAATAGCTAAATATCAAATTTAGCATGAAATTAGAAATTATCTCAAATACCAGAGAGATCAAATTTTCTTTACTATAATAAATAAACTCAAAGACGTAATCACTTTTGTTTGTAAAAGATTAAAGGATCTATTTGCATGTTTGTCAAATTTAGGAATGACCTTAGAATCAGTGATTTCCATCTTTTCATAGTCAGAGTTCAACGAACACACAGCACCGAAGAGATGTAGAGAAAAGCATGTTGATTAGAAATGCATCCCAAGACTAAAAGAACTAGAACTAACATAATAACACACATTGATTCTATCAAGGTCACCTTTGAAGTCAGCAGTTTTTCAACTGTAACATATCTCGTGCAGGAAAACCTTAGGATAGATTCATTGTGTTATAGGCAGCAGAAATAGCACAGCAATAAGGCTTCCCTAGGCTTGTCCAAGAAGACAAAAATTTTAAGGGGAAAAGATTTATGTGGTCAAATTGAATGGGGATCCTTCAAGAGGAAAAACAATCAGAGTTGGAGAGAAAAGGAAAACCATGTTCTGACTGTGACCAGTAGTAGCCAGCAAACAGAAGAAGAAGAAGAAGAAGAAGAAGAAAATGTAGGAGTTCTACTATGATGATGATGATGATGACGATGAAAATCTAGGAGCTCCTCCAAGCACTCTTTAGGATTCACCAGCTAAAGGGAAGTCATATCAAATTTAGGCATCTTCACAAACAAGATGAATAAAACAATAAGGATTGTCATTCATCAACAAAGAAACTGCCCAGAAAGAGTATTTATTTATTTATTTTTGCTGCATCTCAGGAAGAGTATTTATAATGCAAATCATCCCCAAGAACCAAATTCTAACGAAAGTAGATTGAGTAATTTCCAAAGACACAATAATTGATATTGCCTTAAACAATAAGACCTCCACATAAGACTCAAAACACAAGTTAGAAAACTAAACAATGTCTTTAAAACAGATTTTCTACAATTGCGCTAGAATATTTATATTATCTTGACCCCTAAAAAGCATAACACAGAAGAACTAATGAGAAGCCCTGAAATAAAGAATTGAAACAATATATTGAAGACTTGAAACTCCCAACATGATCTGAAGCACTTAATGCTTCAGTTAAATCGAAATGTTAAGTCTTTTTTGATCATCATCAATATTACAGTGTCTGAGCACGCATGCGCGCAGACAAAACTACACCTTTTAGTTGAGCGGGTGTGTGCATTACACCTCTTAGAAAAGCTCATTTCTCCAAATACAGCATTGCCTCTGTTCACCAGTTCTTAGATTCATAGCCACCAATTAAGCACCAACTGCATCTGGATGAAAATAGGAGTCCAGACAGCAACTGAAAACCCTATTTTAAAATTCTGCACCAGGAGAAAGCATGCTTTTCTAACCCATGCTATTTTTGCTAGCCTACTAGTCCAAGGAATTTTCGTTTTGTCCTTAACAATATCAAACTTCAATTAAAAACGTATTGTTTGAGACTTGTATGGCTTTTCCTAAGAACCTGAGACCCTCTCCCCTCATAGAAAGGCCCAAATTTAACACTAATGGCAATTCCAGTAAGATCTTTTGATTCTTAAGGTATTCAAGGCACATTTTGTCTCAGTAACTTTTCCAGACTATCAAGAAACAAACAGACAGGGAAAAAGAATTTACCAGAAATGAATAGTTTGATGACAAAATCAGCAACAGAAGGCAAAACATACCTGTGAGAACAGCATTGAGCAGCAGAACTCCCTGGCAGTTACAAGATCAAAAATTGGGCAATATTTGACAAAAATGAATCATCCAAATGAATGAGAAAATAATCAGGAAAAAGAATATAGAAAGAGGCATAGGTAGTGCATATTCAAAGTTAATAACCTTACTATTTGCTAGACCAAAAAAATGAGCAAATTCATTGTAGCATGTCCTATATAGCAAAAAAATGAGGTCTTGCAAACCAGTAGAGTTAATTCTTTTGCAAAATAACTTTTTAGTTTGCCACTTGCTGTTCTTCTTTCTCTCCTGCATAATTTTGAGGTTACTTTTCCCCTCAGTTAACTATTGCTTGCTGGAAACTGAATCTTATCTATCAAATACTGTTAAAATTCTAGTTAAACAGATCAAATCTACATTAACCAAAATGAGCTGAAAATTTTGATCTCGTCCCAAGCAGCTGTTTCTTCAGTTCTCAAGGTGTTCCAAGTGTGGTTCCTTAGTTGAATAAATAGGCATACTATGCATTCTAATCTATGATCATCAAATTGCCCTCCTTGCCTTGTTAGCATCAAACTACATATATTGATAAGAATCAACAAAGTTGCTGGTTGCACCAAAATATTTCGTGTCATTTGCAGCTTGTAGATTATATCATACTTGAGCATTCCCCATTATTTTTACGCATTCAATCTACAAGAGAGTCCATCTCGAACATTGTGGTCAATGCATGAACTTTTTCTGTGGGTAGAGAGAGGATGAAAATGAAAATGAGGCAGGGATCTGGGAAGTCATGAGGCTTCTGCCAAACCAGCTTTAAAATAATCAGTATCATCAACAGTGTAATAGCCTATTTGACAAGATATTAATTGATCAAGTTCTGGAGTTTCTAAGAGAAACATATATAAGTTCCTTGATCTTAAACCAGTAAGCAAAAGAAAGGTCATAGATTACATCAGCTTGTTTACCAGATGGGGCATTGCAAAGGCATACAGCTAGTGAAAGCATTTAAATTAGATCAGGTAAATACATAGACACCTTCCCTTACTCTAGACCTGTGTCCCTTTTAACAGATTAGGCACTGTACTTTATGTTGTTGAATTCAAGATTCATCTAGGATCCAGGATTTAATTATATAGTAACCATAGGAGCAGAAGGAAGCATGAAGTTTATGTCACATTGAAAATAATCCAAATGTGTTATCTGTAGGCATAACATATGATCATAACAGGTTCTTAAAAGCCCACATATGGAAGAAAAGTCATAAAATATTTATTACACAATGTTACCTGTACAGCCCATCTCTCCAAATTTCCATGGGATGGAATAGCACAACCCAAATCTTGCAGAAGTTCTTTATATATGTTTACTAGACTTGATGGGACTTTAACACCATTTGGCACAGAGAAGGAGAGACCCATGGCTTGACCAGGACCATGATATGGATCCTAGCATAAGAACATGCCCAGAAATCAATCTTCCATTTATTTTGATCAATAATATAAGCTTAAAGAGCTACCGACAGACAATTTGTTAATATCTGTTGAAATTTAAGTACAGGCTATAAAGATTTTTATCTTCCATCAACACCAAATGTAAAACATACGTATATGATCTTGTGTGGGCTAGTTATAATTATCCTTATTGGGAAAAGAGATATTCTTCCCGCTTAACATTGTTATGAGAGTACAGAAATATAATGCGCACACACACACATATGTTAACACACTACATAAAAGTAATAAGGTAACATTCCACCCATTGCTGTAGGACAAGAAAACCAAGCAATCTCATCACCATCTCATCAAGTTTAAGGATAACTTTGTAAATTTGACAGATCAAAAAATATTTGTAAGATCCGAAAGGAATCTCATTAAAGAAGTTTTCAATAATTTATTGTGTTTCCCTTCTATTTGGGCTGGCAGAAGAGAAGATGATTTTGGTTCTCAAAGCACACACGCAGAATTAAGATTTTTCTTTCATTTTCTTTTCCCTCTTTTAACTTCAACCCTAAGCAGCAAATGCACAGTCTTTATTAAACTCAGGAAATTTCATGCATCTTGAAAATCCAACACACAGGGTGAAACTTCTTCCCCAGCATTGTTTTTCCCAAAGCCAATGTATTAAACCAAATAGAATTTTGGCATCACCAGTTAAAGAGTAAAACAGAGAACAAACAAAGAAGACAACAATAAACCCAAAATAACTGGTGAAATTTTTTCAAAATTTACATCTTCAAGCTTAATTTCCCAGCTTATTGTTAGTATTTCTTTGCCTAATATTCAAAAATTTTTTTGCCCTAACTATTCAAGGCACAAGATCTGAACAGCAATTTGTTGATAAACTAGAGCAAAATAAGTTGCTTTCTGCTCAATCCAGAACTGCATGAACAAAATTAGCTGCAAAGCCCTATCTATTATTGCTTTCTGGATAAGCTTGTTCCACAATTACAGCCAAAACTGTCTTTCCAAGTTTAGTTGTCATTTTTTTTTTCTCTCTTTTTTTCTGATCGGTTTGTGAAAAAGAAAGCAAGAATAAATTTACACCCATACATGCATCTATCTCAAAATAAAAATGCAAGCATTGAAACCAGTAATTCGTTTAAAACCTTGATTATCAAATCAGCAGTTCATAATTCACCTGTCCTATGATGACAACTTTGACACGGTCAAATGGAGTGGTATTGAGGGCATTAAAAATCAAATGCTGAGGGGGATAGATTGGAACACCGCTTTCCCTGATTTCAGACTCCACAAATTCGCACAACTTTTTTGCGTAAGGCTTTTGAAACTCATCTGGTAGCACTTTTAACCAGCTCTCCTCCACCAACAGTTCCTCCAACTTGACATATCCCAAACCTTTACCTACTATAGAAGCATTTATCCATTGAAAATATCAAGATTGTAGTTAAGAAAGATAACCATTTTCAAGCATCTTCTGGAAAATCAACAAAACTAAGGACACAAAGGGTTTTCAACAGCTCAAAGTTGTACTATGAACGATCATAAAGAGTTGCGCAAAAAACAAAAAAAAATACGAAAACTATAATCAGTATAAAGATCATACGCAGACTGAAATTAAAGCCAAAAGCTTTTATCAGAATCCACCTATAAAATACGAATGGGTGATTCATATACTTGCATTACTGAGCAGAAATTAGACGAAGTGGAATATACTTAACAAAGTTTATACGAAGCAAATCGCCAAAATTTGCAATTTCTTCTTCGTAAAATCGAAAAGAGTACCTTTTCATTTCTAACAACTTTTTCCAATAAAGTAATTAGTAATTCGAATAAGTTCAGTTAACAAGCCGACTAATCTTTATTCAATTAAACAAACATCAAGACAAAAAGAACTTCTATACAACAAAAGTCAGAAAACAATTCACTAAAGGAAACAAACAAACCTGCTGGACTGCACTTGGAAATTTTCTCGGAGCAAAGCTTAAGGTTCCGTTTCGCTCTGGCGAGAGCTTTATTGAATTCGATTCTTGATTTCTCTTCAGCGGTAAGAGTTGTGGCCGATTTAATCAAAGCAGCATCGTCCTGGTTGTGCTTATGCTCGTTATAGGACGACGACGAGGACAATGAAGAGCTTTGGATAACCCTGAGTTTTGCCTCCGGCGCCGGCGAAGAGGAGAGGGTTTTCAGACGTTTTGCTGCCGGTTGTTTGAATAAGTCCGTGAGTGTTTTCTGAGAAGAAGTCATTTTTAGTTTAATCCAATTTCCTGATGGAGGAATTGAAGCTGGCTCTGCCAACGGGAAATGATTTCTCTATCTTCCAGCGGGAAGACGAGAGTGACGAAACCCTCTTCTCCCCCTCCCTCCAAAACTGAACCTCCCGCTTTTTTTCTTCATCATCTTTTTTTATTTTTTATTTTTACATTACCAGACATATTATCTACTATTATCTAATAATCTAATCTAACATTCAGCAATATATATATAATCTAATCTCACTATAGTATTAATAAGATTATTCTTCTTTTGATAGTTCAGAATTATAATTCTGTAGCACTGGAATATTATAAACAAATTACTAAAATGAATACACTTAACTAATTGAATCCTCTAATAATGAAGAGGTTTTGAACAGATGGACAATTCTGTTTGTAGATCCTAGAAAATTTTTTTAAATTGGTGCTTTTGATTTTTAAATTAATGGAACAAAGATAGCTATAGATAAAAATATTTAGAATTTAAAGTTACTTTCACCTGCTGATTTGCAACGTTATAAGCATCAAAACTATAAATATATTCATATTGGTTTAATTCAAGTTGCTTTCAAGCCTCTAACTCTTGCATGTTTGAATTATTCAATCTTAGCAACTTTGAGAGATGCTAGATGCTTGGATTGAAAACCTTTCTTAATAGAAGTGGTCCAGACCAGTCTCTGTCATGAATCGGTATATTTTGATGTGTACCCTAATTTGTCTCTATCGTGGACCAATATATTTTAATGTGTGCCCTAATTAGAGTCTGTCATTATCTGACAGAAATCTGTATGAGACAATAGCCCTCAAAATACAGACCCATAGATATAATTTTATCTCTGGTTCAGAGACTATAGGGATTTAACTTGAGTAATTGTTGTGTGATAGGATTTGTGGATTGAAGAAGCAAACTGATCTCATTGCCTTGGAGCTAATTTGAAAAGGACATCTCAAATGTACTCAAGTGGTTAAAGAATGAAGACTATCCAACAAGTTGAATGCTTTGAAGACACTCTAGCGTAGGTTTGCTTTTATTTGATAGATATATCTTGTATACCCTACACTCCTTGCATTTAGAATCTATGCATTGCATGTTCAAGCACAAACTATTTTAATTTAACGTAAACTTTGTTGATGAGTTTCAAAGCTTTTCATGATTGTTTGAAAAACGAAATGTTTGATAATGACCGATAGTTCAAAAGCTTTTAAATAACTTATCTTCTAGTCTAAAATAATTTTAAATTTGTTATTGTTAAATTTCAAATGATTTGACAAAGTTTTGAAAAGTTCGGACTCAAGTTTGGATATAAGTTCAGACGACAAAACTTTTCCTGTAGCACTAGTAAATAGAAAAGTTAAAACGACCAATTCGAATGCAGAAGTCCAAGTTCGGATGACCAAATTTTACTGTTACTAGCCATTAATAGCCCTTTTTTGAACGTTGTATTTGAACTTTTGAGTTATATAAAAGGTTAGAAACTCAAATTTTGAAGAAGATTGATGAACTTGGAGGATGTTATCTTGAGAACATAAAAGATTAAAGAAAAGCTTTCATCGTTCATGTACTTCATGTGATTATCCAAGGATTCTAAAAGCAAAAGTGAAGTGGTGCTAGATTTGTTAAATATCTACCATCTGGATTAATAATTTCTATCCTTATCTCATCTTTAATTTGTTTAATCAATGTTTTCTTGAAGATATAAAACCCTTTTGAGAGAGTAAGCCTTGATTTGATTGTTAAATGTTGTCTTATGATATAAAACCCTTTGTGGTGAGGATGAACCTTGTTTGTTGAATTGAAAAAGAGGTTATTGGTATAAAACTCTTTGAGGGTGAGCTTCTTGTGCAATTGTTTGACTTAAACATTTAGTATATTGTTTGAAATCCTTGAGTGTGGACTTAATATAGTAGATGTAAATTTTGAAGAGGTCGAACCATTATAAATTATTGTGTATTTCTCTTGTTATTTATTGCTTTCACTTATATGTACTATCTTTATTGCCTTGTGTTTGTTGTGATTGTTAATCTTATTTGCTATTTCATTGACTACTCTTTTTCTCTCGACCACGCAATTCAAAACTTATAAGTACTTGGAGGTTGTGAACTTTTAAAGGGGATTTTATTAAAGAAAATTTTTCAAAAATTAGTTAAAAACTTAATTCAACCCCTATGTCTACATCTCATTTAATCTAAATATAATACTCCCTTTGTTTTACAATATAATATATGTTAGCCCTAAGGGCAAATCATGAGGTTATGATTAGTTTTGATTAATGACAAACACTGATAAAGACTAACATGCTTGTATGTTGTGTGATAGGATTGTTGGATTAAGAAGTATGAAGTTTCATTGCTTGAAGCCACAATGCGAGAACAACTCCAATATGTCAAAGTGATTGAAGATTGAAGAGTTTGTTCAAGATGATTGAAGGCTTTGAAGACATGAAGTGTAGGTTACATGTGCTTAATAGGTAAACTTTGTAAACCCTACACTCTTAAACCTTGGAATCTATAAGTTGCATTTGAGAGCACAAAACTTGATTTGTAAAGTTTCAATGGTTTTGAACTTACCTTAATTATCAAGTTTTCATTAATGCCTTATGCACTTAAAAGGTCTTTAATGACTTATCTTATAGGCTACAAGGTTTTTCAATTTGTTTGAATTGATTTGAATATGTTTTGACAAAGTTTAAAAAGTTCGGATGCAAAGTTCGGACGCAAAGTTCGGACGCATAAGAGAAAGTTCGATCGTCCGAACTTTTCCTGCACTGTGAACAGTACCATTATTTAGTGAACAGTAACCACCGTTCAATTAACAATATAACTATTTTTTCAGAGAAATTCGGACGCAAGTTCGGACGCAGAAGGCCAAGTTCGGTCGTCCGAACTTGTGAACAGTACGTAAACAGTACATGAACAATATTTTTCTAGAAAAGTTCAGAAGCAAGTTCAGATGCAGAAGAGAAAGTTCGGAAGTCCGAATTTCTCTGAAACTAGCCGTTACTAGCCGTTTTATGACTGTTAAAGCCAATTTTTCAAATCTATAAAAGCCATAAACTCCAGATTTTTTGTAAAACTTTTGAACTTTAAAAATCCTTCAAGCTCTAACTTGTTTTGCATCAAAATTATTTGAAAAGCTCTCAAATTGCCTTGTGCTCAAATGTTACAATTCAAGATTCCAAAGGCAAGAAGTGAAGTGGTGCTAGCTATTATATTCATCCACCAAGAAGTGTTGGTAACATCCAAACTCTATCTTTATATTATTGTTGTGATTGATACAAGGTTATCAAGAGACTTAAAACCCTCGTGGAGGGTGAGCCATTGACTAGATTAACCAAGGTTGTTGAGTAAAACCCATTGAAGAGGGAGAGTCTTGTATTAGATCGGTCTAGGTTGTCAAGTGACATAAAACTCTTTGTGATAAGAGTGAACCTTATTTATTAGATTGAATAGAGGTTGTTGTAGTAAAACCCATTGAAGAGTGAGCCTCTTGTGTAATTGGTTGGATTGAGCATTTAGTGAATTAGTTAAAATCCTTGAGTGTGGACTCAAGGTAGTGGATGTAGATCTTGGAGAGATCGAACCACTATAAATCGTGTGTTCATTTCCTTACAGCTTTACTTATTTACATACTTGTGTTATTATTATTTATTCTTAGTTGTTGATTGATTGGTTGTGGTCTTACTATTTGATCATCTTGTCTCAATCATCAAATCACATATAAACTTGAAGTTTGTAAATTTAAAGAAGAGCTTTTATTAAGGCAAATGATTATTATTTAAAAAATATAGAAAATATTTTTGATAATTAGCTAAAGACCTAATTCACCCCCCTTAGGTCTTTCAATATATTTTGAAATTTTTTATATAACTAAAGAGCCAGTTTTGTTTTACAATTAGTTAATATTAGTTGCTTATAAAATTTTTAATCCAATAGTTAATTTTAAGTCTTGTTCTCAATTGCTGAAATTTTTTTATAAAAAGTTAAAAAATAAGTGCTTTTAAAAATGTTATATAATTAAAATATTTTTTATTTTTAATAATTTTAATAAGCAAAAGTTGTTCTAAAAAATCTAAAATAGCTTCTCAAAAATATCTTTTTTAGCTTATTTAAACTAAAATTAAAAGTGAATAAGCAATTGAAAACAATTCAAAAATAATTTTTAACTTCAAAAAAATTATAAACAACTTATTTTAAGCAATTGAGAACAGGCAAAACCAGCTTTTAGCTTAAAAAAACTATAAGAAGCTTATTTTAAGCTATTGATAATAGGTTAAATTATTCTCAAGTATTTATTCACTAATGATTTTAGTTTAAATAAATTAAAATTGTTATAACTTTTTTAAAAAACACTTATTTTTCCACTACTAAAAAAAGTTTCAACAATCAAAATATGAATGTTCTCTAATCTAACTATAATATTATGCCATTTCTATATGCAGTTTTATTTTGGATTACATGTAGTGCAAAAAAATTTCATTATTCACTATTCAATTTTAAGAATTCTTAAGTTTTTCTGAAACATTTGAAATACTAAAACTCAAATCTGTCAATAATAACTATGTTTTTTTAGCAAATAAAGTTTAATTTATCAAATAATATCTAATTTTACTCTTTTTACATATAAAAAATTTTAAAATCAGTCACAAAACAGTCAATTTTTTTTAAAAAAAATACCAATTTGCGTCACTTGCGCCAGCAAGTGATGCAATTGGCACACAATTTCTGCTCAAGATTGGCATAAATTGTGGCCAATTTCTGCCAATTTTGGGCAAAATTTGTGGCACAAGTTCCGCCAATTTTGGGCAAAAATTATGCCACAATTTTTGCAACTTGTGCCACAATTTTTACCAGAAATTGTACCAAATTTTCGCCAAAATTTGGCAAAAATTATGGACAATTAAAAAATCACATTAGATTTCTATTAAATTTGTCATATTATATGGTTTTTGTTAGAGAGAAAAATAATTTAAAGAACAAATAGGTTTTTTTTAAACTCGAATAATTTGAGCACTTTAATATTAGTTGTAGTATGGATTTGAATATAGTAGTAAATCCATATTTTTTTATAATTACATAATAATGAGTAATTAATCTTACTACAAAGAAACTTTGGCAAATACTCCATCCGTTTCAAAATTTATGACCTATTTTTTTACACAAAAATTCAAATTTTAGTAAATTTTATAAAAAAATTTAATAGATGTTTAAAATATCTCTATTTAAAAATTATTAGTTAGTATGTCAAAATTTTTTATTAACTTTTAAAGTGGTCAAATTATTAGAGTTAAAAAAAAGCCTATTTGTTCTTTAAATTATTTTTTCTCTCTGACAAAAACCATCCAATATGGCAAATTTAATAGAAATTCAATGTGATGTTTTAATTGTCCATAATTTTTGCCAAATTTTGGCAAAAAGTTTGCACAATTTCTGGTAAAAATTGTGGACAATTTTCCCTAGAAATTGGCAAAAATACTGGCACAAGTTCTGCCAATCTTGGGGGGAAATTGTGGCGCAATTTCTGCCCAAAATTGGCAAAAATTGGCCATAATTTCTGCCAATTTTGAGCAAAAATTGTGTGCCAATTATGCCAATTGCTGGTGCAAGTGACACAAATTGGTATTTTTTTTTTTCAAAATCGACTATTTTGTGGCCGATTTTGAAGTTTTTAATATGTAAAAAGATATAAAATTAGATATTATTTGATAAATTAAACTTTATTTGCTAAAAACATAGTTATTATTGACAAATTTGAGTTTTAGTATTTCAAAGGTTTCAGAGAAATTTAAGAATTTTTAAAAGTGAAGAGTGAGTAATGAAATATTTTAATTTAAAATATGTGAGATGAAGGCTAGAATACTTGAAAATAAGCCTTTCTACGGTTGTTAAAACATGATAGGAAGAATTAAAATAGTTTTCAAATAATTTGAACAACAGAAAAATCAGTTTTGGCAAGATAGTTTGAATGTGTCCGAACTTTTTGGTTTGCATCCGAACTTCAAGTCCAAACTTATGAACTCTATCCTCACATATTATAATTCTTTCCAGTTTAAATTTCAAATGCATAAATATAGTCAAATATGCCAAAAAACTTAACATACTATTAACACACATTGCCAAAAAACTTAACATACTATTAACACACATTGCACCATATTTGCAACATATTATTGCATTTTGCAAACTCATTTCTTTCTCCCCCTTTTGTTATCACTCAAGAATGGAAAAATAAAAATGAGACTAATAATTACTAAGGTTTCATCATTGAGCTTCATACCATTAACGCTTTTACATAGGCCATATTAAACTAGTGATAGAGTGCAGAAATTTAAAGTGCAAAAACAGAGAGATTTGCATAAAACATGCTAGTAAAGGTTCAAAATAAATAAAAGCAGTAAATAGAAATGAGAGTGAAGATGTGATTAGTCTTTGGCTATTGATGGAGAGTCCTTTCTCGGTTTCTTCTTGACAGCAACATGCTTGACTCTTCCATGGCCAAATGTTGGATTTGATGGGGTTGCTATTTCAGCTCTTGCAATTTGACCTCCTTCTTAACTAATTCCAGCTTGCTGCAATCCTTGATCTCCTCCTTGAGACTCCATGACCTGGTCATTGCCATTCCCTTGGTCACCATCATCATCTTCATCATCACTGTCACTGCCTTCTTCATTTTTCTTGTTATCTTCATCATTCTCATCATCCTTTTCCTCTTGAGTTCTAGAAGGCCCTTCACCACTTTGAGGATTTCTTATCATTATTTCCTCAATGTGCTTGACTCTATTCTTCAAATTGTCTAGTTTTCCAAGCACCATAGGAGCAAATGTTTGAAAGACTTTATACATTTTCTCCATTTCTTTCATGTGGTTGTTTAGTGCTTCTTGAATTTTATTTTCTCTTGAAATCTCTTCAGCACTAGCACCTTCCCCAGCAATAGTATGTGATTGTGAAGTTGACTCTTCTTCAAAGAGTCTTCTTTTGGAAGGAGGGTGCTCCCCCTCACTTGTTGAATCATGCATTCTCTTAGTTTTCATTTCCCTTGCCCATGTTTCTGCCTCATCATCTTCTTCTTCTTTAGTTTCCTCACTTTCCTCTACTTCAACTCTCTTTGGAGGGGTGTCTCTTCTAGTTCTCCATACTCCCTCATCATCAAGAGTCAATTGTATCCTTTTGAGAGATTCATTTGTATAAATTTGTCCTCTTTTAAAAGCTTGTCCTCTAATAGGAAGCTTGACTCGAAAATGTTTGAAAAATATTGTCAGAAGTCTTCCATATGGTAAAGCCTTGTTATCAGTTTTTCTAACCCCAAACATATGCTTCAATGCCATGTACCCAAAATTCAATCTCCCATAAATGCTCATGCAAAGCAAGCATAATTACCATATGAATGTTCCCCACAAATGTTTTGTGATCAAAGTTAGGAATAATCATGGTTGTAATCATATGATGCATAACTCTTTCTCTTGCATCTAAAGCCTTAACTTCCCTTTCCTTAATGGTCCTAAACTCTCTACCATTGGTGAAAGCTTCTTCAAATCTAGCATTTGTAAACAGTTCTCATTCATAGCAGTGCTGTCCCAAAGAAAAATATCTTGCTCCAACATCACTCACTCCACAAATTCTATTTACCAATGCATCATTGAGTTCAAAATCTATTTGTGATACTCTAGAGGAATACCATTGATTAACATCTTCTCCCTCATATTCTATTCTTTCGTCTTTTAGATTGGCATAAAATTCATATACAAGAGAGGGATAGTACTCTTCATCTATAGCCAACAAATTACTCCACCCAATATCACCAAATAAAGATAGGACATTACCCATATTTGTGAGCTTTTCAAAATCAACTCTGTTTCTAGGGATGATTTTCCTTGATTTCTTGTTCCATTCTTTAAATTCTGATGCAGCGTTGATTGAGATAAACTTGTCTGCTCCAGATGATGATTGAGGAACCCTAATTCTCCTTGGTTCATTGAGAATTCGTCCTCCTTCACTGACCTTTGCTTTCACTTCACCTTTTTCAACATTTGCTCCTTTAGTTCTCACTATTTTGATCTTCTAACAGAAAAGCAGCGAGTTTTGAGAGGTGTGTAGGGCTGGGAATTAAAAAATCCAAGTATTTTGATGTGAAAATGGTGAAATTACAGAGGGATTTATGTTTGGACGCGGGTGGGTAGAGAGAAATTTTGAAAAGGAGAGAGTTCGGATAATAAATTATGTGAGTAACGGCTAGTTCAGTTTCTTAAAAGTCGCTGTAACCGCAAAGTTCAGACGACCAAACTTTTTGGTCTGCGTCTGAACATGCGTCCGAACTTCTCTGTTTCTCCAGTTTCAGAAAGTTCAGACGTCTGAACTTTCTGTCATGCGTCCGAACTTTTCTGTCTAGAATTTTCTGATAAAGTTTGGACGATCCGTTTTCACTCAATTGCATCCAAATTTTTTCTGCTTTTGTCACACTCAAATCAACACATTAGTAATTGAATTTTGAGATTCCTAAGAGCCTTCTTAAATGAGTAAACCTTTCCTCAGTCAAAGGCTTTGTGAATATATCAGTAATTTGGTCATTTGTATTTATATATTCTAAGCATATGTCTCTTTTAGCAACATGATTACGAATAAAATGATGCTTAATCTCTATATGCTTTGTTCTAGAGTGTTGAATGAGATTTATGCTCAAATTGATGGCACTAGTATTATCACATAGAATAGGTATACAATTAAATTTAATACCATAATCAAGTAGTGTATGTTGCAACTACCAGCTACAATGTATTCAGCTTTAGTAGTAGACAAAGACACACAAGCTTGTTTTTTACTATACCAAGACACAAGACAACTACCAAGAAATTGACAATGACCACTTGTACTTTTTCGTTCAACTTTGCATCCAGCATAATCAGCATCCGAATATCCAATAAGATCAAAAGATGAAGATTTTGACAACCAAAGACCATAGTCATGTGTATCAATCAAATAACGAAAAATACGTTTGACATAAATTAAATGAGATTCTTTAGGACATGATTGAAATCTAGCACATAAGCACACAACAAACATAATATCTGGTCTACTAGTTGTGAAATAGAGTAAACTTGCAATCATACCTCTATATAACTTCTCATCCACATTTTTACCTTTTTCATCTTTGTCAAGTTTAGTTGATGAGCTCATTGGAGTACCTATCCCTTTTGCTTGATCCATTCCAAATCTTTTCAAAAGCTCCTTGGTATACTTAGCTTGATTGATGAAGACTCCATCCTTGTTTGCTTAATTTGCAGCCCAAGAAAGAAATTCAATTCTCCCATCATGCTCATTTCAATTTCATTTTGCATAGATTTGGCAAAGTTTTCACAAAGAGATATGTTAGTAGCACCAAAAATAATATCATCAACATAAATTTGCACAAGTAAAATATCATTATTGGTAGATGTTTTTATAAAAAGAGTTGTGTCTACTTTTCCTTTTGCAAAACCTTTTGAAAGAAGAAATCCACTTAATCTTTCATACCAAGCTCTTGGGGCTTGTTTCAATCCATAGAGAGCTTTGGTTAACTTAAAAACATGATTTGGAAATTTTTCATGAATAAAACAAGGAGGTTGCTCTACATAAACCTCTTCTTCAATAAAACCATTTAGAAAAGCACTTTTGACATCCATTTGAAATAGCTTAAATCCTTTAAAACAAGCAAAAGCCAAAAGTATTCTTATAGATTCCAATCTGGCTACATGAGCAAAAGTTTCATCATAGTCAATACTTTCTTCTTGGTTGAAGCCTTGAGCAACAAGTCTAGCCTTATTTCTAACAACTTCTCCTAGTTCATTTAATTTATTTCTAAAAACCCATTTTGTACCAATAATGGAATGACCATGGGGTCTTGGAACAAGAGTCTAAACTTTATTCCTTTCAAACTGATTTAACTCTTCTTCCATAGCAATAATCCAGAAATTATCACTCAATACATCATCAATGTTTTTAGGTTCTAAATGAGATAAAAGAGCAAAATTATCAATAAAGTACCGCCTTGTTTTTACTCCTTGGGAGACATCACCAATGATTTGCTCCTTAGGATGACCTCTTGCATATGTTAGATCCTTTGGAAGCTCTTGATCATTGCTAGGTTGACCATCCTGTCTTTCCTCTATTATTTCTTCTTCTTTGGCATGTTCTTCCAATGTGGGTGCTTGATGATGAGTTTGATTTTCAATCATTGAGGAACCTGCATCATCTTCATTTCTTCTCTCAAGATAAATGTTAGATTAATCAAATGTTACATGTATGGTTTCTTCAACACATAATGTTCTTTTGTTATAACTCCATATGCCTTTTTATTTGATGAATAGCCAAGAAATACTCCTTCATCTAATTTTCTATCAAATTTTCCCAGATTATCACTGGTATTTAAAATAAAATATTTACAACCAAACACTTTAAAATAAAAAATTGAAGAAGTTCTATTAAATAGAAGTTCAAAAGGTGTTTTTCTTATAAAAGGTCTTAATAAAACTCTATTCATTACATAACAAGTAGTATTTACAGCTTCAGCCCAAAAGTATTTTGGCAAGGAATTTTCACAAAGCATTGATCTAGCCATCTCTTGTAAAGTTCTATTTTCCCTTTCAACAACCCCATTTTGTTGAGGTGTTTTGGCAGCTGAGAAATTGTGAATAATACCATATTCATCACAAAAATTCGTAAAATCTTGATTGCAAAATTCTCTTCCATTATCACTTCTAATAGAAATCAGTTTATATTTAAGAGATGTTTGAACCTTTTTGAAAAGTTTTGCAAATTCATGAAATGTTTCATCCTTTTTAGCTAAGAAGAGTACCCAAGTAAATCTTGAAAAATCATCTATAATCACATAAGTATATCTTTTACCTCCAAGACTAGTGGTCCTCATTGGTCCAAATAAGTCCATGTGAACTAGTTCAAGAGGTTTTGAAGTAGAGACCATTTTCTTTGGTTTAAAAGATGTTTTTGATTGTTTTCCATATTGACAAGCATCACAAAGACGTGTTTTATCAAAATGCATTTTGGGTAATCCTCTAACTAGCTCTTGTGTAGAAAGTTTGTTCAATAAATCCATGCTAACATGTCCTACTCTTCTATGCCACAAAAATCCATCATTATCATGAATGGCAAGACATTTTATATCATTTTTAATAAGTTCATCAAGATATAACACATACACATTTCCAACTCTTTTAGCAACAAAGATGGTTTTGCTACTTGCATTATCAAAAATAGTACAAGTATCACATTTGAATTCTACTCTACATCCATTGTCACATAGTTGACTAATGCTAAGTAGATTATACTTTAAACCATCAATAAGCAATACTTGTTTAATAAGAGGGAAGGAACCTTTACCAATGTTACATATTCCAAGTATTTTTCCGCTCTTCTTATCACCAAATGTGACAAAACATTCACTTGTTGCTTGAAGCTCACTAACAAGTGAGGCATTTCCAGTCATATGTCTTGAACAGCCACTGTCAAGAAACCATTTTGTGGCACTTGATCTTGAAGCAAAGCGAACCTACATCAAATTAGAAAGAGTGATTTTTGGTACCCATATTTTCTTGGGTCCAAGGGGGTTAGTGAAAGTTCCTTCGACTTTCCAAATGGTTTTTACACCATTTTCAATCTTTCTTTTTACAAAACATTTTGATACTTTGTGTCCATGCTTACCACAATAAGTACAACAAATGTGAGGCCTAGAATTAAAAGATTCTTTAGCAAAAGTGTTTTTATATTTTGGAGCATAGCTATCATGAGTATAACCAAGTTTACCATTTTCAACATAAAATTTTGAATTCTCATTTGATAAATCATTGATTTTGGATTTCATTTCTTTATTTCTTTTTGAAGCCTTTTTCAATTCTTCATACATCTCTATAAGTAATTCACTAGGATCAACATCATCATCATAAAGATTAGAAATAGAGGAAGAAGAATGTACCTCATCATCAATTGCCATAAAACATATGTTGGCCTTTCCTTCACTGCCATCTTCACTTTCTTGTTGATCCCACGTTCCAGCCAGTCCTTTTCCTTTCTTGGCAGATTTATTTTTGTTCTTGCTGTCTCTTTCCCTTTCCAAAATTCTGGGACAATCAGCAACAAGGTGTTTTGTACTCTTGCATTCAAAACATTGAGGTTTGAAGGATGAAGACTGTGCACTCTTCTTGGTTGGCTTTCTTCCTTTCTTGAGGAACTCCTTTTTGTAGAATCTCTTGAACTTCCTAACTGTCATGGCAATTTCCTCTTCTCCATTGTTACCATCTTCTTCTTCACTTGAAGATTTCTCTTGTTCACTCAAGTGATTTGAAGTCTTGAGTACAACTCCTTTTCTTCCCTTTTCTTCCCTTTTCTTCATCTTCTTTGTCATTTAATCTTTTCATCTTCATTTCATATGTGAGCAGAGATCCAGTAGCTCTTCAAGTGGAAGAGTTTTTAAATCCTTGGACTCCTCAATAGCAAGTGTCTTTGGCTGCCAAGATTTTGGTAGAGCATCCAAAATCTTCCTGTTTTGCTCTCCCATAGTATAGCTTTTACCATAAGCTTTTAAGCCATTAAAAATGTTAGTAAACCTTGTAAACATATCACTAACATTTTCACCTTGTTTCATGGTAAACAACTCATAATCTCTAGCAAGCATAGCAAGTTTAGATTCTTTAACTTGATTTGTGCCTTCATGAGTTATTTGGAATAATATCCACATATCATGAGCAGAGTCACAACCACTAACTCTATTATATTCAGTTACATCTAAAGCACAACTTAAGATGTTCATGGCTTGATAATTTAAAGTCATTTTCTTTGAATCATGCTCATCAAATTCATCAGTAGACTTTGGTTCTAAGGTCACTCCATCTGCTTTCATTTTCAAAGGAATATAAGGACCTTTTTCAACAATATTCTACAAATCAAAATTGATAGAACAAATGTATATCTTAACTCTAGATTTCCAAAAAGTGTAGTTTGTTCCATCAAACAAAGGTGGTCTATTTGTGGAGGATCCTTCTAGGTAAGGTAAGTTTGAGATATTAGCCATAGGATCTTTAACTTCTAGGTTGTAAAACCACACAAAGAAGTTCTAGCTCTGATACCAATTGAAATACCTACGAGGGGGGGGGGGATGAATTAGGTATTTGACTAATTTCTGCAAACAAAAACCTTTTATAAGTCTAAGCAAAGAACAGATTATATGTATCAAGTTAAAGACAGTTGATAGCACAGCAATAAAGGAATGTAAGAGCAAAGAACTCAAGCAATTTATAGTGGTTCGATCGTCAAGATTTACGTCCACTACCTTAAGCCTACACTTAAGGATTTCAAACAATCTACTATAAGCTCAAGTCAACAAATTACATAAGAGGCTCACCACACAATGGTTTTACACATACAACCTCTTTTAGTAATTCTACAATCAAGGTTCACCCTATCAAAGGATTTTATATCCCCAAACAATCTTGAATCACAATCTCAAGGATCACCCTTATCTAAAGGATTTTATGTTCTCAAGATAACCTTGCAAGAGCTAGTAGAAAACACAATTTAATAAGGAAGAAGAATGTGTAGATGTTACCACTTGTTGGTAGATGTTTTACACAAAGTTGCACCTTCACATTTGATGTCTTTGGATTGATCAACTGAATGCACAAGACACAAGAGAGCTTAAAATGTTTGCTAAAGGCTTTGGAATGTTTAGAGTTCACAAGAATTCAAAAGTTACAAAGGATTTCAAGTTTCTAGCTTTTATAGAATTTGAAAATCAGTTTTAACAGCCATAAAACGACTAGTAACGGCTAGTTTCAGAAAATTCGGACGTCACTGTTGCAGGTTTCTGGAAAAATTTGGACGACCGAATTTTTTTCCTGCGTTCGAATCTTCGTCCGAATTTCTCTGGA
Organism: Rauvolfia tetraphylla; assembly: GCA_030512225.1. NCBI lineage: Eukaryota > Viridiplantae > Streptophyta > Magnoliopsida > Gentianales > Apocynaceae > Rauvolfia > Rauvolfia tetraphylla. The sequence goes on from JAJQKT010000050.1 coordinate 915,607, forward strand.
AAAAACAGTGACCATGCTGAAGACAAAAATTTGGACGACCGAATTTTTCTTCTTGCGTCTGAATCTTCGTTCGAATTTCTCTGGAAAAACAGAAACCAATTTTTGCTACAATTAGACGACCAAATTTTTTGGAAGCACTTTCAAACTTTGTAAAATCATTTGAAATTTAACTTTAATAAGTTTGAAAATATTTTGTATGTATGAATAAGTTATTTAGACATATATAAGCTTGAAAACCACAATCAAATTTCTTTAATCATGCAAAGTTTACTCAAAATCTTTTAAGATACAAAACCACATTCATCAAAAAGATCATTCAAATCCATTTAAGATTAAGAAACTAATTTTGCGCTCTCTTATGCATTCAATAGATTCCAAGACACACAAGTGTAGAGTTTACATGGAGATTTACCTATTTAGCATATATATTCTACACTTCAAGTCTTCAATGCCTTTAGATAATCTTAGAACAACCTTCTTCATACTTCAATCACTTTGGCTTTTTGAAGTTGTTCTTGCACTTTGGCTTGAAGGCAATGAGACTTCATACTTCTTAGTTCACCAATCCTATCACACAATATATAAGCATATTAGTCCTCATTAATATTTGTCATTAATCAAAAACTACATGATTTGCCCTTAGGGCTAACACCTTTTTTATGAATGCTTAATCTGATATCTTAAGGATGAGTTTTGGTCGTCGTTCAACGCATTTTCATAATGCGTTCTATAAATATTTTTTATTTTCTTGACACAACAACGTATTATCATCATGCGTTAATTTCCTCTGCATAACAACACATTATCATCATGCATTGTATATGTTATAAATTCAATAACAACGCATTAAGGTAGTGTGCTATAGGCTTTTGCGTTCTATATATATATATATATATATATATATATATATATATATATATATATATATTTAATTTCCTCTGAACAACAATGCATTATCATCATGCGTTGTCTATGCGTTCTATATATATTTTTTAATTTCCTCTGAACAACAACGCATTATCATCATGCGTTGCCTATGTTATAAATTCAATAACAACATTACGGTAGTGTGTTATAGGTTTTTATTTTCCCTGAACAAGAACACATGATCATTATGCATTGTGATTTTTTTTTTTGTTTTTGCACATGAATAACGCACAAGCATAATGCGTTTTCAACTTAATTTCTGTCAAGTATGCATTTTTTGGAGCATGCATTGTTAGTTTCTCTTTTATCAAGAACGCATTATCATCATGCGTTTTTTATTTAATTTCTGCCTTCACGCATTATTCATTTCTCTTAAATCAAGCCAATACAAAATTATTTAAACAGAATTGCTAATTCATTTATATTTTTTATTCAAAATACTTGTCATTTTTTTTTTGGTAAAGATATCATTAAATCAAATTTAGTTAAACAAAAATTATGATCATAACCACATGTACATTCTATTACAAATTTTAATTCTTTCTCTTTTCATGTTTAATTAATTCTAAAATTTAATAGAAGTTGAACATAACTAATTTTCAAGTTTACAAAAGAAAATACTTGATTCTAGAATCTAAAAAACCAAATGACTAATGATGACTAATCTAAAAATCATAATTGTAACATGATTCTAGAATTCATCAAAAAATAAAAATAAATGGTTAATTTTAGAATTTACAAGTGAGAAAATGACTAATGATGACTAATCTAAAGATGACAATTGTAATGATATGTATGTTATGTGAAAGATATTTTTTGCTTTCTTAGATAATTCTAGAATTCATCAAAAAGTAAAAAGAAATTACTAATCCTACAATTGAAGAAAGACAATGGTTGATTTTAGAAATAAAAAGAAAAGAAAAGAAAAGAAAAGACTAATCTAATTCTATCATCCAAAATAAAAAGAAACAAGCTTTCACACATCATTCTACAGAATCAGCTTTGCATGTCATCTTGAACAAGAAGAAGAAGAACGAAGCAATAGAAGACTAAAAAAACAGTGGAAAAGGTAGATAAAATATTATTATTGGATGCAAGCTTCAATTTCTTTCCTACAGTTCTTGCAAAGGCTTCCAATTTTGTCTTCTTTTCAGCTTTTCTACTTGTTGTGAAACACACCCAAGGAAATTGCTTCGGTTGCTTTCAAACTGGTAAACCAAGCAAATAATGAAAAAAAGCATTGATGAAGACTTTGATCCAACTTGTTCTCACAGTGCTCAATCCATATTATCTCTCTTTTAATGGGTCAAATTCCTTTAGATTAGACTTATAATGGTAGGATTCCCTAATTTGGATTTTACTCAGCCCCTCGGTGCAAACTCCAAATTTTAATTAACAAAAACCATAGTCCTATATAAATTTAATTAAGTAAAACTGCATTACCAATTTGTGGAATTCTCAAATTTCCTAAACCACATTCACATACTCTTGAAAATTACTCAATAAAAACCAAATATATTCATAGTCAATTTTAGCATAAGTTAATGTTGTTTGACTTATAATTAATTATTTCAGCTTTCGATTCTCAACAACTAATTATGTATCATGCAAAGAGTGCCCAAGTCTACAAAATCATAAATAATAATATAACAATAATTAATGTGTAAGCCCTAAGGGCAAATCATGTAATTTTAATTCATGACAAATATTGATGAGAACTAATATGTTTATATTGTGTGATAGGATTTGTGAAGAAAGAAGTTTGAAGTCTCATTGCCTTCAAGACAAAGAGCAAGAACAACCTCAGTAAGCTATGAGTCTTTTGAGGTTTATTCAAAGATGAACTCAAGGCATTGAAGACTTGAAGTGTAGAGTAGATATGATGATAGGTAATATCTATGTAAACTCTACACTTGTATGTCTTGGAGTTTATTGAATGCATAAGAGAGCATAAAATAGGTTTCTTAATTTTAAAAGGCTTTGAATAAATTTCTTAATGAATGTGGTTTTGTGTCCTAAAAGTTTTTAAGCAAACTTTATATGATCAAAGGAATTTGATTTTGGTTTTCAAACTTATATATGTCCAAATAAGTTTTCTATATATACCAAATGAGTTTCAAATCTTTAGAAGTTAAATCTCAAATGATTTTACAAAGTTTGAACATGATTCCAAAAAATTCGGTCGTCCAAATTTGGTAGCAAAAGTTTGCTACTGTTCTTCCAGAGAAATTCGGAAGAAGATTCGGACGAAGCAGAAAGAATTCGGTCGTCCGAAAAATTCGGACGCAGAATTCGGTCGTCCGAATTTCTTGAAAATAGCCGTTAACTAGCCGTTTTATAGCTGTTTCAACTGATTTTCAAATTCTATTAAAGCTATAAACGTGCAATCTTTTGTAACTTCTTAACACTTGAATATTCTAAGCTTTCAAGAGTCTTTTACAAACATTTCTCAAGCTCTCTTATGTCTTGTGCATTCAAGTGATCAATCCAAAGACATCAAAGTGTGAAGGTGCAACTTTGTGTAAATTCTACCAACAAGTAGTAACATCTACACACTCTTCTTTACTTATTCAATTGTATTGATCTACTAGCTCTAGCAAGGTTATCTTGATAACATAAAACCCTTTAGATAAGGGTGATCCTTGAAGTTGTGATTCAAGGTTGTTTAAGATATAAAACCATAGGTTGGTGAGCCTTGTTTGTAAAATTACTAGAAGAGGTTATAAGTGTAAAACCATAGTGTGGTGAACCTCTCTTGTAATCTGTAAACTTGAGCACATAGTAGAGATTATTGAAATCCTTAAGTGTGAACTTAAGGTAGTGGAGGTAGATCTTGAGGATCGAACCACTATAAATTATTTGTGTTCTTTTGTCTACATTTATTATATTGCTGTGCCATAAACTGTTTTTTCTCTTATTCACTTAATCTGCAATAGGTCTACTCATTTATAAAGTTTGAATTTGCAAAAATTAGCCAAATACCTAATTCACCCCCTCCCCTTCTTAGGTATTTCAATTGGTATCAGAGCTAGAACTTCTTTGAGTGGTTTTACAACCTAGAAGGCAAAGATCCTATGGCTAATATTTCAAACCTACCTTACCTAGAAGGATCTTCTACAAATAGACCTCCATTGTTTGATGGAACAAATTACACTTTTTGGAAGTCTAGAGTTAAAATATATATTTGTTCTATCAATTTTGATTTATGGAACATAATTGAGAAAGGTCCCTATGTCCCAATGAAAATGAGAGCAGATGGAGTAACCTCAGAACCCAAATCCACTGATGAATTTGATGAGCATGACTCAAGGAAAATGACACTAAATTATCAGGCCATGAATATATTAAGTTGTGCATTAGATGTTACTGAATATAATAGAGTTAGTGGGTGTGATTCTGCTCATGATATGTGGAGATTACTTCAAATTACACATGAAGGTACTAATCAAGTTAAAGAATCTAAACTTGCTATGCTTGTTAGAGATTATGAAATGTTTACTACGAAACAAGGTAAAAATATTAGTGATATGTTTACAAGGTTTACTAATATTTTCAATGGCTTGAAAGCTTATGGTAAAGGATATACTACGGGAGAACAAAACAGAAAGATTTTGGATGCTCTACCAAAATCTTGGCAGCCAAAGACGCTTGCTATTGAGGAATCCAAAGTGAAATACCTAAGAGGGGGGGTGAATTAGGTATTTAGATAATTTTCGCAAACTCAAACCTATTAAGTTTAGACCAAGAACAAGTTATGTGAGCTAATTATAGATATTTGATAGCAAGACAATAATGAAAGCAATAGCAAAGAACTCAAACAATTTATAGTGGTTCGATCCTCAAGATCTACGTCCACTACCTTAAGCTCACACTTAAGGATTTCAACAAATCTACTAATTGCTCAGGTTTACAAATTACAAGAGAGGTTCACCACACTTTGGTTTTACACTCACAACCTCTTCTAGTAATTTCTTACAATACAAGGCTCACCAACCTATGGTTTTATATCTCAAACAACCTTGAATCACAACTTCAAGGATCACCCTTATCTAAAGGGTTTTATGTTATCAAGATAACCTTGCTAGAGCTAGTAGATCAACACAATTGAATAAGTAAAGGAGAGCGTGTAGAAGTTACCACTTGATGGTAGATATTACACAAATTTGCACCTTCACACTTTGATGTCTTTGGATGGATCAATTGAATGCACAAGACATAAGAGAGCTTAAGAAATGTTTGCTAAATGCTTTTGAATGCTTGGAGTTTTCAAAATTTCAAGAGTTACAAAAATTTGCATGTTTATGGCTTTTATAGAATTTGAAAATCTGTTAAAACGTTCATAAAACGGCTAGTTAACGACTACTTTTCAGAAATTTGGACGACCGAATTCTGCGTCCGAATTTTTCTGGACGACCGAATTCTTCCCTGTCGCGTCCCGAATCTTCTTCCGAATTTCTCTGGAAGAACGAGTAACCATGCTGAAGACCAAAATTCGGACGACCAATTTTTTCTTCATGCGTCCGAATCTTCTTCCGAATTTCTTCGGAAGAACAATGAGCAAACTTTTGCTACCCAATTCGGACGATCGAATTTTATGGAATTGTGTTCAAACTTTGTAAAATCATTTGAAATCAATCTTCCAAGTATTTGAAATACATTTTATATATATAGATAACTTATTTAGACAAACATAAGTTTGAAAACCAAAATCAAACTCATTTGATCATATAAAGTTAACTTAAAAACTTTTAGGACACAAAACCACATTTACTAAGAATTCATTCAAAAAACTTTTAAACTTAAGAAACCAATTTTATGCTCTCTTATGCATTCAATTGACTCCAAGACATACAAGTGTAGAGTTTACATAGATATTACCTATCATCATACCTACTCTACACTTCAAGTCTTCAATGCCTTGAGTTCATCTTTGAATAAACCTCAAAAGACTCATAGCTTACTGAGGTTGTTCTTGCTCTGTGTCTTGAAGGCAATGAGACTTCAAACTTCTTTCTTCATAAATCATATCACACAATATAAACATATTAGTTCTCATCAATATTTGTCATGAATCAAAATTACATGATTTGCCCTTAGGGCTTACACAAAGATCTAAAAACTCTTCCTCTTGAAGAGCTTATTGGATCACTACTCACTCATGAATTGAAGATGAAACGGTTGAATGATAAGGAAGATGAGGAAAAGGGAAGAAAAGGAGTAGTTCTTAATGTCTCAAACAACTTCAGTGAACAAGAACAATCTTCAAGTGATGAAGAAGGAGGAAACAGTGGGGAAGAAGAAATTGCAATGGCAGTGAAGAAGTTCAAGAGATTCTACAAAAAGGAATTTCTCAAGAAAGGAAGAAGGCCAGTCAAGAAGAGTGGACAATCTTCATCATATAAACCTCAATGCTTTGAATGCAAGAGTACAGAGCATCTTATTGCTGACTGTCCCAAAGTGTTAGAGAAGGAAAGAGAAAGCAAAAACAGAAAGAAATCTGCCAAGAAAGGAAAAGGACTAGCTGGAACATGGGATCAACAAGAAAGTGAGGATGAAAGTGAAGGAAAGGCCAACATTTGCTTTATGGCCATTGATGATGAGGTACAATCTTCTCCTTCTATTTCAAATTTATGTGATGATGATATTGACTCTAGTGACTTAATTGTAGAGTTGTATGAAGAACTGAAAAAGGCTTCAAGAAGAAATAAAGAAATGAAATCCAAAATTAATGATCTTTCAAATGAAAATTCAAAATTATGTATTGAAAATGATAGACATCTTGAGACCATTAATTCTCTTACCATTGAAAAGGATGTTTTGACTACTACCATACAACATGTATCCCTTGAAAACAAAAAGCTTTCTTCAAAAATTACTTCTCTTGAATCAATGCTGAAAGATCATGAGATTTTAAAAGGGAAAGTAAATGATCTTACTTTATGCATTGAGAGATTTACAAATGGAAGAGAAAATTTAAATAAATTACTTGGTTATCAAAGATCCTCATTTGTAAAGCATGGTCTCGGTTTTACACATGATTGTTTTGATCCAAAACCTAAAGGGTTATTTGTTAATGAATATTCTCATTATAGGTCTCATACTTGTTGTACATATTGTGGTAAGCATGGACACAAAGTTTCTAAATGCTTTATAAAAAGAAAGATAAAAAATGGAGTGAAGACCATTTGGAGAGTTAAAGGAGCTATTACTAACCCTCTTGGACCCAAGAAGATATGGGTACCAAAAATCACTCTTTCCAATTTGGTATAGGTACAATTTGCCTCAAGATCAAGTGCTACTAAATGGTTTCTTAATAGTGGCTGCTCAAGGCACATGACTGGGAATGCATCACTTGTTAGTGAGCTTCAAGCTACAAGTGAAGGTTTTGTTACTTTTGGAGATAAGAAGAAAGGGAAAATACTTGGAATAGGTAACATTGGTAAAGGTTCCTTCCCTCTTATCAAGCAAGTTCTACTTATTGATGGTTTAAAGTATAATTTACTTAGCATTAGTCAATTATGTGACAATGGTTGCAAAGTAGAGTTTAAATGTGATACTTGTACCATTCTTGATAGTACAAGTAATAAAACTATTTTTGTAGCTAAAAGAGTAAGTAATGTATATGTGCTATATCTTGATGAACTTATCACTAATGATATTAAAGGTCTTGCTATTCATGACAATGATTGATTTCTATGGCATAGAAGATTAGGACATGTAAGCATGGATTTGTTAAACAAACTTTCTACTCAAGAACTAGTTAGAGGATTACCAAAAATGCATTTTGATAAAACTCGTATTTGTGATGCTTGTCAATATGGAAAACAATCAAAAACATCTTTTAAACCAAAGAAAATGGTTTCTACCTCAAAACCTCTTGAACTAGTTCACATGGACTTATTTGGACCTATGAGGACTACTAGTCTTGGTGGTAAAAGATATGCTTATGTGATCGTTGATGATTTTTCCAGATTTACATGGGTAATCTTTTTATCACAAAAAGATGAAACATTTTATGAATTTTCAAAACTTTTCAAAAAGGTTCAAATTTCTCTTAACTGCAAATTAATCTCTATTAGAAGTGATAATGGAAGAGAATTTTGCAACCAAGATTTTACTAAATTTTGTGATGAGTATGGTATTACTCATAATTTTTCAGCTGCCAAAACACCTCAACAAAATGGTGTTGTTGAAAGGAAAAACAGAACATTGCAAGAAATGGCTAGATCAATGCTTTGTGAAAATTCATTACCTAAATACTTTTGGGCTGAAGTTGTAAATACAGCATGCTATGTAATGAATAGAGTTTTACTAAGACCTTTTATAAGAAAAACACCTTTTGAACTTCTATTTGATAAAACTCCATCAATTGTCTATTTTAAAGTGTTTGGTTGTAAGTGCTTTATTTTAAACACTAGTGACAATCTTGGTAAGTTTGATAGAAAATCTGATGAAGGCATATTTCTAGGCTATTCATCAAATAAAAAGGCATATAGAGTCTATAACAAAAGGACATTATGTGTTGAAGAAACTATTCATGTAACTTTTGTTGAATCTAATATTTATCTCCAAAGAAGAAATGAAGATGATGCAGGTTCCTCAATGGTTGAAAATCAAACTCAACACCAAGTACCTACATTGGAAGATCATGCTAAAGAAGAGGAAATAATGGAGCAAGAACATGATGGTCAATCAAGCAACAATCAAGAACTTCCAAAGGATCTCACATATGCAAGAAGTCATCCTAAGGAGCAAATCATTGGTGATGTCTCTCAAGGAGTCAAAACAAGACGGTACTTTATTGATAATTTTGCCCTTTTATCTCATATTGAACCTAAAAATATTGATGATGCATTGTGTGATAATTTCTGGATTATTGCTATGGAAGAAGAATTAAATCAGTTTGAGAGAAATAAAGTTTGGACTCTTGTTCCTAGACCTCATGATCATTCTGTTATTGGTACAAAATGGATATTTAGAAATAAATTAAATGAACTAGGAGAAGTTGTTAGAAATAAAGCTAGACTTGTTGCTCAAGGTTTCAATCAAGAAGAAGGTATTGATTATGATGAAACTTTTGCTCCAGTGGCCAGATTAGAATCTATCAGAATACTCTTGGCATTTGCTTGTTTTAAAAATTTTAAACTATTTCAAATGGATGTCAAAAGTGCTTTTCTAAATGGTTTTATTGAAGAAGAAGTTTATGTAGAACAACCTCCTGGCTTTATTCATGAAAAATTTCCAAATCATGTTTTCAAATTAACTAAAGCTCTATATGGACTGAAACAAGCTCCAAGATCTTGGTATGAAAGATTAAGTGGTTTTCTTCTTTCAAAAGGTTTTACTAAAGGAAAAGTAGATACAACTCTTTTTATTAAAACATCTTCTAAAAATGATATTTTACTTGTACAAATCTATGTTGATGATATCATTTTTGGTGCTACTAATACTTCTCTTTGTGAAGAGTTTGCTAAAACTATGCAAAATGAATTTGATATGAGCATGATGGGGGAACTTAGTTTCTTCCTTGGGCTGCAAATTAAGCAAACCAAGGATGGAGTATTCATCAATCAAGCAAAGTATACTAAGGAGCTATTGAAAAGGTTTGGAATGGATCAAGCAAAAGGGATAAGTACTCCAATGAGTTCTTCAACTAAACTTGATAAAGATGAGAAAGGTAAGAGTATTGATGAAAAATTATATAGAGGTATGATCAGAAGTCTACTCTATCTCACAGCTAGTAGACCAGATATTATGCTTGCTGTATGTTTATGTGCTAGATTCCAATCATGTCCTAAAGAATCTCATCTAATTTTTGTCAAACGAATTTTTCGTTATTTAATTGATACTCATGACTATGGTCTTTGGTTTTCAAAAACTTTATCTTTTGAACTTATTGGATATTCTGATGCTGATTATGCTGGTTGTAAAGTTGAACGTAAAAGCACAAGTGGTCATTGTCAATTTCTTGGTAGTTGTCTTGTATCTTGGTTTAGTAAAAGGCAAGCTTGTGTGTCTTTATCCACTGCAGAAGCTGAATACATAGCTGTAGGAAGTTGTTGTGCACAATTGTTATGGATGCAACATACTTTACTTGATTATGGTCTTAAATTCAATTGTGTACCCATTTTATGTGATAATACTAGTGCCATTAACTTGAGCATTAATCCCATTCAACATTCTAGGACTAAGCATATAGAGATAAAACATCATTTCATTCGTGACCATGTGATTAAAAAGGATATATGCTTAGAATATATAAATACAAATGATCAAATTGCTGATATATTTACCAAGCCTTTGGCTGAGGAAAGGTTTAATCACCTAAGAAGACTCCTAGGAATTTCAAGATTCAATGATTAATGTGTGTATTGAAGTTTTGGTAAATGCAGAAACTTTTGATTCAAGATTCGGATACACTGCAGAAGATTCGGTCGACCGAATTTTCTGAGTGTCAAGAAACAGAAACTTTTGATCAAGAATTCGGACGCAGGTCAGAAAATTCGGTCGACCGAATTTTCTAAACTGACGAAACAGAAACTTTTGCTTGAAAATTCGGATGCAGACCTGAAAAATCGGTCGACCGAATTTTACGGACGTAACCCTTTAAATGAAGATTAAACAATCTTCTCAACATTTCAACTTCCGAATTTCACATCTTTTTTAAAGCCTCTCATACCCATTCACATCCGAATCAAAATCTCTTCAAAATCACACATTCTCATCCCGATTTTCCTTCATTTTTAAACTTCCAAGCCCTAATTTCTTACAGAACACCAATCATTCTCTAAAGAAAACATCATGGTAAGAACAAAGAAGCCCAATGTTGAGAAAGGAAAAGGAAAGGCTAAGGAAGGAGATGGAGACCCAATCCTCAATCAGCCAAGAAGGATTCGCGTTCCTCAAACACAATCTGGAGTTGACAGGTTTATCTCTATCAAATATACTCATGAATTTGATGAATGGAATAAGAGTAGTAGAAAAATCATTCCTGGATATAAGGTGGATTTTGATAAACTGTCAAACATGGATATTGTTCTATCTCATTTCAATGATATTGGTTGGAGTAGTTTGCTATTCATTGATGAAGAATTTTATCCTACTTTGATATATGAATTCTATGCAAACTTGAAAGAGGATAAAATTGAGATGATAGGGGATAATGTGATACAATGGTATTCATCTAGAGTATCACAAATGGACATTGAATTCAATGAAGGATTGATAAATAGAATTTGTGGAGTGGGTGACGAGGGAGTTAGATATTATTCAGCATCCATGCATTGCTATGATCGTGAACTCTTCACACATGTTAGATTTGAAGATGCATTTACAAATGGAAGAGAGTTTAGAGCCATAAAGGAAAGGGAAATTAAGAATTTGGATGCTAGAGGTAGAGTTTTGTATCACATGGTGACTACAATGATTGTTCCTAATTTTGGACACAAGTCATCAGTTGGAAATATGCATATGGTAATCATGTTAGCCCTGCATGAGCATAGAAGAATGAACTTTGGGTATATAGCCTTGAAACATATGATTGCTGCTTAAAAACAATGAACCAAGGCATTCCCATTTGGAAGATTATTAACCAGAATCTTCAAGCATTTTAAGATCAAACTTCCTGGAAGAGGGCAAGCATTTAAGAGTGGTGAAATTTATACAAATGAAACTCTTAAGAGAATGCAATTAGTTCATGATGAAGATAATGTATGGAGGACAAAAAGAGAAACCCCTCCAAAAAGAATAGAAAGAGAGAGAATCATAGAAAGTGAAGAGGAAGAAGAAGAAGAGGATGAAGAGGAAACTCTTGCTAGAGAAATGAAAACAAAAAGAAAGCATGACACCTCAAGTGAGGGGAAGCAACCTCCAACAAAAAGGAGGTTATTTGAAGAAGAAACTAGAATTGGGTCAAGTGGTAAAGGAGTAACTAGAGGTGACACCATTATTGCCAAAGCATTTCAAGAAGCCTTGAACAATCATGTCAAGGAAATGGAGAAAATGTATAAGTTCTTTGAGTCATTTGCTCCAATGGTTCTTCGAAAATTAGATGGACTGGAAAACCTAGTAAAACACATTGAAGATATCCTTATGAAAAACACTCAAAGTGGTGAAGGACCCTCTAAGCCTCAAGATGGAAATGAGGAGGAAAGAGATAGAGAAGCAGAGAAAGAAGACAATGAAGATAGCAGTAATGAAGAGAATGATAAGGGTGGAAATGATAAGACCACAGCAGAAGAAAAAGAACAAGTACAGGCTCATGAAGATCTACCAGTGGCAGGAAGTCAAGTAGCTCAAGCTGCAATTGTATCTCCAGCAACAATCTCTTTCAGTCAAGGAAGAGTTAAGCACTTGGCAATCAAGAAAGGAGTGAGCCGAGCCTCCCCATCAACATCTCCATCACAAGACTAAGCCTTCTTTTCTAATCTCTTTACTGTATTTTATTCAGTTCTCTAAGCATTTTGCTGCATTTTCTATTCTGAACTTATTAAATATTTTGCTGCTTTTTTATGTAATAGTGAAGCTCAATGATGAAATCCCAGTGATGAGAGCTTCTTTTATATGCTAACTTGAACATCTCATTTTCATTGATCCCTTTATTTTTTATGATGACAAAAGTGGGAGAAAATATGATGCAATACATGTGAAAAAATAGTCTTATGTGAACTTATGTGAACTTAGTATGATGCAATACATGTGAAAAATTAGTCTTATGTGAACTTATGTGAACTTAGTATGATGCAATACATGTGAAAAATTAGTCTTATGTGAACTTAGTATTTAATGCTACTGAATGTTGTATCTGCTACAATATGAATTTTTATGCATTACAATTTGGATGCAAGGTTTTAAGAATTGGATGCATTCATATTAATGGTCAAAATTTTTTCTGTTTACCCACATTGGTTCAAATCTGTCTTAATCTATTTCATTATGTTTGAACAACATTATGAAACCTTTATATCATTTCAAAACTTCAATTATATTGAATCTATTGCAGTTTTGACATGAGATTAAAAATTCGGATGCATGTGATTAAAAATTCGGACGCATGTGATTCAAAATTCGGATGCATGCTATAAAATTCGGATGCATCCATATTGTGTTGTCAAAATGTGCTCTTTTGTTGTTTAAATTGATTCAAATATGTTTTAATCTCTTACTATATGTTTGAACAACTTTAGGAAAGCTTATTTACAAAATTTGGAGCTTTCATTTATCTTATTTTAAAGTTTGGATTTGATATGTCAAAATTCGGATGCATAGTATATCTAGTCCAAACTTGTTGAAAAATGAGCACAATCTAAGGGGGAGCTTTGATAAGCTTTTAACAACAAAACCTCTCTTAGAACTTTTTCTAAATGCTTAAATGCTATATCTTCTATCCTAAATGTTGGAAGGAATGAGGTAAATGGAGGTTGGTTGGGTCATAGGCTCAGATTGAGCCGTTTGCAGGTCAATGTGCTAAATTGGTTATTTTCTATCATTGACATTAATACTTCTTTGTGCTAATCTATTTAAATCCATCACATATTGCATCAAAGTTTGTCATCATCAAAAAGGGGGAGATTGTAAGCCCTAAGGGCAAATCATGTAATTTTGATTCAGACAAATATTGATGAGAACTAATATGTTTATATTGTGTGATAGGATTTGTGAAGAAAGAAGTTTGAAGTCTCATTGCCTTCAAGACAAAGAGCAAGAACAACCTTAGTAAGCTATGAGTCTTTTGAGGTTTATTCAAAGATGAACTCAAGGCATTGAAGACTTGAAGTGTAGAGTAGGTATGATGATAGGTAATATCTATGTAAACTCTACACTTGTATGTCTTGGAGTTTATTGAATGCATAAGAGAGCATAAAATAGGTTTCTTAATTTTAAAAGGCTTTGAATAAATTTCTTAATGAATGTGGTTTTGTGTCCTAAAAGTTTTTAAGCAAACTTTATATGATCAAAGGAATTTGATTTTGGTTTTCAAACTTATATATGTCCAAATAAGTTTTCTATATATACCAAATGAGTTTCAAATCTTTAGAAGTTAAATCTCAAATGATTTTACAAAGTTTGAACATGATTCCAAAAAATTCGGTCGTCCAAATTTGGTAGCAAAAGTTTGCTACTGTTCTTCCAGAGAAATTCGGAAGAAGATTCGGACGAAGCAGGAAGAATTCGGTCGTCCGAAAAATTCGGACGCAGAATTCGGTCGTCCGAATTTCCTGAAAATAGCCGTTAACTAGCCGTTTTATAGCTGTTTCAACTGATTTTCAAATTCTATAAAAGCTATAAACGTGCAATCTTTTGTAACTTCTTAACACTTGAATATTCTAGGCTTTCAAGAGTCTTTTACAAACATTTCTCAAGCTCTCTTATGTCTTGTGCATTCAATTGATCAATCCAAAGACATCAAAGTGTGAAGGTGCAACTTTGTGTAAATTCTACCAACAAGTGGTAACATCTACACACTCTTCTTTACTTATTCAATTGTATTGATCTACTAGCTCTAGCAAGGTTATCTTGATAACATAAAACCCTTTAGATAAGGGTGATCCTTGAAGTTGTGATTCAAGGTTGTTTAAGATATAAAACCATAGGTTGGTGAGCCTTGTTTGTAAAATTACTAGAAGAGGTTATAAGTGTAAAACCATAGTGTGGTGAACCTCTCTTGTAATCTGTAAACTTGAGCACATAGTAGAGATTATTGAAATCCTTAAGTGTGAACTTAAGGTAGTGGAGGTAGATCTTGAGGATCGAACCACTATAAATTGTTTGTGTTCTTTTGTCTACATTTATTATATTGCTGTGCCATAAACTGTTTTTTCTCTTATTCACTTAATCTGCAATAGGTCTACTCATTTATAAAGTTTGAATTTGCAAAAATTAGCCAAATACCTAATTCACCCCCCTCTTAGGTATTTCATAATGAATTAAGGATCAAAGGAATATTGAACACAATAAAAGGAAGGAAAAACATTAAATTAAAATATTATTCAAATCAAATCTTTATAAATCTTAATCAACTAAAGGAATTCATCCTTGCATGGTATCAAAGACAGCCATGAAATTCATATAAAATAAGGAGTAATTACAAGAAAAAGAAAGACAAATGAGCCTAAAGTGATAAAATTGAAATTCTTGAGTCTTGGCCGTCGTTTTTCACTTACAATTGCTTCTTTCTCGTACCTGAGTTTTCTTGGCCATTGATAAAAAACTTTTATTTTTTTCTTTTTGCAGAATCTTCTCCAAAAATAAATCTTACTTGATCAAATCTTAAGACTTAGCAAATCTTTTATGACCTCATCTTCCAAATTCCTAGCAAGAATATAATATAATCCCAAAATAAAATATCATTAAAATTATTTATAAAAGACTGTAATATAATCTCAAAATAAAATATCGTTAAAATTAAGTAACATTATACCTATTTGACACATAAAATTCTAAAAGTTAGCTAATAGAGTCAAAATAAATAATTTGAGAAATTAAGGCCAATTTGACTCTCGAATTTTTTTTTTTTTTTGTGTGAATAACTATCGTCATCTATAAGTTTGGAAAGCTCTATCAAATTAGAACAAATTGCAATTCTAAAGCTAATGAAATCTAGTCATGAAAACTTGAGGTAGAATGAATGGAGAAGAAATCAAGTGTCTCAATCAAGCATTTAAACAAAAATTTGAAACATCTCGTTGATATTCTATGATAGGTTTACGTTCAAGATTCTTTTATTTAAAATTAAACAAATAGACCTTTATTCTCCATGCCTCACTATGAAATAACTCAATCTGCAAATACCTTCGTGTATTGTGCATATAACTTGACTTATAAATATATAGAAATAAAACTGGAGCAAGCAACATATTCGATTCATTCCTATCTTCCTTTTTATTTATACATTTTTTTCACTTTCTTTTCCTTTTTTCCTTCTGTCTTTTTCTTTTCTTTTTTCACTAGTGGCTAGTCGCAAGGGGTGATATACCTTTTGACGTGAAAAATCGATACTCCCAATGCCAGTACCTAGTTATTTAACATATCACATAATCTTGATATACTTTGCATGCTCATACTTTTAATTACAATGAATTTCAGCTTATGTTCTGCCAAGAGTAGCGCAGTATGACCCTACAAAGAAATTATTCACATAGGAAACTTAGGATTGAATTAGAAGACTCACATAATCTTTCTCTAAAACCATATATCTAGAGTTAAAAATTGTGTTTGGGCTAACAACATATTACATTATTTGACAAAGAAAGTGTTATCTTAAAAGATTTAAGTCTAGTTTCAAACAAAAGATTCCATCATGTATAAATAATCATAGATAATCAAATCTGAAAAACCTAAGAAGGGTGTGAATTATATTTTTGGTTAATTTTTTGGAAAACTTTTCTTTGATGAAATTCTCTTTTGAAACTTACAACCTCCAAGGAGTACTTTGTTTTAAACAAAGCGGTTTAAAGAAGTAAGGTAATCAATGTAGCAACAATTAATGTTGAAAGACCTAAGAATGGGTGAATTTGGTCTTTGACTAATTTTCAAAAAAATTTTCCTTTTTGTAAATATATTTTGAAAGAGATTTAAAATAAAGTTCACAAGAAGATATTCAAGTCAACACAATGAATTACCAAGTAAAGAAAAAAGAGAAAAGATCACACAAGCAATTTATTGTGGTTCGATCATATAAAATCTATATCCACTACATTGAGCCCTCACTCAAGTATTTCAAACAATTTCAACTATAAAAATAGTTAAGCAAGATACAATAGAGACTCACCCAATAAGGGTTTTACTCCACAACCTCGTTTCAATTATAACAATCAAGGTTCACCCTTCTCAAAAGGGTTTTATTCCTTAAGAAAACCTTGAAGAAAGCAATTAGATGAAGTAAGTGAGTAGGGTATTACCAAGAACTTAGTAGATGAAGACAAATCTAGCACCACTTCACCTTTTTGTCTATAGAATCTTTAAAAGCAACTTTGAAATACAAGACAAAAGAGAACTTTTTGATATTCAAATGATTGGAAAGTATAAAGATTCTTAAAATCTCAAAAACTATTCAAAAATCTGAAGTTTATGGCTTTTATATGGTTTGAAATTCAATTTCAACGTTCAAATAATGATTAGTAATAGTAAAGTTTAGTCGACCCAACATGGATTCTTACATTCGAATGATCGTCCAAACTTTTCTGTTTATCAGGCTGCCAAAATAAATTTGGTCAATAGAATTTGGACATATGTGAAAGACCTAGGGGGGGGGGGTTGAATTAGGTCTTTGGCTAATTACCAAAAATCTTTTTCCTTTTTGCAAATCCTTTACCTTAATGAAAGCTCTTTTTTAAATTCACAAACTTCAAGTTTATATGTGATTTGATGGTTAAGACAAGATTATCAAGCTATAAGACCACAACCAATCAATCAACAACTATAAACAAATAATAATAACACAAGTATGTAAACAAGTAAAGTTATAAAGAAATGAACACAGGATTTATAGTGGTTCGATCTCTCCAAGATCTACATCCACTTCCTTGAGTCCACACTCAATGATTTCAACCAATTCACTATATGCTCAATTTAGGCAATTACACAAGAGGCTCACCCAACAAGGGTTTTATACAAACAACCTCCTTTGCAATCCTACAAACAAGGCTCACCCTTCCAGAAGGATTTTATATCTAAAGACAACCTAAAGACCAATCTAATCCAAGGCTCACCCACACACGGGTTTTACACACAACCTTGATTAATCTAGTCTATGGCTCACCCATACCAAAAGGATTTCACGTCACAAGATAACTTTGTATCAATCACAACAATAATGTAAAGATAGAGTTTGGATGTTACCAACACTTCTTGGTGGATGAATACGATTGCTAGCACCACTTCACTTCTTGCCTTTGGAATCTTGAATTTTAACCTTTGAGCACAAAGCAATTTGAGAGCTTTTCAAATAATTTTGATGTAAAACAAGTTAGAGCTTGAAGAATTTTGAATGTTCAAAAGTTCTTCAAAAAATTTGGAGTTTATAGCTTTTATAGATTTGAAAAATTGGCTTTAACAGTCATAAAACGGCTAGCTTCTAAGAAGTTCGGACGTCTGAACTTTCTCCTCTGCCTCTGAATTTGCGTCCGAACTTTTCTGAAAAATACTGTTCATGTTAACAGTGTTACTGTTCATAGTTCGTACGACCAAACTTGGCCTGCGTGCATCCGAACTTGCGTCCAAATTTCTCTGGAAAAATATCAGTACTATTCATAGTGCAGGAAAAGTTCGGACGACCGAATTTTTTCTTATGCGTCCGAACTTTTTCAAACTTTGTCAAAAGATATTTAAATCAATTTAAACAAGTTGGAAAACATTCTAGCCTATAAGATAAGTCATTAAAGACCTTTTAAGTGCAAAAATTATTGATGAAAACTTGATAATTAAGGTATGTTCAAAACCATTGAAACTTTTAAAATCAAGTTTTGTGCTCTCAATTGCAACTCATAGATTCCAAGACTTAAGAGTGTAGGGTTTACAAAGTTTACCTATTAAGCACATGTAACCTACACTCCATGTCTTCAAAGCCTTCAATCATCTTGAACAAACTCTTCAATCTTCAATCACTTTGACATATTGGAGTTGTTTTTGCATTTTGGCTTTAAGGCAATGAGACTTCATACTTCTTAATCTAACAATCCTATCACACAAATGACATAAAGATTAGTCCTCATCAATGTTTGTCATTAATCAAAACTAATCATAACTACATGATTTGCCCTTAGGGCAAACAATCTCTCTCTTTTTGATGATGACAAACTTTGATGCAAAATGTGATGGATTTAAATAATGTAGTACAAAGAAGTATTGATGTCAATGATAGATAATAACCAATTTAGCACATTGACATATATAAGGCTCAATATGAGCCTATGACCCAACCAACCTCCATTTTCCTCCTTCCTTCCAACTAACAATTAGGATATGATATATAGCATTTAATGATTTAGAAAAAGTTCTAAGAGAGGTTTTAAGGTTTTAAAAGTTTAACAATGCTCCCCCTTAGATTGTGCTCATTTTTCAACAAGTTTGGACTTGAGATATTGTGAATCCGAATTTTGACATATCAAGTCCGAATTGTAAAATAAGTGAAATGAAAGCTGCAATTTTTTGAAAATAAGCTTTCCTAAGGTTGTTCAAACATATTAGAAGAGATTAAAACATATTTGAATCAATTTGAACAACAAAAGAGCACATTTTGGTAACAAAATATGGATGCATCCGAATTTCAGAACATGCATCCGAATTTTTGACTCATGTATCCGAATTTTGAAATTTCAAGTCCAAACGGCAACAAATTCAATATAATGAATGTTTAAAGTGAAATAAAACTTTCCTAAGGTTGTTCAAATATAATGGAAGAGATTAAAATATATTTGAATCAATTTGAACAACAAAAAAGCACTTTTTGTCAACAAATATGGATGCATCCGAATTTCTAAAATATGCATCCGAATTTTGAAATTTCAAGTCCAAACTGTTAAATATGTGAGATGGAAGCTGTAATTTTTGAAAATAAGATTTTCTAAGATTGTTCAAATATGATAGGAAGGATTAAAACAGTTTTCAAATAATTTGAACAACAGAAAAAATATTTTTTTGCAAGAAAGTTTGAATGTATCCGAACTTTAAGTCTGAACTTTTGGTCATAAGTTTGAGATGATGATTTTGCACTTTTAAAAGAACTATAGAAGTACTCAAATATGTATGTCCACAAAGACACTCAGTTTAGCTTTGGAAAATCACAAAACTCATGCATTGAATTGTTTTCATGAATCAATTCATAGGTCAAGTCAAGAACCAAGTTCAAGATTTCAATCTCAACTTAACCATATTTCAAAATCTCAGAAAATAACCAAAACCTCATATATTGTAACATATTCAATTTAAATTTCAAATGTAGCCAAATATTTTCACAGTACACATTCATTTTACATTTTAACCTATAGCACATCAGCACATAGCACATTTATAGCAAGCACATTCACATTACAGCAAGCACTTAGTTCATTTTGTAGTCATTCTTTCTCCCCATTGATATATGCATGGATTTTCAGAAAATTCACACATTTTCTCTTCATGCATGAGGAATTCCACTGCTATTTCACATTTTCACACATTTTGTCATCACATTTCTTCTCCCCCTTTTGTCATCAATCAAAGATGGGGTAAGAGTATTTGGACAACAAAAGTGAAGCAAAAGAAGCTCTTAGCACAAGGATTTCATATATTGAGCTTCAAAACATTATAATGACTAGAAAGGCACAAGTAAATTTCAATGTTAAAGCATAACATGTGCATCAAGGCATAAACTAAAATAAGCAACAAAATAGAGTTTAGGGATAAAAATGCTTAGTCTTGGATGCGCTTCATGGTCTTCACTTCCAAATTTGTTCATTGTGATGGCCATGTTTCCTTGATCTCTATATGATGGGGTCCTTCATTTGTTGACTCCTTGCCCGTGTAGTTCGACTTTAGAAAGCTACCAATCGAGAGGATCTTTGGATCTTCTTCCTTTGGACCACATTTTCCTCCTCCCTTGGCTGAAGGAAATTGGTGATGAATTTTTTTTATTTGACTTTGTTAAACTCCCTTCACCTCCTTCTTTTTGCTTGTTCTCTTGGCCTTTACCTCTTTGTTCTTCATTCTAATGCTCTTCTTCTTGCTTGGGGTGCTTCTCTGCCTTTTCCTTCATCTTTGTCTTTTTCTTTAGCAACAAATTAATATCCATCTCAATTTTCACTGTCATTACTATCGTCCTTATTGTTGCCATCTCCACCCATATTATCTTCTTTGGCTTTAGAGGAACTTGCACCATTTAAAACCACTTGAGAAATCTTTCTCAAGTCTTCTTCCATATTCTTGACTCTAGCTTCTAAACCATTAAATTTGCCAAGAATCATTGGAGCAAAGGACTCGAAGAATTTGTCCATCTTCTTCATTTCCTTTACATGATTGTTCAATGTCTCTTGAAACACCTTGGCAACTATGGTATTACCTCTAGTGAGATTATCACCTTCAACTTATTTTCATTCAATGGAGGATACCTCTTCAAATAGTCTTCTTTTTGTGGAGAGTTGCTCCCCCTCACTTGGTGACTCATGCTTCTTTTTTTTTTTTTCCTTTCTCTAGCAAGGATTTCCTTTTCATCCTCTTCTTCTTCTTCATTTTCTTCTTCCTTCTCTTCATTATCGCTAGCATCTCTTCTATCACCCCTTAGAGGAGTTTCTCTTCTAGTCCTTCATACATTATCATCATCAAGTGTCCAAGGAATTCTCTTTAGTGAGTTGTTGGTGTAGACTTCTTCACTCTTTATTGGTAAACCACTAGAAGACAATTGCACTTGGAGATACTTGAAAATTCTTGTTAATAACCTTCCATACAGTAATGCCTTATGCTCGGTTCTTCTAGCTACCATTATATTCTTTAGCACTATATATCCAAAATTCATTTTTCTTTTCTTATGTATGGCTACCATAATTACAGCATACATATTATCAACAGAAGATTTGTGCCTAAAGTATGCTATAATCAAGGTAGTAAGCATGTGATGCAAAACTCTTTCACTAGCATCAAAAAGCTTTTATCTCTCTCTCCTTTCTAGTCTTGAGGCTTCTACCATTTATATAGGCATTCTCAATTCTTTCATGTGAGTATAACTCACTTATAAAACAATGTCCCCCGGAAGAATAATGCCTAAACCCAACATCCTCAACATCACAAATTCTATTAAGCAATGCATTATTAATCTCAAAAGTCAACTTGTGATATTCTTGAAGAATACCACTGAATAGCTTTATTACCAATTTACTCCATTTTTTTTAATATTTGCATAAACTTCATAAACTAAGGTAATAACATTCATCAAGCACAAGCATACTAGTCCAGCTCACATCATTTAAAAATGAGAGTATATTACCCATTTTGTGTAGTTTGATGACATCCACCTTGTAGCTTTGATTTATCTTGTGGTTCCTATTTGTCCAATCGTCAAATTCGTAGCAACCTCCACTGTGACAAATCTATTCAGCCATGACATGCTTTGAGGAACATGAACCTTCCTTGGTTCATTGATCACTGGTCCTCCTTCTCTTTCTTTGGCTTTTCCCTTTCTTTTTCTCATGCCAGGCTTCTTTGTCCTCACCTGGATTTTGAAATACACTCATTAGTTATTGAATTTTGAAATCCCTAAGCTTCTTCTAAGATTGGTCAAACGTTTCTTCGACCAATGGCTTAGTAACGATATCATTAATTTGTTCATTAATGCAAACATGCTTTAAATAAGTATTACCCTTAGTAGAATGATCTCTAATGAGATGAAATTTGATCTCTATATACTTTGTCCTAGTTTGTTGAATAGTATGATGTTACAATTTATTGCATTAGTATTATCACATAACATAGCCACATATTTGAAATATACACCATAATCACTTAGAGTATCAATAAGGTAATAGAGAATGTGTTTAACAGCAAACAAATGAGACTCTTTAGGACAAGATGAAATCTAGCACACAAGCACATGGCAAACATAATATTCGCTTTACATGCTATCAAATAGAGTTGGCTACTCCTATGAAACCTTTTTATTCTTGTTAAGCATAGTTGATAAACTTATGAAAGTGCTTATACCTTAACTTGATTCATGAAAGTGCCATCCTTGGTTTGCTTGATTTGTAGGCCAAGAAAGAAATTGAGTTTTCCTATCATGCTCATTTCAAATTTACTTTGCATTAACTTGGCAAACACATCACAAACTGAAGTATTAAAAGCACCAAAAATTATATCATATATTTGGACAACTTATAGATCATTGTTACAAGAGGTTTTTATGAAAAGAGTAGTATCAACCTTTCATCTTGAAAATCCTTTTGAAAAAAGAAAACCACTCAATTTTTCATGCCAAGCGCTAGGAGTTTGTTTTAAATCATACAAAGCTTTGGATAATTTGAAAAGATGGTTAGGAAACTTTTCATGATCAAAACTGGGTGGTTGTTCTACATAAACCTCTTCCTCAATAGAACCATTTAGAAAAGCACTTTTGACATTCATTTGAAAGAGTTTGAAACATTTAAAACATGCAAATGCCAAAAGCATTCTAATTGATTTAAATCTACTAGGTGGAACTAAAGTCTCATTATAATCAATGCACTCTGCTTGATTGAATCCTTGGTCGACAAGCCTAACCTTATTTCTAATAACTTCTCCGGATTCATTGAGTTATTTCTAAAAAACCATTTAGTTCCAATAATGGAATTATCATGAGATTTAGGAATTTTCAAATTTTGTATCGTTCAAATTGATTTAATTCCTCTTGCATAGTAATAATCCAAAAATCATCACACAATACATCATTAATACTTTTAGGCTCATATGAGATAAAAGAATAAAGTTATTGATAGCACCGCCTTATTTTTACTCCTTGGGAGATATCACCAATGTTTTGCTCCTTAGGGTGGCCTCTTGGATATCTTAAGTTCTTTGGGAGCTCTTGGTCACCACTAGGTTAGTCATCTTGATTTTGTTCAATCATTTCTTCTTCATTGGTATGGTCCTCCAAAGTTGGTGCTTGAAGATAGGTTTGATAGTTATTCATAGATGTACCTGCATCATCTTCTTCTTTTGTTTCCAAGCAAATGTAAGATTCATCGAAACTAACATGAATGGTTTCCTTATCATATAAAGTTCTTTTCATTATAAACTCTATAGGCCTTTTGTTAGAAGAATGGTTAAGAGATATACCTATATCCGGCTTTCTATCAAATTTAAGTAAGTTATCACATGTATTCAAGATAAGACATTTAAAACCAAACACTTTAAAATATGCAATTTGAGGAGTTCTATAAAAGAGAACTTCAAAATACGTTTTTCTTCAAAATGATCTTAAAGAATTCTATTCATCATAGCATATGTTGTTTATGGCTTCGGCTCAAAACATATTTTTGAAGAAGAATTTTCACAAAGCATAGATCTAACCAATTTTTGTAAATTACAATTTTTTTTAATAACACTATTGTGTTGTGGGGTTTTTATAGTTGAAACAAATATATGGAATTCAACTTTTATCACAAATTTTGTAAAGACTTGTTTGTAAAATTCTTCCATTGTCACTTCTAATGGAAATCAATTTGCACTCAAGGGAGGTTTGAACCTTTTTGAAAAGTCTTACAAATTTATGAAAAGAACTTCATCCATTTGGGTTAGAAAGATCACCCATGTAAATCTAGAGAAATCGTCTACAATAACATATGAATACCTCTTATCATCAAGACTAGTGATCCTCATTTGTCCAATCAATCCATATAAATAATTTTTAAGAGGTTCTGAAGTGAAAATCATTTTCTTAGGTTTGGAAGATTCTTTTGTTTGTTTTCCATATTGACAAGTATCTCAAAGAAAATTTTCTCAAAACACATTTTTAGCAATCCTCCAACTAAATCTTGAGAGGAAAGTTTGTTCAACAAATCCATGCTCACGTGACCAAATCTTCTATGTCAAGAAAATCAATCATTATCATAAGCAACAAGACATTCAAGCTTATCAAGATAAAACACACATTGAATCATTTTGTTAGTAATTGATCAAAATCACAAAATATCATTTTGTCATACAAGTTCGGGCGACCGAACTTATGGTCTACATCCAAACTTCAAGTCCAAACATTTTGTAAAGTTTCATAAAGATGTTTTTGGCAAAGCAAATGCATAGATATTCAATCATAGCTATTTTAATCATTTTATCATGACATATAATCAAATTCAAGAACATATCAACCATGAATTCAATCTCATATTATCAATGTTAGCTAATCAACTTCATATAATCAATTGACAAGTCATGGTTGGTAAATTTTCAAATCTAAGGGATTCTCAACTGAAACTTCGCATGTTGTTATTTAACTTTTTATTCATTCTCACACAATTGACTAATGTTAAGCAAGTTGTAGTTCAAATCAGCACTAAGCAACATTTGTTTAAAAAGAAGAGAGAAACCTTTACCAACATTGGTTACTCCAAGAATTCTTCCTTTCTTCTTGTCTCAAAAGCAAATCCTTCATTGGATGCTTTGACCTTGATTATGAATCAGGTGTTTTCTGTTATTCTTTAAGCCAACATCATCAATGTACCGGTTAGTGATGCTTGAGTTTGAATTGAAGAGTACCTGCAATGAAGGAGAGGAAGTATCCTTTGGTACCCATACTTTCTTGGGTTCGTGGGGGTCAGTAATAATTCTCTTAACTCTCCAAATGGTTTTTACACCATTCTTCACTTTTCTTTTAACATAACATTTGGTGACTTTTTGTCCATGTTTTCCACAATCAGTACAACAAGTATGATGCATGGAAGTAGAAGTATCTCTAACAAAGAAGTTGTTATATTTAGGCACATTATTTACATAATTATAACCAAGTCCATTTTTGACAAGAGGAGATCTTTGAGCTCCAAGAATTTTATCAAGATTGTCCCTTCCTTTTGTAAATTTTTCTATACATGATGAAAGGTCATCAACCTTCTTTTTCAAAGTCTCATGATCAACAAGCATTCTTTCAAGAGACAAAATCTTTTCACAAAGAATCTTATTTTCAAGGGACATGTTTTGTAAAGAGACATTTAAAACTTCTTTTTCAATATTCAAACAATCAATAGATTCAAGAAGTCTTTTGTTTTCACAATATAATTTTAATTTTTCATTCAATAACTCATTTATTTTGAATTTTATTTCCTTATTTCTTTTTGAAACCTTTTTTAATTCTTCATACATTTCAACAAATAATTCACTAGGATCATCAATATCATCATCACAACAAGTAGAAGTAGAAGAAGTGGATTGTACCTCATCATTTATTGCCATAAAGCACATATTGGCGCTTTCCTCATGTGTTGGTTGAAGAAGTCTCCACATATCGTGAGCGGTGTCGTATTCACTCAGTCGATTGTATTCATTCACGTCCAATGCACAACTCAAGATGTTCATTGCTTGGTAGTATAAAGTTATCTTTCTTGAGTCGTTCTCATCAAGTTCCTCCATAGGCTTTATTTCCCTTGTAATTCCATAAGCTTTTATTCTCATAGGCACATAGGGACCTTTCTCAATGATACTCCACATATCAAAGTAAATAGAACAAATAAAAATTCTAATTCTAGATGTCCAAAATGTATAATTAGAACAATCAAACAAAGGAGGCCTATTTGTAGAAGAACCTTCCATATAAGGCAAATTTGATAAACTAGCCATATAATCTTTACTTCTAGGTTGTTAGACCTTAAAAAGAAGAACTTGCTTTGATACCAATTGAAAGACCTAAGGGGGGTGGGGGTGAATTAGGTCTTTGGCTAATTATCAAAAATCTTTTCCCTTTTTGCAAATCCTTTGCCTTAATGAAAGCTTTTCTTTAAATTCACAAACTTCAAGTTTATATGTGATTTGATGGGTAAGGCAAGATTATCAAGCTATAAGACCACAACCAATCAATCAACAACTATGAACAAATAATAATAACACAAGTATGTAAACAAGTAAAGCTATAAAGAAATGAACACAGGATTTATAGTGGTTCGATCTCTCCAATATTTACATCCACTACCTTGAGTCCACACTCAAGGATTTCAACCAATTCACTATATGCTAAATTTAGGCAATTACACAAGAGGCTCACCTAACAAGGATTTTATACAAACAACCTCCTTTGCACTACAACCTTGATTAATCTAGTCTATGGATCACCTTTACCAAAAGGATTTTATGTCACAAGATAACCTTGTATCAATCACAACAATAATGTAAAGTTAGAGTTTGGATGTTACCAACACTTCTTGGTGGATGAATACGATTGCTAGCACCACTTCACTTATTGCCTTTGGAATCTTGAATTTTAACCTTTGAGCACAAGACAATTTGAGAGCTTTTCAAATAATTTTGATGTAAAACAAGTTAGAGCTTGAAGAATTTTGAATGTTCAAAAGTTCTTCAAAAAATCTGGAGTTTATAGCTTTTATAGATTTGAAAAATTGGCTTTAGCAGTCATAAAACGGTTAGTAACGGCTAGTTTCTGAGAAGTTCGGACGTCCGAATTTGCATCCCAACTTCTCTAAAAATACTGCTCATGCAAAATACTGTTCATCGTTACTGTTCACAATTTCAGACGACCAAACTTGGCCTTCTGCATCTGAACTTGTGTCCGAACTTTTTCAAACTTTGTCAAAAGATATTCAAATCAATTCAAACAAGTTGGAAAACATTCTAGCCTATAAGATAAGTCATTAAAGACCTTTTAAGTGCAAAATCATTGATGAAAACTTTATAATTAAGGTATGTTCAAAACTATTGAAACTTTTCAAATCAAGTTTTGTGCTCTCAATTGCAACTCATAGATTCCAAGACTTAAGAGTGTAGGGCTTACAAAGTTTACCTATTAAGCACATGTAACCTACACTCCATATCTTCAAAGCCTTCAATCATCTTGAACAAACTCTTCAATCTTCAATCACTTTGACATATTGGAGTTGTTTTTGCATTTTGGCTTTAAGGCAATGAGACTTCATACTTCTTAATCTAACAATCCTATCACACAAATGACATAAAGATTAGTCCTCATCAATGTTTGTGATTAATCAAAACTAATCATAACTACATGATTTTCCCTTAGGGCTAACAATATGCATCCGAATGGTCGTCTAAATTTCTCTAGAAATTCAATAGTCAAGGTTTCAGTTCGGACGTCCGAACTATTCAACCTTTGTCAAAATGTTTGGAATTCAACTACAACAAGTTTAAAATAATTTTGGACTATAAGATAGATCTTTTAAGTGCTTTTACACCACAAGCCTTTATCAGGAACTTGGTAAAACAAGTATAATGAAAACCTTTTAAGATTGAAAACCAAGTTTTGTGTTCTCTTATAAATTCTTTAGATTCCAAAGACAACAAGTGTAAGGTTTACAAGAGAATACCTAATAAGCAAGTGTAAACCTACA
The DNA here is from genome assembly GCA_030512225.1 of Rauvolfia tetraphylla. Taxonomy (NCBI): domain Eukaryota; kingdom Viridiplantae; phylum Streptophyta; class Magnoliopsida; order Gentianales; family Apocynaceae; genus Rauvolfia; species Rauvolfia tetraphylla. Next base: position 943,545 of record JAJQKT010000050.1, read on the forward strand.
CTAAAGTCTTCAAAGCCTTCAATCCCTAGGACATGCTCTATATGCTTTAATTCTTTGATTACATTTGAGTTGTCCTTAGCACTTTATCTTCAAGGCAATGAGACTTCTTAGCTTCCACAATCCAAGAATCCTATCACAGAACAATTACTCAAGTTAGCCTATATCAATGTTTGTCATAATCAAAACTATAGGATTTGCCCTTAGGGCTTACAAATGCCAACTACCTCAAGGTGAAATAAATTAACACAAGTTAATGAAAGTAATAAAGATAAGGTAGGACATACTATTTATAGCGGCTCTTAAGAATTAGCATCAAGGCATCAAGAATACTTCCAAGAGGTTTTTAAAGATAGGAAAAGGTTTTACAAGACCCCCATGGATTTTTCTTACTTTTTGAAGAAGTTTGGACTTGAAGAGAGATAAGTCTGAATTCAAGTTTTCAAGTTTGAGTTGTAAAATATGTGAGCGAATGGCTAGATTTTGGAGCAAAAAAACTTTCTTAAAGTTGTCCAATCTATGTTAGAAGGATTTTAAGAGTGGTTTGCAAGGTTTGGACAACAAAAGGACTAATTTTGGTGGAAGTTTGAACCAAGTCTGAATTAGACTACACAGTCTGAATTTGAGAAACTCAATCATCATAATGCCAAATCAATCAACCACAGCATCCACTTTCAAATTCAATAGTCGAATGATCTCCAACATCAATTTTCCCTTCACATATCAACTGGAAATTGCAAACAATCAACAATTTCACAAGTGCATCACACACAATGTGTGCAAGATATAACTTCATATGAAACCATAATTGCAACTGCACAAATATAGCCAGCCATAAAGGACAAGACAAGTCACTTCACACATTCTCCAAATTCAACCACATTTTGCAACAAACTACTCACTCTCCCTTTTTTCATCAATCAAATAAGGTGGGCATAATGAGTTAGCCAACACATTGACCTTCAACTACCATAAATTCATTTCATAAAGCTCACAAATTACATTTGGCTAGTAAGATCATATGAGAAAATTCAAATAAACAAAAACTAATCAAACTTGATTGAACTTATCAAACTAAACTAAACATTAGTCATAAACTTAAGCAAATGAATAAACATTAGATAATAAAAGGCATCATAACAAGTCATAAAAGGTTAAAGGAGTAAGAGATAGAGGGCTTAGTTCTTTTTCTTGCTATTGTCATCATCATCCGAAATTCTTCTCATATTCTTCACTCCAAATTTGTTGGTGGATATCATCATATCTCCTTTGAGCTTGATGTGAAGTAGACCATCGCTTGTATGTTCCTTTTCGGTGTAATTTGGTTTTGGTGTCATTGCTAACCTTGATGATCTTCTAGTTCCCTTCTTCACAACCACATGCTCTTGATATTTCCCTTTATCCTTTCTTCCATGTGGGGTAAAGGATGGTATAGTAATTTTGACCTTCTAAATTAGGCTTCCCTCGTCACTTGCTTACTCTTGAGTACCTCTCCTTTCTTGTTCTTCACCATCTCCTTTGCTTTCCTCTCATTATTTTCCTTCATTACTATCATTTTCTTCTTCATCTCTTCCATCACCTAGCCACCAATTCAAAACTGTCTCCATCATCATCATTTTTAGCTTCTTTCTTTTTTTTTTCTCATTCTTACTTTTCTCATGAAATTTCTCATTATCGATAGAGGTTCTTGCACCATCTTGTGAACTTTTCTTCAAGTGTTCTTCAATGTTTCTCACTATTTCCTCTAAGCCATCAAGTTTATTGAATACCAAAGGAGCAAAAGTTTCAAAGAAATTATGCAATTTCTCCATCTCCTTGGCATGGTTGTTTAAGGCTTCTTGGAACGCTTTTGCCATTGTGCTGTCACCTCTTGTAATTTGATCACAATCAAACTCTCCAAGATCTTTGGGATGAGGTCGAGGAGTATCACTTTCATCAAATAATCTTCTTTCGAAGGGAGGCTACTCCCCCTCACTTGGTGACTTATTTCTTCTTTTGGTCTTTCTTTCTATTGCTTGATATCCTCTTCTTTAGCTTCTTCTTCTTCCTCTTCCATCTCATCATCTTCTTCTTCTACTTCCTTCCCTTCACTTTCCTTTTGTTCTTCCCTTTTCAATAGAGTTTCCCTCTTGATTCTCCAAATTCCACAGTAATCGAGAGTGAGCTACATTCTCTCACTACAAGAAACATCAGATTTGAGACCAAAATCTGAAATAAAAAAATCAGCTTTAATTAGAAACTAATTTGAAATCGTGAAGAAAAACAGTTTTAGATAAGTTTCAATCAATTGCCAAACAATCGATGAAAAATGTTCGCACAATGTTAGAACTGTTTTGAAACTGCAATATCAATTTCAAACATTTAAAGAAAAAAAAGTAATTTAGTAAATTAGATTGGTTTCTATTTGGTTTCAAACATGATAATTGTAAAATCGGTTTCAAAAAGCTTGAATTTCTGAGTGGTTAAAAAAAATGAGTTTCTATTCAGTTGCAAGAAAAGTTCAATTCTACTCGGATACTTAGTATAAGTTGGGTTATCAGCAATCGGTTTCAAAATAAGAATTTAACTATTTATTTTTTATCCAAATCAGTTTCAAAATAAGATTTAACTATTTATTTTTATCCCAATAGGTTTCAAATCGGTTTTTAAATAATATTTTATGTCTGTTTTTAAAAAATATCGATCTCAAATAGGTTTAAATCCATATATTAATTTTATTAAAAAATCATATGTCAGTTCCAAATCGGTTTATAAAAAAGATTAAAAATTAAATTTTTAGACATCGATTTTTATCCCAATCGGTTTCTAAATAATATTTTGTCTTTTTTTAAAAAATCGATCTCAAATTGGTTTCGATCAATATATTAATTTTATTCATAAATCGTATATCAATTCCAAATTGGTTTCCAAAAAAGATTAAAAAAATTAAATTTTTAGAATTTGGTTTCTATATTTAACAAATTCGGTTCCAATGCAGTTGCAATACCAGTTGCTACATTTGGTTAATGGGGTTAGTTCTTGGGTCAATTTGGAAATCGATTTTGGTTTCAAGTATGAAAATTCAGTTTCAAAATCTGTCTTCGACCACAAAAATTGAAATTGATTTTTTACAGTTTCAAATTTATTCCAAAGGTTAGTTTTGAAATCGATTTGTCGATTTCAAATCGGTTGTTTTCTTGTAGTGTCTTAAGTGACTCATCAGTATATATACTCCCACTATTGATGCCAAGACCTTATCGGGGTAGTGAAATTCGGAAGTACTTAAACAACTTGGTGAGAAGTCTTCCATAAAGGAGTGCCTTGCTTTCTGTCTTTCTTGCACTTATCATGTGCTTCAATGTAATGTATCTATGTTCATCCTTCTTCCTTCATTTGTAGAGCCAACATTAGTACCATATGCATGTTTCCTGCGTAATATTTATGTCCAAAAATTAGGAATGATAATGGTGGTTAGCATATGATGTATCACTCTCCCTCTTGCATCAAAAGCATTGATTTCCCTCTCTTTTACAATTCTAAACCTCCTAGCATTCGTAAAGGCTTCTCAAATCTATCTTTCATGAACAATTCTTAAATAGCACATTGTTCATCGGAAGTATAGTATCTATATCCACTATTATCCACTTCACAAATACGATTAAAGAGTCGATCACCAAAACTTAAACTCAATTTATGAAACTCTAGAGGAGTACCATTGATTACTTCATTGTCAATTTTCTCTACCCTTTCTACTTCAAAATTGGCATGAAAATCATAAATGAGAGAAGGATAGTAATCATCATCAACAACAAGAAAATTACTCCACCTTACTCTTCCAAATAGAGTTGAGAACATTTTTCATACCACTGAGTTTTTGCAAATCGACTTTGTGGCTTCGAATAATCTTCCTACTCTCTTCGTCCAATTTTCATACTCAACATTTGCTTTTGTGGAGATGAATCTATTTAACCTCGAACTAGTTGGATGAACTCAAACACACCTAAGTTTGTCAATGATCAGGCTTGAGTTGATATTCTTGTCCTTTCATTTCCTGTTTCCGTTGCTAGGTCTCTTTGTCCTAAACATGATGAGTTTTTGAGATGTTTGTAGCTTTTGGATAAAATCAAGGGTGATGAACACGAATTTGAGGGAGTTTTTCTTTAAATCTGACAAAATGAAGGTGAATTTTAGGTTTAGATGAGAGGAATATGGATGAGTTTTGCAAAAGAGAGAGAAACGATTGTCAAAATTTCAAAAATAAAGTGAAGAGACATCGATTGAAACTCCATATAACTCCTCAAAATAGCTCGATTTGGACGAACGAGTTCCCTACTCTGCACCCAAATTCCTTGTCTAAAAATCTCTACCCAAGTTTCAATTTCTTCAATTAGGATAATCGAATTATAGGTCTTGCATCCAAATTGTGAGTCCAAAAATTTCTGTTTGTCCTTCACACAGCTTCAACTTGGGTGACCAAATTGCATGTCTGCATCTAAATTGCATGTTCGAACATACCTTGTATATCTAACAAATATAACACACATATTAGTCATGGAATTTTGATATTCCTCATCATCTTTTTATGTAGTAAAACCTTTCCTCAACTAATGGTTTTGTAAAAATGTTGGCGATTTGATGATTTAAACATACATAATCTAAACACACATCACCTTAGCAATATGATCACATATGAAATGGTGTTTAATTTCAATATGTTTAGTTTTGGAATGTTGAATAGGATTAATTGTCAAATTGATTGTACTAGTATTATCACACAGAATAGGCACACATTTGAAATCCAATCCAAAATCAAGTAAGATGTGCTTCATCCAACGCATTTGAACACAAGCACTACTGCTGGTAATAAATTCAACATCGGTGGTAGAAAATGAAACGCAAGCTTGTTTTTTCATATACTAAGAGTCAAGACAACCACAATATATTGACAATGACCACTAGTACTTTTATGCTTAACTTTGCGTCGAGCATAGTCGGCATTCGAATAGGCAACTAGGTCAAAATAAGAAGATCTTGAAAACCACAAATCAAGATCATGAGTATCAACTGGATAACAAAGAATACACTTAACGGAAACTAGATACTATTTCTTAGGACAAGATTGAAATCTAGCACACACAAGTATATGACAAACATGATATAGAGTCTAGATACGATTTCTTAGGACAAGATTGAAATCTAGCACACATAAGCATATGAAAAACATGATATAGAGTCTAGATACGATTTCTTAGGGCAAGATTGAAATCTAGCACACATAAGCATACGACAAACATGATATAGAGTCTACTAGCGTTTAAATATAATAAGCTACCAATATGCCTCTATATACCTTTTGATCAACCTTTTTACCTTTTTTATCCTTGTCAAGTTTAAGTGATGAACTCATAGGGTTCCAATTCCTTTGGCTTTGTCCATTCAAAATATTTTCAATCACTCCTTAGCTTTTTTATCTTGATTGATGATGTGCCATCCTTGGTTTGCTTGATTTGAAGGCCAAGAAAGAAGTTGGGTTCTCCTATCATACTCATCTCAAATTTATTTTGCATCATCTTAGAAACTCATCACAAAGAGAGATGTTAGTAGCACCACAGATAATGTCATCAATATAGATTTGTACAAGTAAGAGATCATTGTTACAAGATGTTTTAATAAAAGGTGTTGTGTCAAACATCCCTCTTGAAAATCCTTTTGTATTAGAAAGCCACTAAGTCTTTTATACCAAGCCCGGGGGCCATATTTTAAACCATATACTTTTGAAAGTTTATAATCATAATTTGGAAACTTTTCACGAGCAAAACTGGGACGTTGTTCCCCATAAACATGTTCTTCAATAAAACCATTTGGAAAAGTACTTTTGACATCCATTTGAAATAGTTTAAAACCTTTAAAATAAGAAAATTCAAAAAGCATTCTTATAAACTCAAGTCTTGCTACCGGAACGAAAGTCTCATCATAATCAATGCCCTCTTTTTGATTGAATCCTTGGGCAACAAGTCTTGTTTTGTACCAATAATGGGGTGATCATGGAGTCATAGGACAAGGTTTAAAAATTTGTTTCTTTCAAATTGATTTAATTTCTCTTGCATAGTAACAATACAAAAATTATCACACAAGACATCATCAATGTTTAAGCTCAATATGATATAAAAGAGCAAAATTATCAGTAAAGTACCACCTTATTTTAACTTCTTTGGAGACATTACCAATGCTTTGCTCCTTAGGGTGCCCTCTAGCATATTTCAAGTCCTTCGGGAGCTCTTGGTCACCACTAGGTTGACTTTCTTGTTCTTGTACTATAATTTCCTCTTCATTAGCATGGTCTTCCATAGTTGGTGCTTGAAGATGATTTGATCATTATTCATTAAAGTACCTACATCATCTTCATCTCTTTTTTCAAAATCAAAACTCACATGAATGGATTCCTCAACACATAAAGTTTTTTTTATTATAAACTCTATAGGCATTTTATTTGAAGAATAACCAAGTAAAATACTTTTGTTTAATTTTCTGTCGAATTTACCTAGATTATCACTAGTATTCAAAATAAAACACTTACAACCAAACATTTTAAAGTAGGCTATAGAAAAAGTTCTACAAAGAGAAGTTCAAAAGGATTTTTGCTCAATACTAGTCTTACAAGAACTCTATTCATCATATAGTAAGCAGTGTTTATGGCTTCGGTCTAAAAATATTTTAGTAAAGAATTTTCACCAAGCATAGACCTAGCCATTTCTTTTAAAGTGTGAATTTTCCTTTCAACAATACTATTTTATTGAGGAGTTTTAGTAGCTGAAAAATTATGAGCAATTTCATTTTCATCACAAAGTTTAGTAAAATCTTGACTATAAAATTCTCTCATATTATCACTTCTAATAGAGATCAACTTGTATTTAAGGGAGGTTTGAACCTTTTTGAAAAGTTTTACAAACTTATGAAAAAAATCATCTTTTTAAGTAAGGAAGAGTACCAAAGTGAATCTTGAAAAATCATCAACTATGGCATAAGCATACCTCTTACAACCAAGACTAGTGGTTCTCATAGGTCCAAATAAATCCATGTGAACAAGTTCAAGAGGTTTTGAGGTAGAAACTATTTTTTGGGTTTAAAAGAAGTTTTTGTTTATTTTCCATATTGACAAGCTTCACAAAGATGATTTTTGTCAAAACGCATTTTTGGTAAACCTCTAACAAGTTCTTGAAAAGAAAGTTTGTTCAATAAATCCATACTAATATAACCAAGTCTTCTATGCCATGAATAACCATCATTATCATAAATGAAAAGATATTTAACATCATTAGCAACAAGCTCATCAAGATAAAGTACATACATTTCCAACTCGATTTGCAACAAAAATGGCTTTTCTACACACACTATCAAGAATAGTAGAAGTATCACATTTAAATTTAACTTTGCAACCATTGTCACACAATTGACTAATGATAAGCAAGTTGTACTTTAAATTATCAATAAGTAATACTGGTTAGATGAGAGGAGAAGAGCCTTTACCAACATTACTTACTCCAAAGATTCTTCATTTCTTCTTGTCTCAAGGTTAAACCTTCGTTCGTAGATTGGATGTCAATTATGAGTGAGGCATTACCCATCACGTGTCTTGAGTAACTGCTGTCAAGAAACCCCTTAGTGACATTCAATCTTGGAGGAAAATGTACCTATACCAAATCAGAGGAATTGACTTTAGTTACCCATACTTTCTGGGGTCCAAGGGGGTTAGTGATAATTCCTTTGACTCTCCAAATATTTTTAAGACCATTTTCAACTTTTCTTTTAATATAGTGCCTAAAGACTTTTTGCCTATATTTACCACAATAACTACAACATGTATGAGACATTGAAGTAGAATTGCATATAATAAAGAAATTCTTGTATTTAGGCACATTGTTCACATAGTTGTAACAAGACAATTTTTAACAAGAGTGGATTTTTGATATCCAAGAAGTTTGTCTTGCCCCTTCCTTTGCTAAATTTTCAACGCATAATGTAAGATCATCAACCTTCTTTTTCAAAACTTCATGATCAACAAACATTTTTTCAAGGGAGAAAATCTTATCACTAAGAATTTTGTTCTCAAGGGACATGTTTTGTAAAGAGACATTTAAAACTTAGTTTTCAATATTCAAAAATTCAATAGAATCAAGAAGTTCTTTGTTTTCACAAAATAATTTTGAATTATCGTTCAACAACTCATCAATTTTCAATCTCATTTCTTTGTTTCTTTTTGAAATCTTTTTCAATTAACCATACATGTCAACAAGAAGATCACAAGGATTATCAACATCATCATCACATGAAGCAGAGGTAGCTAGTGTGGGTTGTACCTTATCTCTCATTGCCAAGAAGCACACATTTGCTCTTTCTTCAGTTTCTTCTTCACATTTCGCATTGGCATGTTGATCCCAAGTGCCAACAAGTCTTTTTCTTTTCATGTTGAATTTCTTCTTCTTTTGCTTGGCTTCCTTTTCTTTTTCCATTTCTTTTGGACAATCCTCCACGGGCTGTTTGGTGCTCTTGCATGCATAACATTGTAGTCTAAACAATGATAAGAATTAATCACCTTTCTTGAATGGCCTTTTTTCCTTCTTGAGACATCCTTTTTTGTAGAACTTTTTAAACTTCTTTACAACCATGGCCATTTCATCATCTTCTACATTCTCTTCTTCATCACTAGAGGACACTTCTTGTTCACTTCAGTTGTCACTTGCCTTTAAGAGAACCTATTTTCTTCCTTTGTCTTCATCTTCTAAGTCATTCAACCACTTTATCTTCATTTCACAAGTGAGTAGTGATCCAATGAGCTCTTCAAAGGGAAGAGTCTTTAAATCCTTAGATTCTTCAATGGCTAATGTCTTTGGTTGCCATGATTTGGGTAGTGCATTCAAGATCTTCCTATTTTGCTCTCCAAGGGAATAATTTTTCCGATAGGACTTTAATTCATTTGAGATATTCGTAAATCTTGTGAACATGTCACTAATGTTCTCCCCTTTCTTCATTATGAATAGTTCATAATCTCTAACAAGCATGAAAAGTTTTGATTCCTTCACTTGATTATTTTCTTCATGAGTCACTTAGAGAAGCTTCTACATGTTATGGGAGGTGTCTCATCCACTCACTCGATTGTATTCATTAACATCTAATGCACAATAAGGATATTCATAGCTTGATGATTAAAATTCATCTTCTTTGAATCACTTTCATCAAATTCTTCACTATTCTTTGCTTCCCTTGTGGTCCCATCAATTTTCAACTTTATTGGAACATATGGACCTTTCTCAATAATATTCCACAAATCAAATTCTTAGATTCTTCAATGGCTAATGTCTTAGGTTGCCATGATTTGGGTAGTGCATCCAAGATCTTCCAATTTTTCTCACCAAGGGAATAGTTTTTCCCATAGGACTTCAATCCGTTTGAGATATTTGTGAATCTTGTGAGCATGTCACTAATATTCTCCCATTGCTTCATTGTGAACAGTTCTGAAAGACCTAAGAGGGGGTGAATTAGGTCTTAGGCTAATTTTAAAATATCTTCCTTTTGCAAATTCCTTTTAATAAATCCTAACCTCCAAGTATTTAATGAGATTGAAAGGAAGTAGTTGAAGTGTAGATAACAAAGAAATGTGACCACAATAAATTTCAACCACTGCACAAGACATAAAAAGTAGGATCAATTTAAGGCAATCAGAAGGAAGGACACAATAATTTATAGTGGTTCAATCTCTTCAAGATATACATCTACTACCTTGGGTCCATAATCAAGGATTTCAATTAATTCCACTAAATAATCACTGCACAAAAGTATGAGAGGTTCACCCTACAAGGGTTTTACACCAATGACCTCTTTTACAATTCAAGAATTAAGGTTCACCCTCTCCAAAAGGGTTTTATATCCTAAAAAAACTTTTAGTAAACAATAAGAAGATGAGAGATAGAAAGATGTTACTAACAAATTTGGTAGACGTTAAAGAATGCTAGCACCACTTTACTTTTGCTTTGGAATCTTGGATTAATCACATGTTGCACAAGACAATTGAAAGCTTTTTGATATTATCAAGACAATAGGTTGTACATCTTTTCAAAGTATGCAAAAGTTGTAAAAACTCTAAAGTTTAAGCCTTTTATATAGTTTAAAATTCAAGTATAATGTTCAAATAACGGCTAATAACAGTGCCACTCGGTCAACCGAATTAGGCTCACTGAGTCCAAGTTGGTCGACCAAATTTGGACCTTGTATCCTAATCTCTGAAAATTCAACAACAATGATACCATTTGGAAGTTCGAATTGGAGTCAGAACTTTTTCAAATTTTGTAGAATCATTTTGAAAGACTTAAGAGTGGGGAGGGGTGATTTGAAAATCTTTTGCCTTAATGAAAGCTCTTCTTTAAATTCACAAACTTCAAGTTTATATGTGATTTGATGGTTAAGACAAGATTATCAAGCTATATGACCACAACCAATCAGTCAACAACTATGAACAAATAATAATAACACAAGTATGTAAACAAATAAAGCTATAAAGAAATGAACACAGGATTTATAGTGGTTCGATCTCTCCAAGATCTACATCCACTACCTTGAGTCCACACTCAAGGATTTCAACCAATTCACTATATGCTCAATTTAGGCAATTACACAAGAGGCTCATCCAACAAGGATTTTACACCAACAACCTCCTTTGTAATCCTACAAACAAGGCTCACCCTTGCACAAGGATTTTATATCTAAAGACAACCTAAAGACCAATCTAATCCAAGGCTCACCCACACACGGGTTTTACACCACAACCTTGATTAATCTAGTCTATGGCTCACCCTTACCAAAAGGGTTTTACGTCACAAGATAACCTTGTATCAAACACAATAATAGTGTAAAGAAAGAGTTTGGATGTTACCAACACTTCTTGGTGGATGAATACAATTGCTAGCACTACTTCACTTCTTGCCTTTGGAATCTTGAATTTTAACCTTTGAGCACAGGGAAATTTGAGAGCTTTTCATATAATTTTAGTGTAAAACAAGTTAGAGCTTGAAGGATTTTGAATGTTCAAAAGTTCTTCAAAAAATCTGGAGTTTATAACTATTATAGATTTAAAACTTTAACAGTCATAAAACAGCCAGTAATGACTAGTTTCTGAGAAGTTTGGACGTCCGAACTTTCTCCTATGCGTCCGAACTTTTCTGGAAACACTGTTCACGTCCGAATTTTTTCAGCTAAGTCCGAATTTGTGTCCGAATTTCTCTGGAAAAATAGTCGGTACTGTTCACATGAATAGTGTCACTGTTCGTGTAAATTATATGAAAAGCTCTCAAATTTCCCTGTGCTCAAAGGTTAGAGCTTGAAGGATTTTGAATGTTCAAAAGTTCTTCAAAAAATCTGGAGTTTATAGCTTTTATAGATTTAAAACTTTAACAGTCATAAAACAGCTAGTAATGGCTAATTTCTGAGAAGTTTGGACGTCCAAACTTTCTCCTATGCGTCTGAACTTTTCTTGAAAACACTGTTTACGACCGAATTTTTCCAGCTAAGTCCGAATTTGCGTCCGAATTTCTCTGGAAAAATAGTCGGTACTGTTTACATAAATAGTGTCACTGTTCGTGTGAATAGTATTACTGTTCAAAATGCAAGAAAAATTCGGACGACCGAATTTTTCATGCTGCGTCCGAATCTTGCATCCGAATTTTTCAAACTTTATCAAAACATGTTCAAATCAATTCTAACAAGTTGGAAAACCTTCTAGCCTAAAGGATAAGTCATTAAAGACCTTTTAAGTGCAAAAACCATTTATGAAAACTTGATAATTTAGATAAGTTCAAAACCATTGAAACCATTTAAATCAAGTTTTGTGCTCTCAATTGCAAATCATAGATTCCAAGGCTTAAGAGTGTAGGGTTTACAAAGTTTACCTATTAAGCACATGCAACCTACACTTCATGTCTTCAAAGCCTTCTAACATCTTGAACAAACTCTTCAATCTTCAATCACTTTGACATATTGGAGTTGTTCTTGCATTTTAGCTTCAAGGCAATGAGACTTCAAACTTCTTAATCCACAAATCCTATCACACAACATACAAGCATATTAGTCTTCATCAATATTTGTCATTAATCAAAACTAATCATAACTACATGATTTGCCCTTAGGGCTAACAATCTCCCCCTTTTTGATGATGACAAACTTTGATGCAAAATGTGATGGATTTAAACAGAGTAGCTCAAAGAAGTGTTAATGTCAATGAAAGAAAATAACCAATTCAGCACATTGACACATAAAAGGCTCAATACGAGCCTATGACCCAACCAACCTCCATTAATCTCCTTCCTTCCAACAATTAGGATAGAAGATATAGCATTTAAGCATTTAGAAAAAGTCCTAAGAGAGGTTTTAAGGTTGTAAAAGTTTAACAATGCTCCCCCTTAGATTGTGCTCATTTTTCAACACATTTGGACTAGAGATATCATGCATCCGAATTTTTTGCATAGCAAGTCCAAACTTCAAAATAAGATAATCAAAGGCTTCAAATTCTGTAAATAATCTTTCCTAAGTTTGTTCAAACATATTATGAGAGATTAAAATATATTTGAATCAATTTGAACAATAAAGGAGCATATTTTGACAATGAAATATGGATGCATCCGAATTTTAGAGCATGCATCCGAATTTTTAAACTTATGCGTCCGAATTTTTAAACTCATGCATCCGAATTTTGACATTCCAAGTCCAAATTGCAATAAATTCAATATAATGAAAGTTTAATGTGAAATAAATCTTTCCTAAGGTTGTTCAAACATAATGGAAGAGAATAAAACATATTTGAACCAATTTGAACAACAAAGGAGCACATTTTGACAACAAATATGGATGCATCCGAATTTCAGAACATGCATCCGAATTTTTAAACCTTGCATCCGAATTTTGAGTCCAAATTTTTGCAACAAGTTTGAAAAGGTGATTTTGCCTTTTAAAATAAAATGTTGAAGTATTCAAACATGTATGTCCACAAAGGCACTTAGTTTAGCTTTGCAAAATCACAAAATTCATGTATTCAATTGTTTTCATGAAGTAATTAAAAATCATAGGTCAAGTCAAGAACCAAGTTCAAGATTTCAATCTCAACTTAACCTTATTCCAAAATCTCAGAAAATAACCAAAACCTCACATATCATAAAATATTCAATTTAAATTTCAAATGCAGAAATGCAGCCAAATATTTTCACATTACTCATTATCTATTGCACATCAACATATACATAGCACACATTAGCACACATTGCAGCATGATTCACATTATAACAAGCACATAGCACATTTTGTAGTCATTCTTTCTCCCCCTTGACATATGCATGGATTTTCAGAAAATTCACACATTTTCTCTTCATGCATGAGGAATTCCACTGCTATTTCATATTTTCACACATTTTGTCATCACATTTCTTCTCCCCCTTTTGTCATCAATCAAAGGTGGGGTAAGAGTACTTGGACAGCAAAAGTGAAACAAAAGAAGCTCTTATCACAAGGATTTCATATATTGAGCTTCAAAACAGTATAATGACTAGAAAGGCACAAGTAAATTTCAATGTTAAAGCATAACATGTGCATCAAGGCATAAACTAAAATAGGCAACAAAATAGAGTTTAGGGATAGAAAGGCTTAGTCTTGGATGTGCTTCATGGTCTTCACTTCCAAATTTGTTCGTTGTGATAGCCATGTTTCCTTGATCTCTATATGATGGGGTCCTTCATCTGTTGACTCCTTGCCCGTGTAGTTCGACTTTGGAAAGTTACCAATCGAGAGGATCTTTGGATCTTCTTCCTTTGAACCACATTTTCCTTCTCTCTTGGCTGAAGGAAATTGGAGATGGATTTGTGATTTGACTTTGTTAAACTCCCTTCACCTTCTTCTTCTTGCTTGTTCTCTTGAGCTTTACCTCTTTGTTCTTCATTCTCATGCTCTTCTTTCTCTTGGGGTGCTTCACTGCCTTTTTCTTCATCTTCTTTCTTCTTTAGCAACAAATTAATAGCCATCTCAATTTTCACTGTCATAACTATCATCTTTATTGCTGCCATCTTCACCCATATTATCCTCTTGATCTTCTTCATTTGGCTTTATAGGAACTTGCACCATTTAAAACCACTTGAGAAATCTTTCTCAAGTCTTCTTCCATACTCTTGACTCTAGCTTATAAACCATCAAATTTGCCAAGAATCATTGGAGCCAAGAACTCGAAGAATTTGTCCATCTTTTTCATTTCCTTTACATGGTTGTTCAATGCCTCTTGAAATACCTTGGCAACTATGGTATTAACTCTAGTGAGATTATCACCTTCAACTTATTTTCCTTCAATGAAGGATACCTCTTCAAATAGTCTTCTTTTTGTTGGGAGTTGCTCCCCCTCACTTGATGACTCATGCTTCCTTTTTATATTTCTTTCTCTAGCAAGGATTTCCTCTTCATCCTCTTCTTCTTGTTCATTTTCTTCTTCCTTCTCTTCATTATCACTAGCATCTCTTCTATCACCCCTTAGAGGAGTTTCTCTTCTAGTCCTTCATACATTATCATCATCAAGTGTCCAAGGAATTCCCTTTAGTGAGTTGTTGGTGTAGACTTCTTCACTCTTTATTGGTAGACCACTAGAAGACAATTGCACTTGGAGATACTTGAAAATTCCTGTTAATAATCTTTCATACGACAATGCCTTATGCTCGGTTCTTCTAGCTGCCATTATATTCTTTAGCACTATATATCCAAAATTCATTTTTCTTTTCTTAAACATGACTAGCATAATTACAACATACATATTATCAACAGAAGATTTGTGCCCAAAGTATACTATAATAAAGGTAGTAAGCATGTGATGCAAAATTCTTTTACTAGCATCAAAAAGCTTTTATCTCTCTCTCCTTTCTAGTCTTGAGGCTTCTACCATTTATATAGGCATTCTCAATTCTTTCATGTGAGTATAACTCACTTATAAAACAATGTCCCCCGGAAGAATAATGCCTAAACCCAACATCCTCAACATCACAAATTCTATTGAGCAATGCATAATCAATCTCAAAAATTAACTTGTGATATTCTTGAAGAATACCACTGAATAGCTTTATTATCAACTTGCTCAACTCTTTCTTCCTTAATATTTGCTTAAACTTCATAAACTAAGGAAGGTAATAACATTCATCAAACACAAGCAAACTAGTCCATCTCACATCATTTAAAAATGAGAGTATATTACCCATTTCGGATAGTTTGATGACATCCACCTTGTGGCTTGGATTTGTCTTATGGTTCCTTTTTTGTCCAATCATCAAATTCAGTAGCAGCCTCCACTGTGACAAATCTATCCAGCCATGACATGCTTTGAGGAACATGAACCTTCCTTGGTTCATTGATCACTGGTCCTCCTTCTCACATCTTTTGCTTTCCCTTTCCTTTTCTCATGCTAGGCTGCTTTGTCCTCACCTGGAGCTACAACACTTGAATACACTCATTAGTTATTGAATTTTGAAATCCCTAAGCTTCGTCTAAGATTGGTCAAACCTTTCTTCGGCCAATGGCTTAGTAACGATATCATTAATTTGCTCATTAATGCAAACATGCTTTAAACAAGTATTACTCTTAGTAAAGTGATCTCTAATGAGATCAAGTTTGATCTCTATATGCTTTGTCCTAGTTTGTTGAATAGTATGATGATCAAATTTGTTGCATTAGTGTTATCATATAACATAGTCACACATTTAAAATATAGACCATAATCACTTAGAGTATCAATAAGGTAATAGAGAATGTGTTTAACAGCAATCAAATGAGATTCTTTAGGACATGATGAAATCTAGCACAAAAGCACATGACAAATATAATATTGGCTCTACCTGCTGTCAAATATTGTTGACTACTCCTATGACACCGTTTTATTCTTGTCAAGCATAGTTGATAAACTTATGGAAGTGCCTATACTTTAACTTGATTCATGAAAGTGACATCCTTGGTTTTCTTGATTTGTGGGCCAAGAAAGAAATAGAGTTTTTCTATCATGCTCATTTCAAATTTACTTTGCATTAACTTGGCAAACACATCACAAAGTGAAGTATTAAAAGCATAAAAAAAAAAGAATTGTATCATATATTTGGACAACTTATAGATCATTGTTACAAGAGGTTTTTTTATGAAAATAGTAGTGTCAACCTTTCCTCTTGAAAATCCTTTTGAAAGAAGAAAAACACTCAATTTTTTTTTTATACAAAGCTCTAGGAGCTTGTTTTAAATCATACAAAGCTTTGGATAATTTGAAAACATGGTTAAGAAACTTTTCATCATCAAAACCGGGTGATTGTTCCACATAAATCTCTTCCTCAATAGACCATTTAGAAAGGCTCTTTTGACATTCATTTGAAATAATTTAAAACCTTTAAAGAAAGTAAAAGTCAAAAGCATTCTTATGGACTTAAGTCTAGCATTCGAAACAAAGGTTTCTTCATAAACAATTCACTCTTCTTGATTGAATCCTTGGGTGACAAATCCTGATTTATTTCTTACACCTTCCTCGGATTCATTGAGTTTATTTCTAAAAACCATTTAGTTCCAATAACTGAATGATCATGAGATTTAGGAATTTCAAAATTTTGTATCTTTCAAATTGATTTAATTCCTCTTGCATAGTAATAATGCAAAAATCATCACACAATGCATCATCAATACTTTTAGGCTCATATGAGATAAAAGGAATAAAGTTATTGATAAGGTACCGCCTTATTTTTACTCCTTGGGAGATATCACCAATGATTTGCTCCTTAGGGTGCCCTCTTGAATATCTTAGGTTCTTTGAGAGCTCTTGGTCACCACTAGGTTGGTCATCTTGATTTTGTTCAATCATTTCTTCCTCATAGGTGTGATCCTCCAAAGTTGGTGCTTGAAGATGGGTTTGATAGTCATTCATAGATGTACCTACATCATCTTCATCTTTTCTTTCCAAGTAAATGTAAGATTCATCAAAACTAACATGAATAGTTTCCTCATCATGTAAGGTTCTTTTTCTTAGAAACTCTATAAGCCTTGTTGTTAGAGGAAAAACCAAGGAATATCCCATCATTCAATTTTTTATCAAATTTTCCAAGTTATCGCACATATTCAATATAAGGCACTTGTAACCAAAACTTTGAAATAGGAAATACAGGCAAGTAGTATTCAATATAAAGTACTTTGTTACACGTATTCATGTATATTTGATACAACAAGTCATGTATGTTTAAATTCTAGAGTATTCTATCAAATATAAGTTCAAAAGATTGTGAGCAATCCCATTCTCATCACAATGTTTTGTAAAATCTTGATTGTAAAATTCTCTCCCATTGTGACTTCCAATAGTAATCAATTTGCACACAAGAGAGATTTGGACCCTTTTGAAAAGTCTTACAAATTCATGAAAGAACTTCATCTTTTTGAGCTAGAAAGGTCACCCATGTAAATCTAGAGAAATCATCAACAATCATATATGAATTCCTCTTACTATCAAGACTAGTGATCCTCATTGGTCCAAACAATCCATATAAACAATTTTTAAGAGGTTTTGAAGTGAAAGTCTTTTTCTTAGGTTCGGAAGATTCTTTTGTTTGTTTTCCATATTGACAAGTATGTGAAAGATAATTTTCTCAAAACACATTTTTAGCAATCCTCCAACTAAATCTTGAGAGAAAAGTTTGTTCAACAAGTCCATGTTCACGTGACCAAATCTTCTAGGTCAAGAAAATCAATCATTATTATAAGAAACAAGACATTCAAGCTTATCAAGATAAAACACACATTGAAACATTTTGTAAGTAATTGATCAAAATCACAAAATATCATTTTTTTTATACATGTTCGGGCGACCAAACTTATAGTCTACATTCAAACTTCAAGTCCGAACATTTTGTAAAGTTTCATAAAGATGTTTTTGGCCAAGCAAATGCATAGATATTCAATCATAGCTATTTTAATCATTTTATCATGACATATAATCAATCTCATATCATCAATCTTACCTAATCAACTTCATAGAAGCAATTGACAAGTCATGGTTGGCAAATTTTCAAATCTTAACAAAAGGGATTCTCAATTGAAACTTCGCATGTTGGCATTTAACTTCTTATTCATTGTCACACAATTGACTAATGCTAAGCAAGTTATAGTTCAAATCAGCACTAAGTAACATTTGTTTAAAAAGAAAAGAGAAACCTTTACCAACATTGATTACTCCAAGAATTCCTCCTTTCTTCTTGCCTCAAAAACAAATCCTTCTTTGGTTGCTTTGACCTTGATTATAAATGAGGTGTTTTCCGTTATTCTTTAAGCCAACATCATCAATATACCTCTTAGTGGTGCTTGAGTTTGAATTGTAGTGTACCAGCAATAAAGGAGAGGAAGTATCCTTTGGTACCCATACTTTCTTGGGTCCGTGGGGATTAGTAATAGTTCCCTTAACTCTCCAAATGGTTTTTACACCATTCTCTACTTTTCTTTTAACATAACATTTGGTGACTTTATGTCTATGTTTTCCACAATAAGTACAACAAGTATGATGGAAAGAAGTGAAGTAGCTCTAACAAAGAAGTTGTTATGTTTAGGCACATTATTAACATAATTGTAACCAAGACCATTTTTAGCAAGAGAAGATCTTTGAGATCCAAGTAGTTTGTCAAGATTGTCTCTTCCATTTGTAAATTTTTCAACACATGATGTAAGATCATTAATTTTCTTTTTCAAAATTTCATGATCACTAAGCATTTTTTCAAGAGAAGAAACTTTTGTACAAAGAGATTTATTTTCAAGAGATATGTTTTGTAAAGAAACATTTAAAACTTCTTTTTCAATATTTAAACAATCAATAGATTCAAGAAGTTTTTTGTTCTCACAAAATAATTTTGATTTTTCATTCAATAACTCATTAATTTTGAGTTTCATTTCCTTATTCTTTTTCGAAGCATTTTTTAATTCTCCATACATCTCAACAAGTAATTCACTAGGATCATCAATATTATCATCATAAGAAGTAGAGGTAGATGGAGTAGGTTATACCTCATCTTCCATTGCCATGAAGCACACATTTGCTCTTTCTTCTTCATGAGTGACTTGAAGTAGCTTCCACATTTCATAAGCGGAATCACATTCCATCACTCTATTGTATTCATTGACAACCAACGCACAACAAAGAATGTTCATTGCTTGGTAGTTTAATGTCATCTTTCTTGAATCGCTCTCATCATACTCTTCCATGGACTTCGGTTCCCTTGTAACTCCATCGGCTTTCAATCTCAATGGCACATAGGGACCTTTCTCAATAATATTCCACAATTCATAGTTAATAGAACAAATGTAAATCTCAATTCTAGACTTCCAAAAAATATAATTAGAACCATCAAACAATGGAGGTCTATTAGTGGAGGAACCTTCCGTATAAGGCAAATTTGATAAACTAGCCATACAATCTTTACTTCTAGGTTGTTAGACCTTAAAAAGAAGACCTAGCTCTGATACCAATTGAAAGACCTAAGAGGGGGGTGAATTAGGTTTTTGGCTAATTATCGAAAGTCTTTTCCCTTTTTGCAAATCCTTTGCCTTAATAAAGGCTCTTCTTTAAATTCACAAACTTCAAGTTTATATGTGATTTGATGGTTAAGACAAGATTATTAAACTATAAGACCACAACCAATCAATCAACAACTATAAAGAATAATAATAACACAAGTATGTAAAACAAGTAAAGCTATAAAGAAATGAACACACGATTTATAGTTGTTCGATCTCTCCAAGATCTACATCCACTACCTTGAGTCCACACTCAAGGATTTCAATCAATTCACTATATGCTTAATCCAAGTAATTACACAAGAGGCTCACCCTTCAATGGGTTTTACCACAACAACCTCTTTTCAATATAATAAACAAGGTTCACTCTTATCACTAAGAGTTTTATGTCACTAGACAACCTAGACCAATCTAATCCAAGGCTCACCCTCACCAATGGGTTTTACACAACAACCTTGATTAATCTAGTCTATGGCTCACCCTCCACAAGGGTTTTATGTCTCTTGACAACCTTGTATCAATCACAACAATAATATAAAGAGAGAGTTTGAATGGTACCAACACTTCTTGGTGGATGAATACAATTGCTAGCACCACTTCACTTCTTGCCTTTGGAATCTTGAATTTTAATCTTTGAACACAAGGCAATATGAGAGCTTTTGATATAATTTTGATGTAAAACAAGTTAGAGCTTCAAGGATTTCTTTTGTGCAAAAGTTCTTTCAAAAATCTGTAGTTTGTGGCTTTTATAGATTTGAAAAATTGGCTTTAACAGTAATAAAACGGCTAGTAACAGCTAGTTTCAGCAAAATTCGGTCGACCGAATTTTTGGTCGAAAATTTCGGACGACACTGTTCAATACTATTCACGTACTGTTCACTGTGCAGAGAAAAATTCGGATAGTGAATTTCTCTGGAAAAATAGTCGGTACTGTTCTAGGTTGTTAGACCTTAAAAAGAAGATCTTGCTCTGATATCAATTGTAAGACCTAAGAGGGGGGTAAATTAGGTCTTTGGCTAATTATCAAAAATCTTTTCGCTTTTTGCAAATCCTTTGCCTTAATAAAAGCTCTTCTTTAAATTTATAAACTTCAAGTTTATATGTGATTCGATGGTTGAGACAAGGTGATTAAACAATAAGACTACAACCAATCAATCAACAACTAAGAACTAATAATAATAATACAAGTATGTAAACAAGTAAAGCTATACGAAAATGAACACACGATTTATAGTAGTTCGATCTCTCCAATATCTACATCAACTACCTAGAGTCCACATTCAAGGATTTTAACCAATTCACTAAATGTTCAATCCAAACAATTACACAAGAGGCTCACCCTTCAATGGGTTTTACCACAACAACCTCTATTCAATCTAATAAACAAGGTTCACCCTTATCACTAAGAGTTTTATGTCACTAGACAATCTATACCAATCTAATCCAAGGCTCACCCTC
This sequence comes from Rauvolfia tetraphylla, assembly GCA_030512225.1. Classification (NCBI taxonomy): domain Eukaryota; kingdom Viridiplantae; phylum Streptophyta; class Magnoliopsida; order Gentianales; family Apocynaceae; genus Rauvolfia; species Rauvolfia tetraphylla. The sequence continues at coordinate 964,572 of JAJQKT010000050.1, forward strand.
ACCAATGGGTTTTACACAACAACCTTGATTAATCAAGTCAATGGCTCACCCTCCACAAGGGTTTTAAGTCTCTTGACAATCTTGTATCAATCATAACAAAAAATGTAAAGAGAGAATTTGAATGTTACCAACACTTCTTGGTGGATGAATACAATTGCTAGCACCACTTCAGTTCTTGCCTTTGGAATCTTGAATTTCAACCTTTGAGCACAAGACAATTTGAGAGCTTTTCAAATAATTTTGATGTAAAACAAGTTAGAGCTTGAAGGATTTTGAATGTTCAAAAGTTCTTTTAAAAATTTGGAGTTTATGGCTTTTATAGATTTGAAAAATTGGCTTTAACAGTCATAAAACGGCTAGTAATGGTTAGTTTCAGAGAATTCGGACGACTGAATTTTGCGTTCGAATTTTTCGGACGATGCTGTTGCACATTCTGGAAAAATTCGGACGACCGAATTTTTTCCTTGCGTCCGAATCTTCGTCCGAATCTCTCTGGTTTGATTATTTCAAACATTGGTATGAGTTAACTTGAGTAATTATTGTGTGATAGTATTATTGGATTGTGGAAGCTAAGAAGTCTTATTGCCTTGAAGATAAAGTACTAAGGACAACTCAAATGTGCTGAAAGAATTAAAGCATGTAGAGCATGTCCTAAGGATTAAAGGCTTTGAAGACTTTAGCGTATGTTTACACTTGCTTAATAGGTATATTCTTGTAAACCTTACACTTATTTTTTGTAGAATCTAAAGAATTTTCAAGAGAGCACAAACTTGGTTTTCAATCTTAAAAGGTTTTCATTATACATGTATTTTACCAAGTTTTTGACAATGGCTTATGGTTTAAAAGCTCTTAAAAAGATCTACCTTATAGTCTAAAATGATTTCAAACTTGTTGTACTTGATTTTCAAACATTTTGACAAGGCTTGAATAGTTTGGATGTCCAAACTGAAAACATTGGATGCTGAATTTTAGAAAAATTCAGACAACCATTTGGACGCAGGAGTCCATTTCGGTCGACTGCATTTTACTCTTACTAGCCATTATTTAAACGTTGTAATGAATTTTCAAATGCTATAAAAGCCATAAACTTCAAATTTTTTAGTAGTTTTTGAGCCTTGAAGAATTTTTACTCTTCCCAATCATTCTTTGTTAAAAAGCTCTCTTTTGTATTATGCTAAAAAGTTGATTTACAAGATTTCATAGACAAAAAGGTGTAGTGGTGCTAGATTTGTGATCATCTACCAAGTTATTGGTAATATCCTTCTCTCTTACTTCATCTATTTATTTCTTCAAAGTTATCTTAAGGATATAAAACCCTTTTAAAAGGGTGAATCTTGGTTGTTGTAATTGAAAAGAGGCTGTGGATTAAGCCCTATGTTAGGTGAGCCTTTAGTGTGTTTTGTATAACTATTGTTATAGTTGAAATTGTTTGAAATTTTTGAGTAAGGGTTCAAGGTAGTGGATGTAGATTTTTTTGTGATCGAACTACTATAAATTGCTTGTGTGATCTTTCTCTCTCTCTTTTTATTTGGGAGCTCATTGTGTTAACTTGTATATCTTATTGTGAATTTGATTTCAAATATCTTCCAAGCTATATTCTCAAAAAGGAAAAAGTTTTCAAAAATTAGCTAAAGACCTAATTCACTCCCCTCTTAGGTCATTCAAAATTGATTATGAAGAGTGTTTCTAGGTGTGTAAAATCGATTGTAGAAATAAAGTGTGATCAAGATTTGGTGCTTTTAGGTTTTACCCTGAGGGCACTGCCTTGTTACGTGTCGATTTTGGGACGTGATATTTGCTAGTATCAAAGCAGGGTTTAGATCATTTAGGCCTGAACCTATATGAATAATGTAAGATGTGAGATTTATGATCGATAGGAGTGACCTTGTCCCTAAGTTTGATTGTCTAGACAGTCCTTAGACTTGGTAAATTAGGTTGAATTTTGTGTTTGCGAGCGAGCTTACTTTCAAGGGTTATGCATATATATGCTGAGATTTTTAGGCTATTTGAATATTTTTCTATGCTCATTCAATTAGCGTTAAACGATTGATTTCATCAAGAGATACCTGATTCCCTACTAGGAATACACCATGCAAAAGAAGGGACTAAATTTCAGAAAAACTCAGGGGAGAACGAGATTTAATTCATCAACACAAAAGGAGTAGACTGAATGAAGATGAAAGTAGAACTATAAGAATAGAGCTTATAACTCGATCAAAAAAGTCTGAGTACTTTTAAATGAAGGAGTGTTTTCACTAAAATGCTTTCCCAAAATATTTAAGTTTATAAATTATGTTATATATCTATGCACTTATTTTACCTATCATTTTGGTTCTAATTAGATTTTTCTTTAACTAAACTAATAAAGCTATTTCTATGGTTTTATTATCCAATTTAAAACATAGGTTTTACTTGATTATTTTAAAATATATCTTCGCTGTTTGATGACGGATCGTAATAAGATAGAAGTATTCGGATTGACCCTTGGTTTATTGATCAAAGGTCGCGTACAATAGTGAATAAGTTGGAAAACATTGAAAGAAAATAGATACAAAACATTATGCTAAAAAGTTATTATATCTTGTGTGTCTAAACCATTTTATTATTTTTCATTCCCTTCCAAAAAAAAAAAAACAAAACCATTTTGAGTAACCTTTAAAGAGAATGTTTTAATTGAAAAGTATTACCGTACATCATATTTCTTTCTTCTAAACAGAAAATCTTTCATCACTGAATTCTTTGTCAAATTAAATCTCTTGATTATTTTCATTTGCATCTATTTATTCTACCTATAGGGTGAACTTTAGTATATCTTTCTCAATAATCTCTTGATTGTTTGGAATTACATTTGAATGTACAATTCTTTTTTACGTGTTAGGAACTCTTCATTTAATTCACTTGTAAGAAGAGCAAACATTGAAGCTTATTAGTCAAATTCACTCTATAAATCTTGATAAGTAGTTGAGATATCCAACATGTACCATATCGAATTTATGTTTCTTTTGAATTCAGCTCAGCTTTCACTTATACATCTACTGCTACCCTTCATTGCATACTGGCATAAGTTTTTGGGTTGTCAAATTTACTTATATTTACCTTAGCCTTTGAAAACCTACTACTTTCACTATAACTCTGTCTTTTTCTTACCTATTGTCTCTATTTGCGTGTCGGTTTCGGGGTGTGACAACTTGAACCTTGCAAAAAAGGAAGAATGAAATCATGGTTGAAATTTACCAATTAATAAATAAACCTGAAGCTATTGTTTTTTGGATTTTTAAAATTTTTTAATTTTTTTTGGAGACTAGGAAAGTCAAGAAAAAAGGAAGAAATTTAGGAAAAATATAAACTTCTCAGTTAAAAAAGTTGTGATATTTTTATAACAAAAAGACTGAAAAGAAAAAAAAATGTAGTTTTTGTTTACAGACTCGTACTTGACTTCCATTGTATGCTCATTCTATTGAAGTAGAATTGATGAGCTTCTGCTCCTCCTTCCCTAAATTTCTTGCTCGAGTGCCCCCAAATAATGCTTAAGGCATTACCCATCACCATAAATCTCCTATTGTTGTTATCTTGAATTTCAATTGCACCAGAGGGATAAACTTGTATCACTTCAGAAGGGCCAAAACGACATGAATTTAACTTTCCTAGAAACAACCTCAAATAAGAATTATCTAGCAACACTCTTTGACCGGTATAAAAGTTACCATACAACTTATGTTTATTAAGCAATAGTTTAATCCTCTCTTTATTTTCTCTAGGTATCCTTACTAAATTACCTTCTTCAAATTCGTCCAATAAGTAGGACGCTATTTTAGGAAACGTTTTATTAACACTATTCTAATATATGCTTAAGAATGGAAGGTGAATCTTTGATTTCGTGTTTCCAAGGATGATCATTAACAGAAAAGTCTACGTTGAGATTCTTTTGTAGTTTCAAGCACTTGGACGCTTACTTCACTTAATTTTTATTTTTCATTCTTAATATTAGTGAAATTAATTTTACATTTTTTACTTGAATCTTCACAATGTTCATTCTTTGCAGAAGTCAATAGTTCGAGTTTGCTTGTCTCCAACTCGTGTACTTAGCCAATACAAAGCTCTATGATAGCACACAATATTTGATCTGTGATTTATCATTCATGGACGTTGATAAGATCCATCCACATAACAGTACCGAGGATAGCATAGCCTTAAAATAAAAATAAATAAAATAGAAGTGAAGGGCGAGGTTCAAATGAGAAAAGGCTTATGGTGGACACCTAGGCACTCAGAGGCCAGAGACGAGGAATGGCATAGTAATCAACGAAATGCTTTGGGGAGTTGAAAATAAGCATAGATTCAGAGATTCCCAAATGGGGTTAACTTTTGAGCCGCTATTGAATCCATGGGCAGGCAAGAGGTAACCTGGTGAACTGAAACATCTTAGTAGCCAAAGGAAATGAAAGCAAAAGTGATTCCCTTATTAATGACGAGGGAAATCGAAGCAACCTAAACCATGAAAATGGGATTATGGGAGAGCAATATAATTGTCATACTACTAGGAAAACCAGCCGAATGTTGCATCATAGATGGCAAAAGTCTAGTAGCCAAAAGTATCACTAGCTTACATTATGATCTAAGTAGCATGCACGTGGAATCTTGTCTGAAAAAGGAAGGACCATCTTCCAAGGCTAAATACTTCTCGGTGACCAATAGCAAAGTAGTACTGTGAGTGAAGGGTGAAAAGTATTCCACCGAAGAGTGAAATAGAATGTGAAATTGTAAGCTCCCAAGTAGTGGAAGGAGCCTAGGGCTATGATCGTTCACTTGTTGAAGAATGAGCCAACGACTTATGGGTAGTGGCTTAGTTAAGGGAACAACTAGAGCCGAAGCATAAGTGAGTCTTCATAGGGCAATTTTCACTGCTTTTGGACCTAAACCTAGCTAATAGATGAACGACCAAGTGAAGCTTGGGTGAAACTAAGTGGAGGTTCGAACCGACTAATGTTGAAGAATTAGTGGATGAAAATAGAATCTTTGGCCACTTTGAAACCTATCAATTAATTGACACTCTTGTCCTCCCCCCATTTGTTTTTGCTAAATAAATTCTTATGTATTAATATCTAGATAATCTTCAACATTACAGACAACTCCCCTAGTAAAGATCCCATTTCTTAATAAACCTTAAAAAAGAGGACTATAAATATAGATTTTGACTTTACTTGCTCTATGTAGCTATGGATGAACAATAACATACACAAAAATTCATAAAGAGTGGAAGCAAGATTTTTTGTTGACAAATAAATTGAGTTAAATGGAAACAAGAAGGTATAAAGAGATGATGACCAACAATCTTAGAAGGTAGCATATAGATAAAGTAGTGTTTGAAGTGTTTAGGGAATTTATCCCTAGACTACTAAGAAAATCAATTGTTACTAATCTTCCCAAGTCCCTCAAACTATTATCTCTTGGTTCATTATATCTTGTCCCTCCTTCTTTCTCTTCCATCAAATCTTACTTCAGAGTAAAGATAGGACAGAGAGGAAACATATGCAAAAAAGGAAGCCAAAGCGCTTGGTGTGGTATATTCATATCATAATATATTAACAGTAAGAACTATGATTCATATTGAGATTAGAACTCATAGAGAAGAAAATAGATTTATGGATGGAATCAAATACGCAATATTTGTAACATCCCACCCACTCAACCTAGTCAGATTATGGTATTGAAGAACTTCGGATTGGGAGTTAGGATTCTGAACCATAGAAATGGGAGTAGAAAGGCCCATTATCAAGATCGATGAATGTTAGATAGTTTAAGATAGGTTATAAGGCACAGAGAACCTAAGTCAACAAAGAACTTGTCTAAATTCGAACTTGTTGCAAAACTGAGCATAAAAATTTAAAAGTTAACCTATGCAATCAAACCGAATAATGAATCGAGAATTTAAGTCAAGAGATAGCTTACAAGGAAAATAATAAGCTTACAATCTCTCCCTTTTTGATGATGACAAACTTTGATGCAAAATGTAATGGATAGAAGCATTAATGTCATAGATGGGTGATAAACACTTTAGCACAATGACATTTGAATGGCTCATGATGAGCCTATGGCACAACCAAACTTCATATGCCTCATTCCCTCCATTAAGATAGAAAAAATGACATTTAAGCGTTAAGAATATTTCTAAGAGAGGTTTTAAAGGTTATAAAAGATTGTCCAAGCTCTCCCTTAGATGGTGCTCATTTTTCAACACGTTTGGACTTGAAGTGTTGTAAGTCCGAATTTTAAAATTTCCAGTCTGAATTACAAAATATACAAAATAATTTTTGAAAATAAATTTTCCTGAGATTGTTCAAACATTCTTGAAAAGATTGAGACAGTTTTTAAGTAATTTGAACAATAGAAAAGCACTTTTTGCCAAGAAAGTTTGGATGCGTCTGAACTTTTGGTAAAAGTTTCAAAAAGTGAATTTTGCAACATAAGTACTTAACCACTTAATCATCAATGCAAGATAATCAGCATTCATAATCATCATGATCATTCATGTCAACATATTGACCACATCATATCAAGTCAATCAATCACATTTCATTTCATTTTGCAGTCAATTACATCACTTCTTCCCCTTTTGTCATCAATTAAATGTGGGGCAATCAAAGTGAAGCTAGATAAAATATATATATATATATATATATATATATATATATATATATATATATATATATATATATATATATATATATATATCAACACAAGCGCATCATCATTGAGCTTCAAAATATTACGTAAGCTAGAAAGGCCCAAGGAAATATGAAACATGAAGATACGTAGACTATACTGGATACTTAGTCTGGGCATGGTACATAATAATCATGAAGTACATAAGCTATACTAAGTACATAAATTATAAAAGAAATGAAATAAGATTTGGTTAAGTAGTGCTTAGTCTTGAATTCTTTTCCTGATCTTCACTCCATATTTGTTGGTGGTGATTGTCATATTCCTTTTATGTTCAATATGGAGGGGACCTTCACTTGCTAGCTCTTTCATGGTATAATTTGGCTTCAAAGTTGTAGCTGTAAGCCCTAAGGGCAAATCATGTAATTTTGATTCATGACAAATATTGATGAGAACTAATATGTTTATATTGTGTGATAGGATTTATGAAGAAAGAAGTTTGAAGTCTCATTGCCTTCAAGACACAGAGCAAGAACAACCTCAGTAAGCTATGAGTCTTTTGAGGTTTATTCAAAGATGAACTCAAGGCATTGAAGACTTGAAGTGTAGAGTAGGTATGATGATAGGTAATATCTATGTAAACTCTACACTTGTATGTCTTGGAGTCAATTGAATGCATAAGAGAGCATAAAATTGGTTTCTTAAGTTTAAAAGTTTTTTGAATGAATTCTTAGTAAATGTGGTTTTGTGTCCTAAAAGTTTTTAAGTTAACTTTATATGATCAAATGAGTTTGATTTTGGTTTTCAAACTTATGTTTGTCTAAATAAGTTATCTATATATATCAAATGTATTTCAAATACTTGGAAGATTGATTTCAAATGATTTTACAAAGTTTGAACACAATTCCATAAAATTCGATCGTCCGAATTGGGTAGCAAAAGTTTGCTACTGTTCTTCCGGAGAAATTCGAAGAAGATTCGGACGCATGAAGAAAAAATTCGGTCGTCCGAATTTTGGTCTTCAGCATGGTTACTGTTCTTCCAGAGAAATTCGGAAGAAGATTCGGACGCAGCAGGAAGAATTCGGTCGTCCGAAAAATTCGGACGCAGAATTCGGTCGTCCGAATTTCCTGAAAGTAGCCGTTAACTAGCCGTTTTATGAACGTTTTAACAGATTTTCAAATTCTATAAAAGCCATAAACATGCAAATTTTTGTAACTCTTGAAATCTTGAAAACTCCAAGCATTCAAAAGCATTTAGCAAACATTTCTTAAGCTCTCTTATGTCTTGTGCATTCAATTGATCCATCCAAAGACATCAAAGTGTGAAGGTGCAAATTTGTGTAATATCTACCATCAAGTGGTAACTTCTACACACTCTCCTTTACTTATTCAATTGTGTTGATCTACTAGCTCTAGCAAGGTTATCTTGATAACATAAAACCCTTTAGATAAGGGTGATCCTTGAAGTTGTGATTCAAGGTTGTTTGAGATATAAAACCATAGGTTGGTGAGCCTTGTATTGTAAGAAATTACTAGAAGAGGTTGTGAGTGTAAAACCAAAGTGTGGTGAACCTCTCTTGTAATTTGTAAACCCTGAGCAATTAGTAGATTTGTTGAAATCCTTAAGTGTGAGCTTAAGGTAGTGGGACGTAGATCTTGAGGATCGAACCACTATAAATTGTTTGAGTTCTTTGCTATTGCTTTCATTATTGTCTTGCTATCAAATATCTATAATTAGCTCACATAACTTGTTCTTGGTCTAAACTTAATAGGTTTGAGTTTGCGAAAATTATCTAAATACCTAATTCACCCCCCTCTTAGGTATTTCAATTGGTATCGTAGCTAGAACTTCGTGGTGTGGTTTAACAACCTAGAAGACAAAGATCCTATGGCTAATATGTCAAACCTACCTTACCTAGAAGGATCTTCCACAAATAGACCACCTTTGTTTAATGGAACAAATTACACGTTCGAAAATCTAGAGTTAAAATTTATATTTGTTCTATTAATTTTGATTTGTGGAACATAATTGAGAAAGGTCCTTATGTCCCAATGAAAATGAGTGCTGATGGAATAACCTCAGTACCCAAGTCCACGAGATGAATTTGATGAGCATGATTCTAAGAAAATGACTTTAAATTATCAAGCCATGAATATATTAAGTTGTGCTTTAGATGTAATCGAATACAATAGAGTTAGTGGATGTGACTCTGCTCATGAAATGTGGAGATTACTTCAAATCACACATGAAGGTACTAATCAAGTTAAAGAATCTAAACTTGCCATGCTAGTTAGAGATTATGAACTGTTTACCATGAAACAAGGTGAAAATATTAGTGATATGTTTACAAGATTTACTAACATTTTCAATGGCTTAAAAGCTTATGGTAAAATCTACACTATGGGAGAGCAAAACAGAAAGATTTTAGATGCTCTACCAAAATCCCGGCAGCCTAAAAACACTTGCCATTGAGGAATCCAAGGATTTGAAGACTCTTCCACTTGAAGAGCTCATTGGATCTCTACTCGACTCATGAAATGAAGATGAAACGGCTAAATGACAAGGAGGATGAAGAAAAGGGAAGAAAAGGAGTAGTGCTTAATGCCTCAAACAACTTGAGTGAACAAGAACAATCTTCAAGTGAAGAAGAAGGAGGAAACAGTGGAGAAGAAGAAATTGCAATGGCAGTGAAGAAATTCAAGAGATTCTACAAAAAAGGAATTTCTCAAGAAAGGAAGAAAGCCAGTCAAGAAGAGTGGACAATCTTCATCATATAAACCTCAATGCTTTGAATGCAAGAGTACTGAGCATCTTATTGCTGACCGTCCCAGAGTGTTGGAAAGGGGAAAGAGAAAGCAAAAACAGAAAGAAATCTGCCAAGAAAGGAAAAGGACTAGCTGGAACATGGGATCAACAGGGAAAGTGAGGATGAAAGTGAAGGAAAGGCCAACATATGCTTCATGGCCATTGATGATGAGGTACAATCTTCACCCTCTATCTCAAATATATATGATGATGATATTGATTCCAGTAATCTTATTGTTGAATTATATGAAGAATTAAAAAAGGCTTCAAAAAGAAATAAGGATATGAAACTCAAAATAAATGATTTATCTAATGAGAATTCAAAATTATGTGTTGAAAATGGAAAACTTCTTGAAACCATTAGTTGCATTGCTATTGAAAAAGAAGTTTTGAATACAACTATACAAAATATATCTTTTGAAAACAAAAAGCTTTGCACTAGAATTATTTCTCTTGAGTTAATGATAAAAGATCATGAGCTTCTAAAAAGGAAAGTTAATGATCTAACTTTATGCATTGAGAGATTTACAAATAGAAGGGAAAATTTGAATAAATTACTTGGCTATCAAAGACCTTCATTTGTAAAACATGGTCTTGGTTTTATTCATGATTATTCTGCTCCAAAACGAGAAAATCTTTTGTTAAAAAAATCTTATCATTCTAGATCACATATTTGCTGCACTTATTGTGGTAAACATGGACACAAGGTTTCTAAATGTTTTGTCAAAAGAAAAGTAGAAAGTGGTGTTAAAACCATTTGGAAGGTCAAAGAAACTTTTACTAACCCCCTTGGACCCAAGAAAATATGGGTACCAAAAATCACCCTTTCAAATTTGGTATAGGTACAATTTGCCTCAAGATCAAGTGCCACTAAATGGTTCCTTGACAGTGGATGCTCAAGACACATGATCGGAAATGCATCACTTGTCGCTGAACTTCAAACTACAAGTGAAGGTTTTGTCACATTTGGAGATAAGAAGAAAGGGAAAATACTTGGAATAGGTAACATTGGTAAAGGTTCTTTTCCTCTTATCAAGAAAGTATTACTTATTGAAGATTTAAAGTATAATTTACTAAGTATTAGTCAACTATGTGATAATGGATGCAAAGTAGAGTTTAAATGTGATACTTGTACTATTCTTGACAATGCAAGTAACAAAACTATTTTTGTTGCTAAAAGAGTTGGTAATGTATATGTGTTGTATCTTGATGAGCTTATTACAAATGATATTAAATGTCTTGCCATTCATGACAATGATGGATTTTTATGGCATAGAAGATTAGGACATGTAAGCATGGATTTATTAAACAAACTTTCTACACAAGAGTTGGTGAGAGGATTACCTAAATTGCATTTTGATAAAACTCACCTCCGTGATGCTTGTCAATATGGAAAACAATCAAAAACATCTTTTAAACCAAAGAAAATGGTTTCTACCACAAAACCTCTTGAACTAATTCATATGGATTTATTTGGACCTATGAGGACTACTAGTCTTGGTGGTAAAAGCTATGCTTATGTGATTGTTGATGATTTTTCAAGATTTACATGGGTAATCTTCTTAGCACAAAAAAGATGAAACATTTCATGAATTTTCAAAACTCTTCAAAAAGGTTCAAACCTCTCTTGATTGCAAACTGATTTCTATTAGAAGTGATAACGGAAGAGAATTTTGTAATCAAGACTTTACAAAATTTTTGTGATGAATATGGTATTACTCACAATTTTTCAGCTGCACAAAACACCTCAACAAAATGGTGTTGTTGAAAGGAAAAACAGAACCTTACAAGAAATGGCTAGATCAATGCTTTGTGAAAACTCATTACCAAAGTATTTTTTGAGCTGAAAGTCATTAATACAGACTTGTTATATCATGAACAGAGTTTTACTAAGACCTTTTATAAGAAAAAACACCTTTTGAACTCTTATTTGACAAAACTCCATCAATTGTCTATTTCAAAGTTTTTGGTTGTAAATGCTTCATTTTAAACACTAGCAACTATCTTGGGAAGTTTGATAGAAAATCGGATGAAGGAATTTTTCTTGGTTATTCATCAAATAAAAAAGGCATATAGAGTCTATAATAAAAAGAACATTGTGTGTTGAAGAAACTATTCATGTAACCTTTGATGAATCTAACATTTATCTTCAAAGAGGAAATGAAGATGACACAGGGTACATCAATGGTTGAAAATCATACTCAACACCAAGCACCCACAATGGAAGATCATGCCAAAGAAGAAGAAATAATGGAGCAAGAACAAGATGGTCAATCAAGAAATGATCAAGAACTTCCAAAAGATATCACATATGCAAAAGGTCATCCTAAGGAGCAAATCATTGGTGATGTCTCTCAAGGGGGTAAAAACAAGGCGGTACTTTATTGATAACTTCGCTCTTTTATCTCATATTGAACCAAAAAATATTGATGATGCATTGTGTGATAATTTCTGGATTATTGCTATGGAAGATGAGCTAAATCAATTTGAAAGAAATAAAGTTTGGTCTCTTGTTCCTAGACCTCATGATCATTCTGTTATTGGTACAAAATGGGTTTTTAGAAATAAGTTAAATGAACTAGGAGAAGTAGTTAGAAATAAAGCTAGACTTGTAGCTCAAGGTTTCAACCAAGAAGAAGGCATTGACTATGATGAGACCTTTGCTCCAGTGAGCGATTAGAATCTATAAGAATACTTTTAGCATTTGCTTGCTTTAAAGGTTTTAAACTTTTTCAAATGGATGTTAAAAGTGCTTTCCTAAATGGTTTTATTGAAGAAGAGGTTTATGTAGAACAACCTCCTGGTTTTATCCATGAAAAAATTTCCAAATTATGTGTATAAGCTAACCAAAGCTCTATATGGACTGAAACAAGCTCCAAGATCTTGGTATGAAAGATTAAGTGGTTTTCTTCTCACAAAAGGTTTTACTAAAGGAAAAGTAGACACAACTCTTTTTATTAAAACATCTTCTAAAAATGATATTTTGCTTGTACAAATCTATGTTGATGATATTATTTTTGGTTCTACTAATATTTCTCTTTGTGAAGAGTTTGCTAAAACTATGCAAAATGAATTTGAGATGAGCATGATGGGAGAACTAAGTTTCTTCCTTGGACTACAAATTAAGCAAACCAAGGATGGAGTCTTCATCAATCAAGAAAAATATACTAAGGAGCTATTGAAAAGATTTGGAATGAATCAAGCAAAAGGAATAAGTACTCCTATGAGTTCATCAACTAAACTTGACAAAGATGAAAAAAGGTAAAAGTATTGATGAAAAATTATATAGAGGTATGATAGGAAGTTTACTCTATCTCACTCGCTAGTAGACCGGATATTATGTTTGTCTGTATGCTTGTGTGCTAGATTCCAATCTTGTCCTAAAGAATCTCATCTAATTTACGTTAAACGAATTTTTCGTTACTTGATTGATACTCATGATTATGGCCTTTGGTTTTCGAAAAATTCATCTTTTGAACTTATTGGATATTCGATGCGGATTATGCTTTGGATGTAAAGTTGAACGTAAAAGCACAAGTGGGCATTGTCAATTTCTTGGTAGTTGTCTTGTATCTTGGTTTAGTAAAAAGCAAGCTTGTGTGTCTTTATCCACTGCAGAGTCGAATACATAGTCTGCAGTAGTTGTTGTGCACAATTGTTATGGATGCAGCATACTTTACTTGATTATGGTCTTAAATTCAATTGTGTTCCCATATTATGTGATAATACTAGTGCCATTAACTTGAGCATAAATCCTATTCAACATTCTAGGACTAAGCATATAGAGATAAAACATCATTTTATTCGTGACCATGTGATTAAGAAAGATATATGCTTAGAATATATAAATACAAATGATCAAATTGCTGACATATTTACAAAGCCTTTGGCTGAGGAAAGGTTTAATCACCTAAGAAGACTCTTAGGAATTTCAAGATTCAATGACTAATGTGTTTGTTGAAGTCATAATGAATGCGAGAAATTTTTGATTCAAAATTCGGATGCATCTGCGAAGATTCGATCGACCGAATTTTCCGAGTGTCAAGAAACGAGACTTTTGATCAAGAATTGGACTGCAGTCGAAAAAATTCGGTCGACCGAATTTTTCTGAATCGAAGAAACGAAACTTTCGCTCGAAAAATTCGGACGCAGACACTGAAAAAATCGGTCGACCGAATTTTACTGGACGAAACTTTTTAAATAAAGTCGAAACAATCTCTTCAACATTAATACTTCCGAATTTCACATCTTTTTTTAAAAAACATCTCACACCCATTCACATCCAAATCAAAATCTCTTCAAAATCCCACACTCTCATCCCGATTTTCCTTCATTTTTACACGTCTAAGCCCTAATTTCATACGTGAAAACAAATCCTTCTCAAGAGAAAACATCATGGTGAGAACAAAGATCCCCAATGTTGAGAAAGGAAAAGGAAAGGCTAAGGAAGGAGATAGAGATCCAATCCTCAATCGACCAAGAAAGATTCGCATTCCTCAAGCACAAGGAGTTGACAGGTTTATCTCTATCAAATCTACTCATGAATTTGAAGAATGGAATAAGAATAATAGAAAAATCATTCCTGGATACAAGGTTGATATTGATAAGCTGTCAAATATGGATATTGTCATATCTCATTTCAATGATATTGGTTGGAGTAGTTTGCTCTTCATTGATGAAGAATTTTATCCCACTTTGATATATGAATTCTATGCAAATCGAAAGAGGATAGAATTGAGATGATAGGGGATAATGTGATACAATGGTATTCATCCAGAGTATCACAAATGGACATTGAATTCAATGAAGGATTGATAAATAGAATATGTGGAGTAGGAGATGAGGGAGCTAGATATTATTCAGCATCCATGCATTGCTATGATCGTGAACTATTCACACATGTTAGATTTGAAGATGCATTTACAAATGGAAGAGAGTTTAGGGCCATAAAGGAAAGGGAAATTAAGAATTTGGATGCTAGAGGTAGAGTATTACATCACATGGTGACCACAATGATTGTTCCTAATTTTGGACATAAGTCATCAGTTGGAAATATGCATATGGTAATCATGTTAGCCCTGCATGAAAATAGAAGGATGAATTTTGGGTATATAGCATTGAAACATATGATTGCAGCCAGAAAAACAGTTACCAAGGCATTCCCATTTGGAAGGTTATTAACCAGAATATTCAAGCATTTTAAGATCAAACTTCCTGGAAGAGGGAAAACTTTTAAGAGTGGTGAAATTTATACAAATGAAACTCTTAAGAGAATGCAATTAGTTCATGATGAGGATAATGTATGGAGGACAAAAAGAGAAACTCCTCCAAAAAAGGATAGAAAGAGAGAAAGCTATAGAAAGTGAAGAGGAAGAAGAAGAAGAGGATGAAGAGGAAACCCTTGCTAGGGAAATGAAAACAAAAAGAAAACATGACACCTCAAGTGAGGGGGAGCAACCCCCAACAAAAAGGAGATTATTTGAAGAAGAAGCTGGAGTTAAGTCTAGCAGTAAAGGAGTATCTAGAGGGGACACCATTATAGCCAAAACATTCCAAGAAGCCTTGAACAATCATGTCAAGGAAATGGAGAAAATGTATAAATTCTTTGAGTCATTTGCTCCAATGGTTCTTGGAAAACTAGATGGATTGGAAAACAGAGTAAAACACATTGAAGATATCCTTATGAGAAATACTCAAAGTGGTGAAGGAACCTCTAAACCTCAAGATGGAAAGGAGGAGGAAAGAAAAAGAGAAGCAAAAAAAGAAGATAATCAAGATAGCAGTGATGAAGATGATAATAAGGGTGGAAATGAAGAGACTATAGCAGAAGAAGAAGAACAAGAACATGCTCTTGAAGATCCACCAGTGGCTGGGAGCCAAGTAGCTCAAGCTGCAATTGTATCTCCAACAACAATCTCTTTCAGTCAAGGAAGAGTCAAGCACTTGGCAGTCAAGAAAGGAGTGAGCCGAGCCTCTCCATCAACCTCATCATCACAAGACTAAGCCTTCTCTTCTAATCTCTTTACTGTATTTTGTTCAGTTTTCTAAGCATTTTGTTGCATTTTCTATTCTGAACCTGTTAAATATTTTCTATTCTGAAGCTCAATGATGAAATCATAGTGATGAGAGCTTCTTTTATATGCTAACTTGAACATCTCATTTTCATTGATCCCTTTAAATTTTTTTTTATGATGACAAAAGGGGGAGAAAAATATGATGCAATATGAACTCAGTCCTTAATGAAATTCGGATGCAAGGTTTTAAGATTGGATGCATTCATATTTATGGTCAAAATTTTTTTTTTCCTGTTTATCCACATTGGTTCAAATCTGTCTTACTCTACTCCATTATGTTTGAACAACAGTATGAAACCTTTATATCATTTCAAACCTTCAATTATATTGAATCTATTGCAGTTTGGACATGAGTTTAAAAATTCGGATGCATGTGATTCAAAATTCGGACGCATGTGATTCAAAATTCGGATGCATGATATAAAATTCGGATGCATCCATATTGTGTTACCAAAAAGTGCTCATTTGTTGTTCAAATTGATTCAAATATGTTTTAATCTCTTCTAATATGTTTGAACAACCTTAGGAAAGCTTATTCACAAAATTTGGAGCTTTCATTTATCCTATTTTAAAGTTTGGACTTACTATGCACAAAATTCGGATGCATGATATCTCTAGTCCAAATGTGTTGAAAAAATGAGTACAATCTAAGGGGAGCATTGATAAGCTTTTTAACAACCTTTAAAACCTCTCTTAGAAGTTTTCTAAATACTTAAATGCTATATCTTCTATATGTTTGTTGGAAGGAAGGAGGCAAATGGAGGTTGGTTTGGTCATAGGCTCATATTGAGCCTTTTGCATGTCAATGTGCTAAATTGATTATTTTCTATCATTGACATCAATAATTCTTTGTACTACATTGTTTAAATCCATCACATATTGCATCAAAGTTTGTCATCATCAAAAAGGGGGAGATTGTAAGCCCTAAGGGCAAATCATGTAATTTTGATTCATGACAAATATTGATGAGAACTAATATGTTTATATTGTGTGATAGGATTTATGAAGAAAGAAGTTTGAAGTCTCATTGCCTTCAAGACACAGAGCAAGAACAACCTCAGTAAGCTATGAGTCTTTTGAGGTTTATTCAAAGATGAACTCAAGGCATTGAAGACTTGAAGTGTAGAGTAGGTATGATGATAGGTAATATCTATGTAAACTCTACACTTGTATGTCTTGGAGTCAATTGAATGCATAAGAGAGCATAAAATTGGTTTCTTAAGTTTAAAAGTTTTTTGAATGAATTCTTAGTAAATGTGGTTTTGTGTCCTAAAAGTTTTTAAGTTAACTTTATATGATCAAATGAGTTTGATTTTGGTTTTCAAACTTATGTTTGTCTAAATAAGTTATCTATATATATCAAATGTATTTCAAATACTTGGAAGATTGATTTCAAATGATTTTACAAAGTTTGAACACAATTCCATAAAATTCGGTCGTCCGAATTGGGTAGCAAAAGTTTGCCACTGTTCTTCCAGAGAAATTCGGAAGAAGATTCGGACGCATAAAAAAAAATTCGGTCGTCCGAATTTTGGTCTTCAACATGGTTACTGTTCTTCCAGAGAAATTCGGAAGAAGATTCGGACGCGACGGGGAAGAATTCGGTCGTCCGAAAAATTCGGACGCAGAAATCGATCGTCCGAATTTCTGAAAAGTAGCTGATTAACTAGCCGTTTTATGAACGTTTTAACAGATTTTCAAATTCTATAAAAGCCATAAACATGCAAATTTTTGAAACTCTTGAAATCTTGAAAACTCCAAGCATTCAAAAGCATTTTAGCAAACATTTCTTAAGCTCTCTTATGTCTTGTGCATTCAATTGATCCATCCAAAGACATCAAAGTGTGAAGGTGCAAATTTGTGTAATATCTACCATCAAGTGGTAACTTCTACACACTCTCCTTTACTTATTCAATTGTGTTGATCTACTAGCTCTAGCAAGGTTATCTTGATAACATAAAACCCTTTAGATAAGGGTGATCCTTGAAGTTGTGATTCAAGGTTGTTTGAGATATAAAACCATAGGTTGGTGAGCCTTGTATTGTAAGAAATTACTAGAAGAGGTTGTGAGTGTAAAACCAAAGTGTGGTGAACCTCTCTTGTAATTTGTAAACCTGAGCAATTAGTAGATTTGTTGAAATCCTTAAGTGTGAGCTTAAGGTAGTGGGACGTAGATCTTGAGGATCGAACCACTATAAATTGTTTGAGTTCTTTGCTATTGCTTTCATTATTGTCTTGCTATCAAATATCTATAATTAGCTCACATAACTTGTTCTTGGTCTAAACTTAATAGGTTTGAGTTTGCGAAAATTATCTAAATACCTAATTCACCCCCCTCTTAGGTATTTCAATTGGTATCGAGCTAGAACTTCGTGTGTGGTTTAACAACCTAGAAGACAAAGATCCTATGGCTAATATGTCAAACCTACCTTACCTAGAAGGATCTTCCACAAATAGACCACCTTTGTTTAATGGAACAAATTACACGTTACGAAAATCTAGAGTTAAAATTTATATTTGTTCTATTAATTTTGATTTGTGGAACATAATTGAGAAAGGTCCTTATGTCCCAATGAAAATGAGTGCTGATGGAATAACCTCGGTACCCAAGTCCACGAGATGAATTTGATGAGCATGATTCTAAGAAAATGACTTTAAATTATCAAGCCATGAATATATTAAGTTGTGCTTTAGATGTAACTGAATACAATAGAGTTAGTGGATGTGACTCTGCTCATGAAATGTGGAGATTACTTCAAATCACACATGAAGGTACTAATCAAGTTAAAGAATCTAAACTTGCCATGCTAGTTAGAGATTATGAACTGTTTACCATGAAACAAGGTGAAAATATTAGTGATATGTTTACAAGATTTACTAACATTTTCAATGGCTTAAAAAGCTTATGGTAAAATCTACACTATGGGAGAGCAAAACAGAAAGATTTTAGATGCTCTACCAAAATCTCGGCAACCTAAAACACTTGCCATTGAGGAATCCAAGGATTTGAAGACTCTTCCACTTGAAGAGCTCATTGGATCTCTACTGACTCATGAAATGAAGATGAAACGGCTAAATGACAAGGAGGATGAAGAAAAGGGAAGAAAAGGAGTAGTGCTTAATGCCTCAAACAACTTGAGTGAACAAGAACAATCTTCAAGTGAAGAAGAAGGAGGAAACAGTGGAGAAGAAGAAATTGCAATGGCAGTGAAGAAATTCAAGAGATTCTACAAAAAGGAATTTCTCAAGAAAGGAAGAAAGCCAGTCAAGAAGAGTGGACAATCTTCATCATATAAACCTCAATGCTTTGAATGCAAGAGTACTTGAGCATCTTATTGCTGATTTGTCCCCGAGTGTTGGAAAGGGAAAGAGAAAGCAAAAACAGAAAGAAATCGCCAAGAAAGGAAAAGGACTAGCTGGAACATGGGATCAACAGGAAAGTGAGGATGAAAGTGAAGGAAAGGCCAACATATGCTTCATGGCCATTGATGATGAGGTACAATCTTCACCCTCTATCTCAAATATATATGATGATGATATTGATTCCAGTGATCTTATTGTTGAATTATATGAAGAATTAAAAAAGGCTTCAAAAAGAAATAAGGATATGAAACTCAAAATAAATGATTTATCTAATGAGAATTCAAAATTATGTGTTGAAAATGGAAAACTTCTTGAAACCATTAGTTGCATTGCTATTGAAAAAGAAGTTTTGAATACAACTATACAAAATATATCTTTTTGAAAACAAAAAAGCTTTGCACTAGAATTATTTCTCTTGAGTTAATGATAAAAGATCATGAGCTTCTAAAAAGGAAAGTTAATGATCTAACTTTATGCATTGAGAGATTTACAAATAGAAGGGAAAATTTGAATAAATTACTTGGCTATCAAAGACCTTCATTTGTAAAACATGGTCTTGGTTTTATTCATGATTATTCTGCTCCAAAACAGAGAAAATCTTTTGTTAAAGAATCTTATCATTCTAGATCACATATTTGCTGCACTTATTGTGGTAAACATGGACACAAGGTTTCTAAATGTTTTGTCAAAAGAAAAGTAGAAAGTGGTGTTAAAACCATTTGGAAGGTCAAAGAAACTTTTACTAACCCCCTTGGACCCAAGAAAATATGGGTACCAAAAATCACCCCTTTCAAATTTGGTATAGGTACAATTTGCCTCAAGATCAAGTGCCACTAAATGGTTCCTTGACAGTGGATGCTCAAGACACATGATCTGGAAATGCATCACTTGTCGGTGAACTTCAAACTACAAGTGAAGGTTTTGTCACATTTGGAGATAAGAAGAAAGGGAAAATACTTGGAATAGGTAACATTGGTAAAGGTTCTTTTTCCTCTTATCAAGAAAGTATTACTTATTGAAGATTTAAAGTATAATTTACTAAGTATTAGTCAACTATGTGATAATGGATGCAAAGTAGAGTTTAAATGTGATACTTGTACTATTCTTGACAATGCAAGTAACAAAACTATTTTTGTTGCTAAAAGAGTTGGTAATGTATATGTGTTGTATCTTGATGAGCTTATTACAAATGATATTAAATGTCTTACCATTCATGACAATGATGGATTTTTATGGCATAGAAGATTAGGACATGTAAGCATGGATTTATTAAACAAACTTTCTACACAAGAGTTGGTGAGAGGATTACCTAAATTGCATTTTGATAAAACTCACCTCTGTGATGCTTGTCAATATGGAAAACAATCAAAAACATCTTTTAAACCAAAGAAAATGGTTTCTACCACAAAACCTCTTGAACTAATTCATATGGATTTATTTGGACCTATGAGGACTACTAGTCTTGGTGGTAAAAGCTATGCTTATGTGATTGTTGATGATTTTTCAAGATTTACATGGGTAATCTTCTTAGCACAAAAAGATGAAACATTTCATGAATTTTCAAAACTCTTCAAAAAGGTTCAAACCTCTCTTGATTGCAAACTGATTTCTATTAGAAGTGATAACGGAAGAGAATTTTGTAATCAAGACTTTACAAAATTTTGTGATGAATATGGTATTACTCACAATTTTTTAGCTGCCAAAACACCTCAACAAAATGGTGTTGTTGAAAGGAAAAACAGAACCTTACAAGAAATGGCTAGATCAATGCTTTGTGAAAACTCATTACCAAAGTATTTTTTGGCTGAAGCTGTTAATACAGCTTGTTATATCATGAACAGAGTTTTACTAAGACCTTTTATAAGAAAAACACCTTTTGAACTCTTATTTGACAAAACTCCATCAATTGTCTATTTCAAAGTTTTTGGTTGTAAATGCTTCATTTTAAACACTAGCAACTATCTTGGGAAGTTTGATAGAAAATCGGATGAAGGAATTTTTCTTGGTTATTCATCAAATAAAAAAGGCATATAGAGTCTATAATAAAAAGAACATTGTGTGTTGAAGAAACTATTCATGTAACC
This sequence comes from Rauvolfia tetraphylla, assembly GCA_030512225.1. Lineage (NCBI taxonomy): Eukaryota > Viridiplantae > Streptophyta > Magnoliopsida > Gentianales > Apocynaceae > Rauvolfia > Rauvolfia tetraphylla. The sequence continues at coordinate 985,564 of JAJQKT010000050.1, forward strand.
TTTGATGAATCTAACATTTATCTTCAAAGAGGAAATGAAGATGACACGAGTACATCAATGGTTGAAAATCATACTCAACACCAAGCACCCACGATGGAAGATCATGCCAAAGAAGAAGAAATAATGGAGCAAGAACAAGATGGTCAATCAAGAAATGATCAAGAACTTCCAAAAGATATCACATATGCAAAAGGTCATCCTAAGGGAGCAAATCATTGGTGATGTCTCTCAAGGGAGTAAAAACAAGGCGGTACTTTATTGATAACTTCGCTCTTTTATCTCATATTGAACCAAAAAATATTGATGATGCATTGTGTGATAATTTCTGGATTATTGCTATGGAAGATGAGCTAAATCAATTTGAAAGAAATAAAGTTTGGTCTCTTGTTCCTAGACCTCATGATCATTCCATTATTGGTACAAAATGGGTTTTTAGAAATAAGTTAAATGAACTAGGAGAAGTAGTTAGAAATAAAGCTAGACTTGTAGCTCAAGGTTTCAACCAAGAAGAAGGCATTGACTATGATGAGACCTTTGCTCCAGTAGCTGATTAGAATCTATAAGAATACTTTTAGCATTTGCTTGCTTTAAAGGTTTTAAACTTTTTCAAATGGATGTTAAAAGTGCTTTCCTAAATGGTTTTATTGAAGAAGAGGTTTATGTAGAACAACCTCCTGGTTTTATCCATGAAAAAATTTCCAAATTATGTGTATAAGCTAACCAAAGCTCTATATGGACTGAAACAAGCTCCAAGATCTTGGTATGAAAGATTAAGTGGTTTTCTTCTCACAAAAGGTTTTACTAAAGGAAAAGTAGACACAACTCTTTTTATTAAAACATCTTCTAAAAATGATATTTTGCTTGTACAAATCTATGTTGATGATATTATTTTTTGGTTCTACTAATATTTCTCTTTGTGAAGAGTTTGCTAAAACTATGCAAAATGAATTTGAGATGAGCATGATGGGAGAACTAAGTTTCTTCCTTGGACTACAAATTAAGCAAACCAAGGATGGAGTCTTCATCAATCAAGAAAAATATACTAAGGAGCTATTGAAAAGATTTGGAATGAATCAAGCAAAAGGAATAAGTACTCCTATGAGTTCATCAACTAAACTTGACAAAGATGAAAAAAGGTAAAAGTATTGATGAAAAAATTATATAGAGGTATGATAGGAAGTTTACTCTATCTCACTTTGCTAGTAGACCGGATATTATGTTTGTCTGTATGCTTGTGTGCTAGATTCCAATCTTGTCCTAAAGAATCTCATCTAATTTACTGTTAAAGCGAATTTTTCGTTACTTGATTGATACTCATGATTATGGCCTTTGGTTTTCGAAAAAATTCATCTTTTGAACTTATTGGATATTACGATGCGGATTATCTTTGGATGTAAAGTTGAACGTAAAAGCACAAGTGGGCATTGTCAATTTCTTGGTAGTTGTCTTGTATCTTGGTTTAGTAAAAAGCAAGCTTGTGTGTCTTTATCCATCTGCGAAAGGTTTGAATACATAGCTGCAGGGTAGTTGTTGTGCACAATTGTTATGGATGCGAGCATACTTTACTTGATTATGGTCTTAAATTCAATTGTGTTCCCATATTATGTGATAATACTAGTGCCATTAACTTGAGCATAAATCCTATTCAACATTCTAGGACTAAGCATATAGAGATAAAACATCATTTTATTCGTGACCATGTGATTAAGAAAGATATATGCTTAGAATATATAAATACAAATGATCAAATTGCTGACATATTTACAAAGCCTTTGGCTGAGGAAAGGTTTAATCACCTAAGAAGACTCTTAGGAATTTCAAGATTCAATGACTAATGTGTTTGTTGAAGTCATAATGAATGCGGGAAATTTTTGATTCAAAATTCGGATGCATCTGCGAAGATTCGATCGACCGAATTTTTCGAGTGTCAAGAAAGCAGAGACTTTTGATCAAGAATTGAACGCAGGTCGAGAAAATTCGGTCGACCGAATTTTCTGAAGCAAGAAACGAAAACTTTCGCTCGAAAATTCGGACGTGAGACCTGAAAAAATCGGTCGATCAGAATTTTACTGGATGAAAACTTTTTTAAATAAAGCTGAAACAATCTCTTCAACATTAATACTTCGAATTTCACATCTTTTTTTAAAAACATCTCACACCCATTCACATCCAAATCAAAATCTCTTCAAAATCCCACACTCTCATCCCGATTTTCCTTCATTTTTTACACGTCTAAGCCCTAATTTCATACAGAAAACAAATCCTTCTCAAGAGAAAACATCATGGTGAGAACAAAGATCCCCAATGTTGAGAAAGGAAAAGGAAAGGCTAAGGAAGGAGATAGAGATCCAATCCTCAATCGACCAAGAAAGATTCGCATTCCTCAAGCACAAGGAGTTGACAGGTTTATCTCTATCAAATCTACTTATGAATTTGAAGAATGGAATAAGAATAATAGAAAAAATCATTCCTGGATACAAGGTTGATATTGATAAGCTGTCAAATATGGATATTGTCATATCTCATTTCAATGATATTGGTTGGAGTAGTTTGCTCTTCATTGATGAAGAATTTTATCCCACTTTGATATATGAATTCTATGCAAATCTGAAAGAGGATAGAATTGAGATGATAGGGGATAATGTGATACAATGGTATTCATCCAGAGTATCACAAATGGACATTGAATTCAATGAAGGATTGATAAATAGAATATGTGGAGTAGGAGATGAGGGAGCTAGATATTATTCAGCATCCATGCATTGCTATGATCGTGAACTATTCACACATGTTAGATTTGAAGATGCATTTACAAATGGAAGAGAGTTTAGGGCCATAAAGGAAAGGGAAATTAAGAATTTGGATGCTAGAGGTAGAGTATTACATCACATGGTGACCACAATGATTGTTCCTAATTTTGGACATAAGTCATCGAGTTGGAAATATGCATATGGTAATCATGTTAGCCCCTGCATGAAAATAGAAGGATGAATTTTGGGTATATAGCATTGAAACATATGATTGCAGTCAGAAAAAACAGTTACCAAGGCATTCCCATTTGGAAGGTTATTAACCGAGAATATTCAAGCATTTTAAGATCAAACTTCTGGAAGAGGGAAAACTTTTAAGAGTGGTGAAATTTATACAAATGAAACTCTTAAGAGAATGCAATTAGTTCATGATGAGGATAATGTATGGAGGACAAAAAGAGAAACTCCTCCAAAAAGGATAGAAAGAGAGAAAGCTATAGAAAGTGAAGAGGAAGAAGAAGAAGAGGATGAAGAGGAAACCCTTGCTAGGGAAATGAAAACAAAAAGAAAACATGACACCTCAAGTGAGGGGAGCAACCCCCAACAAAAAGGAGATTATTTGAAGAAGAAGCTGGAGTTAAGTCTAGCGAGTAAAGGAGTATCTAGAGGGGACACCATTATAGCCAAAACATTCCAAGAAGCCTTGAACAATCATGTCAAGGAAATGGAGAAAATGTATAAATTCTTTGAGTCATTTGCTCCAATGGTTCTTGGAAAACTAGATGGATTGGAAAACGAGTAAAACACATTGAAGATATCCTTATGAGAAATACTCAAAGTGGTGAAGGAACCTCTAAACCTCAAGATGGAAAGGAGGAGGAAAGAAAAAGAGAAGCAGAAAAAGAAGATAATCAAGATAGCAGTGATGAAGATGATAATAAGGGTGGAAATGAAGAGACTATAGCAGAAGAAGAAGAACAAGAACATGCTCTTGAAGATCCACCAGTGGCTGGGAGCCAAGTAGCTCAAGCTGCAATTGTATCTCCAACAACAATCTCTTTCAGTCAAGGAAGAGTCAAGCACTTGGCAGTCAAGAAAGGAGTGAGCCGAGCCTCTCCATCAACCTCATCATCACAAGACTAAGCCTTCTCTTCTAATCTCTTTACTGTATTTTGTTCAGTTTTCTAAGCATTTTGTTGCATTTTCTATTCTGAACCTGTTAAATATTTTCTATTCTGAAGCTCAATGATGAAATCATAGTGATGAGAGCTTCTTTTATATGCTAACTTGAACATCTCATTTTCATTGATCCCTTTAAATTTTTTTTATGATGACAAAAGGGGGAGAAAAATATGATGTAATATGAACTCAGTCGCAATATGAACTCAGTCCTTAATGAAATTCGGATGCAAGGTTTTAAGATTGGATGCATTCATATTTATGGTCAAAATTTTTTTTCCTATTTATCCACATTGGTTCAAATCTGTCTTACTCTACTCCATTATGTTTGAACAACAGTATGAAACCTTTATATCATTTCAAACCTTCAATTATATTGAATCTATTGCAGTTTGGACATGAGTTTAAAAATTCGGATGCATGTGATTCAAAATTCGGACGCATGTGATTCAAAATTCGGATGCATGATATAAAATTCGGATGCATCCATATTGTGTTACCAAAAAGTGCTCATTTGTTGTTCAAATTGATTCAAATATGTTTTAATCTCTTCTAATATGTTTGAACAACCTTAGGAAAGCTTATTCACAAAATTTGGAGCTTTCATTTATCCTATTTTAAAGTTTGGACTTACTATGCACAAAATTCGGATGCATGATATCTCTAGTCCAAATGTGTTGAAAAATGAGTACAATCTAAGGGGGAGCATTGATAAGCTTTTAACAACCTTTAAAACCTCTCTTAGAAGTTTTCTAAATACTTAAATGCTATATCTTCTATATGTTTGTTGGAAGGAAGGAGGCAAATGGAGGTTGGTTGGGTCATAGGCTCATATTGAGCCTTTTGCATGTCAATGTGCTAAATTGATTATTTTCTATCATTGACATCAATACTTCTTTGTACTACATTGTTTAAATCCATCACATATTGCATCAAAGTTTGTCATCATCAAAAAGGGGGAGATTGTAAGCCCTATGGGCAAATCATGTAATTTTGATTCATGACAAATATTGATGAGAACTAATATGTTTATATTGTGTGATAGGATTTATGAAGAAAGAAGTTTGAAGTCTCATTGCCTTCAAGACACAGAGCAAGAACAACCTCAGTAAGCTATGAGTCTTTTGAGGTTTATTCAAAGATGAACTCAAGGCATTGAAGACTTGAAGTGTAGAGTAGGTATGATGATAGGTAATATCTATGTAAACTCTACACTTGTATGTCTTGGAGTCAATTGAATGCATAAGAGAGCATAAAATTGGTTTCTTAAGTTTAAAAGTTTTTTGAATGAATTCTTAGTAAATGTGGTTTTGTGTCCTAAAAGTTTTTAAGTTAACTTTATATGATCAAATGAGTTTGATTTTGGTTTTCAAACTTATGTTTGTCTAAATAAGTTATCTATGTATATCAAATGTATTTCAAATACTTGGAAGATTGATTTCAAATGATTTTACAAAGTTTGAACACAATTCCATAAAATTCGGTCGTCCGAATTGGGTAGCAAAAGTTTGCCACTGTTCTTCCAGAGAAATTCGGAAGAAGATTCGGACGCATAAAAAAAAATTCGGTCGTCCGAATTTTGGTCTTTAGCATGGTTACTGTTCTTCCAGAGAAATTCGGAAGAAGATTCGGACGCAGCAGGAAGAATTCGGTCGTCCGAAAAATTCGGACGCAGAATTCGGTCGTCCGAATTTCCTGAAAGTAGCCGTTAACTAGCCGTTTTATGAACGTTTTAACAGATTTTCAAATTCTATAAAAGCCATAAACATGCAAATTTTTGAAACTCTTGAAATCTTGAAAACTCCAAGCATTCAAAAGCATTTTAGCAAACATTTCTTAAGCTCTCTTATGTCTTGTGCATTCAATTGATCCATCCAAAGACATCAAAGTGTGAAGGTGCAAATTTGTGTAATATCTACCATCAAGTGGTAACTTCTACACACTCTCCTTTACTTATTCAATTGTGTTGATCTACTAGCTCTAGCAAGGTTATCTTGATAACATAAAACCCTTTAGATAAGGGTGATCCTTGAAGTTGTGATTCAAGGTTGTTTGAGATATAAAACCATAGGTTGGTGAGCCTTGTATTGTAAGAAATTACTAGAAGAGGTTGTGAGTGTAAAACCAAAGTGTGGTGAACCTCTCTTGTAATTTGTAAACCTGAGCAATTAGTAGATTTGTTGAAATCCTTAAGTGTGAGCTTAAGGTAGTGGACGTAGATCTTGAGGATCGAACCACTATAAATTGTTTGAGTTCTTTGCTATTGCTTTCATTATTGTCTTGCTATCAAATATCTATAATTAGCTCACATAACTTGTTCTTGGTCTAAACTTAATAGGTTTGAGTTTGCGAAAATTATCTAAATACCTAATTCACCCCCCCCCCTTAGGTATTTCAGTAGCCAATTGAGAAGATCTCCTAGTTTCCTTCTTCCTTGCCACATGTTTTACTCTTCCTTGGCTAAAAGGAGATGGTAGAAGGTGAGGTGATTTCGGCTTTCTCAATTAAGCTTCCTTCTTCACCAACATCCTCTTTCCTTTACTCTTGATCTCCACTTTCTTGATCTTATATTTCATTCTCTTCTTCTTCTTTTTGCACACCTTCATCCTCCTCTTCATTTTTCTCACTTTCTCTAGTCAATAATTCAAAATTTTCCCCATGGTCATCATCATCATCCTCACTACTTCCTCCTTTCCTTCATTATCACTATCATCATCTTTTTCCTCACCTTGCTCTTCTTTGTTTTCCTCTTCATCTTCATCATCATCTTTCTTTTCTTCTTCTCCTTGAGGTTTGGAGGTTCATTCACTTCTTTGAGAGTTTCTCATCAATAACTCCTCTATATTTCTCACTCCAGTCTCTAATTTATCAAGCTTTCCAAGGAACATTGGAGCAAAGGATTCAAAGAACTTGTACATCTTCTCCATCTTCTTGGTGTAGTTGTTTAGAGCTTCTTGAAATACCTTGGCAATAATGGTATATCCTCTAATAATCCTTTCACCATCAAGATCTTCTTCAAGATTGGGATATGATTGAGAAGTTGGCATATCTTCAAACAATCTTCTTTGGAAGGGAGGTTGCTCCCTCTCACTTAGTGAATCATGCCTCTTCTTAATCTTCATCTCTCTTGCTTAAACCTCTTCTTCCCCTTCCTCTTCTTCTTCCTTCACTCATTTCTTGTCTTTCATTTCTTAAAGGAGTCTGTTCTCCATATACCATCCTCATCAAGAGATGGTTGTATTGTCTTGAGACATTCACTTGTATATACCTCTCCACTTTTGATGCCTAGTCCTCTTCTGGGTAGTTGGACTTGGAAGTGTTTGAAAATCTTTATAAGCAACCTTTCATAAGGCAAGGCCTTGTTTCCCATTCTTCTTGCTCCCATCATATGCATCAATGCCATATATCCAAAATTCAACCTTCTATGTTCATGAAGTGCAACCATAATCACAATGTGCATGTTTCCAATAGAAGATTTATGACAGAAATTGGGAATTATCTTTGTGGTAATCATATGATGTAATACTCGGCCTTTAGCATTAACTGCCTTGATTTCCCTTTCCTTTAGCTATCTAATCTTCTACCATTGGTGAATACTTCTTTAAACCTTTTATTTGTAAACAATTCATGAATATACCAATGTTGCCCCAAGGAATAGTATTTAGCTCTATTATCATCTACTCCATATATCCTATTTACCGATGCATCATTGAATTCAAAGTCAATTTGAGACATTCTTGAAGAATACCATTGCACAACATCATCCCCTACTTGCTCAACCCTTTTTTATTTGACATTAGCATAAAATTCATATATAAGGGGGGGGGGGGGAAGGGGTAGTAATCTTCATCAACAATAGCAAACTACTCCAAATCATTTCACCAAAAAAAGAAAGAACATTACCCTTTCCAAAGAGTTTATCCAAATCAACTTTGTGTCTGAGAATGATCTTCCTATTTCTTTTACTCCACTCTTCAAATTCCATGGCAGCCCTTGCTACTACAAATCGATCCACTCCTAAGGACGTTTGAGGAATGCGAATCCTTCTAGGTTCGTTGATTATTAGTCTAGCATCAACTTCCTTTGCTTTGCCTTTTATTTTTCCAACACTTGCCCTCTTTGATCTTACCATAATGGTTATATTTGAAAAGAAGTGAATTTCAAGGCAAATCTAGGGCTTAGAACATGCAAATGTGGAAGATTTCAAGTGAAAAAAAGTGGAATAGGAAAGAAATTTTGGTTTGGATGTGAGTAGGTTTCGTGGGTTTAGAGAGGAGAAGAGAATTCTTGTGATAGGTTTGAATAAAAATGAAGAGAATGACGGCTTAGTTCTCTTTAAAACAATTGAAACAATATAGTTTGAACGACTAAACTTTCTGGTCTATGTTCAAACTTGGGTTCAAACTTCCCTAACTCTTCTTACTCCTGCAAATTCGAATGGCCGAATTTTTGGTCATGCTTCTAAACTTGCGTCTGAATTATTTTGTCTAAGATCCTTTGAAGAGAATTTTAACGTCCGAATTACAGAGTATGCATCCTAACTCCACGTTTGAACTTCACCTATTTTTTTCACACTTGAATATACATATTAGTAATTGAATTTTGATATTTCTAATCCTTCTAAGACAGCAAAACCTTTTCTCGGCCAAAGGCTTGGTGAAAATACAACAATTTGTTCATTTGTACATATATAATCCAAACATATATCATCTTTAGCTACATGATCATGAATGAAGTGATGCTTAATATCTATATGCTTAGTTCTAGAATGTTGAATGAGATTTATGGTCAAATTAATGGCACTAGTATTATCACACAAGATAGGTGCACATTTGAAATCTAAGCCAAAATCAAGTAGAGTGTGCTTCATTGATAGCATTTGAGCACAGCAACTACAGATGGTGATATATTCAGCATTGGTGGTACATAATAACACACAAGCATGTTTCTTGCTATACCAAGAGGCAAGACAACTACCAAGAAGTTCACAATGACCACCTGTACTCTTACGCTCAACTTTGCATCTAGCATAGTTGGCATTCGAATAAGCAATAAGATCAAAAGAAGATGATTTTGTAAACCAAAGACCATAATCATATGTATCTATGAGATAACGAATAATATGCTGGAAGGCAATCATATGAGACTGTTTTGGATAAGATTGAAATCTAGCATATAAACACATGGCAAACATGATATCCAGTCTACTAGCAGTAAGATAAACCAAGCTTCCAATCATATCTGTATACATCTTTTCGTCAACATTTTTACCTTTCTCATCTTTAACAAGCTTGGTTGATAAACTCATAGGTGTGTTAATACTTTTTGCTTAGTCCATTTGAAATCTCTTCAACAACTCCTTGGTATATTTTGCTTGATTTATGAAGGTGCCATCCTTGGTTGCTTGATTTGTAGGCCAAGAAAGAATTTAAGTTCTCCCATCATGCTTATTTTGAATTCACTTTCATCAACTTGGCGAACTCATCACAAATAGATACATTAGTAGCACCAAATATGATATCGTCCACATAAATTTGCACAAATAAGAGATCATTGACACAAGAGGTTTTCATAAAAAGAGTAGTGTCAATCTTCCCCCCTGAAAATCCTGTTGAAAGTAGAAAGTCACTTAATCTTTCTTACCAAGCTCAAGGAGCTTATTTCAAGCCATATAAAGCTTTGGATAGTTTGAACACATGATTAGGAAATTTTTCATGAGCGAAATTGAGAGGTTGTTCCACATAAAGTTCTTCATTAATAAAACCATTTAGAAATGCACTTTTGACATCCATTTGAAATAGTTTAAAACCTTTAAAGCAAGAAAATGTCAAAAACATTCTTATAGATTCAAGTCTAGCGATCGGAGCAAAAGTTTCATCGCAGTCAATGCCCTCTTCTTGATTGAATTCTTGGGTAACAAGTCTAGGTTTATTTCTAACAACTTCTCTAGATTCATTTAGTTTGTTTCTACAAACCCACTTTGTACCAATAACGGGGTGATCATGGGGTCTTGGGATAGGATTCCAAACTTTATATCTTTCAAATTGATTTAGTTCTTCTTGCATAGCAACAATAAAAAATCATCGCAGAAAGTGTCATCAATGTTTTTAGGATCATTATGGGATGAAAGACAAAAGTTGTCAATAAAGTACCACCTTGTTTTAACTCCTTGAGAGACATCACCAATGATTTGCTCCTTAGGGTGGCCTCTTGCATATCTTAGATCTTTGGGAAACTCTTGGTCACCACTAGGTTGCCCATCTTGCTCTTTCTCAATCATTTCTTCTTCATTGGCATGATCTTCCAAAGTTGGTGCTTGAGGATGAGTTTGATTATCAACTTCATCTCTTCTTTCAAACTGAATGTTTGATTCATCAAAGCTCACATGAATGGTTTTCTCAACACATAAAATTCTTTTATTGTAAACTCTATAGGCCTTCTTGTTAGATGCATAACCAAGAAAGATGCCTTCATCTTATTTTCTATTCTATTTTCCCAAGTTGTCACGGAAATTCAATATAAAGCACTTACAACCAGACATTTAAATTAAGCAATTGAGGGAGTTCTACAAATAGAAGTTCAAAGGAGTTTTTCTTAAAAAAATGTCTTAAAAGAACTCTATTCATAACATAGCAAGCGGTGTTTACGGCTTCGACCCAAAAATATTTCGGTAAAGAATTTTCACAAAACATAGACCTAGTCATTTCTTGCAAAGTTCAATTTTTTCTTTCAACAACCTCATTTTGTTGAGGTGTTTTAGAGGCTGAAAAATTATGAACAATTCCATTCTCATCACAAAGTTTTGTAAAATTTTGATTGTAAAATTCTCTCCCATTGTCACTTCTAATAGAAATCAATTTACAATCAAGGGAGGATTGAACCTTTTTTAAAAGTCTTACAAATTCATGAAAAGCTTCATCCTTTTGTGATAGAAAGAGTAACAAAATAAATATTGAAAAATCATCAACAATTACGTATGCATACGTCTTACGACCAAGACTAGTGGTACTCATTGGTACAAATAAATCCATATTAACAAGTTCAAGAGGTTTCGAAGTGGAAACCACATTCTTGGGGTTTAAAAGATGTTTTTGTTTGTTTTTCATATTGACAAGCATCACAAAGATGATTTTCTCAGAACTCGTTTTCAGCAATCCTCTAACCAATTCTTGTGAGGAAAGTATGTTCAACAAGTCCATGCTCACATGACCCAATCTTCTATGCCATATATACCCATCATTATCATGAATGGCAAGAAATTTAACGTCATTTACAACAAGTTCATCAAGATATAACACACATACATTTCCAACTCTATTTGCAACAAAAATGATTTTGCCACTTACACTATCAAGATAGTACAAGTATTGCATTTAAACTCAACTTTGCATTGTCATTTAATTAGCTAATACTAAACAAGTTGTATTTCAAATTATCAATAAGCAATACTTTTTTAATGAGAGGGAATGAACCTTTACCAATATTACCTATTCCAAGAATTCTTCCTTTCTTCTTGTCACCAAATGTAATAAATACGTCATTTGTGGCTTGAATCTCCCTAATGAGTGAAGCATTCCCGTCATATGTTTTGAGCATCCACTATTAAGAAACCACTTAGTGGCACTTGACCTTGGAGGAAGATATACCTACATCAAAAGAGAGGACGTGATTTTTGGTACCTACATTTTCTTGGGTCCAAGGGGGTTAGTGACAGTTCCCTTAGCTCTTCAAATGGTTTAACACCACTTTCTACCTTTCTTTTCACATAACATCTAGTGGCTTTACAACCTTGTCTATCACAATATGTATAACAAGTATGAGGTATAGAGGTAGAGGTAACTCTAACAGAGAAATTTTTATATTTTGGAAGATTATTTACATGATTGTAGCCAAGACCATTTTTCACAAGTGAGGATCCTTGAGATCCAAGTAGTTCATGAAGATTGTCTCTACCATTTGTAAACTTTTCAACACATAGATGAGATCATCAACTTTCTTTTCCAAAGTTTCATAATCAACTATCATTTTCCCAAGAGAAAATATTTTTGCATAAAGAGATTTATTCTCAAGATATATGTTTTGCAAAGAAACATTTTAAACTTCCTTTTGAATATTTAAAAAATTGATAGATACAAGGAGTTTTTTGTTTTTACAAAATAGTTTTGAATTTCATTCAACAATTCATTAATTTTGAATCTCATTTCCTTGTTTCATTTTGAAACCTTTTTCAATTCATTATACATATCAATAAGTAATTCACTAAGATCATCAATATCATCATCACAACAAGTGGAGGCAGAGGGAGTGGGTTGTACCTCATCATTCATTGCCGTAAAGCATATGTTTGCTTGCTCTTCATTGTCATCTCCAATTTCTTAATTGGCATATTGATCCCAAGTACGAACAAGTCCCTTTCCTTTCTTAAGAGATTTCTTCTTCTTGAGTTTGGCTTCTTTCTCCATTTCCAATGCTTTAGGGCAATTGGTAGTTGGCGCTAGGAGATCTTGCATTCACAACATGAGGTTTGAATAATGATGATGATTGTCCATCTTTCTTGGAAAGTCTTTTCCCTTTTTTGAGAAATCCCTCTTTGTAGAATTTCTTGAATTTTCTTACTACCATTGCCATCTTATCATCTTCTCTATCTTCATCATCATCACTTGATGATTCCTTTTGCTCACTAGGATTGTCAAAGGCTTTAAGTACAACTTCTTTTCTTTCTTTCTCTTCATCTTCACGATCATTTAGTCTCCATTTTCATCTCATGCGTAAATAGTGATCCAATGAGCTCTTCAAGAGGAAGAGTCTTCAAATCTTTTGATTCTTCAATGGCAAGAGTCTTTGGTTACCAGGACTTAGGTAAAGCATCCAATATCTTTCTATTTTGTTCTCCAAGAGAATAATTTTTCCCATATGATTTTAGACCATTTGAGATGTTGGTGAATCTAGTGAAAATGTCACTAATGTTCTCTCCTTGGTTCATGGTGAATAACTCATAGTCCCTCACTAGCATTGCAAGCTTTGACTCCTTCACTTGATTAGTTCCTTCATGTGTTACTTGAAGAAGTCTCCACATATCATGAGTGGTGTCGCATCCACTCACCTAGTTGTACTCATTCACATCCAATGCACAACTCAAGATATTCATAGCTCAATAGTTCAATATCATTTTCCTTGAATCACTTTTATCATATTCATCCACTGGCTTTGGTTTTGTAGTGATTCCATTAGCTCTCAACCTCATTGGTATGTAAGGATCTTTCTCAACAATATTCCCGAAATTAAAGTTAATAGAACAAATATATATCTTAATTCTATATTTTTAAAATGTATAATGAAATACCTAAGAGGGGGGGTGAATTAGGTATTTAGATAATTTTCGCAAACTCAAACCTATTAAGTTTAGACCAAGAACAAGTTATGTGAGCTAATTATAGATATTTGATAGCAAGACAATAATGAAAGCAATAGCAAAGAACTCAAACAATTTATAGTGGTTCGATCCTCAAGATCTACGTCCACTACCTTAAGCTCACACTTAAGGATTTCAACAAATCTACTAATTGCTCAGGTTTACAAATTACAAGAGAGGTTCACCACACTTTGGTTTTACACTCACAACCTCTTCTAGTAATTTCTTACAATACAAGGCTCACCAACCTATGGTTTTATATCTCAAACAACCTTGAATCACAACTTCAAGGATCACCCTTATCTAAAGGGTTTTATGTTATCAAGATAACCTTGCTAGAGCTAGTAGATCAACACAATTGAATAAGTAAAGGAGAGTGTGTAGAAGTTACCACTTGATGGTAGATATTACACAAATTTGCACCTTCACACTTTGATGTCTTTGGATGGATCAATTGAATGCACAAGACATAAGAGAGCTTAAGAAATGTTTGCTAAATGCTTTTGAATGCTTGGAGTTTTCAAGATTTCAAGAGTTACAAAAATTTGCATGTTTATGGCTTTTATAGAATTTGAAAATCTGTTAAAACGTTCATAAAACGGCTAGTTAACGGCTACTTTCAGGAAATTCGGACGACCGAATTCTGCGTTCGAATTTTTCGGACGACCGAATTCTTCCTGCTGCGTCCGAATCTTCTTCCGAATTTCTCTCGGAAGAACAAGTAACCATGTTGAAGACCAAAATTCGGACGACCGAATTTTTTCTTCATGCGTCCGAATCTTCTTCCGAATTTCTCTAGAAGAACAAGTAGCAAACTTTTTGCTACCCAATTCGAGACGACCGAATTTTATGGAATTGTGTTCAAACTTTGTAAAATCATTTGAAATCAATCTTCCAAGTATTTGAAATACATTTGATATATATAGATAACTTATTTAGACAAACATAAGTTTGAAAACCAAAATCAAACTCATTTGATCATATAAAGTTAACTTAAAAACTTTTAGGACACAAAAACCACATTTACTAAGAATTCATTCAAAAAACTTTTAAACTTAAGAAACCAATTTTATGCTCTCTTATGCATTCAATTGACTCCAAGACATACAAGTGTAGAGTTTACATAGTTATTACCTATCATCATACCTACTCTACACTTCAAGTCTTCAATGCCTTGAGTTCATCTTTGAATAAACCTCAAAAGACTCATAGCTTACTGAGGTTGTTCTTGCTCTGTGTCTTGAAGGCAATGAGACTTCAAACTTCTTTCTTCATAAATCCTATCACACAATATAAACATATTAGTTCTCATCAATATTTGTCATGAATCAAAATTACATGATTTGCCCTTAGGGCTTACAATCTCCCCCTTTTTGATGATGACAAACTTTGATGCAATATGTGATGGATTTAAACAGATTAGCACAGAGAAGTATGGATGTCAATGACAGAAATTAACCAATTTAGCATATTGACATGCAAAAGGCTCATTATGAGCCTATGACCCAACCATCCTCCATTTGCCTCCTTCCTTCCAGCAATTAGGATAGAAGATATAGCATTTAAGTATTTAGAAAACTTCTAAGAGAGGTTTTAAGGTTGTTAAAAGCTTATCAATGCTCCCCCTTAGATTGTATTCATTTTTCAACACATTTGGACTAGAGATATAATGCATCCGAATTTTGTGCATAGTAAGTCCAAACTTTAAAATAGGATAAATGAAAGCTCCAAATTTTGTGAATAAGCTTTCCTAAGGTTGTTCAAACATATTAGAAGAGATTAAAACATATTTGAATCAATTTGAACAACAAATGAGCACTTTTTGGTAACACAATATGGATGCATCCGAATTTTGAATCACATGCGTCCGAATTTTGAATCACATGCATCCGAATTTTTAAACTCATGTCCAAACTGCAACAGATTCAATATAATTGAAGGTTTGAAATGATATAAAGGTTTCATACTGTTGTTCAAACATAATGGAGTAGAGTAAGACAGATTTGAACCAATGTGGATAAACAGGAAAAAAATTTTGACCATAAATATGAATGCATCCAATCTTAATTCAATCTTAAAACCTTGCATCCGAATTTCATTAAGGACTGAGTTCATATTGCATCATAAGGACTGAGTTCATATGGCATCATATTTTTCTCCCCCTTTTGTCATCATAAAAAAAATTTAAAGGGATCAATGAAAATGAGATGTTCAAGTTAGCATATAAAAGAAGCTCTCATCACTATGATTTCATCATTGAGCTTCAGAATAGAAAATATTTAACAGGTTCAGAATAGAAAATTCAACAAAATGCTTAGAAAACTGAACAAAATACAGTAAAGAGATTAGAAGAGAAGGCTTAGTCTTGTGATGATGAGGTTGATGGAGAGGCTCGGCTCACTCCTTTCTTGACTGCCAAGTGCTTGACTCTTCCTTGACTGAAAGAGATTGTTGTTGGAGATACAATTGCAGCTTGAGCTACTTGGCTCCCAGCCACTGGTGGATCTTCAAGAGCATGTTCTTGTTCTTCTTCTTCTGCTATAGTCTCTTCATTTCCTCCCTTATTATCATCTTCATCACTGCTATCTTGATTATCTTCTTTTTCTGCTTCTCTTTTTCTTTCCTCCTCCTTTCCATCTTGAGGTTTAGAGGTTCCTTCACCACTTTGAGTATTTCTCATAAGGATATCTTCAATGTGTTTTACTCTGTTTTCCAATCCATCTAGTTTTCCAAGAACCATTGGAGCAAATGACTCAAAGAATTTATACATTTTCTCCATTTCCTTGACATGATTGTTCAAGGCTTCTTGGAATGTTTTGGCTATAATGGTGTCCCCTCTAGATACTCCTTTACTCGCTAGACTTAACTCCAGCTTCTTCTTCAAATAATCTCCTTTTTGTTTGGGGGTTGCTCCCCCTCACTTGAGGTGTCATGTTTTCTTTTTGTTTTCATTTCCCTAGCAAGGGTTTCCTCTTCATCCTCTTCTTCTTCTTCCTCTTCACTTTCTATAGCTTTCTCTCTTTCTATCCTTTTTTGGAGGAGTTTCTCTTTTTGTCCTCCATACATTATCCTCATCATGAACTAATTGCATTCTCTTAAGAGTTTCATTTGTATAAATTTCACCACTCTTAAAAGTTTGCCCTCTTCCGAGAAGTTTGATCTTAAAATGCTTGAATATTCTCGGTTAATAACCTTCCAAATGGGAATGCCTTGGTAATCTGTTTTTCGGCTGCAATCATATATTTCAATGCTATATACCCAAAAATTCATCCTTCTATTTTCATGCAGGGGCTAACATGATTACCATATGCATATTTCCAACCGATGACTTATGTCCAAAATTAGGAACAATCATTGTGGTCACCATGTGATGTAAAACTCTACCTCTAGCATCCAAATTCTTAATTTCCCTTTCCTTTATGGCCCTAAACTCTCTTCCATTTGTAAATGCATCTTCAAATCGACATGTGTGAATAGTTCACGATCATAGCAATGCATGGATGCTGAATAATATCTAGCTCCCTCATCTCCTACTCCACATATTCTATTTATCAATCCTTCATTGAATTCAATGTCCATTTGTGATACTCGGATGAATACCATTGTATCACATTATCCCCTATTATCTCAATTCTATCCTCTTTCGATTTGCATAGAATTCATATATCAAAGTGGGATAAAATTCTTCATCAATGAAGAGCAAACTACTCCAACCAATATCATTGAAATGAGATATGACAATATCCATATTTGACAGACTTATCAATATCAACCTTGTATCCGAGAATGATTTTTCTATTATTCTTATTCCATTCTTCAAATTCATGAGTAGATTTGATAGAGATAAACCCTGTCAACTCCTTGTGCTTGAGGAATGCGAATCTTTCTTGGTCGATTGAGGATTGGATCTCTATCTCCTTCCTTAGCCTTTCCTTTTCCTTTCTCAACATTGGGGATCTTTGTTCTCACCATGATGTTTTCTCTTGAGAAGGATTTGTTTTTCTGTATGAAATTAGGGCTTAGACGTGTAAAAATGAAGGAAAATTGGGATGAGAGTGTGGGATTTTGAAGAGATTTTGATTTGGATGTGAATGGGTGTGAGATGTTTTTTAAAAAAGATGTGAAATTCGAAGTAGTAATGTTGAAGAGATTGTTTCAGCTTTATTTAAAAAAGTCTCGTCCGTAAAATTCGGTCAACCGATTTTTCAGTGTCTACGTCCGAATTTTCGAGCGAAAGTTTATGTTTCTTGATTCAGAAAAATTCGGTCGACCGAATTTTCGACCTGCGTCCGAATTCTTGATCAAAAGTCTCGTTTCTTGACACTCGAAAAATTCGGTCGACCGAATCTTCTGCAGATGCATCCGAATTTTGAATCAAAAATTTCCCTGCATTCATTATGACTTCAACAAACACATTAGTCATTGAATCTTGAAATTCCTAAGAGTCTTCTTAGGTGATTAAACCTTTCCTCAGCCCAAAGGCTTTGTAAATATGTCAACAATTTGATCATTTGTATTTATATATTCTAAGCATATATCTTTCTTAATCACATGGTCACGAATAAAATGATATTTTATCTCTATATGCTTAGTCCTAGAATGTTGAATAGGATTTATGCTCAAGTTAATGGCACTAGTATTATCACATAATATGGGAACACAATTGAATTTAAGACCATAATCAAGTAAAGTATGCTGCATCCATAACAATTGTGCACAACAACTACCCTGCAGCTATGTATTCGAACTTCGCAGTGGATAAAGACACACAAGCTTGCTTTTTACTAAACCAAGATACAAGACAACTACCAAGAAATTGACAATGCCCACTTGTGCTTTTACGTTCAGCTTTACATCCAAAGATAATCCGCATCGAATATCCAATAAGTTCAAAAAGATGAATTTTTCGAAAACCAAAGGCCATAGTCATATGTGTCAATCAAATAACGAAATATTCGTTTGACAGAAATTAGATGAGATTCTTTAGGACATGATTGGAATCTAGCACACAAGCAAACAGCAAACATAATATCTGGTCTACTAGCAGTAAGATAGAGTAAACTTCCAATCATACCTCTATACAATTTCTCATCAATACCTTTACCTTTCTCATCTTTGTCAAGTTTAGTTGATGAACTCATAGGAGTACTTATTCCTTTTGCTTGATTCATTCCAAATCTTTTCAATAGCTCCTTAGTATATTTTTCTTGATTGATGAAGACTCCATCCTTGGTTTGCTTAATTTGTAGTCCAAGGAAGAAACTTAATTCTCCCATCATGCTCATCTCAAATTCATTTTGCATAGTTTTAGCAAACTCTTCACAAAGAGAAATATTAGTAGAACCAAAAATAATATCATCAACATAGATTGGTACAAGCAAAATATCATTTTTAGAAGATGTTTTAATAAAAAGAGTTGTGTCTACTTTTCCTTTAGTAAAACCTTTTGTGAGAAGAAAACCACTTAATCTTTCATACCAAGATCTTGGAGCTTGTTTCAGTCCATATAGAGCTTTGGTTAGCTTATACACATAATTTGGAAATTTTTCATGGATAAAACCAGGAGGTTGTTCTACATAAACCTCTTCTTCAATAAAACCATTTAGGAAAGCACTTTTAACATCCATTTGAAAAAGTTTAAAACCTTTAAAGCAAGCAAATTCTAAAAAGTATTCTTATAGATTCTAATCAAGCTACTTTGGAGCAAAGGTCTCATCATAGTCAATGCCTTCTTCTTGGTTGAAACCTTGAGCTACAAGTCTAGCTTTATTTCTAACTACTTCTCCTAGTTCATTTAACTTATTTCTAAAAAACCCATTTTGTACCAATAACAGAATGATCATGAGGTCTAGGAACAAGAGACCAAACTTTATTTCTTTCAAATTGATTTAGCTCTTCTTCCATAGCAATAATCCAGAAATTATCATACAATGCATCATCAATATTTTTTTGGTTCAATATGAGATAAAAAGAGCGAAGTTATCAATAAAGTACCGCCTTGTTTTTACCCCCTTGAGAGACATCACCAATGATTTGCTCCTTAGGATGACCTTTTGCATATGTGATATCTTTTGGAAGTTCTTGATCATTTCTTGATTGATCATCTTGTTCTTGCTCCATTATTTCTTCTTCTTTGGCATGATCTTCCATTGTGGGTGCTTGGTGTTGAGTATGATTTTCAACCATTGATGTACCTGTGTCATCTTCATTTCCTCTTTGAAGATAAATGTTAGATTCATCAAAGGTTACATGAATAGTTTCTTCAACACACAATGTTCTTTTTATTATAGACTCTATATGCCTTTTTTATTTGATGAATAACCAAGAAAAATTCCTTCATCCGATTTTCTATCAAACTTCCCAAGATAGTTGCTAGTGTTTAAAATGAAGCATTTACAACCAAAAACTTTGAAATAGACAATTGATGGAGTTTTTGTCAAATAAGAGTTCAAAAGGTGTTTTTCTTATAAAAGGTCTTAGTAAAACTCTGTTCATGATATAACAAGTCTGTATTAACGACTTTCACTCAAAAAATACTTTGGTAATGAGTTTTCACAAAGCATTGATCTAGCCATTTCTTGTAAGGTTCTGTTTTTTCCTTTCAACAACACCATTTTGTTGAGGTGTTTTGGCAGCTGAAAAATTGTGAGTAATACCATATTCATCACAAAAATTTTGTAAAGTCTTGATTACAAAATTCTCTTCCGTTATCACTTCTAATAGAAATCAGTTTGCAATCAAGAGAGGTTTGAACCTTTTTGAAGAGTTTTGAAAATTCATGAAATGTTTCATCTTTTTTGTGCTAAGAAGATTACCCATGTAAATCTTGAAAAATCATCAACAATCACATAAGCATAGCTTTTACCACCAAGACTAGTAGTCCTCATAGGTCCAAATAAATCCATATGAATTAGTTCAAGAGGTTTTGTGGTAGAAACCATTTTCTTTGGTTTAAAAGATGTTTTTGATTGTTTTCCATATTGACAAGCATCACAGAGGTGAGTTTTATCAAAATGCAATTTAGGTAATCCTCTCACCAACTCTTGTGTAGAAAGTTTGTTTAATAAATCCATGCTTACATGTCCTAATCTTCTATGCCATAAAAATCCATCATTGTCATGAATGGCAAGACATTTAATATCATTTGTAATAAGCTCATCAAGATACAACACATATACATTACCAACTCTTTTAGCAACAAAAAATAGTTTTGTTACTTGCATTGTCAAGAATAGTACAAGTATCACATTTAAACTCTACTTTGCATCCATTATCACATAGTTGACTAATACTTAGTAAATTATACTTTAAATCTTCAATAAGTAATACTTTCTTGATAAGAGGAAAAGAACCTTTACCAATGTTACCTATTCCAAGTATTTTCCCTTTCTTCTTATCTCCAAATGTGACAAAACCTTCACTTGTAGTTTGAAGTTCACTCGACAAGTGATGCATTTCCAGTCATGTGTCTTGAGCATCCACTGTCAAGGAACCATTTAGTGGCACTTGATCTTGAGGCAAATTGTACCTATACCAAATTTGAAAGGGTGATTTTTGGTACCCATATTTTCTTGGGTCCAAGGGGGTTAGTAAAAGTTTCTTTGACCTTCCAAATGGTTTTAACACCACTTTCTACTTTTCTTTTGACAAAACATTTAGAAACCTTGTGTCCATGTTTACCACAATAAGTGCAGCAAATATGTGATCTAGAATGATAAGATTCTTTAACAAAAGATTTTCTCTGTTTTGGAGCAGAATAATCATGAATAAAACCAAGACCATGTTTTACAAATGAAGGTCTTTGATAGCCAAGTAATTTATTCAAATTTTCCCTTCCATTTGTAAATCTCTCAATGCATAAAGTTAGATCATTAACTTTCCTTTTTAGAAGCTCATGATCTTTTATCATTAACTCAAGAGAAATAATTCTAGTGCAAAGCTTTTTGTTTTCAAAAGATATATTTTTGTATAGTTGTATTCAAACCTTCTTTTTCAATAGCAATGCAACTAATGGTTTCAAGAAGTTTTCCATTTTCAACACATAATTTTGAATTCTCATTAGATAAATCATTTATTTTGAGTTTCATATCCTTATTTCTTTTTGAAGCCTTTTTTAATTCTTCATATAATTCAACAATAAGATCACCTGGAATCAATATCATCATCATATATATTTGAGATAGAGGGTGAAGATTGTACCTCATCATCAATGGCCATGAAGCATATGTTGGCCTTTCCTTCACTTTCATCCTCACTTTCCCCGTTGATCCCATGTTCCAGCTAGTCCTTTTCCTTTCTTGGCGATTTCTTTCTGTTTTTGCTTTCTCTTTCCCTTTCCAACACTCTGGGGACGATCAGCAATAAGATGCTCAGTACTCTTGCATTCAAAGCATTGAGGTTTATATGATGAAGATTGTCCACTCTTCTTGACTGGCTTTCTTCCTTTCTTGAGAAATTCCTTTTTGTAGAATCTCTTGAATTTCTTCACTGCCATTGCAATTTCTTCTTCTCCACTGTTTCCTCCTTCTTCTTCACTTGAAGATTGTTCTTGTTCACTCAAGTTGTTTGAGGCATTAAGCACTACTCCTTTTCTTCCCTTTTCTTCATCCTCCTTGTCATTTAGCCGTTTCATCTTCATTTCATGAGTCAAGTAGAGATCCAATGAGCTCTTCAAGTGGAAGAGTCTTCAAATCCTTGGATTCCTCAATGGCAAGTGTTTTAGGCTGCCGGGATTTTGGTAGAGCATCTAAAATCTTTCTGTTTTGCTCTCCCATAGTGTAGATTTTACCATAAGCTTTTAAGCCATTGAAAATGTTAGTAAATCTTGTAAACATATCACTAATATTTTCACCTTGTTTCATGGTAAACAGCTTCATAATCTCTAACTAGCATGGCAAGTTTAGATTCTTTAACTTGATTAGTACCTTCATGTGTGATTTGAAGTAATCTCCACATTTCATGAGCAGAGTCACATCCACTAACTCTATTGTATTCAGTTACATCTAAAGCACAACTTAATATATTCATGGCTTGATAATTTAAAGTCATTTTCTTAGAATCATGCTCATCAAATTCATTCATGGACTTGGGTACTGAGGTTATTCCATCAGCACTCATTTTCATTGGGACATAAGGACCTTTCTCAATTATGTTCCACAAATCAAAATTAATAGAACAAATATAAATTTTAACTCTAGATTTCCGAACGTGTAATTTGTTCCATTAAACAAAGGTGGTCTATTTGTGGAAGATCCTTCTAGGTAAGGTAGGTTTGACATATTAGCCATAGGATCTTTGTCTTCTAGGTTGTTAAACCACACACGAAGTTCTAGCTCGATACCAATTGAAATACCTAAGAGGGGGGTGAATTAGGTATTTAGATAATTTTCGCAAACTCAAACCTATTAAGTTTAGACCAAGAACAAGTTATGTGAGCTAATTATAGATATTTGATAGCAAGACAATAATGAAAGCAATAGCAAAGAACTCAAACAATTTATAGTGGTTCGATCCTCAAGATCTACGTCCCACTACCTTAAGCTCACACTTAAGGATTTCAACAAATCTACTAATTGCTCAGGGTTTACAAATTACAAGAGAGGTTCACCACACTTTGGTTTTACACTCACAACCTCTTCTAGTAATTTCTTACAATACAAGGCTCACCAACCTATGGTTTTATATCTCAAACAACCTTGAATCACAACTTCAAGGATCACCCTTATCTAAAGGGTTTTATGTTATCAAGATAACCTTGCTAGAGCTAGTAGATCAACACAATTGAATAAGTAAAGGAGAGTGTGTATAAGTTACCACTTGATGGTAGATATTACACAAATTTGCACCTTCACACTTTGATGTCTTTGGATGGATCAATTGAATGCACAAGACATAAGAGAGCTTAAGAAATGTTTGCTAAATGCTTTTGAATGCTTGGAGTTTTCAAGATTTCAAGAGTTACAAAAATTTGCATGTTTATGGCTTTTATAGAATTTGAAAATCTGTTAAAACGTTCATAAAACGGCTAGTTAATCGGCTACTTTTCGGGAAATTCGAACGACCGAATTCGCGTCCCGAATTTTTTCGGACGACCGAATTCTTCCTGCTGCGTCCGAATCTTCTTCCGAATTTCTCTGGAAGAACAGTAACCATGCTGAAGACCAAAATTCGGACGACCGAATTTTTCTTCATGCGTCCGAATCTTCTTCCGAATTTCTCTGGAAGAACAAAGTAGCAAACTTTTGCTACCCAATTGGACGACCGAATTTTATGGAATTGTGTTCAAACTTTGTAAAATCATTTGAAATCAATCTTCCAAGTATTTGAAATACATTTGATATATATAGATAACTTATTTAGACAAACATAAGTTTGAAAACCAAAATCAAACTCATTTGATCATATAAAGTTAACTTAAAAACTTTTAGGACACAAAACCACATTTACTAAGAATTCATTCAAAAAACTTTTAAACTTAAGAAACCAATTTTATGCTCTCTTATGCATTCAATTGACTCCAAGACATACAAGTGTAGAGTTTACATAGATATTACCTATCATCATACCTACTCTACACTTCAAGTCTTCAATGCCTTGAGTTCATCTTTGAATAAACCTCAAAAGACTCATAGCTTACTGAGGTTGTTCTTGCTCTGTGTCTTGAAGGCAATGAGACTTCAAACTTCTTTCTTCATAAATCCTATCACACAATATAAACATATTAGTTCTCATCAATATTTGTCATGAATCAAAATTACATGATTTGCCCTTAGGGCTTACATATAATTTGTTCCATCAAACAAAGGAGGTTTATTTGTGGAAGACCCTTCCAAATAAGGCAAGTTTGACACATTAACTATAGGATCTTAACTTCTATGTTGTAATCTACACAAAGAACCCTTGCTTTGATACCAATTGAAAGACCTAATGGGGGCTGAAGTAGGTCATTGGCTAATTTTCAAAATCTTTTTCCTTTTAGCAAAATTAAGAATTCAAGTTCTCAAAGTGGTTTTAAATGAACACAATAAATGAACAAGTAAGGCAAGAAGAATAATGAATACACAAGCAATTAATAGTGGTTCGATTTCTTCTAGATCTACATCTACTACCTTGAGTCTACACTCAAGGATTTCAAACAATTTAACTATGGAAATAGTTAATTAAGGTACAGGAGAGGCTAACCCTATAAAAAAAAATTTATGTCCTTAAGAAAACCTTTAATAAACAAGTATATGAAGAGATAAAGAAAGATATTACCGACAACTTGGTAGATGATGACAAAAGCTAGCACCACTTCAACTTTTTACCTTTGAAATCTTGGATAGTCACTTGAAGCATAAGACAAAAGAGAGCTTTTTGATATTTAAATAATTTGAAAGTATAAAGATACTTAAGGTGCTAAAAAATACTCAAAAATCTAAAGCTTATGGCTTTTGTAATGTTTAAAATTCAATTTCAACGTTCAAATAACAGCTAGTAATAGTAAGTTTGGTCGACGAACTTGGACTACTCTGTCCGAATAATTGTCCGAACTTCTCTGTTTATCAGGCTACCAAGATAAATTCATTTGACTAAACTTGGACATAAGCATCTCAATTTCTCTAAAAATTCAGCAACCAAGATTCCAGTTCAGACATCCAAATTGGAGTTTGAACTTTTCAAACTTTTGTAAAAATATTTTGAAACCAACTACAACAAGTTTGAAATCATTATAGACTAAAAGATAAGGCATTAAAAAAATTTTGAACTATAAGCCATTTTCAAATACTTGGTAAATCAAGAATGATCAAAGCCTTTTAAGCTTTAAAAAGCAAGTTTTGTTGTCCCTTATGTATTCCAAGGACAAGAAGTGCAGGGTTTACGAGAAAGAAACTATTAAGCAAAGGCAAACATACACTAGTGTCTTCAAAGCCTTCCATCTTCATGGACAAGCTCCATATTGTTGCTAATTTGAGTTGTCCTTAGTATTATAGCTCCTAGGCAATGAGAACACTTTTATCAATCCAAAAATCCTATCACACAATTAGCACATGCATTGGACCTCATCAATGTTGTCATTAATGAAAATTACTAGATTTGCTCTTAGGGCTCACAAACTTGAATAAGCTGACATGGTAATTTAAAATTTAATTATAGTTTGACTTGTCATATTCAATAATTTACCTAGTTTAGAAGGATTGAATTGATCCTAAAATAAATGAGTCTATCTCATAAAACATACAATGTGTTATCAAGTCCTCTAAGATAATTTTTAGAAGCTCTATCAAATTGATTAGGTTATACATCTGTAAAATACATTTAAATATAGAATTTTATGAAATAAGTAATGATCACATACTCCGGTATACTAAAAGTATGGGTTTCGTAGGATAGTAGATTGTAAACCTACCCTGACTATACTTGGGTTAGAAAACTAAGGCATTGTGACATACGTGTATATATATATATATATATATATATATATATATATATATATATATATATATATATATATATATATATATATATATATATATATATATATATATGTATGTATGTATGTATATACCAAGGCATATAAATAAATAAATAAATATTTATTTATTTATATATATGCCTTGGTTATCAAGACAACCGACCTTAGTTGATTCCAATTTGAATCCAAATTGTAGTTAATGATAATCAGCCCTCAATCTAATTTCATTTTCTTTTACAAAACTCTGAGTGCTACACCGCTGCTTCTCATTTCCAATTCTAATTGGAATTTGCTATTCAAATTGCAATGAGCTCTGTGGAAGAAAGCCTTGGCCTCTATCTTTTCCTTTGGATGCAAGGCCTAATTTTTCTTTTCCTCTGTTATTAATGAACAACTCTCACAGACATTTGAAATTGCAGATCATCTCATGTCTTCTTATTTCTACATAACTACAAAATAAAAAAGAAAAAAATAAATGTACTAATAACGTGAAAAAAATATCCTCAAAGACTAAAAAATGTAACTTAAGGTGCTTATTTACACAAATATTTTACTATTATCAACATAGTGCGTGCGCATGATCTTTGTGCTCCAACAGGGTAATTCTTTTCCATCTATTAGAAAGAAAAGAACTTTAATTAAATCAAAATAGTTAATTGCATGGCGATACATTTATACAAACTCATATCACTAGCTAAGGCACCTAAATGACCACTCAGTAACAAAGGAGGTAGAAGTGCAGAGACAACTAGGAGATCTAGAAGCATCAATCCTTAAAAAGAGTGCATAATTGCTCATTAATCGAGTGCTCTTACGACGAAGATGAACTAGGCTAAGTGATCCGCCAAAGTTGTACAGTGTAAAAGTACATCGGCAAGGGAGCGGTCTGCCTTAGAAAGAAGCATTCAAGCTAGTAGTGGCGGAGAACTAGAAGCAAGAATGTCGGAGTGAGTAACACAAATATTAGTAAGAATCCAATGCCTTGAGAACTAAGGGTTCCTCCACAAGGCTCGTCCACAAAGAATGAGTTAGGGCCTAAGATTAGGTTGAAAGGCGTAGTTGATGGACAACAAGTGAATATAATGGTACTACCATTTGTTGGTCCCAAAGGATGAAGGAGGCTTGGTTAACTAAAAGATAATTGTCGGTTCAAAGTCTTAAGATGCCTTTTCTTTTCAAAGTAAAAAGGGGAAAAGAAAATGACTCGAGTCAATGTTTGAGTACTATGTGCTATGACACTAAAGGAACCCATGCCATACTCCATTGAAAAGCTCAAAAAATTATAAGCAAAAACATGTTGAATCCACAATTGCCACATGTGGGTAGCTAGAGAATAGTTAGGGGCACGAGACAACTATCTATAAAGAACTTAGCAAAATAACCCTGTAACTTTTGGAGAGGGGTTCACCCTCACAAAGGGGATCAGAGTGACCAGGCCTGAGTGACTGTTAACCAAAAATAGTCTCTATAAAGTTTTAGAGAAATTAGCCAAAAATGCCCTCAAACAAGTTTCTACTAGTCAGTAATATCCAAAATCATTTTTGTTACGGAATATATACCTAATCTATTTTCGGGGTGCCAAAAGTACCCTCACACGGCGGAATCCGGCAGAATGAGGCGGCACATTTTCACGTGAGCAGTAAGTGACGCAAAATTGGAGGGTAAAATTGTCACTCTCTACCCCATCTCCTTCAACCCGTATTACTGGCTAGTAGAAACTTGTTTAAGGGCATTTTTGGCTAATTTCTCAAAGTTTTATGACCATGTATGGGGCTTGATGCCTACCCAATATTGGAAGGTCAAAGAAGTTGGTGACTTGATGGCAAGGGAATAGGCGATTGAAGCCTCGATGAATGGTGGCTTTAACTATAACGGTCCTGAGGTAGCAAAATTCCTTATTAGGTAAGTTTTGATTCGTTCAAAAGGTGTAACAATCTAGGCATTGTCTTGGAGAAAGACTCGATGAAATAGATGTGTAGGTGAGGATGTGAAGTACTTGTACTTGGATAGAAAGACCCTTTATAGCTTCACTATTCCTTGGGATTGGGTTTGGGCCCTTTTTACGTAGCTTAGGTAGAAAGTATAGAAGGCCTGCACCCAGGGTGGCCCGAGCGGTCAGTAAGATGCCATTTTGGATGAGTTAGAATTCTAATCTTGTGCCTGGATCTACGGGCCAAGAGGCCTTCTAAAAGGTAATGAAGGTATGCAAAGGTTTCCTTGGGCCAGATGGAGATTAGCCCTTGAGTGCAAAGGTAGAAAGAAGCTTGATTGCAAGATCTACCCATCAAGCAGAGACAAAAGTTCGCCTTAGTGATCTAACATTGTTGAGTGGAAAGTCCGTTGCTCAATGGATAAGAGTTACTCTAGGGATACGAGGCCGATCTTTCCAAAGAGCTCACATTGACGAGTAGGTTTGGCATATCGATATCAGCTATTCACCACCTAGGGTTGTAGTATGTTCTCGGTTATTCATCCAGTAAAGTGGTATGTGAGTTGGATTCAGAACGTCTCGAGTGCTATCTCTTGCTTCTTTTTCTTCAATTTCCCACTTCTTTCTTGTTTGTAAATTACTACTTTACCCCCCTTGCATTAGAACATTAAAAGAATGATGAATTAGATTTTGTCTTCAAAATGATATACCAATTGTAATCTTTCTCTATCATAAGAACACTTTTATGTCATGTGTTTTGATTATTTTAATTGCTTTTTTATTCCCTATGTCTACTGCTAATTTTGTGCCGTGAATTTTCAGATGACCAAGATCTCTTCTCTTTTCTTTTCTATTCCAAACATGATGCACTTATTAACCTTATCAGACATATGTAAGGGTTTTATTTTTTAGGTATATGCCAAGTATTTATTGTGCATTTCTTATATATTCTTACTCAAAATAGGATTTTATATCTATGTAAAATCTAAAGATAAATTCCTTCAATTGTGGTGAAAAACTAAAATGGTTATTTATCTGGTATTCTCATATCAAACTTGACCATTGCTTTTGAGTCTTCAGAGGGAAACTGAATATTTCGGGCTTTAATTTTTATTTTAGTGTTTCTAAAGAGAGGCAATTTAAATGGATATTAATTCAATTTCATATTTGTTGTTTCCAAGAATTGATTCGGTTTTGTGAATCCTAAGGAAGTGTTCAAATTTTATAATAAAGTAGATTTCTATCTTATTTAAATTTTCTCTTCCATTTGTAAATTTTTCAATGCATAATGTAAGATCATTAACTTTCTTTTTCAATATCTCATGATCACTAAGCATTGTTTCAAGAGAAATGACTTTTGTGCAAAGATCTTTATTTTCAAGAGATATGTTTTGTATAGTTACTGAAATACCTAAGAGGGAGGGGTGAATTAGGTATTTGGCTAATTTTTGCAAAAATAAACCTTTTATGCGTTTAGACCAATAACAGATTATATGAGCAAAATAGAGACAATTTATAGCAAAGCAATATAAGAAAGTAAGATCAAAGAACACGAGCAATTTATAGTGGTTCGATCCTCAAGATCTACCTCCACTACCTTAAGCCTACACTTAAGGATTTCAATCACTCTACTATATGCTCAGGTTTACAAATTACAAGAAAGGCTCACCACACTATGGTTTTACACTCACAAACTCTTCTAGTAACTTTTACAAACAAGGCTCACCACACAAAATGGTTTTATATCTCAAACAACCTTGAATTACAACTCCAAGGATCACCCTTATCTAAAGGGTTTTATGTTATCAAGATAACCTTGCAAGAGCTAGTAGAAAAGCTCAATTTAATAAATAATTAAGAGTGTGTAGATGTTACCACTTGTTGGTAGATATTACACAAAGTTACACCTTCACACTTTGATGTCTTTGGATTGATCAATTGAATGCACAAGACATAAGATAGCTTAAAGAATGTTTGTAAAAGGCTTTAGAATGCTTAGAGTTTTCAAGAATTCAAACCTTACAAAAGATTTCAAGTTTATAGCTTTTATAGAATTTGAAAATCAGTTTTAACAGTTATAAAACGGCTAGTTAACGGCTATTTTCAGGAAATTCGGACGACCGAATTCTGTGTCCGAATTTTTCGGACGACCAAATTCTTCCTGCTGCGTCCGAATCTTCGTCTGAATTTCTCTGGAAAAACAGTGACCATGCTGAAGGCCAAAATTCGGACGACCGAATTTTTCTTCATGCGTCCGAATCTTCTTCCGAATTTCTCTGGAAGAATAGTAGGAAACTTTTGCTACAAAATTCGGACGACCGAATTTTTTGGAAACATATTCAAACTTTGTAAAATCATTTGAGATTTAACTTAAATAAGTTTGAAAAACATTTGGTATGTATAGAAAACTTATTTAGACATATATAAGTTTGAAAACCAAAATCAAATTCCTTTGATCATATGAAGTTTACTTAAAAACTTTTAGGATTCATTCAAAGCCTTTTAAGATTAAGAAACCTATTTTATGCTCTCTTATGCATTCAATAGACTCCAAGACATACAAGAGTAGAGTTTACATAGAGATTTACCTATTGTCATATCTACTCTACACTTCAAGTCTTCAATGCCTTGAGTTCATCTTTGAATAACCTTCAAAAGACTTCATAGTTTATTGAGGTTGTTCTTGCACTTTGGCTTGAAGGCAATGAGACTCCAAACTTCTTAGGTCATAAATCCTATCACACAATATAAACATATTAGTTCTCATCAATATTTCTCATTAGTCAAAACTACATGATTTGCCCTTAGGGCTAACAATCTCCCCCTTTTTGATGATGACAAACTTTGATGCAAAATGTGATGGATTTAAACAAAGTAGCACAAAGAAGTATTGATGTTAATGATAGAAATCAACCAATTTAGCACATTGACATACAAAAGGCTCAATATGAGCCTATGACCCAACCAACCTCCATTTACCTGCTTCCTTCCAACAAACTAGGATAGAATATATAGCATTTAAGAAAAACTTCTAAGAAAGTTTTTAAAGATTGTAATAGTTTAACAATGCTCCCCCTTAGATTGTGCTCACTTTTCAACACATTTGGACTAGAGCTATCATGCATTCGATTTTTTTTTTTTTTTTTGCATAGCAAGTCCAAACTTTAAAATAAGATAATCAAAAGCTTCAAATTTTGTAAATAATCTTTTTTGAGTTTGTTCAAACATATTATGAGAGATTAAAATATATTTGCATTAATTTGAACAACAAAGGAGCACATTTTGTCAATGAAATATGAATGCATCTGAATTTTAGAGCATGCATCCGAATTTTTAAACTCATGCGTCCGAATTTTTAAACTCGTGCATCCAAACTTTGAAATTGTAAGTCCAAACTGCAATAGATTCAATATAATGGATGTTTAAAGTGAAATAAAGTTTTCATAATGTTGTTCAAACATAATGGAAGAGATTAAAACATATTCGAATCAATTTGAACAACAAAAGAGCACATTTTGGCCACACATATGGATGCATCCGAATCTTTAAACCGTGCATCCGAATTTTGAATCCAAAGTAAAAAATTCAAGACTCATATTACAGCATTGCAGCATTGCAGTCATCATATCATCACATCAGTCATCATATCATCATATCACATCATATCATCATATCATCATTTTTCTCCCCCTTTTGTCATCACTCAAAAAAAAATAAATAGAGGGATCAATGAAAATGAGACTATCAATTTAGCACATAAAAGAAGCTCTCATCACTGGGATTTCATCATTGAGCTTCACTATTACATAAAATGCAGCAAAATACTTAACAAGTTCAGAATTACAAAAAAAAAATAGATAAGCAACTTAAAAACAGTAAATAGAATAAAAGGAAAGAAGGCTTAGTCTTGTGATGTTGATGTTGATGGGGAGGCTCGGCTCACTCCTTTCTTGATGGCCAAGTGCTTCACTCTTCCTTGATTGAAAGAGATTTTTGATGGAGAGACTATTTCAGCTTGAGCTACTTGGCTGCCAACTATTGGTGGCTCTTCATGGGCATGTTCTTCCTCTTCTTCTTCTGCCATAGTCTCTTCAGCTCCACCTTGATCATCATCTTCATCATTGCTATCATTATTATCTCCTTTCTTTTCTTCTTTATCTCCTTCTTCCTCATTTCCATCTTGAGGCTTAGAGGGTCCTTCACCACTTTGAGTATGTCTCATAAGGATTTCTTCAATGTGCTTTACCCTACTCTCCAGTCCATCTAACTTTCCAAGAACCATTGGAGCAAATGATTCAAAGAACTTATACATCTTCTCCATTTCCTTGACATGATTATTCAAGGCTGCTTGGAATGCTTTGGCTACTATGGTGTCACCTCTAGTTACTCCTTCACCACTTGAACCAATTCCAGTTTCTTCTTCAAACAATCTCCTTTTTGTTGGAGGTTGCTCCCCCTCACTTGAGGTGTCATGCTTCCTCTTTGTCTTCATTTCTCTAGCAAGGGTTTCTTCTTCATCTTCTTCTTCTTCCTCCTCTTCACTTTCTATCATTTCTTCTCTTTCTATTCTTTTTGGAGGGGTTTCTCTTTTTGTCCTCCATACATTATCCTCATCAAGAACTAATTGCATTCTCCTAAGAGTTTCATTAGTGTAAATCTCCCCACTCTTAAAAGCTTACCCTCTTCCCGGAAGTTTAATCTTAAAATGCTTAAAGATTCTTGTCAACAACCTTCCAAATGGGAATGCCTTGGTTACTATTTTTCTTACAGTAATCATGTGTTTCAAGGCTATATAACCAAAGTTCATTCTCCTATGCTCATGCAAAGCTAATATGATTACCATATGCATATTTCCAACTGATGACTTATGTCCAAAATTAGGAACAATCATAGTAGTTACCATATGATGCAACACTCTACCTCTAGCATCCAAGTTCTTGATTTCCCTCTTCTTTATAGATCTAAATTCTCTTCCATTGGTAAATGCTTCTTCAAATCTAACATATGTAAAGAGTTCAAGATCATAGCAATGCATGGAAGGTGAATAATATCTAGCTCCATTGTCACCTATTCCACAAATTCTGTTTATCAATCCTTCACTAAATTCAATGTCAATTTGGGATACTCTAGATGAATACCATTGTATCACATTATCCCCTACCATCTCAATTCTTTCCTCTTTCAGGTTTGCATAGAATTCATATATCAAGGTAGGATAAAATTCTTCATCAATGAACAACAAACTACTCCAACCAACATCATTGAAACAAGATAGAACAATATCCATGCTAGACAATTTATCAACATCCACCTTATATCCAGGAATAATCTTTCTGCTACTTTTATTCCATTCATCAAATTCATGAGTAGCTTTAATTGAGACAAACCTGTCAACTCCAGATAATGTTTGAGGGATTCGAATTCTCCTTGGTTGGTTGAGGATTGAGTCTCTATCTCCTTCCTTAGCCTTTCCTTTCCCTTTCTCAACATTTGGCTTCTTTGTTCTCACCATTGATGTTTTCTGTTGAGAAGTATTGATTTTCGGTATGGATTTAGGGTTAGAAGTTTAAAAGTGAAGGCAAATCGGGATGAGAATGTGTGGTTTTGAAGGGATTTTGATTCGGATGTGAATGGGTATGAGAGCCTTTTAAAACGATGTGAAATTCAGAAGTTGAAATGGTGAGAAAACTGTTTAAATTTTCAATTAAACAGACGCGTCCGTAAAATTCGGACGACCGAATTCTCAAGTCTGCGTCCGAATTTTTCGTCGAAAGTTTCTATTTCTTCAGTTCAGAAAATTCGGTCGACCGAATTTTCTGCCCTGCGTCCGAATTCTTGATCAAAAGTCTCTATTTCCTTTCACTCAGAAAATTCGGTTGACCGAATTTTCTGTAGTGCATCCGAATTCTAGATCCGAAAATTTCCTATTTTCATCAAAACTTCAATACACACATTAGTCATTGAATCTTAAAATTCCTAAGAGTCTTCTTAGGTGATTGAACATTTCCTCAGCCAAAGGCTTTGTAAATATGTCAGCAATTTGATCATCTGTATTTATATATTCTAAGCATATATCTTTCTTTCTTAATCACATGATCACGAATGAAATGATGTTTTATCTCTATATGCTTAGTCCTAGAATGTTGAATGGGATTTATACTCAAATTAATAGCACTAGTATTATCACATAGTATAGGCACACAATTGAATTTAAGACCATAATCAAGTAAGGTATGCTGCATCCATAACAATTGAGCACAACAACTACCTGCAACTATGTATTCAGCTTCTGCAGTAGATAAAGACACACAAGCTTGCTTTTTACTAAACCAAGATACAAGACAACTACCAAGAAATTGACAATGACCACTTGTACTTTTACGTTCAACTTTGCATCCAGCATAGTCAGCATCAGAGTATCCAATAAGTTCAAAAGATGAAGTTTTTGAAAACCAAAGACCATAGTCATGTGTATCAATCAAATAACGAAAAATGCGTTTGATAGAAATTAGATGAGATTCTTTAGGACATGATTGGAATCTAGCACACAAGCATACAGCAAACATAATATCTGGTCTACGAGCTGTGACATAGAGTAAACTTCCGATCATACCTCTATATAATTTCTCATCAACAAGTCTAACTTTATTTCTAACAACTTCTCCCAGTTCATTTAACTTATTTCTAAAGACCCATTTTGTACCAATAACAAAATGATCATGAGGTCTAGGAACAAGAGTCCAAACTTTATTTCTCTCAAACTGATTTAACTCTTCTTCCATAGCAATAATCCAGAAATTATCACACAATGCGTCATCAATATTTTTTGGTTCAATATGAGATAAAAGGGAAAAATTATCAATAAAGTACAGCCTTGTTTTAACTCCTTGGGAGACATCACCAATGATTTGCTCCTTAGGATGACTTTTTGCATATGTGAGATCCTTTGGAAGTTCTTGATTATTGCTTGATTGACCATCTTTTTCTTGCTCCATTATTTCTTCTTCTTTGGCATGATCTTCCAATGTAGGTACTTGGTGTTGAGTTTGATTTTCAACCATTGAGGAACCTGCATCATCTTCATTTCTTCTTTGAAGATAAATGTTAGATTCATCAAAAGTTACATGAATAGTTTCTTCAACACATAATGTCCTTTTGTTATAGACTCTATATGCCTTTTTATTTGATGAATAGCCAAGAAATATGCCTTCATCTGATTTTCTATCAAACTTACCAAGATTGTCACTAGTGTTTAAGATAAAGCACTTACAACCAAAAACTTTAAAATAAACAATTGATGGAGTTTTATCAAATAGAAGTTCAAAAGGTGTTTTTCTTATAAAAAGTCTTAGTAAAACTCTATTCATTACATATCAAGTTGTATTTACAACTTCAGCCCAAAAATATTTTGGTAAGGCATTTTCACAAAGCATTGATCTAGCCATTTCTTGTAATGTTCTGTTTTTCCTCTCAACAACACCATTTTGTTGAGGTGTTTTGGTAGCTGAAAAATTATGAGCGATGCCATACTCATCACAGAATTTTGTAAAATCTTGGTTACAAAACTCTCTTCCATTATCACTTCTAATAGAAATCAGTTTGCAATCAAGAGAAATTTGAACCTTTTTAAAAAGTTTTGAAAATTCAAAAAATGTTTCATCTTTTTGAGATAAGAAGATTACCATGTAAATCTTGAAAAATCATCAACAATCACATAAGCATATCTTTTACCACCAAGACTAGTAGTCCTCATAGGTCCAAATAAATCCATGTGAACTAGTTCAAGAGGTTTTGAGGTAGAAACCATTTTCTTTGGTTTAAAAGATGTTTTTGATTGTTTTCCATATTGACAAGCATCACAAAGACGGGTTTTATCAAAATGCATTTTTGGTAATCCTCTAACTAGTTCTTGTGTAGAAAGTTTGTTCAATAAATCCATGCTCACATGTCCTAATCTTCTATGCCATAAAAATCCATCATTGTCATGAATGGCAAGACATTTAATATCATTAGTAATAAGCTCATCAAGATATAACACATATACATTACTAACTCTTTTAGCAACAAAAATAGTTTTATTACTTGTACTGTTAAGAATCGTACAAGTATCACATTTAAACTCAACTTTGCAACCATTGTCACATAATTGACTAATACTAAGTAAATTATACTTTAAACCATCAATAAGTAAAACTTGTTTGATAAGAGGAAATGAACCTTTATCAATGTTACCTATTCCAAGTATTTTTCCTTTCTTCTTATCTCCAAATGTGACAAAACCTTCACTTGTAGCTTGAAGCTCACTAACAAGTGATGCATTTCCAGTCATGTGCCTTGAGCAGCCACTGTCAAGAAACCATTTAGTGGCACTTGATCTTGAGGCAAATTGTACCTATACCAAATTAGAAAGAGTGATTTTTGGTACCCATATCTTCTTGGGTCCAAGGGGGTTAGTAATAGTTCCTTTGACTTTCCAAATGGTCTTAACACCATTTTCTATCTTTCTTTTTATAAAACACTTAGAAACCTTGTGTCCATGTCTACCACAATATGTGCAACAAGTATGAGACCTATAATGAGAAGATTCTTTAACAAACAACCCTTTTTGTTTTGGATCAAAACAATCATGTGTAAAACCAAGACCGTGCTTTACAAATGAGGATCTTTGATAACCAAGTAATTTATTTTAATTTTCTCTTCCATTTGTAAATCTCTCAATACATAAAGTAAGATCATTTACTTTCCTTTTTAAAGACTCATGATCTTTTAGCATTGATTCAAGAGAAATAATTCTTGTACAAAGCTTTTTGTTTTCAAAAGATACATTTTGTATGGTAGTATTCAAAACTTCTTTTTCAATGGTAAGAGAATTAATGGTCTCAAGAAGTTTATCATTTTCAACACATAATTTTGAATTTTCATTTGAAAAATCATTGATTTTGAATTTCATTTCTTTGTTTCTTTTTGAAGCCTTTTTCAACTCTTCATATAGTTCTACAATCAAATCACTAGAATCAATATCATCATCACAGAAATTTGAAATAGAAGTTGAAGATTGTACCTCATCATCAATGGCCATAAAGTATATGTTGGCCTTCCCTTCACTGTCATCCTCGCTTTCTTGTTGATCCCATGTTCCAGCTAATCATTTGGCAGATTTCTTTCTGTTTTTACTGTCTCTTTCCCTCTCTAGCACTTTGGGACAGTCAGCAATAAGATGATCTGTGCTCTTGAATTCAAAGTATTGAGGTTTATAGGATGAGGATTGTCCACTCTTCTTGACTGGCTTTCTTCATTTCTTTAGAAACTCCTTTTTGTAGAATCGCTTGAACTTCCTCACTGCCATTGCAATCTCTTCTTCTCCACTGTTTCCTCCTTCTTCTTCACTTGAAGATTGTTCTTGTTCACTCAAGTGCTTTGAAGCATTGAGTACAACTCCTTTTCTTCCCTTTTCTTCATCTTCCTTATCATTCAACCGTTTCATCTTCATTTCATGTGTGAGTAGTGATCCGATAAGCTCTTCAAGAGGAAGAGTTTTTAAATCTTTGGACTCCTCAATAGCAAGCGTTTTTGGCTGCCAGGATTTTGGTAGAGCATCCAAAATCTTCCTGTTTTGCTCTCCCATAGTATAGCTTTTACCATAAGCTTTCAAGCCATTAAAAATGTTAGTAAACCTTGTAAACATATCACTAATATTTTCACCTTGTTTCATAGTAAACCGTTCATAATCTCTAACAAGCATAGCAAGTTTGGATTCTTTAACTTGATTAGTACCTTCATGAGTGATTTGGAGTAATCTCCACATATCATGAGCAGAATCACACCCACTAACTCTATTGTATTCAGTAACATCTAATGCACAACTTAATATATTCATGGCCTGATAGTTTAATGTCATTTTCCTTGAATCATGCTCATCAAATTCATCAGTGGATTTGGGTTCTGAGGTTACTCCATCTGCTCTCATTTTCATTGAGACATAAGGACCTTTCTCAACTATGTTCCACAAATCAAAATTGATAGAACAAATATATATCTTCACTCTAGTCTTCCAAAAAGTGTAATTTGTTCCATCAAACAACGGTGGTCTATTTGTAGATGATCCTTCTAGGTAAGGTAGATTTGAAATATTAGCCATAGGATCTTCGTCTTCTAGGTTGTCAAACCACACAAAGAAGTTCTAGCTCTGATACCAATTGAAATACCTAAGAGGGGGGGTGAATTAGGTATTTAGCTAATTTTCGCAAAAACAAAACTTTTATTCATTTAGACCAATAACAGATTATATGAGCAAAATAGAGAGAATTTATAGCAAAGCAATATAAGAAAGTAAGATCAAAGAACACAAACAATTTATAGTGGTTCGATCCTTAAGATCTACCTCCACTACCTTAAGCCTACACTTAAGGATTTCAATCACTTTACTATA
Organism: Rauvolfia tetraphylla; assembly: GCA_030512225.1. Lineage (NCBI taxonomy): Eukaryota > Viridiplantae > Streptophyta > Magnoliopsida > Gentianales > Apocynaceae > Rauvolfia > Rauvolfia tetraphylla. The sequence goes on from JAJQKT010000050.1 coordinate 1,023,718, forward strand.
TGCTCAGGTTTACAAATTACAAGAAAGGCTCACCACACTATGACTCACAACCTCTTCTAGTAACTTTTACAAACAAGGCTCACCACACACAATGGTTTTATATCTCAAACAACCTTGAATTACAACTTCAAGGATTACCCTTATCTAAAGGGTTTTATGTTATCAAGATAACCTTGCAAGAGCTAGTAGAAAAACACAATTTAATAAATAAGTAAGAGTGTGTAGATGATACCACTTGTTGGTAGATATTACACAAAGTTGCGCCTTCACACTTTGATGTCTTTGGATTGATCAATTGAATGCACAAGACATAAAAGAGCTTAAAGAATGTTTGTAAAAGGCTTTAGAATGCTTAGAGTTTTCAAGAATTCAAAACTTACAAAAGATTTCAAGTTTATAGCTTTTATAGAATTTGAAAATCAGTTTTAACAGTTATAAAACGGCTAGTTAACGGCTATTTTCAGGAAATTCGGACGACCGAATTCTACGTCCGAATTCGGACGACCAAATTCTTCCTGCTGCGTCCGAATCTTCGTCTGAATTTCTCTGGAAAAACAGTGACCATGCTGAAGGCCAAAATTCGGACGACCGAATTTTTCTTCATGCGTCCGAATCTTCAATGCCTTGAGTTCATCTTTGAATAACCTTCAAAAGACTTCATAGTTTATTGAGGTTGTTCTTGCACTTTGGCTTGAAGGCAATGAGACTCCAAACTTCTTAGTTCATAAATCCTATCACACAATATAAACATATTAGTTCTCATCAATATTTCTCATCAGTCAAAACTACATGATTTGCCCTTAAGGCTAATAGTTACATTTAAAACTTCTTTTTCAATGTTTAGGCAATTAATTGTCTCAAGAAGTTTTCTATTTTCAAAACATAATTTTGAATTCTCATTTAATAACTCATTAATTTTGGTCTTCATTTCCTTATTCCTTTTTGAAGCCTTTTTCAATTCTTCATACATTTCAACAAGTAAATCACTAGGATCAATATCATCGTCATAGTAAGTAGAAATAGAAGGAGTAGATTGTACCTCATCATCAATTGCCATAAAGCATATGTTAGCTTTTCCTTCACTGTCACCTTTACTTTCTTGTTGATCCCAAGAACCAGCCAGTCCTTTTCCCTTCTTGGTAGATTTCTTTTTGAGTTTGTTGTCTCTTCCCTTTCCAGAACTTTAGGACAATCAGCAACAAGATGTTCTGTGCTTTTGCATTCAAAGCATTGAGGTTTGAAGGATGATGACTGTCCACTCTTCTTGGTTGGCTTTCTCCATTTCTTGAGAAATTCCTTTTTATATAATCTCTTGAATTTTCTCACTGCCATAGCTATCTCTTCTTCTCCACTGTTTCCATCTTCTTCACTTGATGATTTTTCTTGTTCACTAAAATGATTTGAAGTTTTGAGTACAACACATTTTCTTCCCTTCTCTTCATCTTCAATATCATTCAGTCTTTTCATCTTCATCTCATGTGTAAGCAGTGATCCAATGAGCTCTTCAAGTGGGAGAGTTTTTAAATCCTTTGATTCCTTTCGGTTGCCAAGATTTTGGTAAAGCATCCAATATCTTTCTGTTTTGCTCTCCAATTGTATGGCTCTTCCCATAAGCTTTTAAACCATTGAAAATATTAGTAAATCTTGTAAATATATCACTAAGATTCTTACCTTGCTTCATGGTGAATAGCTCATAATCCCTTACTAGCATGACAATCTTTAACTCTTTTACCTGGTTTGTACCTTCATGTGTTACTTGAAGTAATTTCCATATATCATGAGCAGTGTCACATCCACTAACTTGATTATATTCACTTACATCTAGTGCACAGCTTAAAATGCTCATGGCCTGATAATTCAATGTCATTTTCTTTGAATCATTCTCATCAAATTCATCTATAGGCTTTGGTTCTGAAGTCACTCCATCAGCTCTCATTTTCATTGGTACGTAAGGACCTTTCTAAACAATGTTCCACAAATCAAAGTTAATAGAATAAATATATATCCTAACTCTAGATTTTCAAAATGTATAATTTGTTCCATCAAACAAATGTGGTCTATTTGTAGAAGATCCTTCTCGATAAGGTAAGTTTGAAATATTAGCCATAAGATCTTAACTTCTAGGTTGTAAAACCACACAAAGAAACCCTTGCTCTAATACCAATTGAAAGACCTAAGGGGGGGTTTGAATTAGGTCTTTGGCTAATTTTTAAAAACTATTTCCTTCTATAAATTGAGCTAGAGCAGATTATGAATACTTGTTTCAATGAGAGAATAGTTAAATCAATGACAAAGCAATAAACAATCTAAGATCAATGAACACAAGCAATTTATAGTGGTTCGATCTCTTCAGGATCTACGTCCACTACCTTGAGTCTACACTGAAGGATTTTAATCAATCTACTATATGCTCAAGTTCAACAATTACATAAGAGGCTCACCATACAATGGTTTTATACTCACAACCTCTTTTGCAATTCTACAAACAAGGTTCACCCTGCCAAAGGATTTTATATCTACAAACAACCTTGAATCAATGTCTCAAGGATCACCCTTACCTAACGGATTTTATGTTTACAAGAAAACCTTGTAATGAGCTAGTAGAAAACAAAATTAAATGGAGAATGGATAAGATGTTACCACTTTCTTGGTAGACAATTGCACAATGTTGCACCTCTTCACTTTGTTGTCTTTGGAATCTTGAATGATCAATTGAAAGCACAAGACAAAAGAGAGCTTTGATGTTTGCTAAAGATTTTAGAATGATAAGATTTCTCAGAGATTCAAAAAATACAAAAATTCTTGAGTTTATGGCTTTTATAGATTTCAAAAATCAATTTTAACAGTTATAAAATAGCTAGTAACGGTTAGTTTCTAAAGAGTTCAGACATCCGATCTTGCTCCTCTGCGTTCGAACTTTCGTCCGAACATCATTGTGACAAGTTGTCTGGAAAAGTTCGGACGTCCGAACTTTTCCTTCTGCATCCGAACGTGCTTCTGAATTTCTCTGGAAAAACAATAACCATGCTATCAGGAAAATTCGGACGTCCGAATTTCTTTTCTTGCGTCCGAACTTGCGTCCGAATTTCTCTGGAAGCACAGTAGTCATTTTCAAAGTTTGGACGTCCAAACTTGTATCCGAACTGATCAAACTTTGTCAAAACATTTGAAAATCAACCTTAATAAGTTTGAAAACATTTTGTATAAATAGGTAAGTCATTTAAACACTTTTAAACTCAAAAATCGTTACCAAAACACTTTGATCGTACAAAGTTTACTCAAGATCATTTAAGACTTAAAAAAGCATACTTATTATTCAAAAGTTCATTCAAAGTCATTTAAGATTCAAAACAAGTTTTGTGCTCTCTTATGCATTCAACAGATTCCAAGACACACAAGTGTAGGGTTTACAAAAGATATACCTATTAAGCACATGTAACCTACTCTTCAAGTCTTCAATGCCTTTAATCATCTTTGAACACAACTCTTCAATCTTCAATCACTTTGACATATTGGAGTTGTTCTTGCATTGTAGCTTCAAGGCAATAAGACTTCATAATTCTTAATCCAACAATCTTATCACATAAATGACATAAAGATTAGTCATCATCAATGTTTGTCATTAAATCAGAACCTCATGATTTGCCCTTATGACTAACACCTATCATTCTTAAAAACTAGTGCTAGAGGGCAGTTGTCTATAGTGCCTTCTAATTTCTGGGTGCCCAACAAGGCAAGGTACTTGTCTTCAATTGGCCAGATAGTGTTCCTTGAATAGGAACTACAACAGTAGTGCAGTTTTCTTTGGGAGAGTCTTGAATAATATGATTGCTAGACCTCTTCTTTGCCATGCTAGCTTCTGCTATCATTATTTTTATTTTTTAGCAATTTTGAAGATGTTTTGAGTATTCAGGACTTCATCACATAGGAGAAAAGATGCAAAGATAATTTCGTAATTGAAAAAGATGGGACCTTACCTACGTTAAGGCAAAATTTGTCTTATTATGTTTTAAATATATCCTCAAATTTCATATTTTAAATTTTAATTTTCTCTTGTAGAAAAATGAAAAATCTAATGTTTCCGAGAAAGAGGATGGAGACGCTTTTGTCAAGCAAATTTTTCTTCAAGCTATGTAATATTGAATTTAATTATTTTTTATATATTTGTTCTTTCTAGAGCTTGCAAAAGTGAATAAGTATTTTACATAAATACCATATACATTTTGACATATTCATTTGCTTCCCTTATAAAAAATTTCTTCAGTGTTTTAGAGCAAAATATTAATTTTTTAGCTTTTCTTTTAGGCTAACAGAAGGGTAAATATATCTCAACTCTTACGAATATAACATACAATATTTTATTGTTTTATCTTCTTAATAATTTTGTGATGATACCATGCGACTTGTATATGTCTTTAATGCTTAATTAACATAAAATGTTTGAAACATTTGATGATCACCATATCTTATGTAGCAAAACCTTTGATTTATCTTATTTTATTTGAAATTACTAATATTTTCATATGATCCATTCATTTATGAAAGCTTTGAATTCATCAAAATGTACATTCTTTTAATAAGTTAATAGTTTAGTTTGTTTATCTAAATCTTTTATTTATTAAATCTATCACCTACACGTATATTTTATCTTATTCAAAAATAAACTCACCATCATTTACCCCCTCTTCTACATTATCTAACTATTTTACTATTTAAATTTTTATTTAAATAGTGAAACAATCTAATCTATAAAAATATTGTGGATAGTTGGAAATCAAATATGACATATGTATGGTAGTCTCTGAAACGGAGAATGATGCAAAAGCAGCCAAAAATGTTTCATAGGGTTAAAATTTTTGAAAAATAAAAAAAATTATGGCATTTTAATGTTTTTTAAAACTCTTTTTTTGACAAACAGTCGAACATTTCTTAACACACACATGCGCACTAGCGCACACACCTATATATGTGTTTTTGTATATGTATATATATACATATATATATATATATATATATATATATATATATATATATATATATATATATATTTTAGATAAGTAATTGACCAATTTTTTGTTACTTTGGGAGATGAGGGATTTGAATGCAATAATTTTCAAAATTTTTAGATCATTGATTTAATAGCTCATGAACTTTGGAAATCACATATTACTTTTATATTATTAATTTTTACTTCATTTTTAAGATTTTATTTTGTTCTTATATTAAATTATTTCTTTTTTTCTAGGTGTCTACAAAATAATTTGTTGACTAAAATTTATAATAGATGATGATATCAAGATTAACATGCATGCATCATGCACAAGGCTTTAGGACCTTAGGCTAGTTGTACAAATAATTGTATTGAACAAAGCAGGTTTAATATAATAACTCATTGCCTCCCTAAAAAAACAGAAGTTAGAATATTACTTCTTTCCTGATAATAAATATATTTCAGAACCAGTTTTATCTTGCCAGTCAGCTATAATATTTGACGACTCCCATGTCTGGGAAAATAGAAAGGAGAGGAAGAAAAGTAGTTAAAAGCTTGAGGGCGGGTAATACACGGCGGGACACATGGATTTTACGAGCTCCGCCTCGAGCTCCACCGCGCAGGACGGCGTTTCGCAGGTAACTCTATTATTCTTTGATAAGAAACTCGTTGTATCTATTGCAGAAGAACGACTAGACCAAATTTCTTGACGAAACTTTGTGAAATTGACTTCTTAAATTTTCAATTCCTTAGACGATGATATTAATTTTGATAATACAATTCAAGTACTGATGAATTTCGTCATATGAGATTCGATCGTTCCTTTTTATTTATTTCGCGGGATTGCAGAGTTTCTCGCATGCGTAGGTGCTTGAATATATGATACTCGCTTGATTACAATCATCCGATATGTGGAATTTATACAGTGATTCACAATAATTCTTTTTCTCTGACGACAGATATTCTGGTTTCCTTTTCTTTTGCATTTTGGTAATTTAGGCCTATGTACCTGGAAGTAATGTTGATATAACTGGAAAATTGAGGAATGAATTAATATTATTTATAGGCGCAAACCGTGATCTTATTAGAATATTATATTAACAGGCGAAGTAGTTGATCCATGCTAATCTTTAGCTTCTGTGCGAACTTTTTCCTTTTGGGGCCAATAATTGGAGTGAATTTCTCTGCTTTTGGAAATTTTTAGAATCCTCCTTTATGATGGATTGAGTTTCAGGCACTTAATGATAGCCCAATGATGAATTTATTGAACTATGGGTTTGTTTGACTGGAAATGCGGTGACATTCTTAGCTCATTGTAACCTTCCTCTGGTTTTCTCATGTTCAAACATCATGTGTCTTGGACACTCTAGAACTAAATTGTAATAGCTCGTGAAGAGGTCAGGTTTCAGAAGTCATTTATTCTGGACATATTGGTTTAATTTGTAAAGATTCAAATAGGATGATTTTTTTTTTCTTCCAAGTCACGCCTTTGGAACAGGTTACCATGGTGGATTTGACAAAGTCATATGTGTTCAAACAATTTTTTTTTTTCTAGTTTGTGAAGATAAAATTTTGGGAATCTTTGGAAAAGAAAACAAGGAAAGACCTTGTCTTAATGAGCCTGGCTTGCAGTGTTTTTGTTATGCTCAATAGGTTAAGGCGTCTTTAGCACTGTATACATCACTATTTTTCTTGTGATATAGTTGTTACTCTTCTGTTAATGTTTGCGCCTTTTAATGCCTTAATAGCTCAAAACCTGGTTAGGTGTAAATATGAGAAACATGTTATTGCAATAATTTCTTTCTTTAGGAAGATTTCTCCTTGACATTTGTATTCTTTTGTTCTCTTCCCAAGGATTCTCATTCCAACTGGAATTACAGATCCTATTATTTTTAAGCTATAATGCATCTTGTCATATTCTTGGAGTTTAATGTAAATGTAGAAACAAAATAGCAACTTTCCATAGGAATTTGGAGGTCTTTTAATGAGAAACAGTGGATTGTTGTTCCTGTGTCAATTCAGGCTCCTATACTGTCAACCACTTTGCATTGGTTACCATAAGAGGCTTAGAAGAGAAAACTAGAATACTAGAAATGTGCCTTCTTATCAATGTGGGCAGTGAATGCATCAAATTAGTGAGCATGTGAAAAGTAATTTTTTTCTGCCAGTGTAGGAACAGACAACTTCTTTTTCAGATTATACATCTCCAAGCAGCTTCACAACAAATCCATAATTTGGCTTGGGGAACTAAAAACTTGTTTACCATGTATCATACACCTTTTCTGGTAAATCCTATTGCCTTGAGATCCATACAGAATACAACTGGAAGTCTGTTTTGAGGTTGCTGGCTGTCAAGGTTTATTTATTTTGATGTATTTTCATCCATGTATATCTCACAAGTAGATTACTAAGTTAAGCTACTCTCTATTGCCTTCTCTAATATTCGATGCAGACAAAAATTTCTAGGACCTAATCGTATTAAGAAAAAGTTGGAGATATTATTCATTGAAGATGAACAGAATTTCAGACTTGGTTTAGATTTGACAGTTTTTATGTGAATTTCTTTGACATGAAAAACGACCTTTTGATAATATTTAGCTTATTTCTAAATGATAGTCGGAGAATAGAAATACAAGGAATATTCTCTTCCTTCAGAAGGGAAATCATAAAGAAATTTCTTGTTCAATGTATGATTATAGTGCTCTTGAGATTTCTGGTAATCATGTTCTTAGTAGTGAAAGGTATCAAGATTACTTCTGAGTTTTCTCCTTTAGAATAATCTTTCTCCCTAACCTTTTCCTACTCCGAACTGAAAGAATGAAAAAGTTCATGATGCATGGGACTATAACTGATACTTGTTTGTTTATATGTAGGAGGAGCACCATGTGTTAGGGGTTGGGGAGGAACATGAGACAACTTGTTGGGGCTGTGGAATCCGTCTACTGGTTTCACCTAGTGCGCCTGTTTTCAAATGTGGTTGGTGTGGAGCTATAACTAACAAAAATTCACAGAAATATGACAACAAGCATTACTGGTGGAGACGCTTGCGAGATCGATGCTTTGTTGGTGCCCTTCTTCTGTTTATGCTCTTCATAATATGTAAGCAGATAAAAATTACATTATGCCGTGTATATGTTGCAGTTCATATTCTGAGATCAGCTTTTTCTAGATAGCAAAGTTGTGCCCAGTCCTATTTGAATCTTTATGTGCTTTGTCACTTAATTCTGTTGAAGCTTAAGAAGATGCTAGTCAGTGTCTTCACTGTGCAATGGTAGATATCTAGAGCATTATCTTCATTTCATGTTTGAGTTTTTTTATGCTGGGCCAACATCAATGTAAGAATAAAGTCAGATGCATAAGGAATCCAATATTGTTTTTAAATTTTTCAGTCATGAATCAATCTAAAAGTTTGAAGGATGTATTATCAACTAGTAAGAGAAAACATAGCACATCATATCTGACACAATAAACCATTGTTGTAGAATAGTTTTTCTGCAATGCTTCTTTTCCTGTTCTAATTTGACTTTTCTGAGCTTATTAGTTAATATCAACTTTCAACTTGTTTTGCTGGTAGTGCAGGTAGTGGTGTCTGGGCAGTCTATCCTGTTGTATTTTCTATCAGTTACTTTTCTGGTGTTTTTCACTCCACCATAGCAGCTATTTTGTCTATATCTACCTTATCTACATTTAGCTTTGCTGCATTCCGCTCTCCTGGTGCTCCGCCAAGGATAGAGTGGGGTAGCTATCCTGCAGTGGGAAAAGGTGGGCTTGAGAACTATACCTTCTGCCAGTACTGTTCAAAACCAAAATCACCTAGGGCACACCATTGCCGTTCATGTGGGATGTGCATATTGGACATGGATCATCACTGTCCTTTTGTAAGTATCCATAACCTGTAAAACCTTGAACGCAAAATGATAAATTCTAAAATGTCCTAAAGTTTGTGCGTTAAGAATGCCTGATGCTTCAACTTTTATGTAAAGATTTGAATTTCACCTGGTTTGCAAGATATATATAGCTTCAGAATCTGGGATCATAGTTTTCTGGACATCAAGTTTTGCCTCAGCTGTTTTGGTCAATTTGGAAAGAGAGGAATAAGACGTCTGAGATGTCAGACTAACTTTTTATAGGCTTAAATTAAGCTGTCTCTGCTTTTTGTTTTTGGGGTGAGGAAACTTCTGTCTGTATGCTATTTCTTTTCTTGCAGTTTCTGAGTTCTTTTAGTGTTTGATGCATATCTTGACTATGTAGCCATCATTTCATTTCGTACATAACTTGTATTATAGGTGCATTTCCATCTCCTTAGTATAGTATACAAGGGATTCTCCTATTATCTGGAAATGAAACTTTTATCAGTTCTGAAATGGAAGAAATCATTTTTAGTATTTCTTTTGAACCTTAAAAAAAATCAGGCTGGTACTTATCATTTTCGAATCTAATACATAATTAATCTGGTCTAACTTGTTTTAAAAGAACAAGGGATATGCTAAAATGATACTGCTTGCTTGATCAACTGATATTTATGATCAAGATACACACTATTTTCCCTCTGTCCTTTATTGGTCTGATTTCTTTATGTACAGCAAGACTTGCATCCTGAATATTCGTAATCCTTTTGAAATGATTATTGTATATTTGAATCCCATTTGACAGTTAATAGGGCACCTAGGGGATGACTTGGAATGATGAAGGACAAGTTATCTCTACTGCTAAAATACGATGTGGGACTTCAGATTCCTAACTGAATATTTTTCAATTGGAAGAATAAACCTTAGTATGTCACTGAAGACACTATAAAGACAGATATTATCTTTCAATTATAACATGGTAACACAATAGTAAATGGAATTAAATTTGAGTGGGACTAAATAACAAATAAGTATTGCAGAAAAGCTAGTTTGATACTGTATACGGGTTTAGGTTCATATCTTTTTTTCTTTTAGAAAGATTACTGGTTCTTAAATTCAGATACTATAAAAATTATAAGTTTCTTTTTCTGGATCCTTCAACAAGTTGATACTGAATCAAGATAAAAATTTGAGAAATAATACGAGATAAAGTTAAAATTTGATGGATTGAACTAGAGGACAATTCAAACATGAGATACCTACTGGGAGAGGACAAACTTGATCATCATTGAAAAATGGGAAACCAACTATGTGATGAGACAAGTGGAAGGTAAAGAAGGGGGGAACTAATGTATAAGCTTTATACATAGGCTGACAAACAAGAGGGGCAAATGGTTAGTTTAAACTAGTAAAATGCTAAAACTTTCTCAAAGGTATATGACAAATAAAACTCACCCCTCTGTTTAGGTAATTACAGCTGTGCTTCCCAAGACAGGTGGTTCTGAAGAGAAAGGAGTGCCTTGCTCAGATCCCAACCTTCGGCACGCCTTCCCTCTTGCTTAGTCCTTGAAGGCAATGCCCAACTACTATAAAGTGTTTTCTTCACTCATCTTATCGATATATTGAGTTTATTGATTACCAACATTAATTTATAAGTTCGGGGAGATTAAGAAGCTTGATCCTTTTTTTTCCTTTCCCTCTTTTTGTCACCGTAGGGTGTGTGTGTGTGTGTCTGAGTTGTCAGAGGTAATTTGGATGACATTTTACATAGAAACCAATATGAAGAAGCTACAGGAATGAGTATTTAGTCAAAGCCAGATGGGTTGAATCGGGAAATAGAAGGCACAACCAAGGAGAAGGGAAATGTTCAGCTAGAAAATGATGCTACATACAAAATTCTTATCAATAATGGGTCTGTTTCTATGCTGTCCCTATTATGGCATGATGTAGCTGTTTTTTTCAACTTATTGATTGTTTTGGCAACTGCTATTTAGCAAGCAAGGATGCATCGTCACCAAAACTTGGTTTTACATCTGCAGATTGGAAACTGTGTTGGTGCAGCAAATCATCGATCCTTCATCCTTTTCCTTATATCGACTGTGACCAGCACAGTTTATGTCTCTCTTATATCTGCATATGCCGCACTTCATATCTGGCCCCCTATTAATTACACGGTTACTAGATCAACAGATGGATTGAACACGTATAAGCTAGTTTTCACACTATGGAAAGAAGCTACTCTTTCTTTTCTAAGATCTGCTGTTTTTATTACGCCAAGAGGGCTTGTTCTAGTCTACCTGTTTATTGCTAGTCTCTCAGTGCAGATTGGTTTAAGCGTACTGTTATGGCAGCAGCTCTGCTACATATATAAGGGAAAGACTTATTTAAGTCACTTAAGTTCCTCAGAGAATGAAGAAAGCTCAGAAAGGGATTGCCAAAATTTTGTCCATTTTTTTGGTTGTCAATATGCCGCATGGAGATGTTTTCCAAGCTTTTGGAATTCTAGAAAGAGTCACAAGAAGTGAAACTTGAAGAGGTTAGTGAACTTTTCTCCTTTTCTATTCTGTTTCGCATCTTTCTTTAAATTTCTCTTGTAATTGCTACAGAAGTTATGGAAACATAGAAAGCTTAGAAAATGACATAGAGAAAACATCCAACATACTCTAGAGTAATTAGACATAAATAGCTTGGAATTCTTGTGCTAGCTGATGAGATGGCTGGGTATAATAAAGCAGAGTTGGAGGATGAATGGTATGATCCTGTTATTGGGTTACTTGGTTATCAGGGCCTTAAATAGGTAATTTCAAATATAAAGAAAAAGTTAATTATTATGAGCTGTTTCTTTGTTTGAATATTGAAGGACAGTAATCGACTGTAAGATACGAGAAATGGGGAAATGAAACATGAACGCGTGAAATTTAACAAGTAGCAATATCACTCACGTACGCTCATTTAGATGTTCAATTTTTCTAAACCCTTTCGTATTTCTTCATTCTTTTTTTTTCTCTAATAGATTATTATCGGTTCTTGATGGTAAGAAACAAATTATGAATCATGATGTTGCACTTATTTTTGCCCTTGACAGTTCAATCTGGAAATTCTGGTTGTGCTTATTTTTGACGGACTCTTTTAGACATACTCGAGGAAATGGAGGGTTACCAATGGGATAGAGTTCCAATTGCCAATCATAAAACATTTTTTGTATAGGGTTTGACGATGATGTTCCTGTTCCCCCCCGCCCCTCTGTTTTGGGGTTGTGAGAGGCCTCGGGGGATTGAGATGGGTTGACTAATGCAAGAAAGCAACTTTGTAAAATGCTTCTTCCGTTCAGCGGTGGTAGTATTTTTGATGCGCTTAGAACAGTGTTGTTGTGAAATCCCGTTGGGTAATGTACTGTAAAAAAAAAAAAAAAAATGAAGGCATTTTTCTTTGTTAATTGTATGGCTTAGGACGTATGGATGATTTCTGTGTCCTCTAATCACTTTTGATTTTTTATAACATCTGTTGTAATATTTCTTTTGCAAAACTTTTTTATTAATAGTTTATTTTTTAAAATTTAGAGTTTATCTTTTATGATTTAGAATTTATAAATAAAAATTTTATAAAAAATCTATTACAGGAAGGATATTACATAAGATTTGGACTGTTAAAAAAATATTAATTTTAATGTTGCATTAATCATAATAACTAATTTTCTTAATGAAATTTGATTATTTTATAAAAATCCTAGTTTTATTCTTTTTTTCAAATAAAGAAAGCTTGTTGTCCTTTTTTCTGTTTAATCTTTTAAAAAATAACAACGATTTATTTGTTAATAAATATTTTTTTTTTTTTTGGAAATTTTTAAAATTTTATACTTGGTTCTATTTTTTTTGACAGTGTTTAACTTAAAATAAATTTTTATATAAAAGTTTGAATTGTATTATAAAAATAATATATTATAATAGAAAGTATGAAACATGTGGGTTAGAAGATATTTTATGTCAAATTTAAATATATAAAAATAATATATAGTGAGATTATTAATTGATTAATAATATATAATATTAAAATTTTTTATTTTTAATAAAAATTGTCAAATATTTTGAGACATCCTAATATAATAAGAAAATCATTAAAAATGGGATGGAGAGAGTATCACGAATTAAAATTATAATCCGATTATAATTATTTAAAATCAATTAAAGATTAATAGATTGTCAACATTTGTCACTACTCATGTAATGCTTGTCTAATAATAAATTGGGAATTCATGTAAAAATAATCTTCGAAAATTTTTTATAATATCACATCTTTAAATGCTTTGATATCTTAAAACACAAAATCAACATAAAGATAATGTTAATACTAATCAATAATAAATTTCTTTTTTAATAGAATGATAACAACAATAATAAATAAATATTTTATTTAATAAAACTCTTTAACATAACAACAAGATAATTAAATAACCAAAGAATTTAACAAAAAGTTAAAATATAAAGCAAAAAAATAAATAAAATGAATTAATAAAGAGAATTATTCCTTCCGTTCTAACATATGAAGCATTTTGGCCCTTTTTGTATAGATTGAAGAAAAAAATAAGGAGTGTTTTTTCTATTATATTTTAAACTAATTTTATTAATATAATAGAGAGTGAGAGAATTATATTCATGGTATAGGTAACTTTAGAATTTTAATTTTTAAAATTTACAAAAAATTAAATATTTAAAGAAGAGAGGAAATTGTCAAAAAGCCTTAGATGTTGAGATAGAAAGATTAAGTAAAACCAATAAGTAAATACATGAATAATAAAAAGAGATCTTTATTGATTCTCTGAGAGTAAATTGATCAATGAATGAGTGAGTACAACAACTCAGTCTAGAGCCCTATTTATAGGGTTCAGGGTACATCCCAATCAGAAGAGGTATAGGGTAATCAGAAGATAAATCCTATTACTAATCAAAGATATGATAGAACTCTACCATCTATCTTCTGAATAGTTGGAGTATCTCTATAACTCTAATAATGGACATCCATAATAATATTAATTTCATAACACTCCCCCTTGGATGTCCATTGCATAAGAGTATGCCTCGTTAAAACCTTACTAGATAAAAAAACCCAGTGGAAAAAATTCTAGTGAAGGAAAAAGAGTACACTACTCTTTATGCCATATTTACTCCCCCTGATGAGATAATCCTTTAAGATTTCTTAACCGCCGCATTCTAATTTTGTTCACCAATTTCTCAAATGTTGCGGCTGGTAATGCCTTAGTGAATAAATCTGCCAGATTGTCACATGATCGAATTTGTTGCACATCAATATCACCACTCTTCAGGAGCTCATGAGTAAAGAAAAATTTTGGTGAAATATGCTTTGTCCTATCTCCTTTAATATATCCTCCTTTTAATTGAGCTATACAAGCTGCATTATCCTCATATAGAGGAGTTGGAATTCTATTTGCAGAGGATAATCCAGAATTCTCTTGAATATAATAGATCATGGATCTTAACCATACACATTCTCGACTAGCCTCATGAAGGGCTATAATTTCAGAATGGTTAGATGAAGTAGCTACCATGGATTGTTTTGCAGAACGCCATGAAATAGCAGTACCACTATAGGTAAATACATAACCAGTCTGAGAACGTGCTCTATGTGGATCGGATAAATATCCAGCATCCGCATAACCAATCAACTTCAGGTTGGTTTTATTTGAATAAAATAATCCGAGATCTATAATACCTTGGAGATATCTAAAGACATGCTTAACACCATTCCAATGTCGTCTTGTGGGAGAAGAACTAAACCTTGCTAATAAATTTACTGAAAATGATATATCAGGTCTTGTATTATTAGCAAGATACATCAGTGCACCAATTGCACAAAGATAAGGTACTTCAGGACCAAGTAGTTCTTCACTATCATCCCGAGGTCGAAAAGGATCTTTATTCACATCTAGTGATCTAACGACCATTGGAGTACTCAATGGATGTGCCTTGTCCGTGTAAAATCTTTTTAGGACTTCCGTTGTTTATGTTGATTGGTGAATAAAACATCCATCTTCCAGATGGTCAATTTGTAGACCAAGGCAAAACTTAGTTCTTCCAAAATCTTTTATCTCAAACTCTTGTTTCAAATAATTCACCGCATCTTGAAGCTCTTCTGGAGTTCCAATAAGATTGATATCGTCAACATATATAGTGACATGCAATCCGAGGAAGAAAAGATGGAGACGATGGAATTTTCGGCTTGAACAAACAAAGACTCAACTTTCGAACAACCAAAACAATTCTTACACACACAAGATAATTAAATTCCTACGACATCTGTTAGAAACTTGTTCTAAGCAATCCCGATAATAAGAATTTAACCAAATAAGAAGAACACTTACACGCCACAATCAGAAATCTCAATTGATAAGTGAAAGTGTAGTTCTTGGAGTAACAAGAGTAAGAGGAATCAATCCTCTCAAAATGGTGGCGGCAACCCCTCTCAAATGACACTCAAAATCTGACCTAATTGCCTCCAAGAAGGCTACTTATAGCTAGGGTAAGATATGAAAGGGTTGGGCTTAATGATACATGTAAGCCCAACATAAAACAAGACATAAAATAAATCCAACAAGATTGGCAGCCCAAGTTTTAGAAACATAACTTGCTCTTGGACTTGAGCCCATTACATAGCCTTCAAGTAGTAAAATCATCCGAACTAAATATTTGAGACAAATGGACCAAGTTGGGTTGCGGCCCAACTAATTCTTCTCCAACAGGTTTGGTTAACTCTATCCTCTTCAAATGTTGGTCCATGTAGGCGAATATGGCCTCTTGAAGCGCCTTAGCCCTAGCTCTGGTCATTGGCCCAACCGGTATAATTAGTTCTTTATTGGACACGTCCAAGCCATCATAGTAATCCGTCGTCTTGCTCGCATCAGTCCCTCCCTCCTCAAGAAGATTCGTCCTCGAATCTGGATCCATATCAAAAGGAGAAAGGTCAGAAACATTAATATTCGCGGAAACACCATACTCACCTGGCAGATCAAGTTTTTAGGCATTGTTATTGGTTCTTTCTATCACTTGAAATGGACCATCTCCTCTAGGAGCTAATTTAGACTTTCGCTGGGCAGGAAACCATTCCTTCCTTAGGTGTACCCAAACCCAATCACCGGGTTCAAAAGTCACCAATTTTCGTCCCTTATTTGCTTGTTTGGCATAGACCTTATTCTTCTACTCAATATGCTGTTTTGCCTTCTCGTGTAGGGTCCGTACCAGTTCAGCTTTGCTCTTACCATCTGTACTTAGACAACTCATGCAAAGGTAAAGGCACCAAATCCAAAACAGTTAAAGGATTAAAGCCATATACAAGTTCAAATGGTGAATAACCTGTGGTTGAGTGCACACTCCGGTTATATGCAAACTCGATAAATGGTAAACTTTCACTCCAAGTTTTAAGGTTCTTACCAACGACAGCACGTAGTAAGGTACCTAAGGTCCTATTGACAACCTCGGTTTGACCGTCAGTCTGTGGGTGACATGTAGTAGAATAAAGCAGTTTGGTACCCAATTTTTCCCACAACACACGCCAAAAATGACTTAGAAATTTAGCATCTCTATCAGAAACAATAGACCTAGGAAGGCCATGCAATCTAACAACATCTTTGAAAAATAAATCAGCCACTTGCACAGCATCATCAGTCTTATGGCATGCAATGAAATGTGCCATCTTACTAAACGTATCAACAACAACGAAGATGCTATCGTATCCCCTTTTGGTCTTAGGCAAACCCAAAACAAAGTCCATAGAGATAGCAGTCCATGGTTCAGCAGGTACAGGTAAAGGGGTATACAAACCATGAGGTTTAACAGTGGATTTTGCCTGCCTACATGCAATACACTTTGCACACACACGTTCCACATCCTTACGCATACCGGGCCAAAAAAAATATTCTTGCAAAATATCCAAAGTCTTAGCAACCCCAAAATGTCCCATCAATCCTCCACTATGAGCCTCAAGCACAAATAAAGTACGCATAGAACAGTTAGGCACACACAATTGATTACCCCGAAAGAGATAGCCATCATGCTTGTAGAATTTCTGGAATGCAGTATGTTCACAAGCAGAATATACAGTAGCAAAATCGTCATCAGAAACATATAATTCCTTAAGCTGCTCCAATCCTAATAATTTAGAATGTAGAGTAGTAATCAAAGAATACCTCCTAGATAATGCATCTGCTACCACGTTCTCCTTGCCTTGCTTGTATTGCAGTACATAGGGAAAGGTTTCTAGAAACTCCACCCAAGTGGCATGTCGCTTGCTCAGCTTGCCCTGTCCCTTCAAGTGCTTTAAAGACTCGTGATCGGTCCTAATGACAAACTCTCTAGGTTGGAGATAATGTTGCCACACTTCCAATGCTCTCACAACTGCATACAACTCCTTGTCATATGTGGGATAATTGAGTTGTGCACCACTAAGCTTCTCACTAAAATACGCAACTGGTCTGTTCTCCTGCAAAAGCACAGCACCTATACCAATCCCAGAAGCATCACATTCAACCTCAAAAGCTTTCTCAAAATCAGGTAGACATAGAATAGGAGCAGAACATAATTTTTTTTTCAACAATGTAAATGCATGTTCTTGTTCCCGACCCCAAGTAAACCCTTTTTCTTTCTTAATTACCTCAGTTAAAGGAGCAGCAATAGTAGAAAAGTCCTTCACAAACCTCCTATAGAAACTAGCAAGTCCATGAAATCTCCTCACCTCACTCACACTCTTAGGAGTTGGCCAATCCTAGATAGCCTTGACCTTTTCACTATCAACCTCAACTCCCTGAGAACTGATTATAAACACCAAAAATACTAATCGATCAATGCAAAAAGTACACTTCTTAAGGTTTGCATACCGTTTTTCCTATCTAAGTACATCTAAGACACACCTCACATGCATGACATGCATATCCAAACTAGTGCTATATACCAAGATGTCAACAAAGTAAACAACTACAAATTTGCCAAGAAATCCACGCAAGACATGATTCATCAATCTCATAAAAGTGCTGGGTGCATTTGTTAAACCAAATGGCATAACTAACCACTCATACAACCCATACTTAGTTTTGAAAGCAGTTTTCCATTCATCCCCTGGTTTCATTCTAATATGGTGATATCCACTTCTCAAATCAATTTTTGTAAAAATACATGCACCATGCAGTTCATCAAGCATATCATCTAGCCTAGGGATAGGATGGCGATACTTTACAGTGATTTTATTCACGGCTCGACAATCCACACACATCCTCCACGTTCCATCCTTCTTTGGCACCAACAACACAGGTACGACACAAGGACTCAAGCTTTCTCTTACATACCCTTTCTCCAATAGCTCATCCACTTGCTTCTGAAGCTCCTTTATTTCCTCAAGATTACTCCGGTAAGCTGGGCGATTAGGTATTTGAGTTCCAGGAACAAAGTCTATCTGGTGCTCTATGCCTCTCAAGGGTGGCAATCCCGGGGGCGTCTCCTCAGAAAAGACATCCGCATAATCCTGCAAAAGAGAAGAAAACACGCTAGGCAAAGAATCAAGAGGGTTAGCGTCAGAAACTAAACACTCTCTATATCTTACTATGACTAGTGCTCTTTTCTCCCCAATTGCTCTTCTCATGTCTTTTCCCCTTGCATACAAATTCACTTTTCTTTCTTTCTTTTCAATGCAATCACTCACATTTGGGCCACTCTCAATTTTCTTTTGGGCCTCTTTTCCATCTTTAATTTTGTTACGCTCTTTTCCCGATCCCTCCTCGCCTTTAGTTACCTTTGATTGGTCCAAGTATAGCTCACGAGGTGATAGAGGTATAAGAATGAAATTTCTACCCTTAAATTTGAAGGAGTATCTATTGGTATAACCATCATGTGATACCTTCCTATCAAACTGCCAAGGCCTCCCAAGGAGTATATGACCAGCCTCCATGGGCACCACATCACACAACACATCATCCTCATATCTACCAATTGAGAAAGTCACCAATACTTGTTTAGTTACCTTCACATCCGCACTATCATTAAACCATTGTAGCTTATAAGGTTCTGGATGCCTCATGCAAGTCAGCCCCAATTTCTCTACCATGGTGGTACTAGCTGCGTTGGTACAACTTCCCCCATCAATGATCAAATTGCACACTTTTCCTCCCACTAAACACCTTGAATGAAAAAGATTCTCTCTTTGATCTACAATCTCATCTGCAGCCCTAGTACTCAATACTCTCCTTACTACAAGTGCTTCCCCTGTAACATCTCTCTCAAAGCAATCATCATCATCAAAGTTATTTTCAAGAACAAATTCAGATTCACTACTGCTATCCTCGGAATCAATCACTCCATTATCTCTCATAATCATAATCTTTTTATTAGGACATTGAGATGCAATATGACCAGTTCTGAAGCATTTAAAACATTTCATAGAAGAATGCTTACTAGAGGTAGCTTGGGTGTTGGAGGTACCTTTCATTTCAGATCCCCCGATTGGTTTCTTTGGTGCTTCCTTGAAGTCCACTCCCTTATCCTTAGGTTGATCCTCCCTTTTAGGCCATCTAGAGTTCCATGCATAGCTAGAATTTGATCCACTCCTCGCTGCCAGCCTAGTCTTTAGCTGTCTCTCCACCTTCATGGCCATTTTCACCATGTCCTCAATCTCTAGATAGTGTTGTAGCTCCACAACATTGGCTATTTTCCTATTGAGCCCACTCAAAAATCTAGCCATTGTAGCCTCCGGATCTTCCTCGATGTTGGCTCGGATCATAGCCACTTTCATCTCCTTGTGATAGTCTTCAACTGATTTAGACCCTTGAGTGAGTCGTTGAAGTTTTTGGTGCATCTCCCTATAGTAGTAAGACGGTACAAAACGCTTCCTCATGCATGCCTTCATTGCTCCCCACGTAGCAATCGGCATCTCTCCATTTCTCCTCCTAGATGTCACCATTTGATCCCACCATATTAGTGCATAATCTGTAAACTCAACGGCTGCAAGTTTTACCTTCTTATCCTCAGAAAAGTTGTGGCACTCAAAAATCATGTCCACCTTCCTTTCCCACTCCAAGTAGGCGTCCGCGTCGTTCCTCCCTTTGAATGCGGGAATCTGCATTTTAATGGATTTGAGGTCTCCGTCTCTTCTATTAAATGGCAAGTCTCTTTGAAGTCTCCTAGGTCTACGTGCCTCAAACTCCTCCTCCTCCTCAAATTCTTCCTCCTCTGGTTCATACCGAGGTAGATATCGATGAGGTGGTGGTTGTTGTTGGCTCCCTCCTGCACGTCTTCCCTGAGGTTCCGCACGCCTCTCTTGTCTGATCTCTTCAATTTGTTCTCTTATCTCAACAAAGGCTTGGTTGAACCTCTCAAATTGTTGCTGCATAGCTTTCAAAGTGAAAGCAATATTTGCATCTCCCCCTTGGTGCTCCTCGGTGCTACCTCCTTGTGACATTGCGAAGTGATATTATAACTGCAAAACAGCGTTAGTGATAAACAACCTCACACACTCCCTCACGTGTTTCACTCGAATGTTGTCACTCCCCTCGTGTTTATGTCACGGCAATGACACCCTCAAATGAGCTCACACACTCTTGCCTTTTAACACTCAAATTCCTCTTAAACTCAAGCTACACTTCAGAACCAAACTCAACAAATCAACCAATCCGATTGAAGCCCAAATAACAAACACAAACCAGTACAATAATAGTAGCTTACAATCTTCCAAGTATCAAAACAACTACTAGCCCAATGACAATAGGTTACAATCGTCCAAGTAGCAAGTAACAACCAATACACTAACAATCGCTTACAACCTTTGAAACTCCAATAGTCCAGCAACAAATTGCTTACAACAATCCAATTTACATACAATAAACAGTCCAACAACAATAATCTTGGAAGCTCCAAACAAGAATTATAACAAGTTAACAATTGGAACAACCAAAACAAATCTTGAAACTGCTTATCACAAGTAACTCAAAATGGTCCAGCAAGAAGTATGAATATGCTAGTATGCTAGGAAATAAAAAAAAAATCTTGCACTGACTTTGTACTCTTTTTTTTTTTTCGGACCTTTTTTTTTTCTCTCTTCTTTTCTTGTCCGAAATATATGTATATTTGTATTTGAATGTACTGTTTTTTTTATAACAATCTAATCCAAACAAATATTACAAAATACTTAATACAAAGAATTGAAATCCTAGGCCGAAATTTCACACATTTTGAAGTTGCGTCGGTTAATCTTTGAAGAAGCTGGTTGAAGAGGCTGTTCGGACAGTCTTTGAACTTTGATGGAGCATAATGGAAATCCTCCTCCACACCACGGCTCTGATACCAAATGACATGCAATCCGAGGAAGAAAAGATGGAGACGATGGAATTTTCGGCTTGAACAAACAAAGACTCAACTTTCGAACAACCAAAACAATTCTTACACACACAAGATAATTAAATTCCTACGACACCTCTAAGAAACTTGTTCTAAGCAATCCCGATAATAAGAATTTAACCAAATAAGAAGAACACTTGCACGCCACAATCAGAAATCTCAATTGATAAGTGAAAGTGTAGTTCTTGCTACTTATAGCTATGGTAAGATATGAAAGGGTTGGGCTTAATGATACATGTAAGCCCAACATAAAACAATACATAAAATAAATCCAACAAGATTGACAGCCCAAATTTTAGAAACATAACTTCCTCTTGGACTTGAGCCCATTACATAGCCTTCAAGTAGTAAAATCATCCGAACTAAATATTTGAGACAAATGGACCAAGTTGGGCTGCGGCCCAACTAATTCTTCTCCAACAGGTTTGGTTAACTCTATCCTCTTTAAATGTTGGTCCACATAGGCGAATATGGCCTCTTGAAGCGCCTTAGCCCTAGCTCTGGTCATTGGCCCAACCGGTATAATTAGTTCTTTATTGGACACGTCCAAGCCATCATAGTAATCCGTCGTCTTGCTCGCATCATATAGCAAGTATCACAAATCCTGAAATATACTTCTTAATGAAGACACATGGACATATTGGATCATTTTTGTATCCTGCTTTTAATAAACTTTCACTAAGACGGTTATACCACATGCGTCCAGACTGCTTTAAGCCATACAATGACTTTTGTAACTTAATAGAGTAATCTCTACGACAACCAGATTTACATGCTGCAGGCATGTTGAATCATTTTGGAATTTTCATATAAATATCATTATCTAGATTTCCATATAAATAAGCAGTTACTACATCCATCAGACGCACATTAACCTTTTCATTTACTGCCAGACTCACAAGGTATCGAAATGTAATTGCATCTACTATAGGTGAATACGTCTCATCATAATCAATACATTATCTTTGTGAAAAGCCTTGTGCAACAAGTCGTGTTTTATATCTCACAACTTCATTATTCTCATTTTGCTTTCGTACAAATACCCATTTATAACCAATGGGCTTTACACCTTCAGGTGTTCGGACTACAGGTCCAAAAACTTCACGTTTTGAAAGCGAGTTCAATTCTGATTGAATCGCATCTTTCCATTTTGACCAATCATTTCTATGTCGACATTCTTCAACTGATATTGGTTCAAGATCCTCATTATCTTTCAAAACATCAAGTGCTACATTGTACGCAAATAAGTTATCTATAGTCATTTCCATTCGATTCCAACTTCTGCCGGAAGTCGTATAATTGATGGAAATCTCTGTATTATTTTCAGAATCTTGAATATTTTCATCAATTATCTCTTGGTCCTTTTTCTCAGATTCTTCAATATGATCACTTTGATCATTTGTTCCTCTTTTCTTACGAGGATTTCTATCTTTTGAACCAATAGGTTGACCACGCTTCAGGCGTGCTTTTGATTCAACAGCTACAGGTGTTAAATTTTGCTCTTTTGGGACTTCAACCCGAATAGGGGCATCTATAGCTGGTAGATACGATTTTGTTATTTTTGTAGAGTCGGCAAATACATCTGGCAGTTGATTTGCTATCTTTTGTAAATTCATTATCTTTTGAATTTCAAGTTCACTCACGCTTGTGCGCGGATCTAGATAATTCAAAGATGTTGTCCAAACAAGCTCTTTTTCTTTTGGTTTATTGTCTCCCCCTAACTTGGGAAACATAGACTCATCAAAATAACAATCAGTGAACCTTGCCGTAAATACATCTCCCGTCATCGGTTCAAGATACCTTATTATAGAGGGAGAGTCATATCCAACATATATCCCCAATCTTCTTTGAGGATCCATTTTAGTTCGCTGATTAGGTGTTATAGGCACATACACCGCACATCCAAAAATTCTCAAATGAGAAATATTTGGTTCAAAGCCAAAAGCTAATTGTAAAGGAGAAAATTCATGATAACTTGATGGCCTAATACGCACAAGTGTTGCAGCATGCAAAATTGCATGTCCCCAAGCTAATACAAGAAGATTTGTTCTCATTAAAAGTGGTATAGCAATTAATTATAATCTTTTGATAAATGATTCCGCTAAATCATTTTGAGTGTGAACATGTGCTACGGGATGTTCAACAATAATGCCAATTGACATGCAGTAAGCATCAAAGGCTTGAGAACAATATTCAGCAGCATTATCTAGACGGATTCTTTTAATAGGGTGATCTGGGAACTGCGCCCTTAGACGAATTATTTGGGCAAGTAATCTTGAAAATGCCAGGTTGCGAGTAGATAATAAACAAACATGTGACCATCGGGTCGATGCATCAATTAACACCATAAAATATCTAAATTGCCCACATGGTGGGTGAATAGGCCCACATATATCACCACGAATCCATTCTAAAAATGTGGGAGACTCAACTCCCACTTTTGCTTGTGATGGTTTAATAACCAATTTTTCTTGAGAACAAGCAGCTCATGGAAATTTATTCAATACTCTTTGATCTTTCAATGGGTGTCCATGCGTATTCTCAATTATTTTTCGCATCATAATTGATTCTGGGTGACCCAAACGGTCATGCCAAATGCTAAATGTAGAAAGATTAGTAAACTTCTGGTTTACTAAATGATGCGCTTCAACACTATTTAATTTTGCGTAATATAGGCCGGAAGAAAGAGATGGAAATCTCTCTAAGATAGATTTCTTTCAGGAGACAGTTTGAGTAATGCAAAGATACTCAAATTTATTTTCCTCCATTGTTTCAACATGATATCCATTTCGGCGAATATCTTTAAAACTCAATAAGTTTCTTCTAGATTTTGAGGAAAACAAAGCCTTATTGATGGCAATTATTGTGCCTCCAGGCAATAAAATACTAGCTCTTCCAGAGCCTTCAATTAGTTTTGCACTACCATTTATAATGTAAATATTTGTTTCTCCCATATTTAAACAAGAGAAATATATCTTACTTTTAAGTATAGTGTGCGTAGTACCACGATCAATGAGACAAATATCTTCAATGATACTTTGAGAGTCATAATAAGGAATAAGAGTCATCTCTTTTCTTTTCTCATTGTTTTTGACCCACTTCTGGTGGATTTTGTTATTTTTCGCGCCTAATACTCTATTTTGTTCGCCATGATTATATAGATGCTTTCTACCACGGTCGTGTCCGTGTCCTAAGTTTCGACCATGACTATGACCTCTTCTAGGGTCATATCCTCGGGTTCTAGCTGCATTCACTTCAGGGAGTGGAGTAGAACCTGTTGGTTGAGGTTCATGGTTTTTCATTAATAGCTCATTGTTTTGCTCCGCAACAAGAAGGTAAGAAATTAATTCAGCGTATTTCTTAAGGCCCTTCTCTCGATATTGTTGCTGCAGGACAATATTTAAGGCATGAAAAGTAGAGAATGTTTTCTCTAACATATCAACGTCAATGATATTTTCTCCACATAATTTCAATTGAGATGTAATTCTAAACATTGCGGAGTTATATTCACTTACAGATTTAAAATCTTGTAGCCGTAAGTGCATCCAATCATACCGTGCTTTTGGTAGAATGACCATCTTCTGGTGGTCAAATCTTTCTTTCAGATCCTTCCACAAAACAAGTGGATCTCTTACGGTAAGATATTTCGCCTTTAAATTCTCATGGAGATGGTGGCGGAGAAAGATCATGGCTTTTGCACGATTTTGAGATGATGACACGTTATTTTCTACAATGGTGTCTCCTAGACCCATTGCATCTAGATGAATTTGAGCATCTAGTATCCATGATAAATAGTTCTTTCCAGAAATGTCAAGAGCAAAAAAATCGAGTTTGGCAAGATTTGCCATGAGAATTTTATAGGTAGAAAAATACCTCTTTTTATCTTGATTGATCTCTAAACTCCAGTGGCAGAGACTTGTGCTGATAACGTGTTATGAATTTGTTGATGCGCAGTCGTCGTCGGCACAGCAAAATCGTAATACTAATGTGGAGAACTTAATAAAGAAATTATAATGTAGAGAATAGGAGAAAAATATAGAGAGAATAGAGAGAAAGAACAAGAGATCTTTATTGATTATCTGAGAGTAAATTGATCAATGAATGAGTGAGTACAACAACTCAGTCTAGAGCCCTATTTATAGGGTTCAGGGTACATCCCAATCAGAAGAGGTATAGGGTAATCAGAAGACAAATCCTATCACTAATCAAAGATATGATAGAACTCTACCATCTATTTTCTGGATAATTGGAGTATCTCTATAACTCTAATAATGGACATCCATAATAATATTAATTTCATAACATAATATAATTTGAATAACTAAAAAATAAAAAATAAATAGAATGGGGTTTGCGCTACCTTAATATCTCTTGGCACACAACTTGGTGTTAGGAAACGTTAAGATGACACATAGTGTTCTCAAATGGGCTGATCCGTTTCGATTCATCACGAATCACCTTTTAAACGGGACGGAACAAGCTAGCTCGTTTTTTGGTAGATCCGTCCGCACTAAGTTCGCAAGCTAAACTTAGTCCCTTTCTCTGTCTCTCTTTAAATTAAATTTTAAAGAATCTTTTTCCTCTCTTTTTCTTTCTCTATCATATATGAAAATATAAATATATGACTGGGATAAAAAAAATTTTTGATCAATCACTAATATTTTTAAAATAAAAATTATCATTAATTATATATGAATAAATTTATATAAGGAAACATTTTAAATAAAATTGAATTAATTAACCATAGTTGTGAGTATGATTAGAATGTGTGCTATAGGTAAATTTGGTATCAAGATTACCATACATTTTATTTTTTATAATGTTTCTAATACAAAAGAAAAAATAAATTTGGTTCGCTGGCTAAACAAAGCGGGCCAATTCGACCCATATTTAAACGGGTTTGAGAAACTAAATTCAAGCCTGTCTATATTACGGACCAGCCCATGAACTGGAACCCATTTTGACACTATTAGTGGCACCAATGTGGATGCAAAAGACTATTCTTAAGGCCTAGTTTGGTAGGGAAGAAAAGAGAGAGGAAAATGGGAGGGAAAGTAAAAGAGAAAGTAATATTTTACTTCGTTTGGTTAGAGGGGAGAAAAGGGGAAGTAAATGTGGAGCGAAAGCTCTCCCCCTCCACATCAGCAAAATCAATCCGTCCAAGAGTGGACGGATTGGAATTTTTTGTTTTGTAAAGACCATTATGCCTCTAGAAAATATTCCAAATTCCAGCATAGGATTATAGCCACATAAGGCCTCTGGTATCTTCCTACCAAAAGAAAGAATGTAAGCAAAATAAAGAAGCAAAGAGAAAATTCCTACATCAAGTTTAATTAGACATGAGAATTTTATCATAATTAAATATTTCAAATGAATGATAAATTTGTAAACATAATAAAATATTTTCAGTCCAACTAAATAAGAAAAAATATTTTTAATTTACTTCTCTTTCTTTTGTACCAAACAAAATTGAAGTAAATATAAATACTTCTCCTAAGTAAAGTAAAAAGTGCCTCTTCCCCTCCTCCCTTGCAAACCAAATTAGGCCTAAGTCAATTAACTTGAGTCAATAGTAAACTAACTAAATTTTTAATATTTCCCAAATGAAAAATTTATGGTTGTTTCATTCTACTTTTAGCTTCTTTCACTTATTAGTCTGTAAATGAATAGACTTTAATGCTCACAACTAATTTTTCTAAACAAGATTTGAACAAAAGTTTTGAAACTTGTTTTGAGAACTAAGTTCATTTCAATTATTAAGAACTAAAATTTGAAATCACAGTTTTTTTAATTGACTGTGAATTAAGAACATATTTAGGCTGACCCTAAGAACGTTTTCTAAATCAATTCTACATAAAATAAGAAAGAAATGCGAATTAGATTTAAAACCTTCGCTTGTAATTACAAAAGTCGGCAACTATTTACATACTCAGAACGCATTATATGAAAGGATTGCTTTCATGGTCAGATGCTACCGAAACCTTCCAAATGAACAAAGTGATGTTCGTTGTTATGCATTTCTCAACTCCAACAATCTGGACCACCTTCTATCCAACGAAGCAGCATACTTCGCACCCACATCTGAGATCAAAACCAAGTTGTGATTTAATAAACATTTCATATTTTTCCCTATTTGTGACAGTTTTCATTTTCAAGTACTGTTTTACTTCCTTACATTGGAATACAGGTTGAGATTTCTCACAAGATTCTGAACAGGTCTCCTATAGGCAGGAAAACACAATTAGCTCAGAGTGTATTATAGAAAAAGAACTCTCCTGGTATCATTATCTATAACCCTCATTGAATAGGTTAAATAAAGCACAAAAGGGCATGCAAAATGAGGATGATTCCATCCCTTTTCTTTCTTTCTTTCTTTCTTTTTTTTTTTTTTTTGACAGAGGAGGTTGATTCCTAAAACTAAGAAAATAAATTATTTGTCAATAATACCACTAAAAGGGTTGCTTTTTTTTAAAAAAAAAATAAATCCAACTGTTTTGAAAAGTTAATTACAACCTCCATAATTTTGTCTCACAACATTCAACTTTGAACTCCACAAAAATAAAAGTTTAAAAAATTCAAATATACTGTTATAATCTTACTATTTATGCATGCATGATTTTAGTGGGGCATGACCAAATTTTGTTTGCAAAGGTAAAAGACCGTCTTACATGCATTTCTCTTCTTCATTTTTTTTTTAAGGAAAAGAAGAGCATCTTGTTTTTCGTAAATAAAAAAAAGTAAATATGCATCACTTTTTCTTTGGAAAAATGATAAAAAGAAATGTATTAAGAATGGTTCGTGTGTTTTAGTTTTACTCTGTACTTTCACTGCGGTGGCTAGCCGAATTGTATCTTGAATTAGTGAATCAAAGTTTACTTCATCCCCAGGCTTCACATAGATCACCTGCAAAATCATGCTTGTTAGATCCTTCATCTTCTTTAGTTCACGAGAGAGAGAGAGAAAGAGAGAGTTTAGAGACTTAATGATGGATCGTCGCCTCCGATTTCAGGAAGTGGATGATCTGAGCTCTTCTGTTTGCTTGACGGAAGAACCCAAACATTGAAGTTTGCATCAATCTAAGGCGCAAGGCAATTAGTTATGAATTGAAGAAACGAATATTACATTTATAAGTAGTAGAAGAAGGAGCTAAGAAGCATTACTCTTTTTGTTTAAAATTGGAAGTTAAATTTTTTTATACAATTCGAATTAAAAAATAGACACCCACTTTTAAACGGAAAGAGTATGCTCCATACAAAGAACATACCTCCCTGCAGTATGGAGAAGAACAATTGCTACATTTTCTTATAAAGGAGGTCATGATCTTTCCGTCAACTGAAAGGCCAAAGCCAGTATGCTGAAAAAAGAAAACATATTTGCCTTCCGTTTAGCTGGGAGAGAAGGTTGCACAATATTGATAGGTATACCAAAAAAGATCAAAATATAATTCATTTTCATAATTTTTAGGAGTAAAGAGGTACTGTATGGATTAAATACTCTCCATAATGAACCAAGGCGGTAGCTGAACTAGTAAAGCATTCATTACTTGGTCGAAAGGTTTCCATGTTCATTAGAAGCAATAACTGTGCATTCTCTTCTTCAATTTCCCTTTGTGATAGTTAGGATGATCTTTCATTGGGAGTAATAAATGCGCATTCTCTTCTTTGTTACCCTTTGTGGTAGTTAGGATGTGCTTAAAAAGAAAAAAAAATTTCCATAATAATTTTTATATGGGGTAAGTGTAAACACTCAAATACGAGCAAAGAGAAAATTACTTAAAGAACCCGATTTAAAAAAGAAGCCTTAATTGAAATTAAAGAAATTACATAAACCATAAAGACCAATATATTACGTGATCTAAAGTGGATTGAAGTTCTATTCGCATCCCTATTTACAGCGAAAGCAAAAGCCAAAAATCAATGTTTTGTGAAACTACCTTTTTCTCTCGTAAGGAAAGGAAATTTATTTGGACATAGTTCAACCAGTCTGTATAATGTAAATAGACACGCTCACTATTAAAACTGAATATTTTAGATTATTTTTTATATCTCAGCAAATAATCAATAAACATAGTTCAAGGCAAAACAATTAACCTATAGAAAGCAAATTCTACGTTGATACATTTCAAATATAAGCTATAATAACGTACTATATAGTGTTTTTTTTTAATTAAAAAAAAATTAAGGGACGAAAATTTGAACCTAACTTACAAACTATCACCTTATCACTAATTAATCTAAAGAATTATTAGAATAAAAAACGATTAATCTTGTTAAGTGATGGACATTTTTACTAATATAAAACCTTTGATAGTTTTACCCTTTTATAAATTTTTTTATTTTTAAACTTTCAATACAATGGTACTACAAATTTGACACTACCAGCTATTTGAACGCCCCCATAAGAATGAGTGGCGCCTCAAAGGCGGCCCAGCTCGGTGCCACTCTAGGATGGACACAAACCTGACCCTACAAGGTCTCGGGTCGGGTCCGAGTTAACCCGATAATAAATTATGATATAAATTTATAAATAATTGACCGTTAGATCAAACACATTTAAAGGTTGTAAAAAGTTTAAATATATAAAATATTTATTATTTAAAATTTATTCGGGTCTTGGGTCTATCGAGTCTAGAATTTTAGGTATTGTACCTGTACCCGTACCCGTTTAGAAGATGTATTATCGGATTCGAATTAGAGTAAATGAATATGAGTGCTATCCCGAACTCAAAATTATTAGGTTAGAACCGGGTAAGATCTGACCCATTGACACTCCTAGTCTCCTGAAGCTAGGGGCACATCAATTTCTTGGGGGGTAAAGACAGCTAAAGAACGACAATCTATATTAGTTGAAGGTAGCAAAGAGGACGTTGGAACCACAGTCAAAAAGAAAATTGCGCATTCATCCTAGATTTTTTTCCAAATTATGTCCCTTTATCCTTAATTTCTCATCTTATTGTTTTTAAAATTCAATAATCTTTATTCCACATGCTGATGTGCAATCTTTAATTAAACATTATGTTAGGCTAGTTTGGTTCACAAAAGGGGAGAGAGGAGAAGGGGATTGGGAGGGAGACAAATACTTCACTTGGGAAAATATTTTATTTTTACCTTTTTTTATTTTGTTCAAGAGGGAAGAAGAGAAGAGGACGGGGAGGAAGAGGAGAAGATAGAGCATAATTATTATTATATTTTTACAGGAAGAAAGTATAATTACTTGATTTAATTTTTTATTTATTTTTTCTCTATTAATTAATTTTCAAGATTTGAAAATGAGTTTAATTTTGTCATAAATAGTTTTTTGTTCAAAATATTTTCTCTCTCTTAATTACATCTTTAATTTAGGAGTGGAAAAACAACTGATGCGGAGGAGCTTTCCCCCCCTCCACATTTACTCCCCTACATAATTTATGTCCTAATTTACAACCCTTCGTTTTTTCCCTCTATCTTTTATTTCATTACCTTTATACATCAAGGCTGATAAATCCGTAAATTCAAAGGGAAAAGAGAAAAAACTAAACCTTTTCAATGCAAAGGTTGATGGAAACCCCATTGTTGTTGTGCATGTCTTCAGTTAAATCTTGCAGCTGAAGCTCATGAAGGGAGAATTTATAGTCAAGATTCCACTGTCCCTGCCATTTCCCATCTGATGTTGATATCCTAATCAAACGCCTTGGAGTCTTGTGATTCTTTTTGGGTATCTTATGTGGTGCAGCAGAGAAATCATAATACGGGAAATCAATAAAATAGAAAATAAAGTAATTAATAGTGTAGGAGACAGTGGAACACAAAAAATATAAATGCTCACTATCTGGAATAAATGTTTTTCCCGCTGAGTGAAAAAGTGGAATAAAGAACCTCTACCTCAAACAGCTCTGCTA
Organism: Rauvolfia tetraphylla; assembly: GCA_030512225.1. NCBI lineage: Eukaryota > Viridiplantae > Streptophyta > Magnoliopsida > Gentianales > Apocynaceae > Rauvolfia > Rauvolfia tetraphylla. The sequence continues at coordinate 1,054,822 of JAJQKT010000050.1, forward strand.
TTTAATTTTCTATACGAATATACTTTGAACTTGACAAAAGATTCAATTGTTTAACGCTAAGATTCTTGACTGGTAATTGAATGAATGGTGTTCTTCCAAAGAAGGATTCTTGCCTGGTTTTTGTGAGGTACGTAAAGAAAGGGCAAAAATAAATATAGTTAATAAGATTTAAATCTAATCTATTACTGTTCAAGGCCATGGGAATTTACACTTCATCATGTGTTTCTTTTACTTTGGGATGGTCTAAGATATCCTTGGATTTTTTTTTTTTTTGGGGTCTTAGAAATTGACTAGCTACTATTGTATTAGTTGGTTGGTTAATTAATTAGTTAATATTTATATTACTATTTCTATTATTAGTATTACTGAAAAATTAAATAGGAACTCATAAAAAAAGGGAAACAGAAAAAAGAGGTAGCCTTTAGCATTTCAATTTTTTTAAGTTACAATTTTTTTTAACCAAAAGTGTAACCAAATGAAATAAAAATGGACTATTTAACAGACTATATTATATAGTTAATAAAATAAGTATTATATTGGAGATGTCAAAAACTAATTAAATTAAGATGTAGCCTTTAGCATTACAAAAATAAGAAAAAAAAAAGAGAGAACACTGTTATTTCACAAAGAAGAAAATATAAAAGACGTTGTTATTCTATCAAAAAATTAAAGTAAATACGAGATTTTAATTGAAAATTTAAAATAGCTCTATAGCTTATGCAAAGTTTAGTATTCTACAATTGCACATGCTTTGTGCCGGCGTTACATATATTGGTTCTAAACACATCACTTCAATTATTAGTCATTTATCAGAAGAGAAAAGAAAAGAAAAGGAGTTATTCAATTAAAATCTTTTGAGGTAATTTCTTCTGCTTCCTTTTGCTAGCTAGTTTTTTCTCAAAAAAAATGCTCTAAAAAAAGTACAAAAACTATGAACGGATGATATTTACTATCTCAAAGTGATTCCTGGAGAATGTATATATGCTTTTCATCTTTTAATGGAGATGTGAGACTTGGTAAAAAGCAAAGAATATGCAAAGAAAAATTGATAGATTACAATCCATCTCATTCAGTTAAAATTGTCTTTTACTGGCTAAGAAAACTGTGGCCCTAGATTTTCTCTTTCTGTAAGAGAAAATAATGTCGTTCCCCTCCCAGTAAAGTTGACCATTTAAACTATGAGCTTAGTTTCCTAAAAAGAATTATGAGCTTAGTTCTTGGAGGAAGATTATCATAACCAATTTTTGGACAAATTAAAGATGAATTCATGATCTTTTCATACATACGAGAACACTAGAAGATAGATACGCATATTCTTCTCCAGAAACCAGCAAAAATGCATTCAACAAAGCATAAAAACCCACATATTAGAAGATCAATTCTAGGAAATTGGTGCAGTAAAACAAACGAAAATGACGTGTTCTCAGACACTCAAAAAGAGATGAACATTACCAGAGGGACTTCGTTTCTTCTTAGAGAGGCTTTGATATTTGAGGCTTGAGGGGAAAAAATGATTGATTTGGCTTCTGCTAAACGTAGTTTAGGAACTGCATTCATGTTTTGCTGATAAAATGCTGATACAATAAAACTGTTGGTGGATTCTTCTCTATGAGACTGCTATGGCTGAGCCTTATCCCTCAGTTAGATATTTTATCAGCTTTCTTCCTTCTTCGTTTGGTAGGGAAAGAGCGTCTTGTCGTTTTCCGCAATTTACTTGTCGACCGCACATTGGCTTGTAAGTTTTTTTTTCCTACTTTTTTAAAAACTAGATATTTTGCTACAATTAAAGGAAGGATATATTAAAAAGGATATAATAAAATATAATTTATCAAAATTCTTTTTTTACTCATAAGCTTCAAAAGAATAATGAAATTGACGTGTAATAAATTTTATCACGTGACAGTTTGATGAATTTATTCATTAAGGCATTATCAACTGCAACATTTTAGAAATTAGTATATAAGATTGGTATGCAACAGCTTAAAGATCTAAAAAGATTTTCTCCATAGGGGAAGCAGAAATTTTACATAAAGAATATTATTTCATTTTTTTTCCACTAGACATTCTTTTCCACAAGATTTTTTTCTCTAGTAAAATTGTAAAGAGACATTTTTTATGTTACAAAAATCCAAGAGGAAGTGTCATGAAATTATAAAAATATTTGAATGTCTCTAATTAGTTAATTTCCTAAAAAAATCTAAACTTTTAAAATATTATTCTCTATTGGTTTTGATTTCCTTTCTCTAATAAAGTTTGTGCTTTTTAAAGCATTTGTCTTGTAAGCCTATATATATAGAAGTTATATGATGACAGTAATGACATTGATGAGTTCATCTTCTTGAATCATTTCTCTCTTCTTCAATATATTTTCTTGTCTCGTTTTATATTATTGTTCCAAGTATTGCAAACTTCCACATAAATTTAAAACACTCTGAAATTTTTTCTTTCCTTTTAATGTTTCTTCCATCCAATCTCTCTCATAGAACGTGTATTGGTTATTTTCCAATTAAATTTTAGAAAACAACAATCATAAACGTTTCATTGATGAATGATAAAAAAAGAGTAAGTTTATTGTTTATTCAAGTACAGTCAACTGATGCATCATTTTGTTCACAAAGATACTCCACTATTACACCTCTTAATGCAACATATCTCAATCCATCAACTTTTACAAGGACAGTCAATTACTAACACAATATTAATCAACTAATTATTTTTTTATTCAACTTACGTTAATCAATCCATCAAGTATAAAATTTATATTACAAGTGATTTACAAAGAAGAGTGGATTATATTCTTTAGGCGATGGAGAGAAATTGAGAAGTGAGATTTGGGTGAGTAGTGGCCTATATAAAAAGAACGTTTTGAAAAAATAACCGATCTTGGTGCTTTGTATACATTTCTTTGTTCTTTTTTTTAAAAAAAGGAATTCAACAGACAAACAAAAAAAAAATATTTTCTGTCTAAATTTTTAGAAATTTTTCTTCAGAAAAAGAAACCTAAAATCTTTAACCAAAATAATCTATCCATTAAGAAAAAAAAATCTAAAAACAAACCAAGTGATTATAAACAAAAATGTTTACAAATTAAAAAATTGACAATAATATTACTCGAAAACTAGTCTAATAGTTTTTATTATGAATAAAAATCAAACCTCAAAAATGAATTAGAAAAGCTAGAAAGCAATCTTTTTTTATCAATTGAAAAAAGAAAATTAATTACTTTTTTTTCAAAATAAGCAAATTTAATTAAGAAAATTAGTTATAGTGAATTTCATTAAACCCCATTGAACTTCTCTGAAAAATCACTTCCCCCTCACCCTTGATCTTGAAATTTAGACAATATCCCCCTTAATCTTATGGGTCGTATGAATTAAGTTCAATTTTTATCAAATCCATATCCACTAGGTTCGAGTTGGCTACGGCGTGGATAGACATTTCTTCCGCACGTACGAAAAGACTTTCTAGTTGTTCGATCGGCTTCATTTTAATCCAATAGTTGCGACTGATCAAGGATAATTTTGGCCTCAAAAAAATTTCAACTCCCGCTCAAACGAAAAATAAACTTCAAAATCTAATTTTAATTTCAGATTCTTCCATCAAATTCAACTCTCTCAGTCTCTCTCTTTATCATATCCGATTCTCTCTCTCTCACTCCTCTCTTCTTTCTCTTTTCTTTCTCTCTCTTTTGGCTCTTTTCTCTGTCATTGCTCTAAATCATTGTTACAACAATACTAAAAAATAGTATATATCGATGGACAACAAGAAGTTCGAAAGCACAATTTAAGATTAGTTTCAAAACTTGATGAAGATTTAGAGCCAAGTAAGATATGTTTGTGATTTTTGTTTAGTCTTGATCTTTCCCCCATTTTTTCAGTAAATTTAGCTTTTTACCATTTTGATGAGTAAAAACCCTTTTGTGAATGGTATTTACGGGTTTGAAAACAAATTATTGATCTTGCAAATTTAAAGATTTTTAAAACTGAAGACAACTCTTTCTCTTAATTGTATTTCGTTGGTGTATGGAGCAGTTGTTTGGGTTGGTTTCAAAATTGAATAAATATATTTAGATTCAAACAGTGAATAATTATTCATTTAGCAGTGAATAATTATTTAAGACAATGTGAATCGAAAGAATCAATTGTGAATTACAGTGTTGATTCTCATGACTTGAAGAATGATTTTGCTAATGGATAATTATTCATTGGTGGATCTTTTTTTTTTTTGTTATTTTAGAAACACTCATATCTAATTTGACTTCTCCTGTAATGATTCTCTTGCTTTGAGTATGGTTTTTACTGGTTTAATGTTGAAAGCTGAATTTCGTATTGGATAGATTATTTTGGTCTTAATTCTTTAAGTCTCCGAATTTCTCCTGTAACGATATAATGTTGTTAAGAGACTTAAAACCCTTGCTAAGGGTAAGCCATTGACTAGATTAATCAAGGTTGTTCTGTAAAACCCTTTGGTGAGGGTGAGCCTTGGATTAGATTGATCTAGGTTGTCTAGTAACATAAAATCCTTTGTGATAAAGGGCGAGCCTTGTTTGTTTACTAAGAGGTTAGTGTAGTAAAACCCATTGAAGGGTGAACCTCTTGTGTAATTGCTTGAGTTAAGCATCTAGTGAATTGGTTGAAATCTTTGAGTGAAGATTCAATGTAGTAGATGTAGATCTTGAAGAGATTGAACCATTATAAATTGTGTGTTCAATTCTTTACACCCTTATTTGTCTACATATTAGCATTATCATTACTTGTCATTAATTGTTGAGTAATTGCTTGTACTACCGTTACTTATCATTCTATCAATTAGGAAATATATTGTGCTTCCTTGTTTGAGTAATTCCAAACTTGTGTTAGAAGAAATTTTTTTCGAAAAATAGCCAAAGATCTAATTCATCTCCCTCCCCCCCCACCCCCCCTTTGCTTAGGTCTTTCAGGAGCTACTAATGCTTCATTTTTTTGAGGAATTTGCCAAATTAATACAAAGTGGGTTCAAAATGAGGATGATGGGAGATCTCAACTTCTTTCTTGGGCTACAAATCAAGCAAGCCAAGGACGGCACCTTTAGAAATCAATCCAAGTATACCAAGGAACTCTTGAAGAGATTTCGAATGGACCAAGCAAAAGGTATAAGCACTCTAATGAGTTCATCAACCAAACTTGACAAAGATGAGAAAGGTAAAAATATTGATAAAAAGGTATATAGAGGTATGATTGGTAGTTTACTTTATCTTACCGAAAGTAGACAAGATATTATGTTTGTCATATGCTTATGTGCTAGATTCCAATCTTTTCCTAAAGAGTCTCATTTAATCTCATAAAACACATTCTTAGATATTTGATTGATACACATGATTATGGACTTTGGTTTTCAAAATCATCTTCCTTTGACCTTGTAGCATATTCAGATGCCGACTAAAAGACCTAAGAGGGAGGGTGAATTAGGTCTTTGGCTAATTTTTGACAACTATTTCTTTTTATAAATTGAGTTAGAGTAGATTATGATTACCCGTTTCAATGAGAGAATAGTTAAATCAATGACAAAGCAATAAACAATCTAAGATCAATGAACACAAGTAATTTATAGTGGTTCGATCTCTTCAAGATCTACGTCCACTACCTTGAGTCTACACTCAAGGATTTAAATCAATCTACTATATACTCAAGTTCAACAATTACATAAGCGGTTCACCACACAATGGTTTTACACTCACAACCTCTTTTGCAATTCTATAAACAAGGTTCACCCTACCAAAGGATTTTATATCTACAAACAACCTTTAATCAATGTCTCAAGGATCACCCTTACCTAAAGGATCTCAAGGATCACCCTTACCTAAAGGATTTTAAGTTTACAAGAAAACCTTGTAATGAGCTAGTAGAAAACAAAATTAAATGGAGAATGGATAAGAGTTACCACTTTCTTGGTAGATGGTTACACAATATAGCACCACTACACTATGTTGTCTTTAGAATCTTGAATGATCAATTGAAAGCACAAGACAAAATAGAGCTTTGATGTTTGCTAAAGATTTTGAATGTTAAGATTTTGCAGAGATTCAAAACTTACAAAAATTCTTGAGTTTTTGGCTTTTATAGATTTCAAAAGTCAATTTTAAAAGTCATAAAATGGCTAGTAACGGCTAGTTTCTGAGGAGCTCGGACGTCCGAACTTGTTCCTCTGCGTACGAACTTGCGTCCGAACATCACTGGGACATGTCTGAAAAAGTTCAGACATCTGAACTTTTCCTTCTGCGTCCGAACTTGCGTCCGAATTTCTCTGAAAAAACAGTAACTATGCTATCAGGGAAAATTTGGACTAACGAATATTTTCCCTTACATCCGAACTTGCGTCCGAATTTCTCTGGAAGCACAGTAGCCATTTTTAAAGTTTGGTCGTCTGAACTTGCGTCCGAACTGATCAAACATTGTCAAAACATTTGAAAATCAACCTCAATAAATTTGAAAACATTTTGTATAAAGAGGTAAGTCATTTAAACTCAAAAACTGTGAACAAAACACTTTGATTATACAAAGTTTACTCAAGATCATTTAAGACATTAAAAGCAGACTTGTTATTCAAAAGTTCATTCAAAGCCATTTAAGATTCAAAACAAGTTTTGTGCTCTATTATGCATTCAATAAATTCCAAGACACACAAGTGTAGGGTTTACAAATTATATACCTATTAAGCACACGTAACCTACACTTCATATCTTCAAAGCCTTCAATCATATTGAACAAACTCTTCAATCTTCAATCACTTTGAGATATTGGAGTTGTTCTTGCATTTTGGCTTCAAGGCAATGAGACTACAAACTTCTTAATCCAACAATCCTATCTCACAAATGACATAAAGATTAGTCCTCATCAATGTTTGTCATTAGTCAAAACTTAATTAAAAACCTCATGATTTGCCCTTAGGGCTAACAATCTCTCCCTTTATGATGATTACAAACATTGAAGCAAAATGTGATGGATTAAACAATTTAGTACAAAGAAGTATTGATGTCAATGATAGATAATAATCAATTTAGCACATTAACATTCAAAAGGCTCAATATAAGCCTGTGGCCCAACCAACCTCCATTTACCTCCTTGCTTCCAACTACAAGGATAGGATATATAACATTTAAGCATTAAGAAAAGATTCTAAGAGAGGTTTTAAGGTTTTAAAAGTTTAACAATTCTCCCCCTTAGATAGTGCTCATTTTTCAACAAGTTTGGACTTGAGATGTTGTGAATCCGAATTTTGACATATCAAGTCCGAACTATAAAATAAATGAAATGAAAGCTGCAATTTTTTAAAATAAACTTTCCCAAGGTTGTTCAAACATAGTAGAAGAGATTAAAACATATTTGAATCAATTTTAACAACAAAAGAGAACTTTTTGGCAACAAAATATGGATGTATCCGAATTTCTGAAACATGCATCCGTATTTTTGAATCATGCATCCAAATTTGAAGTTTCAAGTCCAAATTGCAAAATATGTGAGATAGAAGCAATAATTTTTGAAAATAAGCTTTACTAAGGTTGTTCAAATATGATAGGAAGGATTAAAGCAGTTTTCAAACAATTTGAACAGTAGAAAAATATTTTTGGCAAGAAAGTTTGGATGCGTCCGAACTTTTGTCTTGCATCCGAATTTCAAGTCCGAATTTTTTGCAACAAGTTGATGATTTTGTATTTTCAAATGAACTGTAAAAGTACTCAAATATGTATGTCCACAAAAGCGCAACGTTTAGCTTTGCAAAACCACAAAACTCATACATTCAATTGTTTTCATGAATCAAACTGAAATCATAAATCAAGTCAAGAACTAAGTTCAAGATTTCAATCTCAACTTAACTATATTCCAGAATCTCAGAAAACAACTAAAATCTCAAATATTATAACACTTTTAATTTAAATTCCAAATGCAGAAATGCAGCCAAATATTTTCACATTACTCATTACATATTGCACATCAGCACATGCATAGCACACACATTTGCAGCACATATATAGCACACACATTGCAGCATCATTCTTTCTCCCCCTTTTGTCATCACTCAAAGATGGGGTAATGAAAATGAGACTGACAATTTTGTATATTCAACTAGGGCCAACAAAAAAAATGGTAACTAACAGTTTAGCATATTCTTGTAAGTCAAATTCTTCTCCCCTTTTATAACAGCAATTAAGCTTGGGGTGAGCTTCACACAACTATTACAGAAGCCACATTAAACAATTATAAAGTTCAGAAATTTAAAGAGAAAAATAGAGAAACCAAGCTAGGAATTGTTCATAAGTCATACTAAGCATATCAAATGTATATAAAAGCAGTAAGTAGAGATAAGATTAAAGAGATGCTCAATCCTGTGATGTTGATGGAGAGTCCTTTCTTGATCTCTTCTTGATTGCTACATGCTTGACTCTTCATTGGCTGAAAGTTGGATTGGATGGTGTTGTCACTTCAGCTTTTGTAATTAGACTTCCTTCTTGGCTAATTCCAGCTTGCTGCTTTCCTTAATCTCCTCTTTGTGACTCCACAGCTTGCTTACTGTTATCCCCTTGGTCACCATTATCATCATCATCTTCATCATTACTGACATCATCTCTATCTTCTTCTTTTTTCTTGTTTTCTCCATCACCCTTATCATCATCCGTTTCTTCTTGAGTTCTAGAAGGCCCTTCACCACTTTGAGTATTTCTCATCAATATTTCCTCAATGTGCTTCACTCTATTTTCTAAATCATCTAATTTTCCAAGAACCATAGGAGCAAAAGTTTCAAACAACTTATACATTTTCTCCATCTCCTTGATGTGGTTGTTCAAGGCTTCTTGAATTGTGTCTCCTCTAGAAATTCCTTCAACACTAGGAGCTTCTCCAATATTGGGATGTGACTGAGGAGTAGGCACTTCTTCAAAGAGTCTTCACTTGGAGGGAGGTTGCTCCCCCTCACTTGATGAATCATGCTTCCTCTTTGTCTTCATGCTTCATCTTCTTCTTCCTCAGTTTTCTAACTTCTTCAACCTCTACTCTTTTTGGAGGAGTTTCTCTTTTAGTTCTCCATACACCATCTTCATCAAGCATTAATTGCATCCTTCTAAGAGACTCATTAGTATAGATTTGTCCTCTCTTGAAAGCTTGTACCCTAATAGGAAGTTTAACTTGGAAATATTGGAAGATTCTTGTTAAAAGTCTCTCATATGGTAAAGCTTTTTTGTCTATTTTTCTAGTACTAATCATATGCTTCAATGCCATATACCCAAAATTTAATCTTCTATGCTCATGCAAAGCAAGTATAATCACCATATGTATATTTCCAACAGATGATTTATGTCCAAAATTAGGGATAATCATGGTTGTTATCATATGATGTATAACTCTTCCCCTAGCATCAAAAGCTTTGATTTCCCTTTCTCTAATGGACCTAAATTGTCTACTGTTTGTGAAAGCCTCTTCAAATCTTTCATTTGTAAATAACTCTCGAATATAACAGTGTTATCCCAAAGAAAAATACCTTACTCCAATATCACTTACTCCACAAATTTTATTCACTAAGGCATCATTAAACTCAAACTCTACCACTTGAGACACTCTAGAAGAATACCATTGAATTACATTATCTCCCTTTTGTTCAACTCTTTCTTCTTTAAGATTTGCATAAAAATCATATATGAGAGAATGATAAAATTCTTCATCAATGATCAGCAAATTGCTCCAACCAATATCACCAAATAAAGAAGAACGTTACCCATATTGATGAGTTTGTCAATGTCCACTTTGTTTCTAGGAATGATCTTTTTGGATTTCTTGCACCATTCTTCAAATTCTGATGCAGCTTTGATGGAGACAAATATGTATACTCCAGATGATGATTGAGGAACTCTGATTCTTCTAGGTTCATTGGGAATCAGCCCTCCATCTCTTTCCTTTGCTTTCCCTTTTCTTTTCTCAACATTTGCTCTCTTAATTCTCACCACGATGTTTTTTCTAATTGAAAAGTAGTGAATTCTGAGAAGTGTTTAGGGTTAAGAACTCAAAAATCCAAGTGGTTTGATGTGAAAATGGTGAAATTGCAGAGAGATTTGGGTTTGGACGCAGATGGGTAGAGTGGAATTTGAAAAGAGAGAGTTCAGATGATATATAATGTGAGTAATGGCTGTTCGTTTTCTTTAAAATCGCTGTAACCGTGAAGTTTGGACTACCAAATTTTCAAGTCTGCGTCCGAACTTCTCTGTTTCTTCTGTTTTAGAAAGTTCGGACATCCAAACTTTCTGTCATGCGTCCGAATCTTTTTGTCCAGAATTTTCTGGAGAAAGTTTGGACATTCCAATTTCACTCAATGCATCCAAATTGTTTATCCGAATTTTCCCTGTTTTAGACAAACTTAAGTACACACATTAGTAATTGAATTTTGAAATTCCTAAAAGTCTTCTTAGATAACTAAACCTTTCCTCAGCCAAAGGCTTGGTAAATATATTAGCAATTTGATCATTTGTATTCACATAGTCCAAGCATATATCTCTTTTAGCAACATGATCATGAATAAAATGATGCTTAATCTCTATATACTTAGTTCTAGAATATTGAATGGGGTTTATGCTTAAATTGATAGCACTAGTATTATTCCGTAATATAGGCACACAATTGAATTTAAGACCATAATCAAGTAGAGTATGCTGCATCCATAGTATTTGAGCACAACAACTACCAGCTGCAATATATTCAGCTTCAGCAGTAGACAAGGACACACATGCTTGTTTTTTACTATACCACGACACAAGACAACTACCAAGAAATTGACAATGACCACTAGTAATTTTGCATTCAATTTTGCATCCGGCAAAATCAGCATCTGAATATCCAATAAGATCAAAAGATGAAGATTTTGAAAACTAAAGGCCATAGTCATGTGTATCAATCAAATAACAAAAAATACGTTTGACAGAAATTAGATGAGACTCTTTAGGACAAGATTAAAATATAGCCCATAAGCACACAGCAAACATAATATCTAGTCTACTTGCTGTGAGATACAGTAAACTTCCAATCATACCTCTATATGACTTTTTTTCAATATTTTTACCTTTTTCATCTTTATCAAGCTTAGTTGATGAGCTCATTGAAGTGCATATTGCTTTTGCTTAATCCATTCCAAATATTTTCAATAGCTTTTTGGTATACTTTGCTTGATTTATGAATACTCCATCCTTTGTTTGATTGACTTGCAGCCCAAGAAAGAAATTTAGTTCTCCCATCATGCTCATTTCAAATTCATTTTGCATAGATTTGGCAAATTCTTCACAAAGGGATGTGTTAGTAGCACAAAAAATAATGTCATCAACATAAATTTGCACAAGTAAAATATCATTATTACTAGAGGTTTTTATAAATAGTGTTCTGTCCACTTTTCCTTTTCAAAATCCTTTCGAAAAAAGAATCCACTTAATCTTTCATAGCAAGCTCTTGGAGCTTGTTTCAATCTATATAGAGCCTTGGTTAACTTGAAAACATAACTGGGAAACCTTTCATGAATAAAACCAGGTGGTTGTTCTACATAAACCTCTTCTTCAATAAAACCATTTGGAAATGTACTTTTGATATCCATTTGGAATAGTTTAAAACCTTTAAAATAAGAAAAAGCCAAAAGTATTCTTATGGCTTGTAGTCTAGCTACCGGAGCAAAAGTTTCATCATAATCAATGCCTTCTTCTTGGTTGAAACCTTGAGCAACAAACCTAGCCTTATTTCTAACAACTTCTCCTAGTTCATTTAATTTGTTCCTAAAGACCCATTTTGTACCAATAATGGAATGATCATGAGGTCTTGGGATAAGAGTCCAAACTTTATTTCTTTCAAATTGATTTAGCTCCTCTTGCGTAGAAATAATCCAAAAATCATTACACAATGCATCATCAATATTTTTAGGCTCAATATTAGATAAAAGAGCAAAGTTGTCAATAAAGTACCGCCTTGTTTTAACTCCTTAGGAGACATCACCAATGATTTGCTCCTTAGGATGACCTCTTGCATAACTTAGATCCTTTGGAAGCTCTTGATCATTGCTAGATTGGCCATCTTGTTCTTGCTTTATTATTTCTTCTTCTTTGGCATGTTCTTCCAAAGTGCGTGTTTGATGATGAGTTTGATTATCAATCATTGAGGAACCTACATCATCTTCATTTCTTCTTTCAAGATAAATGTTAGATTCATCAAATGTCACATGTATATTTTCTTCAACACATAATGTTCTTTTGTTATAAACTCTATAGGCCTTTTTATTTGATGAATAACCAAGAAATACACCTTCATCCGATTTTCTATCAAACTTTCTCAGATTATCATGAGTATTTAAGATAAAACACTTACAACCAAATACTTTAAAATAAACCATTGAAGAAGTTTTATCAAATAGGAGTTCAAAAGGTGTTTTTCGTATAAAAGGTCTTAAGAGAACTCTATTCACTACATAGCAAGCAGTATTTACAGCTTCAGCCCAAAAATATTTTGGCAAATAATTTTCACAAAGCATTGATCTAGCCATCTCATGTAAGGTTCTATTTTTCCTTTCAAAAATGCCATTTTGTTGGGGTGTTTTAGCAGCTGAAAAGTTATGAGTTATACCATATTCATCACAAAATTTTGTAAAGTCTTGATTACAAAATTCTCTTCTATTGTCACTTCTAATAGAGATTAGTTTATGCTCAAGGGATGTTTGAACTTTTTTGAAATGTTTTACAAATTCATGAAACGTTTCATCCTTTTGAGCTGAGAAGATCGCCCATTTAAATCTAGAGAAGTCATCAACAATCACATAAGCATATCTTTTACCGCCAAGACTAGTAGTCCTCATTGGTCCAAACAAGTCCATATGAATAAGTTCAAGAGGTTTTGAGGTAGAGACCATTTTGTTTGGTTTAAAAGATGTTTTTGATTGTTTTCCATATTGACAAGCATCACAAAGACGAGTTTTATTAAAATGCATTTTAGGTAATCCTCTAACTAACTCTTTTGTGGAAAGTTTATTCAATAAATCCACACTACAAGAATTTTTCATTTTTGCGACGGACTATTCCGTCGCAAATCCGTAGCAAATTATAGATTGCGACGGATTTGCGACGAAATAGTTCGTCGCAAAAATAGAAGTCGCAAATTTGCGACGGATACCATTTTCGTCGCAAATTTGCGACAGATAACATTTCCGTCGCAAAATTGCGACGGATATGTATCCGTAGCAACTTTGCGACCGATATTTTCCGTCGCCAATTTGCGACGACAATATTCCGTCGCAGATTTGCGACGGATATATTCCGTCGCAAATTTGCGACGGTAGCGACGGCAAATATTCCGTCGCAGATTTGCTACGGAACATATCCGTCGCAAATCTGCGACGGAAACTATCAGTCGCTAATTTGCGACGGAATATTTGCCGTCGCTGAATTGCGACGGAAATGGTATCCGTCGCAAATTTGCGACGGAATATATCCGTCGCAAATCTGCGACGGATTTGCGACGGATATATATCCGTCGCAACTCAATTTATTATTTAATTTTAAATTAAATATTTTAAAATTTTTAAGTGATAATTTTTAATAATTTTTAAATAATTATTCTTAAAAAATAAGCATAATCAATAAAATAATTAAAAATAAAATATTAAATTAAAATAAATATAATGAATCCGTTAAATGTCAATATTGTATGTGTACAACAATGAAAAAAATGAAACAAAATCTATGTAAGTATAGAAATATGCTCGGACTCCGCTCCACGTGTGTCATCCTCACTCTGTAAAGACATCGGACAGGGTAAAGATGGAGAAGAAGTACGATCACTCATCCCAATCGAACGTGACCTACGTGGAGGCATCTAAAAAAGAAGAAAATTTTCGTTAGCTATGTAATCATTAGTAACATGTAAAATATAAATACAATAAATTGTTAAAAATAAATAAGTGACGGAGTATATGTAAGGAAATGCATACATACAATAAATTATTCACTATTTTCGTCCTCATTCGGATCATCTTCTGATTCCCATTCGCATCTGAAAAAGAATAAAATTTTCGTTAGCTATGTAATCATTAGTAATATGTACAAAATAATATAAATTAAATTTTAAAAATAAATAAGTGACGTAATATATGTAAGAAAATGCATACATACAATAAATTATTCACTATTTTCGTACACACTAAATGTCATCTTCACCACGTACACTAAATGTCATCGATTCATCTACATCTTCTTGGTATGGTCTCTGAATAACAGGTGTATCGATGACATGACGCACCTTCGATTACGAAACTTAAAAAGACAGTTATAAAAAAACACTAACAAAATTTGTCTCTAAAAATACGAAAAATATTAAAAAAATAGAAATAGTGAAAAAAATCATACAACTTTTAAATTTATAGAAAAATTGTAACCGCCTCAAAAATAGAAAAAACAATAAAATAGAAAATTTTCTCACAACGATTAAAATTAAAAACAAAAAATCAGAAAAAACAATAAAAATCAGAAAAACTATAAAAATCAGGAAAAAATTCGGCAGCATCTCTACTGTAAAATGGACTTTTTCCAGGCACAAGGCCACCACAATCAATCTCCACATCGAAATTAAATTCTCCATATCATTAAATCCACGTAAATATACCTAAAATTTATAACATTGCCTCAAAATTTTTATAAGCATCTTCACAAAATTAAAAAAAAACATCAAAACCAATCTCAATTAAAAAATATGTGCCAAAAAGACAGTTAAAATTGGAAGCACCTCAAAAAAAGAAAAAAAACAATAAAACGGAAAAAAATTTCACAACGATTAAAATAGAAAATAAAAAATCAAAAAAAAATTAGAAAAGCTCTAAGAATCAGGGAAAAAGATCATCTCTAGAATTCAATAAATATCACAAAAAAATTCACTTGTAATCTGAAAATTAAACAAAAACAGTTCCCAAAAAAATAAAAAATTTAAAACTGAATAACTAAATAAACCAAGAAACAGAAAAACTGAAGATTAAAATAGAAAAAACAAGAACAATAAAATTAGGAAAAAAACAACAACGATTAAAACAGAAAATAAAAAATCAGAAAATCCCTAAAATCAGAAAAAAAAACTCAAATTCATAATGCAAGAAATATGAGAAACGAAACGGAACAAAAAAAAACATCGCTGAAGGAGATGAACAAAAAAATTAAACCAGAAAATCCGTCGCAAAACCAAGAGGCCGATCGGGACGAGCTCGTTGCGTTGCAGTGCGAAAGCAGGGCGGCAGGCGAGAACGCTCGGCGGCAGCGCGAGTGGGCAGCGAGGCGAGAGCAAAGGCGGGCGTTGCGCAGCGATGGGAGCGAGGGCAAAGGAGGCTGCCGAGGGCGAGCGCTGGTCGGCAGGCGCTGAGTGTTGAGAGGCGAGGCGCCAGCTCGGCGCAGGGCGAACAGCGGGCGTTTGAGGCGGTGGAGCCCGGGCAGACGGCTGCCGAGGCGAGCGCTGGTCGGCAGAGCCTTGAGAGTTGAGAGCGAGGGCTCGTGCGTTAGCGGCAGGCGCTGGCTGCCGCAGCGCAGGCAGGCGATGGGCGTGTGGCAGAGTCGAGTCGCGCCACAGCTTGGCGGCGAGTGGCTTCCCAGCACGACGAGCGCGGCGGGCGTTGCGTTGGCGAGTGCAGGCGCGGCGAGGCGATGCGAGGCGGCGGCCGGGTTTTGGAAGGTAGACCCAGAGTAGGAGTGAATGGAGGTCGAAATGAATTAGAGAGGGAAAGGAGTGTCTTGAATGGGAAATAATTTAGAGACAGAGCGGGAAAGCATTTGCGCGGGGGTGAAAAAATTCAAATGTAAATCGCAAATCCGTCAGCCATATTGCACACATTTGCAGGCAGATTTGCGACTAAATTTATTTTCTAATGTGTTTCTTTTCTTTCTCTTCCACTCCTCCAATAAGTTTATGGTTTAAATTTTCTTAATAATTAATATTTATGATATATATTCATTTTAATTATCATATATCGTAGTGCTAATATATTTATTAACCTCACCAACATTATATATTGTAGAACATTATTACATATTATAAATTAGTCATACATAAAGCTTTAACTATTAGTATTATACAGATATGTAATATACCTTTATATGTTTTGTATCATGTGTCATTATAGTCAATAGATATGTTACATCAAAATAAATTACAAAATACATATTCGTATGTGTCTTTATATAAATATTATTAAATATAGAATGCCAATATTTCATAATACATATTACAAGCATACTATATTTATAAATACTAAATTAAATACTTCATTTATGACCACCGTAAGATATGACGCACAAAAAACACACGAGGATGCAAGAATAGGGGAGAAAAAATTAATACGTCGCAAATCCGTCGCAAATCCGTCGTAAATAAAATTACCTCGCAAATCCGTAGCTAATTTGCGACGGATTTGTGACGGTAATTATTTTTTTATTTATTTTTAAAATTCCATCGCAAAGCCGTCGCAAATCTGCGACAGATTTGCGACGACATTTTATTTAAAATATTTTTTTATTTCTATTTGAAAATTTCATCGCAAATCCGTTACAAATCCGCCGCAGATCGGCGACGGATTTGCGACAGCATTTATGTAAATATTTATTATTTCTATTTTTAAACTCCATCACAAATCCGTCGCGGATCTGCGACGGATTGCGACCGAATTTTAAAATAGGAATAAAAAAATATTTACATAAATTCCGTAGCAAATCCGTCGCCAATCAGCGACGGATTTGCGACGGCATTTATGTAAATATTTTTTAATTTCCATTTTTAAATTCCGTCGCAAATCCGTCGCTGATCGGTGACGGATTTGCTACGGAATTTATGTAAATGTTTTTTTATTCCTATTTTAAAATTCCGTCGCAAATCCGTCGCAGATCCGCGACGGAATTGCTACGGAATTTATGTAAATATTTTTTTATTTCTATTTTTAAATTCCGTCGCAAATCCGTCGCTGATCGGCGACGGATTTGCTACGGAATTTATGTAAATGAAATTATCTACTTTCCATGCTTGCAGATTGTCATGAAGAATGAAGTATAACTTCAAAATAGAATACTTACTTTATATAGTTCACAAGTAATCTAGGTGTACACTGGAGAGTTCGTTGCAATTGTAACAAATTCCAAAATCTACGTTTGATAATAGTTCGGAAATTAATACTTTTGGTAATTATTTAAACTTTTTAGGGTATTAGTAGAATGGTAGTAAGGGTAAATGAATTAAAATGAGCGTTCTATAGGAGCAACTTTGAATGTTGTAAAAATCCACCATTTTGATCAAATCTAGAAACCTCTCACAAAGGGTTGAGAAGTAACAAGATTTCTTGGACAATGTCCAACCTTTCGGGATTTTTTAGTTTGTACTAAATGTTGAGCAAAGTAATTATTGTTGCTTATCTTTTACAAACCCTCAAGGGGTCCAAGGCACTTAAGATTGGAAAATTGAATGTAGTTTTTTTAGCGTAATATAATTATTTTTTCCACACTATATACAATAAACTTAATTGTACCATAAAATGTATAGTAAACACTGTCACTAGTACGTTAAATGCTTAGTTAACTTTCTATTTTTAAATCCGTCGCAAATCCGTCGCTGATCGGCGACGGATTTGCTACGGAATTTATGTAAATGTTTTTTTATTCCTATTTTAAAATTCCGTCGCAAATCCGTCGCTGATCCGCGATGGATTTGCTACGGAATTTATGTAAATATTTTTTTATTTCCATTTTTAAATTCCGTCGCAAATCCGTCGCTGATCGGCGACGGATTTGCTACGGAATTTATGTAAATGTTTTTTTATTCCTATTTTAAAATTCCGTCGCAAATCCGTCGCAGATCCGCGACGGATTTGCTACGGAATTTATGTAAATATTTTTTTATTTCCATTTTTAAATTCCGTCGCAAATCCGTCGATCGATCGGCGACTGATTTACTACTGAATTTATGTAAATGTTTTTTTATTCCTATTTTAAAATTCAGTCATGCAGATCCATGACGATTTGCTACTGAAATTTATGTAAATATTTTTTTATTTTCATTTTTAAATTTCGTCGCAAATCCGTCGCTGATCGGCGACGGATTTGCTACGGAATTTATGTAAATATTTTTTTATTCCCATTTTTAGAAGCCGTCGCAAATCCGTAGCTGATCGGCGACGGATTTGCTACGAAATTTATGTAAATATTTTTTAATTACCATTTTTAAATTCCGTCGCAAATCCGTCGCGGATCGGCGACGGATTTGCTACGGAATTTATGTAAATATTTTTTAATTCCCATTTTTAAATTCCGTCGCAAATCCGTCGGCGAATTGCGACGGATTTGCTACGGAAATTATTTGGCCGCAATTTTATCCACCTGTAGCAAATCCATCGTAGATTTGCGACGAAATTTGCCGTCGCAAAATTTCGTCGCAAAATCCATTTTTCCTTGTAGTGCCATGCTCACATGACCAAATCTTCTATACCATAAATTTCCATCATATCATGAATGGAAAGACACTTGATATCATTTGTAATAAGTTCATCAAGATATAATACGTATACATTTCCAACTCTATTAGCAGCAAAGATAGTTTTGCTACTTGCACTATCAAAAATAGTACAAGTGTCACATTTAACTTCTACTTTACATTCATTATCACATAATTGACTAATACTAAGTAGATTATACTTCAAACCAGTAATGAGTAATACTTGCTTAATGAGAGGGAAAGAACCTTTACCAATGTTACCGATTCCAAATATTCTTCCCTTTTTCTTATCACCAAATGTAACAAAACATTCACTTGTTGCTTGAAGTTCACTAACAAGTGAGACATTTCCGGTCATGTGTCTTTGAACAGCCACTGTCAAGAAACCACTTAGTGGCACTTGATCTTGAAGCAAAACGAACCTACACCAAATTTGAGAAAGTGACTTTTGGTAGCCACATTTTCTTGGATCCAAGGGGGTTAGTAAAAGTTCTTTTGACTCTCCAAATAGTTTTAACACCATTTTCTATTTTTCTTTTCACATAACATTTTGACACTTTGTGTCCATGCCTACCACAATATGTACAACAAGTATGAGGCATTGAAATAAAAGTTTCTTTAGCTAAGAAGTTTTTATATTTTGGAGCATAACTATCATGAGTGTAACCAAGACCATTTTTTGCATAGGAAGATCTTTGATAAGCAAGTAATTTATTTAGATTTTCTCTTCCATTTGTAAATGTTTCAATGCATAATGTAAGATCATTAACTTTCTTTTTCAATATCTCATGATTACTAAGTATTGTTTCAAGAGAAATGACTTTTGTGCAAAGATCTTTATTTTCAAGGGATATGTTTTGTATAGTTACATTTAAAATTTCCTTTTCAATGTTTAGGCAATTTATAGTCTCAAGAACTTTTCCATTTTCAAAACATAACTTTGAATTCTCATTTAATAACTCATTGATTTTGGTCTTCATTTCCTTATTCCCCTTTTTGAAGCCTTTTTCAGTTCTCTATACATTTCAACCAGTAAATCACTAGGATTAACATCATCATCATAGTGATTAGAAATAGAAGGAGTAGATTGTACCTTATCATCAATTGCCATAAAGCATATGTTGGCTTTTCCTTCACTATCATTTTCCCTTCTTGGTAGATTTCTTTTTGAGTTTGTTGTCTCTTTCCCTTTCCAGAACTTTAGGACAATCAGCAACAAGATGTTTTGTGTTTTTGCATTCAAAACATTGAGGTTTGAAGGATGATGACTGTCCATTCTTCTTGGTTGGCTTTCTCCCTTTCTTGAGAAATTCCTTTTTACAGAATCTCTTGAATTTTCTTACAGCCATCTATCTCTTCTGCTCCACTGTTTCCATCTTCTTCACTTGATGATTTTTCTTGTTCACTAAATTGATTTGAAGTTTTGAGTACAACTCCTTTTCTTCCATTCTCTTCATCTTCAATATCATTCAATCTTTTCACCTTCATCTCATGTGTAAGCAGTGATCCAATGAGCTCTTCAAGTGGGAGAGTTTTTAAATCTTTTGACTTCTCAATAGCAAGTGTTTTCGGTTGCCAAGATTTTGGTAATGCATCCAATATCTTTCTGTTTTGCTCTCCAATTATATAGCTCTTCCCATAAGCTTTTAAACCATTGAAAATGTTAGTAAATCTTGTAAAAATATCACTAATATTCTCACCTTCCTTCATGGTGAATAGCTCATAATCCCTTACTAGCATGGCAAGTTTTGACTCTTTTACTTGGTTTGTATCTTCATGTGTTACTTGAAATAATCTCCACATATCATGAGCAGTGTCACATCCACTAACTCGATTATATTTAGTTACATCTAGTGCACAGCTTAAAATGTTCATGGCTTGATAATTCAATGTCATTTTCTTTGAATCATTCTCATCAAATTCGTCTATAGGCTTTGGTTCTAAAGTCACTCCATCAGCTCTCATTTTCATTGGTATGTAAGGATATTTCTAAACAATGTTCCACAAATCAAAGTTAATAGAACAAATATATATCTTAATTCTAGATTTCCAAAATGTATAATTTGTTCCATCAAACAAAAGTGGTCTATTTGTGGATGATCCTTCCAGATAAGGTAAGTTTGAAATATTAGCCATAAGATCTTAACTTCTAGGTTCTAAAACCACTCAAAGAAGCCCTTGCTTTGATACCAATTGAGGTCTTTGGCTAATTTTTGAAAATTATTTCCTTTTATAAATTGAGTTAGAGCAGATTATGATTACCTGTTTCAATGAGAGAATAGTTAAATCAATGACAAAGCAATAAACAATCTAAGATCAATGAACACAACCAATTTATATTGGTTCGATCTCTTCAAGATCTACGTCCACTACCTTGAGTCTACACTTAAGGATTTCAATCAATCTACTATATGCTCAAGTTCAACAATTACATAAGCGATTCACCACACAATGGTTTTACACTCACAACCTCTTTTGCAATTCTATAAACAAGGTTCACCCTACAAAAGGATTTTATATCTACAAACAATCTTGAATCAATGTCTCAAGGATCACCCTTACCTAAAGGATTTTAATTTACAAGAAAACCTTGTAATGAGCTAGTAGAAAACAAAATTAAATGGAGAATGGATAAGATGTTACCACTTTCTTGGTAGATGGTTACACAATATAGCACCACTACACTTTGTTGTCTTTGAAATCTTGAATGATCAATTGAAAGCACAAGACAAAATAGAGTTCTGATGTCTGCTAAAGATTTTTTAATGTTAAGATTTTGCAGAGATTCAAAACTTACAAAAATTCTTGAGTTTTTGGCTTTTATAGATTTCAAAAGTCAGTTTTAACAGTCATAAAATGGCTAGTAACAGCTAGTTTCTGAAGAGTTCGGACGTACGAACTTGTTCCTCTACATACGAACTTGCGTCTGAACATCACTGGGACATGTTGTTTGGAAAAGTTCGGACGTCCGAACTTTTCCTTCTGCGTCCAAACCTGCGTCCGAATTTCTCTAAAAAAATAGTAATCATGCTATCCGGGAAAATTTGGACTAACGAATTTTTTTCCTTGCATCCAAATTTCTCTGGAAGCACAGTAGCCATTTTCAAAGTTTGGCCATCCGAACTGATCAAACATTGTCAAAACATTTGAAAATCAACCTCAATATCTTTGAAAACATTTTGTATAAAGAGGTAAGTCATTTAAACACTTTTAAACTCAAAAACTATTACCAAAACACTTTGATCATACAAAATTTACTCAAGATCATTTAAGACATGAAAAGCATACTTGTTATTCAAAAGTTCATTCAAAGCCATTTAAGATTCAAAACAGGTTTTATGCTCTATTATGCATTCAACAGATTCCAAGACACACAAGTGTAGGGTTTACAAAAGATATACCTATTAAGCACATGTAACCTACACTTCATGTCTTCAAAGCCTTCAATTATATTGAACAAACTCTTCAATCTTCAATCACTTTGATATATTGGAGTTGTTCTTGCATTTTGGCGTCAAGGCAATGAGACTACAAACTTCTTAATCCAACAATCCTATCACACAAATGACATAAAGATTAGTCCTCATCAATGTTTGTCATTAATCAAAAATTAATCAAAACCTCATGATTTGCCCTTACGGCTAACACCGACTATGCTGGATACAAAGTTGAGCATCAAAGTACTAGTGGTCATTGTAAATTTCGTGATAGTTGTCTTGTACCTTGGTATAGTAAGAAACAAGCATGCGTGTCATTGTCTACCGGCGAGGCCAAATATATAACCGCCGGTAGTTGTTGTGCTCAAGTGTTATAGATGATGCACACTCTATGTGATTATGGTCCAAATTTCAAATGTGTGCTTATTCTATGTGATAACACTAGTGCTATCAATTTGAGTATAAATCCAATTCAACATTCTAGAACTAAACACATTGAGATCAAACATCATTTTATTAGAGATCATACAGCCAGAAGTGATATTTGCTTAGAGTATGTGAATACTAATGATCAAATTTTTGATATATTCACCAAGCCTTTGGTCAAAGAAAGGTTTTGCTATCTTATAAGAAGCTTGGGTATTTCAAAATTCAATCACTAATGTGTGTGTTGAAGTGTGGCAAAACCAGGAAAAATTTGGACGCATAATTCAGATGCATGGAGTGAAATTCAGCCAAACTTCCTCCAGAAAACTCCTAATAGAAAGATTTGGACTCAAGTTTGAACGCATGACCAAAAATTTGATTGTCCAAATTTGCTAAAAATAGGAAACAGAGAAATTCTAACGCAAGTTCGGATGCAGACTTGAAAATTTGGTCATTTGAACTTTGCGATTTCAACTGTTATTAAATCGCTCAACCGTCCAAATCCCTTATTTTAAACCATTTGAATTCTCTTCCTTCTCAAAACCAGCACGATACTCTCCCGTCCAAACTCAAAATCATCAAAATTTCACCACTCTTCTTCAAAAATCACTTGATTTTTGTGTTCTCAATTCCTTATTATTTTTTTAAATTCATCTTTCTCTATAGAAAATTTTCATGGTTCGTTCAAAGAGGGTTAATGTGGCAAAGGGCAAAAGAAAAGCCAAGGTAGAAGATGAATGGCTCATTATAAATGAACCAAGATGAGCCAAGATGGGTTCACATTCAGTTGTACTTGCTATATGTATTTCTTTATCAGAAGATATCCTCATTGTACAATCTGTTGATTGGCATAGTATTGTCCACATTAGGGGGAGAAAATCATCAATTAAAAGAGGATATCATTTATGACTTTCATTATCTTAATCTATACACAAGCATTAATGAACTGGAAGTTGAAAATGTTGTTTATTTGAATAAAATTACAAATTGATTCTTTGACTGACTTCTGTAGAGTAGTCAATATGATATTTTAGTTATAGATATTCTTATTTGGGTAAATGTCCCAACAGGACAAATAAATGAATTTTATAGCCATATGATTTTTGATACACGCTTTAAGCATTGTTGATCTCTTAATTTTGGTAATAAAATCCTCAAAAGAGAAAAGAATTTGATGATCAAGATATTTTTCCTGAAGAATTTAGAGAAGCAAGTATTGTGATCAACATTTTGTTTTGATTGAACATCCTGAAGATGTTGCACATGGATATAGCATATCAATGATCATTAGGTTATTATACGTGAGATCTTTTATATCTATCAAAGAATATTGAAGAACCCTTTGGTCCTGAAGTACCATAACCCTATAATTTAGTGTATAAATATATTTTGTCTACGTGCAAGTAGATATCTATTCTAGTTCTTCTCTACCTAATGAATTTTGAGATGGCATTATGCTCACTTTTTGATATCTCCTTGAGATAGTTTATTTAGAATATTAAGAAAATTCAACTCCTATTGATATGGATATGCAAGGTATAAGTTACCTATATGATCCAGATAAACCATGCATTTATAGGCATGTATTGATTATAACAGCCACATATTTAACTCATGTTGAAGAAATAGAAATTCATGATGTTGGTTGAGAATATATGTGATCATGATTAATGTATTCGAGATAAATCTATATCCTCTAAGAAGGAATTCCAACTTTATTGTTGGATGATAATAAATTTTGACATATATCAAAGGAGATACGATAAAATATATTTTTACTCACAAGCTCCAGAAGAGATGTGATATTAATGTGCAATCAATTTGATCATTTGATTATTTGATAAATTTGTTCACTAAGACCTTCATGATAGCAACATTTGATTGGAAAACATCAGTTAAGAAATCTCAAAAGATTATTATCGAGGGGAATAAATATGACATAAAGAGTAGTGTAATCTTTTTCCTTCACTAGAGTTTTTTCCACTTGATTTTTTATCTAATAAGCTTTTAACGAGGCACATTCTTATGCAGTGGATATCTAAGGGGGAGTGCTATGAAATTAATATTGTGGATGTCCATTATCTGATATCAAAGAAGTAATCCAATATAAGAGTTATAGAGATACTCAAACTATCCAGAAGATAGATGGTAAAGTTCTATCACATCTTTAGTTAGTGATGTGATTTGTCTTTTTATTACTCTCTACTTCTTCCTATTGATATGTACCCCTGAACCCTATAAATATGACTTTATACTGATGTATTAAATATACTCATTGATTCGTTCATTTACTCTCAGAGAATCAATAAATGCTCTTGTGTTCTTTTTCTATTTTCTTTTTAGTTTCTCTCTATTATCGTCATTATAGTTTTCTTATTCGATTATCTATATTACTATTACGATTTTGTTGTACCGAAAATGACTGCGCACTAATAAATTCATAACAGAAATTTAATAATAGTAGTAATTGTTCACATTTTGTTAGACAAGACTCATATTAGAACTTGAGGTATAATTAATTAAAATTTTCAAGTTCTACCTATGAGATATGCACACATGAAAGAGCGAACGAAACGCAAAGGAATTGCATGTAGTGTTTGAATACATTAGCCATTTTTTCCTTTTCTTTTTCTCCTTCCATCCTAAAGCTCACAAGGGGGTTATTGGTATAACGTATCTATTATACATCTAGAGTGTGAATGCCAGGACTAGACATCTAGAGTATGAAGTTTGAAAATAAATAGGTGGTCTAATATTATTTTATTGATATAATGTACCTAAACTAAGAACTAAACATTTGAAGCATGAAATATAAAAATAAATGAGTGATCTAATATTGTATGTTTCTGAAAATAAGTGAGTGACTTAGCATCATATATTGAAAAATAAATTTGAATCTAATTCTACTTTAAAAAGATATCAGAGAAAAAAAGATCTATTCATATCTTAATGATTAATTTTTATATTAATAAGTGTGAGATCTTAACCATCACTATAATTTTCCAGTATGCATGTGCACGTTACTTTGAGAAATGCAAATGCTGCTATAACGTAAGCTTCTGTTGAAAATCGTGCGAATGTGTGAGGTATATTTATTAATTTATGGAAGTTGCGATATGAAAGGAACCTTTGCCTTAATAAACGCTGCAAAGCACGCGGTTTGCTGGGTCAAGTGGAGCAAAGAAAGAGACAAGTGCATAACGGTTGTAGACTTTTGAGTTAATGACACTATTCTTGGGATTAATGGATAATTAACTATTCTTGGGGTCCCACACTATTCCTATGGTAACCCACATGTTGGCTGGGGTGAGCAAATGCATAATGATTGGAGACTTATTCTACTGATCAAAACGTACGAGCTGTTAAAGACTTCAAATTAGCTTAGTTAGTACAATAAACCTAATACTAACAAATTAGACTTCGGTCAAATAAGAACCAAAAAAATAATTAAGAATCTTTGTTGAAATATTTAATTTTGCAAACACATGAGAGGTTATAATTTCTCTTTTTATAAGTAATTTATTTTTATAAAATTTGAGATAAAAATTTTAAAATAAAAATTTAATCTAAATATACCTAAGTTCAATATATATATATATAAAGTAAGTGGGCGTATTGAATACAACCAATGATGTTATACTGGGTAATTGCCAAGAATGGCCCCATTTTCAAACAACAGTACGACAATAGCCCTATTTGGATGTGATATTGTGTGAATGGCTATGACGCTAAGCATATTAGCATTATAGGAGCCATAAAGCCAATCTGTTTAGCATTATAGGAACGCGACATTTTCTGGCTCAGCAGTAGTGTCTGACGGACCAACGACATTCAATGTGGTATCGAGAGGTAACAAGTGGTAGTCTTGGGTTAGAGGTTCTACAGTAAGCACCGTATCTATAGGAGCGTCTACTGACTGCAGTGGAGAAATTGGGGCATTTTCCGCATGAGGAGGAGTTGGTGCCTCGTCACGGGGTCTCCTAGCTGCTTGTGGCCAACCACCTCATCTAACTTCAATAGCACCGCGCTCGGAAATCTAATCTTGTGGTCATCTTCGCGATGGCTGTATTGCAACATTTGTCTCGTACTGTGTGGTGCCACAGCTAAGTACATTTTCTACTGACCTCATACCCCTGCTACACAAGTCATGATATACTGAAAAGCATTCAGCAACTAAGGAGGGGCTGACGGCAAGACATCTGTAGCAACAGAGATGCACTGTTGGAAGACTAATCCCTGTACAAAATATTGATGAAGTTTTTAAGATATTATGTGAATTTTAACAAAATGATAATAGTTAAGTATTTACTAAAGATGATTGTCATAAATAAATAACTAACCAATATCGTAGAAGAATGATACCCCTCGAATACCCTCTGACGAAGAACTGGATTGCCGATGAGCACACGCATGCATGAACAATATCACTCCAAGTAATCCGCTCGAGCCACGGTTGCACGCACCATGGGCACACCTTGAACTATGCAATCTCTACAAGCATCCCAAAAGAATACCAGAGACGTGTGTGTAATATGCCAATTATGACCGAACGTACCCAGTGTCCTGTAACGATGTAAATTCCTACGAGTATCACAATCTAGAGGTATAAACTGCTCCAATCTGTACTAGTTCATAACCCGACTAGGTAAGTGCCACTCCACATTCTCAAAACATATATGTGGAACTTCTGCACGCCAAAGATCATCAAATGGGAATGCAATCACACCATATGGCACCCATGCAAACTGCGTATACAAAAAAATATAGAAACATCAGATAGAAATCATTTATAAATCCAAAAAAATAATGTAAATGTTGCATATGTGAAATTGAACCTCCTCTACAGACATAACATCTAACTGATCCTGATAGGTGAGTAGCACGTGAGTCGGTAACAGACTCATGTCGAACGACACCGACCAATGACAACCATATGCGGCACGCTGAAGGATCGGTACACGAGGCTCTAGTTTGGTTGGATGCAACAAGGTGATCCACTTCCACTCCCACAACTGCATAAGTGTGAGAGAACACGCGCATCTCTTAAAGATGCATTACATAAGCAGCAATACAAGTACCGCGAAAACTCTACTGCCCAAGCTATAGGAACTAGCAGTATTCAAATAAATCTCCGTACTATTTGTAAGCATATTTTTTCTGACGATATATGCTAATATTCTTTTCTATTATTCGCAAAACATATTAACATTTAAATAAAATATTATTTCATCAAAATAAATCTCATGTTAAGCCACTAATATTATAAATAATATATTTGCAAATAACAAAAATTTTCTAACTATAAATAATATATTTGCAAATAAAAAAATCTAACAATAATAATATCTAAACAGTAGCTTAAAAAATTACAAAAATAAAAAAATTTCCAAAGCAACTTGTCACACACAATATACGCAACATTTAATTAAATTCTAAATTTAAAAATGTAAAATCACAAAATTTAATGAAAAATTCGATTGAAACAAAAAAAAAACACAAGAACTGCTCTCTCAAAGATCTTGTTCAAAACAATGCCAAAAAAAAAAATGCATCTTTGTTCAAAATAATGTAAAAATAAAAATGCATCTTTGTTCAAAACAATGTAAAAAAAAAAAAAACTGCATGTCACAACCTGTGAAAACATGGATAGAGAAAAAAACAAAAAAAAAAGAAATAAAATGACATCTGCACGAGAGAGAAGGAGTGAGGTGCTATAGTTTGAAGACGTATATTAACGTCATTTGAGATGGCATTATACACATTACTAGATAGGGTTATGACTTTTTGAACTGACAACGTCTTATAACAAGTTTTCGTTTGGTGTCATAGTGCTATACACCATCCGAAAATGCGTAATGGCCATTTACGAAACCTCCAAAAAATTGTAGACGATTCTAGTGCAGTTATTTGACAAAGGGTTCAATATAGGCAAAAACCCTACTACACTTGAAGAATGCATGTACGTGTCTGGTTTTTCGATCAACTTGAGGTTTCTTTATTACAAGATGAAATAATGGAGAGAGTAATTGATGAACTATATAATTAATCCCCATATCATGTGGTAGCTCAATTATGCACCACATTATAGAATTTTTTCCTTGGTGACATCCTAAACATACTTGGTCAGGAAATCTATATTATCTATACTATTAGAAAAGTGTTGATAGAAGGCATGATGATTTAAATTTATGTGTTTCTTTCTTTTTTGAATGGTTAAAATTCTCTTAATTATTTTATTATGTTTTGAGATTTGTGTGGTTATTATAGACCATTAAAGAGGTAAACGTTTAAAGTAATAATTTTAAAAAATAATCTCCTAATTGTAAGTATATGAGACTGACAGTTAATTTTAGGGAGTTATTTGTTCAATGAATATATAGGTATAAATTGAATCTACTCTACGCAACATATGCTATTCTTTAAAAAAAATGAAAACTAAAAATCCCCACGAGAATACTTATGCAAATTAAAATTTTCAAATAATTTATCAAGGACCAAAATATAATGGCATGAGACACAAAAATAAACTTTTGACGAGTTTATTTATGAAATAAAAATATTATCTTATTAAAATACGATCAAAAAATTTAAATAATGAGTAAAAAGTGCACTTCTACAACTACTACTAGAGAAACAGAGAGAGGGAGAGGAATAAAATTATTTTTATCTGTGAGAAAGAATTATGCTAATTTAAAAGTACAAATATCAAAATAACTGATGAAAGTCTAAAATTTAATAGCATGAGATTAAAAAAAGTCTATTTAACTCCACTAAATAGTTTACATGAGTTTCATAAAAACATGTATTTAATTCAAATATCTTCGAAATAATTAAATAAATAAAGGGTAAGTGAACTTCAATCTCAATCAATGCAAAAAAAAAACAAAAAAAAATTATTTAAAAAAATAAAATAAAATGATAATAAAAATAATTTATAGTAATTAAAAATTTAATATATTAATATTATTTACAAAAGGTCCAAAATATAATATGCAAATAATATATTAGAGTTTCACTTCCAGTTGTTCCATCACAACGCCCTCAATCCATAACAAATACAACAAATACAGAAAAAGGACACCAGGTAACATGTTAGATTAAATATTTATTATAGAAAGATAAATATAATAGGATATTGTTTAATAATAGGACAATTGTATATAACATGAACAATCTCAAAGAAAGATAATAAAAATTTAAAAGTGACAATGATATAATTTTATTTATAAAATGTAATAGTTTTATTTTATGGAAATTCTTTCACACGTTTTAGGATGGCTTATGCTTTGGTATTTCTTTCTTTTTTTTTTTTTGGAAATAGTTTGTTGCGCCGTTGGAACTCAACAATATGGTTAGAGTAATTATTTATTAGTTATTATTGAAAAGCAAATCTAATAATAGAATAACATAATAGTTATATTAGGCTTTTAAAATAGTAAAAGAAATTCTATTAATTATATATAATAAAAATAAATTAAATAATTTTAAACAAAAATTATTAAGAGACAAAAGTATTTTTAACCTACAAAAACTGAAACGAATATGAGATATAATTTTATTAAATAAACTACTCTCTATTTTATTTCATTTGAACTTCTTAGACTTCACAAAATAATTGATTATTTTTATAAAAATTATTTTAATATATTTTATACTATTATTTAATTAAATTTTAATATAGATTATTTTTATATATTTAAATTTAACATAAAGTATCAATTAATTTATATATTTTTTATTTTTATTATATTATATTATTTTTATAATATAATTTAAATTTTTATATAAAATTTAATATCTAAAAAAATATTATAAAATAAAATAAAGTAAAAATAATATATAATACTTTATATTTTACAAGACTTATCATCGGTGTAATTGTACTAGTTTATTTAAAAGTTTATATTGTCGAGGTCTGACTTTTCTAATACATATGAGCTGCAAATATTAGTGTTCCTTCAAATGCATTTAGCGTGCGTGTCAGTTAATTTAGGAAAAATATCACATTTTTTGAAAAAAATAAATTTTAAATATGCTAAAAACACTTCTAGCATTAGCCTGAGGAAGTTTGTTCTTAATTGATTTCAATAGCTTCTCAACTCAGAACTAGAGAGGAAGACAGAAAAAGAGAAGCAAAAAGAGACAAGGTTGGTCATGGATTTCTTCTTCATTGAAAATGTCTTGGTGTTCCTGCGGCGCCGAGAGAGAGCGCCGGACTTAATAGCTCCTACAAATGGTAAAACTTTCATACTGATGGCAAGCTTTCTGATTCCTATTCTCAATTGGTTCGAGAAGTGGCAAATTAAAGATGGAGACCTGAAAGCTCTCTGGGCTCGTCTCCAAATTCAATATCATGATGCTCTTTTATTGGGGACGCTGTACCTGTTTGGTTTGAGTACCAATATGAAGTTTGGGCTGCGGAATGGTTGGGTGAATGGGTTTCTTTGCTTCTTCAAAAGCTTGAGCCTATCACACTGTACCTCCGAGAAATTTACGACATGCGTGCTCAAGCTTCGAAATCCATGGTTCTCGTAACAGATGTAGCTCATGTCATGGAATTTCTTGAATCCCTCTTGAAGAATACCGGGGATCTGCTCAGTTCTCAGGCTGATTCATTTGTTCTTGTGAAGAAAGAACTGGAAGCTGTTGATAAAAGCTTGAGATTTTTTAGATGTTTCCTTGGTTTTACTGCAAAAAGAGGGGCCGGTGAACTTGATAAATGGAAAGATCTATTGGCTCACATTGAGGCTGCAGCTTTCAACATTGCTTGTCTACTTTATTTGAATTCCGGCAATATGATGGATCGGCAACATGTGATAGTAGAGCTCGGGGTCCAGCTCCAGAAGATTCAGCCCGTTCAGCCAGAGGCTAGAGAGATTTATATCAAAGCCCTGAACGCTGTATCAGAGTCACCGCAACCAGAGAATCAGATGGTGGATGAATTTGCTTTGGTATTTCTTGATTTCCTGCTTGATAATATGATTATAGAATTATCTAGAAGAAAGCTTCGCGTCATCACATCTGTCAACGATCAAATATTAGCCCTCGGCCGGGAGCTTGAATTGCTCAATTATTATACAGCTGATCCACTATGGACAGATTCAAAGCACGTTTTAGATGATCAGCAATTCAATGATCTTTGTAAGCATGCGAACTCTCTGACAACTAAGATTGGTTATGCTTTTCTGTCACTTTACGATGCGGATAACAATGAGGAAATCGCCAGGGAATCGAAAGCTGCACTTTCTAATTTGCTGGCACAGATTAAGGATGCAAAAGCAGAAGCCAGAGAAACATATGACAAATTGGTTCCAAAGAAACGGTGGTCCAATTTCCCGAGAACTAACTTTCAGGGCTCCATCAGTTCTGTTCTACAAAATCTGGAGGACCTGGTAAAGTACTCTGATGATGATAGAGTTGCTCCTGTGAAGGATGACATAGAAGCAATTCGAAAGGCATTGCTATACCTAAGAGAGGATTTCAGTAAACTTGATAAGATTCTCCGAAATCATGAAGAACTTAATCATCTATGGACTCGTTTCAATGATGTCACACATCAATCTGAATATATAATTGACTTATTTGTTGCCAGAGGTTCTCCTTTCTTGAATTTCGAATTCGCGTTGTCTGATATCATCAGAGAGGCTAAGATGATCAGGGCGGAGCTCAGAAATATCCAGTCAAAGACGACAAATGATGACCATTCGGTGGAGGAAGTCGTTACCATTCCCAATGAAGTATCATCAGATCAACCTGATTCTCAGCCAAATGATTTGTTGATCAGCTCCAGCAATGATGCAGCTGATGGAACGAAGAACCCCACTCCAGAAGTGACATTTCACAAAGAGGCAGACAAGATACTGGATCAACTGACTAGTGACGATGAAGAGCTACAAATTGTCTCAATTGTGGGCTTGCCTGGCATCGGTAAGACTACCCTGGCTGATTCTTTGTATGTCCATCCTTCAGTTACATCATGCTTCCACGTTCGTGCTAGAATTTGTGTCTCTAAAGTATACCATAGGAGAAAATTGTTGCTAGACATGTTACAAGGAGTAATTGGAGAAATTAAAAATTTTGATAAAAAGGATGACGAGGAGCTAGAAGAAGTACTAAAAAAAAATCTAAAATGCCGACGATATCTTATCTTCATGGATGATGTATGGAATATTAAGCCATGGTTGGATATTAAAGCCTCTCTCCCAGATGATGGGAATGGGAGTAGGGTTATGTTCACAAGTCGATTTCATAGCATTGCTTCACAAGCAAAAATAAAAAGCATTAGCTATCAACTTGATCTATTATCTGATGAAAAAAGCTGGGAGATGCTATGTACCAAGCTATTTCAGAAAGAAGAAAGATGTCCTGCTGGATTGGTAGAAGTTGGAAAAGAAATTGCCAAAAGTTGCAAAGGACTTCCCCTCACAATTGATCTAATATCTGGAGTCCTTAGAATAGAAGGGAGAAAGAAACGCTATTGGCAACAGCTTGCATACAATATAATGAAAGCAATTGTTGATGACCCACAACAACATTGTCAGAAGGTGTTGGAGCAGAGTTACAACGATTTACCAGATCATCTGAGGCCGTGTTTCCTTTATTTCGGAGCATTTCCAGAGGACACAGAAGTTCCAGCAAAACGGTTGATATGGCTCTGGATAGCAGAAGGATTTATCCAACTACAAAGGGCTGATCAAAGCATAGAGAAAGAAGCAGAATCTTATTTGGATGATCTGGTTGCTAGAAGCCTTGTTACCGTTTCCAAACGAAGATCCTGCGGTGGAGTGAAGGCAAACCGTATTCACGATCTCTTACATGATTTTGCTTGCAGAAAAGCTGAAGAAGAATTCTTTTGGCTGCATAACGGTAAGTCCAGTCCTTCCTCTTTATCCCCGTATGACTATACAGATGAAGGGTATCGCCTTGTTTGCGATTCAGATAATTGGGGACAGTTCAATGGATCAAGACCTTTTTGTTCTCGAGTTCGGTCCATTCTTCTCGTCCATCATATGGGTTGGTGTGAGACTCAATCTCTTACATTCATTTTTAGCAGATTCAGACTTCTTAGGGTGTTGGATCTCCAGGGTATTGAGGAGACGAACTTAGATCCTAAACCCGTAAGGTTGATGGTTCATTTGAAATTCATAGCTCTTTTTGCTACGCAATCTTGGATCTTGAAGCTACTCCCACGTTTCCAGAAACTAGAAACTATTTTACTTGTGGGATCAAGGAGAGAATTCTTTTCTCTAGATAATATCTGGAAGCTTTTAAGGTTGAGACATTTCCATGTCGGTTATTGTGGACTGGAACTTCCCAGCATCTATGTTCTCATGGATAGACAGCTTGCTAATTTGCTGAGCCTCTCAACTCCATGTCTTCGTTGTGATGAAGGTATTGAAAGTATGATGAGAAGATTACCGAATCTCCAGAGGCTGTCATGCACAGTCAATGATTCATGGGACTCTAAGAAAAAGTGCAATCTCTTTCCAAGACTGGATTTTCTGAAGCAGCTTTATTCTCTCAAGATGATATATATTGGTAAAGTGCTTCATCCCGTAGGTGAGTTCAGTTTTCCTCCGTATCTCAAAAAATTAACTTTGTCAGAGTTTAGCTTGCCATGGAATGAGATTTCAGCTATTGCCAAACTAGAACACCTGGAGGTTCTGAAACTCCGAATAAGAGCTTTTGAGGGACAGATATGGCAAATGAGAGATGGAGAATTCCCAAAACTCAAAGTTCTAAGTTTATGCAAACTGGACATTGTGCAATGGAATGCAGAGGAAGTGGAGGATGACCTTCCCCCTCTTGAGCGTCTTGAGGTTCTTGATTGCAAGAATCTAGTGGAGCTGCCTTTCTGTTTAGCAAATATCCCTACTCTGAAGGTAATTCGGCTATGGCAATGCAGTTCCTCGGTAGAAAATTCAGCAGAAAAAATTATGCAAGAACAAAAGGCAAATGAAAACGAGGAAGTAGAGATCAACCGAGATCCTCCAACTAAAACAGGTACGGTTTTTCGTAATCAAAGTTTGCCCAAAGTAATGAAACAGTTTCATTGAGCTGCTAATTCAAACGGCAGCAGTAATACAAGATCAGATGGTATTAATCTAATTTCCTTTAGAGATCAAAATTTTAATAATTTGTCTTCCGCTGTGTTTAATAGGTTGGAGGGATCGGATGGACTTCCTATCACTCCGTCATTGAACAATGTCACAGGAAATCAGTCTAAAACAGTAGCAGCTGTCTCTTCACCATTACCTACCGAACTGCATACTTTTCTTGTTGTTTCAATCATGAATATAACAAGCTTGTTTCTGGGATCCGTTTCTTTGATTGTTAGTAAAAATTTGGAGGACTTTCCTGAATTATTGTCTCTTTTTTTACATGGTGAGAACTACATTTCTTGTGCGCTCTACTATCACTTCATGACATGGCGTGAATGAGTGTGCTTTTTGTGCTGCCTTTCGTCTGTAATGTAATTATCTAGTATCATATGCTATCTGGTAGGAATTTCTTGTTCCTTTTGTCAAATTTGCATTTCATGACAAGTAAATAAAATATCAATTATTATTAGATCAAGAAAAGAGTAAAATGGTTTTTCCTTTCCTTTGTAGTTTGGCATTGTTCTTATTCCATTTTATATCATGGAATTCAGTTGCAATCTTTTTAGATATTCCCCTTCATGTAGCTATGAACATCGGAGGCAGAAAATTTTCTATCCATCAATCCCAAGACCGGAGTGCCGAAACATGATCAAAGGTTCAAAATCAAACTTTATTGAATTCACTAAGGAAAAAAATGCAATTTTAAGCTAAATCATTTGTGAAACTGAAACAATACAGTTCAAATTATAGAAGTATTAACCCTCATAGTGCTCCACATTTAAAAAAAAAAAAAAGATTACTTTCATTGATTATAAATATTTGCTAAAGAAACAGAGACTACATCGAAAGAGGCACTTCCAATCCATAATTCAAAGTCGCTCAAGAGTAAACCTTTCTTAGCTAACAAGTGAGGTAGGATGTTACCTCCCCTTCTAATGAAATAAACAGTACAAAACTCAAGAGAACTCATAAGAGACCAATTCTCATTAGAAATGTGACCTAGCTCAGATAGATCTTCACCAACTGTCTTGAGACGATTTACCACAAGTTGAGGATCTTCTAACTAATAGAAGAAAACCTGAATTTGCTATTCCCAATTCAAGGACATACTTAACCGCCAACAATTCTGGATGATCAGAGCAAATTAGGGGCAGAATTGAATACTATTCATTCTCAAAATCAAACTGTGTGAGACTCACCTCCTTTCTTATAAACAATTTAACTTTTATAAAATTTAAAATAAAAATTTTAAAATTAAACTGTATCCAATCATACTATAGGTGATGAAGCTGCTAAGCTAGACATGCAACAATACAGCCCAAGTCATTGCATCGCGCAAGATAATTCCAACTGCCGCACCATTCACTAAAGGAAAAAAAAATTCAATCTTAATCCAGAGCATTTGTGAAACTGAAATAACACAGTTCAAATCATATAAATATTAATTGGGTTTCAAATCACGAGTTTTGGACAATCCATGTGTTGGCAATATGATTTGAACAAACACAAAAAGAAAATTTTCAAAAAATAAAAAACTTATGGAAACATTAAAAGAAATCTGGCAATAAACTTTTCTGCTTTTACCACAACCTTTTCAATAAACTTTTCAAATAGACGAAAATTGAATAAAGGAAGAATTTTTTTAAATCCGGACTTCCACAGGCTTAAGAAACCTTTTCATTTTCCTAATTTCTTTTCGGCACTTCCCTCTAAAGAGTCAACGTTGGAAAGGAAAAAGAAAGCATAAAAAATACTCTTTTCATCCTATTTTATTTGACAGTATTTATTCGAATACGATATTTAATATAAAAATTTAAATTGTATTATAAAAATAATATAGTATAATTAAATATAAAAAACACGTGAGTTAGTAGATACTTTATGTCAAATCTAAATATATAAAGTAATATATAGTAGGGTTAGTAGTTGATTGATAATATAAAATATATTAAGATTTTTTTTTTATAAAAAGTATCATTTATTTTAGGATGTCTCAATATATAAAAATGTCAAATAAAATAAGATGGAGGGAATAGCTTTTTTAAAACTAATGAACTAGATTTGACACTAGTTGAGACAAAACGTGTGCCAGTTTCCGTGTACTTTAATTTTGAAATGTATGAGAGGCCCATTACACCAAATCTGGCTCCCGTTTCTCTTAAACAGGACAGCTAGGGTGCTAACATCTCTTTTTGTCAGCATATATAGATAACTTTTTTTACTATTAGATAGGTATCTTTTTTATCTAATGATTAAAGAGTATGAAGAGTATTTTATGCAGGTAAAGTTTGTGAGATATTTGAAAGTTTGAAAAAGTTATATTTATCAGACATCTTCAACCACTCTTACCAAATTATCTCTCTCTCTCTTCTTTCTGTCTTCGTCTTTTCTCTGCTATTTCTCTGAAACTTTTTAAATATTGAAGAACAAAATAATTCATTCTCCTAAAAAACTTTACTTTGTATCCAACAGTTTCGACAAGTCTTAGAGTTCTCTTTTGAGATTAAAACTCATTTTTTTAGATTCATGTATAGTCAAAATGAAGATAGATATGTGAGTTTTCATTGGAATATTTGGTAGCTTCAATGTTGTAGAAATCTTTAACAAAAATAAAATTTATTTAGATATTTAATAGTCTACTTATAGAGGTAAAGAACGCACTGTGTTAATTCATCACTTGTCAAATACTCATCATGAAATGAATGATTATTCATATCGTGAACTGAATAATTTCTTATAATAGAGTGAATAATTATTCACCACTTGTCGAATACTTGTCGTGAATTAAATAATTATTCACTTATCGAATACTAGTCATGAGGTTAATAATTATTCACTTGTTGAATACTAGTCGTGAAATGAATAATTATTCCTTTATTCGTTGACTTAGAATTGAACAAATAAATTATTCAATAAATAGTGAATAATTATTTACTTGTAAATACTAGTCGTAAAGTGAATAATTATTAACTTATCTAACACTAGTCATAAAGTGAATAATTATTCCCTTGACATGTACTAGTCGTGAAGTGGATAATTATTCCTTCATTTGTTGGCTTAGGATAACTGATCAATTATTTAAAAAAGAGTGAATTAACTTGTCTAACACTAGTCATAAAGTGAATAATTATTCCCTTGACATGTACTAGTCGTGAAGTGGATAATTATTCCTTCATTTGTTGGCTTAGGATAACTGATCAATTATTCAATAAAGAGTGAATAATTATTCACTCTAATAATTATTCGCTTAATTATTTACAAAAGCTAATAATTATTCAAGAAACTTTGTAAGCATGAAGTGATAAAAAAATTTTAGTCGTGGTTGCAGAGTTGTGACGACGGATCTGTATTTTAACATTGTATAGAACAATTATTCGTTGACTTAGAGTTGAATTGATCAATTATTCAATAACAAGTGAATAATTATTCACTCCAATAATAATTAACTTAAGAGTAAAAAATTATTCAGTTATCGAATACTAGTAGTGAAATGAATAATTATTTCTTTATTCATTGACTTAAAATTGAACTAATCAATTATTCAAAAAGAAGTGAATAATTATTCACTCGTCGAAACTTTGTATGCGTTGTCATTCTTGTACACAGTGGTTACCAAAGAAACCTTCGTAAACAATTATTCATAACGTATTTAATAACCAGTACATAAACAGCAAAACTAAGTATTTTACTATCAAGAATACACATTTCAACATTTTATAGAATAATTATTCGTTGATTTATGATTGAACTAATAAATTATTCAATTGGGAGTGAATAATTATTCACTTAAGAATGAATAATTAATCAATAAGAAGTAAATAATTATTCACTTGTTAAAACTTTGTACGCGTTATCATTCTTGCACACAAGAGTTGCCAACAAAAACATCATTAATAATTATTCATAACATATGGAATAATTCGTGCATAAGAATTTCAAAAAAATAAGTATTTTATTGTAAAAAATACACCTCTCAAGTTTAAATAAATGAGACCAAGAAAAGATAATATATTATATAATAATTTTCATCTAACAACCACCATTCTTCATGATAACCTACTCTTCATATCATGAACTTCATCTTCAATACTTGTAATTGTAATGGGTGTATCTGTGAAACTTGAGTGATTGATTTTTCACACAACGTCTTTTATCTTGGTCAATGTTGGCCTTGATTGCGGAAGAACAATAGCGAAGAGAAGAGAGAGGAGAAGAGAAATAGAGAGAGAGAGAGGGAGGGGGAGAGAGAGAGAGATCAATCTGATAGAGATTAAAAGAATAATCTAATAGAGATTCAAGAGAAGAATAATTTGAAAGAGATTCAAGAAAAAGATAGATGAAAGAAGAGATCTTTGATAGAGATTCAAGAAAGGAGATAGATGTGTGAGAGAGAGAGAGAGAGTCAATTTTCAAGAGAAGAGAATGAGATAGATGAGAGAGAGAAGAATGATCGGAAATGGAAGAGAGAGAAAGAAATGGGAGTAGAAAAGGCAGATTTGAGCGAGATTTAAAAAATAATTTTTGCACCAAAATACTCCTAATTTCTCACAGCCATTAGATCAAAAGGTTCCAATCCAATGGCTACGAAGGACGTGCCGTATATGCTGACAAAAACCGCTATCAGCATAGTAGGCAAAACGTCTCTTAAAATTGTAAAAGATATTTAAACTTAGAGCGTATGTAACAATGGGACACAAAAACATTGATATCAATTTTTAACAATTATAAATGGGGCTAAATGAATAGATTGCTAGGTATAGCTTCTTCCTAAACCGACAGAATAAAAGGTTTAGAACATCTGCCTCCAATCTCTGCAACAATCACATGAGCACAACAACCCCATTTAGACAATTCACCATACACTTGAACATTAACAGCATAAAACCATGCATATAAAATTATACCAATACAAACACCAATATCACATGCTCATTTCACGTTTTATACCAAATTATAACTGAAAACAGTTTCTAGATAGATTGGTACAAAATGCATGGGGTTTATATCTCTTATTCCCAAACCAACACAATTATTTGAGGTTATATTTCACACTTATACATTCAAATAACCTCTTAGCAAAACAAATTAAATCTAATAGTTTGAGACAATTTAAACGGGCTACTAACGTCAATGTAAAGTTACAAATTTGACTCTTACTTATAGTATTATATTAAAAGAGTTTTAGATTAGGTCTATCATTGAGTTAAAGTTACACTTTATTGGCACAATCTAAGAATAATCCAAATTAGCCCTGCTAAATTGGTAAGAATACCACAAGTTCTAAATCGATAATAGAAAAAAAAAAAGAAAAATGCCTCTTAGAATTAAAAACTCCAGCAGTAAAACTAGTTACACATCAAAACCCTAGATTCTAGGATCGCTCTAAATGCAAGAAATTCCTTAATAGAAATAAAAAGCAAGGGTTGTAGATCAATAAAACATCACAAAATTATCTCAATTTGTAGTCTTGCTACTCTCCCTATCGCTTCACTTGACTAGATGCAAAAATGATCATTGAGAACTCATATTCTAATAACCCCTACTCCACTTATTTACTTCTCAAGCCTTATAATCACTTAGGTAACACAATAGCTCCCCAAAATATTTAGGCACTACAAATAAGCCTCAAACATCCATATAGGCCTCATTAAAAGGTCTAACAAAAGAGTCTGGGAACACTTAGGGTTTATTGGACAGCGTTTTGGGCTCGTTTAGTCCCAAAACTAGATGAGATTAAAGGCCTTGGGCCTTTGGACAACAGTTTTAGTCATAGCTCCATTTCTTTAGGGTAGAAATGGAGTTGGTTTCGGGTTTTCTACTATCCAAATAGGTCAAGCCTTTCACTCAACCCATCCCTTAATGGTCAAAATGCTTTCTTTTCACGACAAACAATTTGTTGCCGGAGCATGAATACTAACACCCAAGGTTGGTAGACGTCAATCAACAATAATGGATTTGGGGAGATTTACTACCTCAACTGTGCCATCAAAGATAAGGAAGGGCGTTAAAGAGCTCCCAAATTTTAACTGCTCTCATGCGCCTGATTCATCTGAGCTTTGTGTGTGCGAAGTAGCTGAGTTTTGTACTCCAAGTACCTCAGCTGGAGTACTCGAGGTATGCATGACTGAATCCTTTCAATTACATTCCAAATTGGAAGCTCTGTGAGCTTTTCGTGCATAAAAACCTAAGGGATTCATAAATTATCCTTATGCAATTGTCAATACGTTTATCTTCTACTTATTTATGTTGCTTGTTCAAGTCAGAAGGAATTGGTTAAGTGTGATAGCTTCCTACAGACACTTTTCCACAATCTGGATAACAAGGTGAAATTTGTTTTTCCTACTCAAAATTGTTATCAATTCTCCCATATGTAGTAAAAGATTTCACCCATTTCCCAAATCTTGAATTGTTAATCGTAGGCTGTCCATGTTGATTTATCTTTCATAGAGGTAGAGGAATGCCTGAGTTCGACAAGTTCTAATCATCTCGTAAGCACTTTCCAAAAGTGTCGTCGTTTACTAAGGTATAGATCAGTGCTTCAGTTCCTTGTATTTTGGTTCATGAGAGTAGGAAAAATTTTAAACGTACTGTTTATGTGGTGTTTTTTTTCTTTTGAGTGGTCTGTTACTCAACTGTGGATGATTATTGGACCTTTTCTTTGGTTAATTAATTGACAATTTGCTGGGTTCTGATTTAATAAATTAAGAAGTGTATTACTAATTGCCAAATATGAAGCTGTTTCTGTTTTACCCGATACTTTGCAAATATTAAATTTGCATCTGACTGCTTCAGTATACTATTGCAGATAAAGCTTGTACTATTTTTTTGGCTTTATTTGTTTCATTAAGATAGAAGCTTTCTGTAGTTTCTAGAGAGCCCACTTCTCTTGGTTACTTTATACGATGGTCTTACTTTACATGTCAGTTTTCTGTTGCTGGACAGTCATTTGCTACAACTGATTCTAATTACATATGGCCATCCTACTATTTATACTCATTGAAAAAATAAAGAAATTTAGATTTACGTGCAAGAATCTACCTTGCTTAGGATTAAGTGTTTTCCTTTCGGTTATCAAAAACTAGTATTAAGGTCTGAAATTTGCACATATTTGACGTCTACTATTGACGTTAGGTTTCTATTTTCCTACATGTTGTAACTTTGTGTACACATTGGTGGGGTCTACAATACAGTTACTGGGGAGTCAGCTTTGCTCCCATAACAGTATTTATTTACTCGTGCCATGAATATGTTGGGTTTCTATTGGCTTTTGGTAGGTCTGCTATAGTTAATTCTATGGCTAACTACTGTCTTTTTGGATTAAATTGTTCATTGACAAAGGAAACTAATATGAATTAATGAGGCAAGCAGCATATTTCTGATTCATAATTCTGTCCCCTTTCTCCAAAAAAGAGATACTACTATTTAGTTCTGTCTAGTATGTGAGTTGGGATTCTACTTTTCTTCATTTATCCTTTTTGTTTTAGATGGAGAAGGAGTAGAATGTAGTTACTAGGGAGTTAATTTTAAGTTGGTTACATTCATGCAGTGTTCTATCTGTTAACCTTGATTTTTTATTGCTTTGGGCTAGTTTTGTTGATTACCGCGTTTGGTAACGCTGTAGATGAAATTGGCATTTTGGTTACTATTTTGCTGTCCGCTAAAGTGGGATGCTTGGGCTTATTTGGTTGCTTATTTTCTGTTCGTGTTTGTCGACAAATAACTTTTCCACCTACGGTAATAAGTAAAGAAGTGTATTGCCAAAATGTTTATTCTGTTTCCTTTATCGAACAGCCTCCGTTAGTTAAATGAGCAAGCTGTTTCTGTTGGTTTTCAAAACTCATCTTTCATTTCTCTGTTTTTGGTTGACCATATTAGATGGACAGAGTAAACAGCTCTCCCACACCAGTGTTTGAGACAAATGACATGTGGCCCTTACACTTGGAGAATTTGTTCTTGAACATTTGCTCTCGCACGAAAATGGAGAATGGAATGTGGTGCAGAGGCAGGTTCACAACTGAGGTTGGAAAGAGGTAGTGAGTGAGTGGTTTACTATTTCTGGGCAACCGTACAATAGGGACCAGCTCTATGGAAAGTTTAGTAGAATGAGGTGAGAATTCGACGTCATGAAGTGACTACTAGAGTACCAAACCGGGTATGGTTGGGATCCTCTAACAAGCACCATTACCGCAAGCGAAGAAACTTGGGATAAGTTGATTCAGGTATGTACATATTCACTCTCGATTCATATGCATTACATTATAAAACTACTGTTGTGACTTGAATGTTCTTGTTGCAATTGAAAGCTAAAATCGGACGCAAAGCAGTTTTAGTTCAAAGGCTTGCCAAATAATGAATTGATGAAGATAGTCTTCTTCAACTCGGTTGCAACATGATGCTACACCCGATCCTCCAACCAAGGTCCAATGATAGATGAACAAGAGACTAGGATGAAGATGCAACACGATAATATCACACCAAATCTATCTTTTCCAGATGTCGAGAACATCAACGTGAATTGCAGCATGGGTAGGAGTCCAATGGCCACCTCTTCATGCCTTAAACGCAAGGGTAGTAATGATACTTACTAGAGTAGGGGAATGAGTGCTGGAAGCTCATACATGCCTGACATGGAGGAAGGTTGGGCAATTGTGGTCAGCAGCTGGAAGTGCATTGAGGAGTTAAGGGCCTAGTAATGACAGAACAAATACACTTCTAAGAAGACAAGAACGGAGACTGCTAACACGTACAATATTCCACCGTGCATTAAGGTGCTCAACCATGACTTTAAATAAGTTACGAACGAAGCCTATGACAAAGTGGCAGATATGTTCTATAATGGGGAGCAATGGAGGAAGAGGTGGCTGTTCATGGATCCGGAGAGGAGGATCTGGCATGTCCACAACCGAATTCTGGACCCAAAGCCCAAAGAGAACGTAGCGAAGGATACACAAGAAGTTTTGGGTCCTAAATAGCTAAGTGTCATTACTGTCTGGTTATATATATATATATATATATATATATATATATATATATATATAATGAACTATAATTAGAAACCTATGTAAGCTATCAGAGTGGTGCTTAAGTCATTGATATTTTGTGTTTGTACTCCGTGAAGCAAACTACTGTAATTTTGAGTAGTGATAGCTAAAGCTGTGAGGTTAATATTATATCCTTGGTCCACGAAGTTGGAATGCTTCAACTATAACTTGGTTTCTTTGTACATTCTGAACTGCTCCAAGATATGGAGTTAACTTTATTATGAAGATATTTCCATGTTTGATTACTTTTGGTGGCATATTATTTAGGAGTATGTTTTATCTTTTTGATTGGTCCAAATCTCTCTTTTTGATTGATAAACTCAACAAGCCAACTGACTAGTAAAGAAAAATAGAAGCTGATGTTGTCAGCATACCTTTCTGCAATGGAAGAAGTGCAGCAGGTCAAATAAGTGAATAGAAAAGTCAAATAATATTATCTTTACAAGTCACTTCTTATCAACAAGAAGATTTGGGGACACAGAAAGAATATTACCTTTAGGTGCTCAATGTTTGTCCACTACTTTCGCATATGCCGTAGCAAGAAAAGAGGTTGGAGGCAACCATATTCAACAAGGACATCAGTTCTTTACCCAATTCCAAGGAGTGGGTTGGTTCAGATTTGGCACAGTGGAATTTGCAAGCAATACATAAGGCGGTAGTCTTTTTATTCAGGACATACAAAGAATTGCCATAATCAATTCATATGTTGTGCTGTCTTGTATTCCGTTCATTGGACAGAACTTAGTCCCTCAATTTTCTGTTTCCTTCAAATTTTTTACTTCAGAGGGGTGGTCAGTAGAAGAATCTTCAATTTAGTATGGCTGGATCAAGCGAGATCACTACTATACCCATGTTCACAGACTCCTCGTTAGAGGAAGAAACGAACTTTGAGGAGGATGAACATGATATTTGAAGGTTGCAACTACTGCTATCAATGACTCATGTCATGACCTTTCAACCGAAACTAGAAAAAATGCCATGTCGAACGTCTATACTTAGGGGGCCAATGTGGGTAGACGAGCTATTAAATGGGCACCCTACAAGAATTTGGTAAAATCTACACATCTCAAAGGTTCTGTTTATGAGACT
This sequence comes from Rauvolfia tetraphylla, assembly GCA_030512225.1. Lineage (NCBI taxonomy): Eukaryota > Viridiplantae > Streptophyta > Magnoliopsida > Gentianales > Apocynaceae > Rauvolfia > Rauvolfia tetraphylla. The sequence goes on from JAJQKT010000050.1 coordinate 1,099,416, forward strand.
TTGCAGTGCTTTCGTTACCGGAGGCCATTGGGTTGAGAAGCCCCAACAACGAGTGATATGAAAGAGAGTCTTGCCATTTTCCTACATGTTGTAACTAGAAACAACAAACACAATGATGAAGTGGAGCGCTTCCAGCACTCAAGTGAGACAGTTTCTAGGTACGTCAAGAAAATGTCCACAGCTTTGTATGCACTAGCTCATGATGTCATCAAGCCACAAAATATCTATGTTCCTCATCTGAAGATAATAAGTGACGACAGACACTTTCCATGGTTCATGGTGAGCAAAAAAAAATACCTTGCCTTTTAAAAAAACTACTTTTTTTTTACATAATACTATAGCAAATTACATGATCACGTATAATTATGAAAATGTGCAACTGTTTTTTCCATGATTTAAGCACGCAAACAACCTAGATTTTTTAGGCAGTGTATGCACTAACAACTGTAGAGGTTAAAAATTTAAATTTACACATATCATTTCTTGAACTTCTGCCGGATTGTATTGTAGCTCTAGATGGAACACATGTTTCAGCACATGCTTCAAGCTCCACGTCTGAGACATACAAGAATAGGAAATCAACTATATCGCAAAACGTGATAGCATCATGTGATCACAATATGAAATTTTAGTACATTTATGCTGGTTGGGAAGGGAGTGCACATGATTCAAGAGTTCTTTTTGATGCAATAACTAGGGAATCAACTGAGTTCCCTATACCTCCGCAAGGTATTATTAAGGGCCAAAACACTATAATTAGGCATTGCCATAACAGTTTTGAATAAATGGAGTTGCATTGTAGTAACATTGTTAGCCCTAAGGGAAAATCATGAGTTTTTGATTTAGTTTTGATTATGAAAAACATTGATGAGGACTAATCTTTATGTCATTTGTGTGATAGGATTGTTGGATTAAGAAGTTTATAGTCTTATTTCCTTGAAGCCAAAATGCAAGAACAACTCCAATATGTCAAAGTGATTGAAGATTGAAGAGTTTGTTCAATATGATTAAAGGCTTTGAAGACATGAAGTGTAGGTTACATGTGCTTAATAGGTATATCTTTTTTAAACCCTACATTTGTGTGTCTTGGAATCTGTTGAATGCATAAGAGAGTACAAAACTTGTTTTGAATCTTAAATGGCTTTCAATGAACTTTTGAATAACAAGTATGCTTTTCAAATCTTAAATGATCTTGAGTAAACTTTGTATGATTAAAGTGTTTTGGTAACGATTTTTGAATTTAAAAGTGTTTAAATGACTTACCTCTTTATACCAAATGTTTTCAAACTTATTGAGGTTGATTTTCAAATGTTGTGACAAAGTTTGATTAGTTCGGACGCAAGTTCGGACGTCCGAATATTTCTAGACAACATGTCCCAGTGATGTTCGGACGCAAGTTTGGACACAGAAGAACAAGTTCGGATGTCCGAACTTCTCAAAAACTAGTCGTTACTAGTCGTTTTATGATTGTTAACTCTGACTTTTGAAATCAATAAAAGTCAAAAACTCAAGAATTTTTGCAAGTCTTGAATCTCTGAGAAATCTTAACGTTCTAAAATCTTTAGCACACATCAAAACTCTCTTTTGTCTTGTGCTTTCAATTGATCATTCAAGATTCCAAAGACAACAAAGTGAAGAAGTGCAACATTGTGTAATTATCTGCCAAGAAAGTGGTAACATCTTATCCATTCTCCATTTAATTTTGTTTTCTACTAGCTCATTACAAGGTTTTCTTATAAACATAAAATCCTTTAGGTAAGGGTGATCCTTGAGACATTGATTCAAGGTTGTTTGTAGATGTAAAATCTTTTGGTAGGGTGAACCTTTTTTGTAGAATTGCAAAAGAGGTTATGAGTGTAAAATTATTGTGTAGTGAGCCTCTTATGTAATTGTTGAACTTGAGCATATAGTAGATCGATTGAAATCCTTGAGTGTAGACTCAAAGTAGTGGACGTAGATTTTGAAGAGATCGAACAACTATAAATTACTTGTGTTCATTGATCTTAGATTGTTTATTGCTTTGTCATTGATTTAACTACTTTAACTCAATTTGTAAAAGGAAATAGTTTTCAAAAATTAATCAAAGACCTAACTCACCCCCCTCTTAGGTCTTTCAAACATTTTTTGTTTTTTGGGTAGGAAAATGTTATTTAGTTTATGTGACTTTTGCAAATCAGCCTGGTTTCCTTGCGCCGTACAAGGGAAAGAAGTATCATAACAGTGACTTTCTAGGTGTTAGACACTTTCATGGGTTGCAAGAGTTGTTTAACCGGAGACACTATTTGATTCGAAATGTCATTGAATGGACATTTGGGGTGCTTAAGGAGCGATATCTGATCTTGAGTGAAAAAATTCCTCCTTATGGCATGGGACGACAAATTGCAATTGTCGTGGCATGTTGCGTTGTCCATAACTTCATTCGAATGAATGACGTGGATGATCAATTTTTTCAGGATATGACAGAGGGGTTGAGAACACAGGTGAAGCAAGGTGGGATTCTAGAAACCTAGAGGATGGCCCTCGCAGGTTGCGAGGGTGTACACCAGCAGTCTCGTTTCGGTCCTGTACGTGCTTCAGGACCGATTTTGGACCGTTAGATCAGATTCGAAATCTGATCCAACGGCTACTTAAATTTTTTTAAAAAAATAAATACATAAACTCACCAAATATGATCTCTTAGATTAGATTCTGAATCTATTCTGTGCGGCAAAAAACACTCTAGGACTAGATTAAAATTCGTACACCAGACGAAATGTGTGTCTGGGCTAACTTCAGAGATTCGATTACCTCATCATTATAGAAGCATTAAACAGCTGGATTGAGAAACCAATGACAAATTATTGTAGTAATAGTGGTAACATTGATGCGTGGATTAATGTATGTAGAAGTAGTTCTATCCCCAAAAAAATTATCCTTTAGTCAAATTATGCAGTCTTATTTATTGATATTTGTATTAAAAAATTCATTATTCATTTATGAACTACCTATTATTAACGTGGCAACTTTTTGCCCACCAAAAAAGTAATTTGCTGTACAAAATCTCAAAGCAGCCACGATGTTGTGAAAGTTGTCCAACTTTTGATGACAATTGGCACATATGTATTTCACTGCCTACTGTCTTGTGGGTTTTTGCCTCTACACTGCTCCAATTCTTTACAGTGAGATGTCAAATCTGTGTTTTGGGAGAGAATTTATTTCTAAAAAGCAAAAAGGTTCTTGACAGACCCACGTGCCTTTGAATAAACCACTCAAGCTTGAATGTGAAATGGGCATGCCCAGATGCAGTCACGTTCCGGTCCTGCACTCACTTTATGCAGGACGTGCAGGACCGGATCCTGGCCGTTGGATCTCACTGCCTCTGATCCAACGGCCAGGGAACATCAGGGGTAAAAAAGGCAAACGAAATAAAAAAAATCCAAAAAACTCAAAAATTGACAAATTTCAAAAAGCCCACCCCAACATGTCTTGTCATACCTTAAAGCTGCAAAAATGTCAGCCATCAAACTCAGCTTGGGGAAGAAGAAGAAGCTTCTATCTTTTCTATTTCACTTTCTGTCGTTCTCCTTCCTTGTTGTTCTCTCTTCTGTCGTTCTTCTTCTCTTTCTTTTGCTCGCGACAAGCTTCTCCAATGGCTAGTACAATAACACCCACAGTTGAGGTAATGTTGTTGCTATAATTTTCCTTGTTTTTCTTGCACTTTCGTATTTTTCGCCTATTTTTTTTATTTTTTTTGCATTGCCTCCTTCGTTGTAGGCCTGCATTCCTCCTCTATTGCAGGCCTGCGGCCAAATGAAGTGAGGTTTTCTTCAAAATACTTGGCGCAACTGTAACTAATGGTCCAGTGTTGCATTGTAGCCTGCACGCGAAGATTCCGTTGTGAGAAGCATGCAGGCAACAGATAGTTGCGTTGATATTGCGACCACCGATATTGAGGAGAAATGTAAGGAGAACGACCCTTCAAAGAAAGAAAAGTTCGTTGGAGAATGATTGTTGTGAACAGTTGTTGACAGTGGACTAAACAAAAGTTCACAACGTATGGAACAAATGTTCATGTTGAACTGAACACTTGTTCATACATGACTGAACAATTGTTCTACCAGAATATTTCTGATCGGTGGCTTAAGATTTTTATGTTGGTGCAGAAAACTTGGAAGAAATGAAGAAGATGGAGTTTAAAACATTGAAGGATGCCCATGAATTCTACAATAGCTATGCTCATCGGAAAGGATTCACCACAAGAATCATGTATGAGAAGAGACGAGCGAAAATAAATAAAGTGCACTACGCCAAATACGCATGCAACAAAGAAGGATTCCGAAAGGGGAGAAGCTTACTTGGAGCAAAGAACAACAAAACAGCCAACCGGCACATCCAATCACGGCCTTTGGTTGAGCGTTCAAGAAGCGAGGAGAGAACGGGTTACGGTGCATACATACAACTAAGGTTTGATGAAAGGAGGGGTGTTTACGTAATCATTGATTGGGATACAAGTCATAATCATGAGCTACACCAAACAGAATACTCTTACCTATTGAGATCTAATCGGAATGTTAGTAATGTCCAAGGTTTAGTGGTGGAACAGAATGAAAAGGCTGGTATTCGGTTGAGATCTTCATTCGAAGTTATGGCATTGGGTGCGGGGGGCAGAGAAGGACTTGGTTTCCTTGCCATAGATCTTAAGAACCATCTCGCTAGGAGGCGACAAAAGGCACTGCAAGAATATTTTCGTCATGAGGCATATCACAACCCATCATTTTATTATGATATCGAGGTTGATAGTGAGGAGATAATTGCCAATATATTCTGGGCAGATGGAAGAATGAAGTTGGATTACGCACTCTTCGGCGATTCAATCACGTTCGATACAACCTAGCGGACGAACAAAAACTATCGCCCCGCAGGTAATGCTAGAATAATTGAACAATTGTTCAGTTCTCTGTTTTGCCTCCAATAGTACTTGAACAATTGTTAATGAAGTCTTGAACAATTGTTCTTCCCTGACAGTAAGTGTTTGTTCATGCAGCTCTATTTATTGGTTTCAACCACCATCATCAAAGCTGTATATTCGGAGCTGCTCTTCTGCACGACGAAACGACAGAGTCCTTTGAGTGGTTGTTTAGGACATTCTTGAGGTGCATGTCCGGAAAGGCCCCTCGAACCATATTCACGGATCAAGACGCTGCTATGGCTGCTGTAATTAGATCAGTTTTGCCATTAACATTTCGTGCCCTTTGCACATGGCATATAAACCAGAATGCCCAGAAAAATTTGTCACAAATGTATACCCCTCAGTTCTCAGATAAGTTCCATTATTTAATGTAGATGTTGATGACGAGGAGGAGTTTGACTTTGTTTGGGACCAAATGATTAAGCAGTACTTCCCTAATGGGCTGCAGAAATGGCTAGAATGGATCCATGTTTTGCGTAGGCAGTGGTCTGCCGCTTGGGTTAAAGAGCATTTCACCGTTGGAATGGCAACTACCCAGCTTGGAGAATCATGCAATGCCATCATCAGGGGCTACCTCCAATCAGATCACAACCTAGTACAGTTCTTCGGCCACTTCAACAGGATGGCTGATAGCCGACGCGAGACCGAGAAATTGCAAAATTTCCATGCGCTTGATAGGTTGCGTAACAATTGTTCCCACTAAATTTGTCGTACGTTCCGATGGACGTGAACAATTGTTCACGTTCATCGGAACAATTGTTCTATTGTGAGTTTTGAATGCATTTGATCTGGCTATCAAGTAACTGTTGCTGTTACGAATCTTGCAGGCTTCCTAACCTGAAGGGTTTTGCGTGCAGTCCATTGGCTCGTAGAGCTGCAGAGGTATATACACCAAACGTGTTTGCCATGTTTCAAGACCAGTACCGATAAATTTTTGAGTACATGATAGAGGTTGTTTCTTCAGAAGGTGAAGGAAAGTTAACGTACAGTGTATTCAAATACCAAGAAGCATTGGGTGGTGAAAAACTAGATGAGCGGTGCGTCCGTGTGGACTCGGCCATCCCCGCCGTGGACTGTTCATGCAGCATGTTCGGGGCAGTAAGAATCCTCTGTCGGCATGCTCTAAAGGTTCTGGACGTACTCGGATCTCTAGGGAACAACAAAATGAGGACTCTTCCGGAGCAATACGTTCTGCGGAGATGGACTAAGAATGCAAAAAGTGGTTTGCAGTTCCCAGCTCCAAGCAATTTCAGGGATAAGCCCTATGCATATGACGAGCAATATCAGCATCTGACTAGTAGGATGGTTTTGTTGGCAACAAGCATTTGCATGAACGATGACGTGTATGACGTTGTAGACGATGAGCTGAATAGGATCTGTGAACGTGTTAAGCTGATGCTCTTCTCTCCGTAAAGAAATGTTGGAACTCAGCCAGGTAGCGCAGCTGTACTTTTTTTCCTTCGCTATGTATCACTGAACAATAGTTAGTGTTCTATATGATGCACCAGTAACAATTGTTCTGAAACATTTGCCCAGCCTTTACCCCGCTGTCGAGTTCGGATGGACAATTATTTCCGACAAAGATTGTTAAACTGAGAGAGAACCCCAACTGGTCACGGAAGCGGCTGAAGAGCATCGTGGAACATGTCAGACAACGAAAGAAGGCGCAGTTGCGAAGGTAGCGCGACGCCATAGCCCTCAACAGTTTCCTAGATATGAACACTTCAGACTTGCGGTTGGCGTTGTGACAAACAAATCGTGTGGGGTTGTAATACAGGAATTTGACAAACAGGCTCTACGGGGTATTTTTTGACAACACTTGTGCAAGAACAATTGTTGTAGGTGAACAATCGTGAATGGACAATTGTTCACCCCTGTCCCTTTTGTTAGTTTATACTTGGAAGAAGTTTTGTTGGAGACTCAGCTCATTGCTTTTTGGAATGAAGCATCTGAGTGTTATATTGATCCACTGAGAAATGAATATACAAAATAAAATAAAAGCTCTTTACAAGTAACAATTGTTCTCGAGACAACTATTTAATGAACCCTCTTTCCCCCTTTCCCCTTAACAATATCCCCTTTCCAGATTATGGCATTTGACAACGCGTGATCCAGAATGGCATTCTCCTTTTGAAACAAAAGTCATGCAACGACCTTCCTTCTCCCACTATAGAAGTAGTCTGGTTTCACCCAATTGGCAAAACACTCCTGCGGTATATATCCGGACCATGTTTCCATCATCCATATAACGAACATGCCACAGTTGCACGCATCGGGCTGAATTGGAATAGTTGGGACTTCCCAACTAAACTCTTCAAAGTTGATATGGGAACTGCTGCTTTGATTGAGCCAGGCGATAAAGTACCTCATCACAACGTCCCCAACAACTCGATGGACGTCATCAAAGACTTCTGCGCAAGGCATGCTATTTAGGCATAAAAACTTCATTCCAGGCAAATCGACAGCAAATAGGAAAAAATGCGCCGCACGGCATATGGGGAAAAAGAACTGCATCGCACGACAAAAAAAATAAAACAAATTAAGTTAGATCTCAAAGAACAATTGTTCTTCCAGTCACGAACAATTGTTCATTTTCTGGATAACAGGAATAGGTAGCTTACAAATCCAGGCTTCCCGGGACTAAACAAGTTGTGTGACTTGACATAGTTCCACCCGTTGAGTAGCTGCTATACTTTGAATGCCATGGCATCCGCAGTGTGCATGGTGCTTAACGTCCAGCCGAAAATTTGTTCATGAGCAACAAACTCACCGCTAGGGTTGTGATGAAACAAAATATGTTAAAATTCCGCGTTTAATCTGCTCCCTATTCATGAGATGTGCAAAGGCATCAACAACGGATGCGTACAAGAATCCACGAGGTTGGTTGCCTTCAAGATCAAGCCGAGTAAGCAGTTGATGTTCAGCCCCGGTAACACCAAAACAACATGAACAATTGTTCACTTCAACGCAAACAAGTATAACATCTTACTCCCTCCCATTTGGTGGGTTCATTAATAGGCCATAGTCAACCAGGGTTTTCTCATGTTCCGCCAGCGAATGCGGTGCAGCTTTTGGGACAACATAGGGTGACCTGACCTTTGCGCTTGCCTTTATTAGCCGTCTCTTCTTAGTGGATCTAGAAGCAGGCAGTACAGTGACTGGGACGGGATATTGTCCCCGGTCAGTCTGGGCTTCCAGTGCAAGGATGAAATCCAAAGAGCTATAACCCTCTGTCCACAAAGGTCATGCACCAATCATGAACAATTGTTACAAGTTGATCCGAACAATTGTTCACAAGGTAAACTGCTACATTTAAGTTAAAGAAAATATGGTTGACTTCGTGTTTCGGGCACTCGTTCCGAATGCGTTTGAGGCTAGACTGGTTCACCCTGATTTGTTTCTTCAGTACCGAGTTCTTCGGTGGCTAAGGTGTCGAGATCACATTCCTTAGACATGTCGTTCATGACAATGGGTTGGTCCTCATCTGCACAGTATTTAAAATCTATCAATTATCGTAATAATCAACGACTATGCATGAATGGATATTTTGGGTGAACAATTATTCTTACGTAATACCACAGTTTGAGAACAATTGTTGTTACGTATCTTCAACATAGGCTTGGGCGATCTCAAGGACTCCCATGTCATCCATAACCCTCTCTCTCGCTATCAGTTCATACTGTTGGGCCTCATTCGGTTCAATGGAGGGGCTATGATCTAGATAAGGCTCGGGGTTCACCTCTGCACCAGGTTGTTGACTCTTCGGACTTGCCTCGCCCCTTTTAAACCGCTGAGGAATCAGATGGCCGTACGTAACTCCAATCGGCTGGCGCTCTTCATCAAACTCCTCAAGCTGCTTGTTGATCTTTTACAACTTTCGCTGGTATTTGCGCTTCTTAGCCTTTTAGCCTCTAGCCCTTCCCGTTCTTTCAAACATTTGGCTTCAAAGTCTGACACATCTGGAATTTCTCCCGGAAGTGAAGCAAAGGGATTGGCAGTACAAACCTCTGCAACCTTGTCAACATCCCACCACGAACAGGGTAACTTGCCCTTGACTCTTCCAACCACGGCTTCTACATACCGAACCTGCATTTGTTCAGTTCAATAATTGTCCATGAAAAACAGAACACTTGTTCAAAACACATTGAATTGCACAATTGCTCAAACTGAAGTATTTACCAGAACAATTGTTCATGAGAAACTGCTAATTCAAAAACGCACCGGAATAACAATGGAACAACTGTTCTCGACCAACACAACTGACGAGTTGACTAAACTGGACAATTGTACTCGCGCTGCGCAGAACAATTGTTCACTACCAACACAACGTAGGAGAACAACTATTCAGGAGCGACAGTTGTTACAATGCAAGCATTCAACTGAATGACTCCGACGATATAAAACCACAACTGTTCACAGAAATCTGCAAAATTACTCACACTAAAGCAATGACAAGAACAATTGTTCACGAGCAACAAATACTTGACAAATGCACTTGACTAATAGGGACAATAACTCTTCGTGACTAACAAGCAGAAATCAGTTTAGTATCATTCTTCATATCCAGTTGGACAATTGTTCAAGCTCAAAATAGGGGAAAAAAACCAAATCATTGTACAAACTCATGAGAACAATTGTTCACATACCAGCAAAAGGTGCATGTTCCTTTCCGGCTATCTCCCCGTGTTCTTCTTATTTTTTACGCGAAATGCAGCTACCCCATCATATAGGAAATCACGAACATGTCCCGCCCAGTTATAGCTTGCGATAGTATCTATATCCTTCACATATTTATCGTAATACGCCATGTTTATCTTCATTGAGTTCCGCGGGGCTAGCATTGTGCTAATAGCCAGCAGAACATACAGCCTTGCAACTGAGCGGCTGTCACCCCGATATTCCAACAGTCTATCCTCTAGCTCATCCACATCAACATAGTTCTTCGATGAAGGCTGCAATCCAAGGCTCTCTGCGATTGTAATGGCCTCTTTTTTCTCTGCGTTTTCGCCTGTTGGCTGAACAATTGGGTTTGTTCCCCTAGGAATGCCGTAAACTCTGTGAACATCCTTTTCTGATATTTTGAAGGAGTGGTCATCATCGAGCACAAATGCCTGTTCTTTTGCGTCGTACCACTTGATGATTGTCTCAACCACGTCTGTCATCAGGTTTGTCAATCGGAGCTCTGTCAGGCCGCGGAAGCCTGTTGAGGCCAGAGTATCCAGATAGATTTCACGGGCAGGATGTTCGTCCAACATCTCGTTCACTCTTATCACAATTGGGCGTTTTACATCTAAATTGAAACCTCCTCATTGTTAGAACAATTGTTCACCCGATTAGGGTCGGCGAGAGGGGGATAAAACGCTGCGAACGGTCGAGAAAGGGGGAAAGAGATGGCACAGTAGAGACAACGGTGGCCAGAAGCAGTGACCGAAAAAAGTTGCATCCTTTCAACTGTTGAGTTGCTAGAACAATTGGTCACTCGATTAGGGTCGGCGAGAGGGGGATAAAACGCTGCGAACGGTCAAGAAGGGGGGAAAGAGATGGCACAGTAGAGACGGTGGTGGTGGCCAGAAGCAGTGGCAAAAAAAGTTGTAGCCTTTCAGCTGTTGAGTTGCTGGAACAATTGTTCACTCGATTAGGGTCGGCGAGAGGGGGATAAAACGCTGCGAACGGTTGAGAAGGGGGGAAAGAGTTGACACAGTTGAGACGGCGGCAGTGGCCAGAAGCAAGAGAGCTCGATGAAGAAAAGAAGGTGTGCTTTAGGGTTGAAAGATTGAAGAAGATGATGGGACATTTCTTGAACAGTGTTCTCCATGTCAAGTCCAACAGTTGCATCGGTTACACAACCGATGCAACTGTACAATGTGTAAAGATCCGGTCCTGCACATAACTTTTTGCAGCATGTGCAGGACTAAATCTTGACCGTCCAATTGTGATCGGACGGTCAAAAAAATTTTGAACAATTATTCAAAATTTCTGAACAATTGTTCAGAATTTTTTTGACCGTCCGATCACAATTGAACGGTCAAGATTCGGTCCTGCATGTGCTGCAAAAAGCAAGTACAGGACCAGAACCGGACTCCTGTACAATCAGACGTGGGTTTGGGGCGGGCTTTTTGAAATTTGTCAATTTTTGAGTTTTTTAGATTTTTTTTTATTTCGTTTGTCTTTTCTACCCCTGATGTTCCCTGGCCGTTGGATCAGAGGCAGTGAGATCCAACGGCCAGGATCCGGTCCTGCACGTCCTGCATAAAGTGAGTGCAGGACCGGAACGTGACTAGCCCAGATGAAGAGGAGCTGTTTGCACCCAAATTGTCTACCATCTGTGAAATACCTAAGAGGGGGGGGTGAATTAGGTATTTGGCTAATTTTTGCAAATTCAAATCTTTTATATGTATAGACCAAATACAGATGATATGAATAAGAGAGAAACAATTTATGGCAAAGCAATATAAGAAATGTAAACAAATGAACACAAACAATTTATAGTGGTTCGATCCTCAAGATCTACCTCCATTACCTTAAGTATACACTTAAGGATTTCAATAACTCTACTATGTGCTCAAGTTCACAGATTACAAGAGAGGCTCACCACACTATGGTTTTACACTTACAACCTCTTCTAGTAATTTTTACAAACAAGGCTCACCAACCTATGGTTTTATATCTCAAACAACCTTGAATCACAACTTCAAGGATCACCCTTATCTAAAGGGTTTTATGTTATCAAGATAACCTTGCTAGAGCTAGTAGATTAACACAATTGAATAAGTAAAGATGAGTGTGTAGATGTTACCACTTGTTGGTAGAAATTACACAAAGTTGCACCTTCACACTTTGATGTCTTTGGATTGATCAATTGAATGCACAAGACATAAGAGAGCTTGAGAAATGTTTGTAATAGACTTTAGAAAGCTTAGAGTATTCAAATATTCAAAACTTGCAAAAGATTGCACGTTTATAGCTTTTATAGAATTTGAAAATCAGTTGAAACAGCTATAAAACGGCTAGTTAACGGCTATTTTCAGGAAATTCGGACGACCGAATTCTGCGTCTGAATTTTTCGAACGACCGAATTCTTCCTGCTTCGTCCGAATTTCTCTGGAAGAACAGTGACCATGCTGAAGACCAAAATTCGGACGACCGAATTTTTCTTCATGCGTCCGAATCTTCTTCCGAATTTCTCTGGAAGAACAGTAGCAAACTTTTGCTACCAAATTCGTACGACTGAATTTCTTGGAATTATGTTCAAACTTTGTAAAATCATTTGAAATCAATCTTCCAAGTATTTGAAATACATTTGGTATATATAGAGAACTTATTTAGACAAATATCAGTTTGAAAACCAAAATCAAATTCCTTTGATCATATAAAGTTTACTTAAAAACTTTTAGGACACAAAACCACATTTACTAAGAATTCATTCAAAGCCTTTTAAACTTAAGAAACCAATTTTATGCTCTCTTATGCATTCAATAGACTCCAAGACATACAAGTGTAGAGTTTACATAGATATTACCTATCATCATACCTACTCTACACTTCAAGTCTTCAATGCCTTGAGTTCATCTTTGGATAAACCTCAAAAGACTCATAGCTTATTGAGGTTGTTCTTGCTCTTTGGCTTGAAGGCAAGGAGACTTCAAACTTCTTTCTTCACAAATCCTATCACACAATATAAACATATTAGTTCTCATCAATGTTTGTCATGAATCAAAATTACATGATTTGCCCTTAGGGCTAACAATCTCCCCCTTTTTGATGATGACAAATTTTGATGCAATATGTGATGGATTTAAACAGATTAGCGCAAAGAAGTATTCATGTCAATGATAGAAAACAAGCAATTTAGCATATTGACATACACAAGGCTCAATATGAGCCTATGACCCAACCAACCTCCATTAACCTCCTTCCTTCCAACATTTAGTATAGAAGATATAGCATTTAAGCATTTAGAAAAAGTTCTAAGAGAGGTTTTAAGGTTGTAAAAGTTTAACAATGCTCCCCCTTAGATTGTGCTCATTTTTCAACACATTTGGACTAGAGGTATCATGCATCCGAATTTTTTTGCATAGCAAGTCCAAACTTTAACATAAGTAAAATGAAAGCTTCAAATTTTGTAAATAAGTTTTCCTCAGGTTTTTCAAACATATTAGAAGAGATTAAAACATATTTGAATTAATTTGAACAACAAAAGAGCACATTTTGACAGTGAAATTTGAATGCATCCGAATTTTATAGCATGCATCCGAATTTTGAACCACATGCGTCCGAATTTTTGAGCTTATTTCCAAACTACAATAGATTCAATATATTTGAAGTTTAAAGTGACATAATGGTTTCATAATGTTGTTCAAACATAATGGAAGAGATTAAGACAGATTTGAATCAATTTTGAACAACAAAAGAATACATTTTGACCATAAATATGAATGCATCCAATTCTTTAAACCTTGCATCCGAATTTTAATGCATAAAAATTCATATTACAGCAGATGCAACATACAGCATCATTGTACAGCATCATTAAAACATACAGCATCATTATACAGCATCATTAAAGACTAAGTTCACATAAGACTAAGTTTTCACATATATTGCATCATATTTTTCTCCCCCTTTTGTCATCATAAAAAAAATAAAGGGATCAATGAAAATGAGATGATCAAGTTAGCATATAAAAGAAGCTCTCATCACTGGGATTTCATCATTGAGCTTCACTATTACATAAAAAGCAGCAAAATACTTAACAAGTTCATAATAGAAAATGCAGCAACATGCTTAGAAAACTGAACAAAATACAGTAAAGAGATTAGAAAAGAAGGCTTAGTCTTGTAATGGTGAGGTTGATGGGGAGGCTCGGCTCACTCCTTTCTTGATGGCCAAGTGCTTAACTCTTCCTTGACTGAAAGAGATTGTTGCTGGAGATACAATTGCAGCTTGAGCTACTTGACTTCCTGCCACGGGTGGATCTTCATGATCATGTTTTTGCTCTTTTTCTTCTGCTATGGTCTCATCATTTCCACCCTGATCATCCTCTTCATTACTGCTATCCTCATTGTCTCCTTCCTCTGCTTCTCTATCTCTTTCTTCCTCATTTCCATCTTGAGGCTTAGAGGGTCCTTCACCACTTTGAGTGTTTCTCATAAGGATTTCTTCAATGTGTTTTACTCTATTCTCCAGTCCATCTAATTTTCCAAGAACCATTGGAGCAAATGACTCAAAGAACTTATCCATTTTCTCCATTTCCTTGACATGATTGTTCAAGGCTTCTTGGAATGCTTTCGCTATAATGGTGTCACCTCTAGTTACTCCTTTACCACTTGACCCAATTCCAATTTCTTCTTCAAATAATCTCCTTTTTGTTGGAGGTTGCTCCCCCTCACTTGAGGTGTCATGCTTTCTTTTTGTTTTCATTTCCCTAGCAAGGGTTTCCTCTTCATCCTCTTCTTCTTCTTCCTCTTCACTTTCTATGATTCTCTCTCTTTCTATTCTTTTCGGAGGGGTTTCTCTTTTTGTCCTCCATACATTATCCTCATCATGAACTAATTGCATTCTCTTAAGAGTTTCATTTGTGTAAATTTCACCACTCTTAAAGGCTTGCCCTCTTCCAGGAAGTTTGATTTTAAAATGCTTAAAGATTCTAGTTAATAACCTTCCATATGGAAATGCCTTGGTTACTATTTTTCTGGCTGCAATCATGTGTTTCAAGGCTATATACCCAAAGTTCATTCTTCTATGCTCATGCAGGGCTAACATGATTACCATATGCATATTTCCAACTGATGACTTGTGTCCAAAATTAGGAACAATCATTGTAGTCACCATGTGATGCAAAACTCTACCTCTAGCATCCAAATTCTTAATTTCCCTTTCCTTTATGGCTCTAAACTCTCTTCCATTGGTAAATGCTTCCTCAAATCTAACATGTGTGAAGAGTTCACGATCATAGTAATGCATGGATGGTGAATAATATCTAGCTCCATCGTCACCCACCCCACAAATTCTATTTATCAATCCTTCATTGAATTCAATGTCTATTTGTGATACTCTAGATGAATACCATTGTATCACATTATCCCCTATCATCTCAATTCTCTCCTCTTTCAAGTTTGCATAGAATTCATATATCAAAGTAGGATAATATTCTTCATCAATGAATAGCAAACTATTCCAAAAAATATCATTGAAATAAGATAGGACAATATCCATGTTTGACAGTTTATCCATATCCACCTTATATCCAGGAATGATTTTTCTACTACTCTTATTCCATTCATCAAATTCATGAGTAGATTTAATAGAGATAAACCTGTCAACCCCAGATTGTGTTTGAGGAATACGAATTCTTCTTGGCTGATTGAGGATTGAGTCTCCATCTCCTTCCTTAGCCTTTCCTTTTCCTTTCTCAACATTTGGCTTCTTTGTTCTCACCATGATGTTTTCTCTTGAGAAGGATTGGTTTTCTGTATGAAATTAGGGCTTAGAAGTTTAAGAATGAAGGAAAATCGGGATGAGAATGTGTGATTTTAAAGGGATTTTGATTCGGATATGAATAGGTATGAGAGGTTTTAAAAAGGATGTGAAATTCGGAAGTTGAAGTGTTGAGAAGATTTTTTAATCTTCATTTAAAGGGTCACGTCCGTAAAATTCGGACGACCGATTTTTCAGGTCTGCGTCCGAATTTTCGAGCGAAAGTTTCTGTTTCTTCAGTTCAGAAAATTCGGTCGACCGAATTTTCTGACCTGCGTCCAAATTATTGATCAAAAGTCTCTGTTTCTTGTCACTCAGAAAATTCGGTCGACCGAATTTTCTGTAGTGCATCCGAATTTTGAATAAAAAATTTCCTGCATTCACCAAAACTTCAATACACACATTAGTCATTGAATCTTGAAATTCCTAAGAGTATTCTTAGGTGATTGAACCTTTCCTCAGCCAAAGGCTTTGTAAATATGTCAGCAATTTGATCATTTGTATTTATATATTCTAAGCATATATCTTTCTTAATCACATGATCACGAATGAAATGATGTTTTATCTCTATATGCTTATTCCTAGAATGTTGAATGGGATTTATGCTCAAGTTAATGGCACTAGTATTATCACATAATATGGGCACACAATTGAATTTAAGACCATAATCAAGTAAGGTATGCTGCATCCATAACAATTGTGCACAACAACTTCCTGCAGCTATGTATTCAGCTTCTGCAGTGGATAAAGACACACAAGCTTGCTTTTTACTAAACTAAGATACAAGACAACTACCAAGAAATTGACAATGACCACTTGTGCTTTTACGTTCAACTTTACAACCAGCATAATCCGCATCAGAATATCCAATAAGTTCAAAAGATGAAGTTTTTGAAAACCAAAGGCCATAGTCATGAGTATCAATCAAATAACAAAAAATTCGTTTGACAGAAATTAGATGAGATTCTTTAGGACATGATTGGAATCTAGCACATAAGCATACAACAAACATAATATCTGGTCTACTAGCTGTGAGATAGAGTAAGCTTCCGATCATACCTCTATATAATTTTTCATCAATACTCTTACCTTTCTCATCTTTATCAAGTTTAGTTGATGAACTCATTGGAGTACTTATTCCTTTTGCTTGATCCATTCCAAACCTTTTCAATAGCTCCTTAGTATACTTTGCTTGATTGATGAAGACTCCATCCTTGGTTTGCTTAATTTGCAGCCCAAGAAAGAAACTTATTTCTCCCATCATGCTCATCTCAAATTCATTTTGCATAGTTTTAGCAAACTCTTCACAAAGAGAAGTATTAGTAGCACCAAAAATGATATCATCAACATAGATTTGCACAAGTAGAATATCATTTTTAGAAGTCGTTTTTATAAAAAGAGTTGTATCTACTTTTCCTTTTGTAAAACCTTTTGAAAGAAGAAAACCACTTAATCTTTCATACCAAGATCTTGGAGCTTGTTTCAGTCCATATAGAGCTTTAGTTAATTTGAAAACATGATTTGGAAATTTTTCATGAATAAAGCCAGGAGGTTGTTCTACATAAACCTCTTCTTCAATAAAACCATTTAGAAAAGCACTTTTGACATCCATTTGAAATAGTTTAAAGTCTTTAAAACAAGCAAATGCCAAGAGTATTCTGATAGACTCTAATCTGGCCACTGGAGCAAAAGTTTCATCATAATCAATATCTTCTTCTTGATTGAAGCCTTGAGCAACAAGTCTAGCTTTATTTCTAACTACTTCTCCTAGTTCATTTAACTTATTTCTAAATATCTATTTTGTACCAATAACAGAATGATCATGAGGTCTAGGAACAAGAGTCCAAACTTTATTTCTCTCAAACTGATTTAACTCTTCTTCCATAGCAATAATCCAAAAATTATCACACAATGCATCATCAATATTTTTAGGTTCAATATGAGATAAAAGGGCAAAATTATCAATAAAGTACCGTCTTGTTTTGACTCCTTGAGAGACATCACCAATGATTTGCTCCTTAAGATGACTTCTTGCATATGTGAGATCCTTTGGAAGTTCTTGATTATTTCTTGATTGACCATCATGTTCTTGCTCCATTATTTCTTCTTCTTTAGCATGATCTTCCAATGTAGGTACTTTGTGTTGAGTTTGATTTTCAACCATTGAGGAACCTGCATCATCTTCATTTCTTCTTTGGAGATAAATATTAGATTCGTCAAAAGTTACATGAATAGTTTCTTCAACACATAATGTCCTTTTGTTATAGACTCTATATGCCTTTTTATTTGATGAATAGCCTAGAAATATGCCTTCATCAGATCTTCTATCAAACTTACCAAGATTGTCACTAGTGTTTAAAATAAAGCACTTACAACCAAACACTTTAAAATAGACAATTGATGGAGTTTTATCAAATAAAAGTTCAAAAGGTGTTTTTCTTATAAAAGGTCTTAGTAAAACTCTATTCATTACATAACATGCTGTATTTACAGCTTCAGCCCAAAAGTATTTAGGTAAAGAATTTTCACAAAGCATTGATCTAGCCATTTCTTGTAATGTTCTGTTTTTCCTCTCAACAACACCATTTTGTTGAGGTGTTTTGGCAGCTGAAAAATTATGAGTGATACCTACTCATCACAGAATTTTGTAAAATCTTGGTTGCAAAACTCTCTTCCATTATCACTTCTAATAGAGATTAAGTTGCAGTTAAGAGAAATTTGAACCTTCTTGAAAAGTTTTGAAAATTCATAAAATGTTTCATCTTTTTGTGATAAAAATATTACCCATGTAAATCTGAAAAAATTATCAACAATCACATAAGCATATCTTTTACCACCAAGACCAGTAGTCCTCATAGGTCCAAATAAGTCCATGTGAACTAGTTCAAGAGGCTTCGAGGTAGAAACCATTTTCTTTGGTTTGAAAGATGTTTTCGATTGTTTTCCATATTGACAAGCATCACAAATACGGGTTTTATCAAAATGTATTTTTGGTAATCCTCTAACTAGTTCTTGAGTAGAAAGTTTGTTCAATAAATCCATGCTTACATGTCCTAATCTTCTATGCCATAAAAATCCATCATTGTCATGAATGGCAAGACATTTAATATCATTAGTGATAAGCTCATCAAGATATAGCACATATACATTACTAACTCTTTTAGCTACAAAAATAGTTTTATTACTTGCACTATCAAGAATAGTACAAGTATCACATTTAAACTCTACTTTGCAACCATTGTCACATAATTGACTAATGCTAAGTAAATTATACTTTAAACCATCAATAAGTAGAACTTGCTTGATAAGAGGGAAGGAACCTTTACCAATGTTACCTATTCCAAGTATTTTCTCTTTCTTCTTATCTCCAAAAGTGACAAAACCTTCACTTGTAGCTTGAAACTCACTAACAAGTGATGCATTCCCAGTCATGTGCCTTGAGCAGCCACTATCAAGAAACCATTTAGTGGCACTTGATCTTGAGGCAAATTGTACCTATACCAAATTGGAAATAGTGATTTTTGGTACCCATATCTTCTTGGGTCCAAGAGGGTTAGTAATAGCTCCTTTAACTCTCCAAATGGTCTTCACTCCATTTTCTATCTTTCTTTTTATAAAGCACTTAGAAACTTTGTGTCCATGCTTACCACAATATGTACAACAAGTATGAGACCTATAATGAGAAGATTCATTAACAAATAACCCTTTTGGTTTTGGATCAAAACAATCATGTGTAAAATCGAGACCATGCTTTACAAATGAGGATCTTTGATAACCAAGTAATTTATTTAAATTTCTCTTCCATTTGTAAATCTCTCAATGCATAAAGTAAGATCATTTACTTTCCTTTTTAAAAGCTCATGATCTTTTAGCATTGATTCAAGAGAAGTAATTCTTGAACAAAGCTTTTTGTTTTCAAAAGATACATGTTGTATGGTAGTATTCAAAACATCCTTTTCAATGGTAAGAGAATTAATGGTCTCAAGATGTCTATCATTTTCAATACATAATTTTGAATTTTCATTTGAAAGATCATTAATTTTGGATTTCATTTCTTTATTTCTTCTTGAAGCCTTTTTCAGTTCTTCATACAATTCTACAATTAAATCACTAGAATCAATATCATCATCACACAAATTTGAAATAAAGGGTGAAGAATGTACCTCATCATCAATGGCCATAAAGCATATGTTGGCCTTCCCTTCACTTTCATCCTCACTTTCTTGTTGATCCCACGTTCCAGCTAGTCCTTTTCCTTTCTTGGCAGATTTCTTTCTGTTTTTGCTTTCTCTTTCCCTCTCTAACACTTTGGGACAGTCAGCAATAAGATGCTCTGTACTCTTGCATTCAAAGCATTGAGGTTTATATGATGAGCATTGTCCACTCTTCTTGACTGGCTTTCTTCCTTTCTTGAGAAATTCCTTTTTGTAGAATCTCTTGAACTTCTTCACTGCCATTGAACTTCTCCACTGTTTCCTCCTTCTTCTTCACTTGAAGATTGTTCATATTCACTCAAGTTGTTTGAGGCATTAAGAACTACTCCTTTTCTTCCCTTTTCCTCATCTTCCTTATCATTCAACCGTTTCATCTTCATTTCATGAGTAAGTAGTGATCCAATAAGCTCTTCAAGAGCAAGAGTTTTTAGATCTTTGGACTCCTCAATAGCAAGCGTCTTTGGCTGCCAAGATTTTGGTAGAGCATCCAAAATCTTTCTGTTTTGCTCTCCCATAGTATAGCCTTTACCATAAGCTTTCAAGCCATTGAAAATATTAGTAAACCTTGTAAACATATCACTAATATTTTCACTTTGTTTCATAGTAAAACAGTTCATAATCTCTAGCAAGCATAGCAAGTTTAGATTCTTTAACTTGATTAGTACCTTCATGTGTAATTTGAAGTAATCTCCACATATCATGAGCAGAATCACACCCACTAACTCTATTATATTCAGTAACATCTAATGCACAACTTAATATATTCATGGCCTGATAATTTAATGTCATTTTCCTTGAATCATGCTCATCAAATTCATCAGTGGATTTGGGTTCTGAGGTTACTCCATCTGCTCTCATTTTCATTGGGACATAGGGACCTTTCTCAATTATGTTCCATAAATCAAAATTGATAGAACAAATATATATTTTAACTCTAGACTTCCAAAAAGTGTAATTTGTTCCATCAAACAATGGAGGTCTGTTTGTAGAAGATCCTTCTAGGTAAGGTAGGTTTGAAATATTACCCATAGGATCTTTGTCTTCTAGGTAGTAAAACCACACAAAAAAGTTCTAGCTCTGATACTAATTGAAATACCTAAGAGGGGGAGTGAATTAGGTATTTGGCTAATTTTTACAAATTCAAATCTTTTATATGTATAGACCAATTACAGATGATATGAATAAGAGAGAAAAAATTTATGGCAAAGCAATATAAGAAATGTAAACAAATGAACACAAACAATTTATAGTGGTTCGATCCTCAAGATCTACCTCCATTACCTTAAGTATACACTTAAGGATTTCAATAACTCTACTATGTGCTCAAGTTCACAGATTACAAGAGAGGCTCACCACACTATGGTTTTACACTTACAACCTCTTCTAGTAATTTTTACAAACAAGGCTCACCAACCTATGGTTTTATATCTCAAACAACCTTGAATCACAACTTCAAGGATCACCCTTATCTAAAGGGTTTTATGTTATCAAGATAACCTTGCTAGAGCTAGTAGATTAACACAATTGAATAAGTAAAGATGAGTGTGTAGATGTTACCACTTGTTGGTAGAAATTACACAAAGTTGCACCTTCACACTTTGATGTCTTTGGATTGATCAATTGAATGCACAAGACATAAGAGAGCTTGAGAAATGTTTGTAATAGACTTTAGAAAGCTTAGAGTATTCAAATATTCAAAACTTGCAAAAGATTGCACGTTTATAGCTTTTATAGAATTTGAAAATCAGTTGAAACAAATTTATAAAACGGCTAGTTAACTGGCTATTTTCGGGAAATTCGGACGACCGAATTCTCGCGTCCCGAATTTTTCGAACGATCGAATTCTTCTCGCTTCGTCCGAATTTCTCTGGAAGAACGAGTGACCATCGTTTGAAGACCAAAATTCGGACGACCGAATTTTTTCTTCATGCGTCCGAATCTTCTTCCGAATTTCTCTGGAAGAACAAGTAGCAAACTTTTTCTACCAAATTCGATGACTCGAATTTCTTGGAATTATGTTCAAACTTTGTAAAATCATTTGAAATCAATCTTCCAAGTATTTGAAATACATTTGGTATATATAGAGAACTTATTTAGACAAATATCAGTTTGAAAACCAAAATCAAATTCCTTTGATCATATAAAGTTTACTTAAAAACTTTTAGGACACAAAACCACATTTACTAAGAATTCATTCAAAGCCTTTTAAACTTAAGAAACCAATTTTATGCTCTCTTATGCATTCAATAGACTCCAAGACATACAAGTGTAGAGTTTACATAGATATTACCTATCATCATACCTACTCTACACTTCAAGTCTTCAATGCCTTGAGTTCATCTTTGGATAAACCTCAAAAGACTCATAGCTTATTGAGGTTGTTCTTGCTCTTTGGCTTGAAGGCAAGGAGACTTCAAACTTCTTTCTTCACAAATCCTATCACACAATATAAACATATTAGTTCTCATCAATATTTGTCATGAATCAAAATTACATGATTTGCCCTTAGGGCTAACAATCTGGACTTCTCACTTCTCAAACGGTTGGTAGATCGGGTTGGCGACAATCTTTAAACGATATTGGGATTTGAGATCGGAAATGTTGTCCAATTACAGCCCACTAGAGGCCTAAAAATGTAATGTACTAATCAGTGGCCCTGCTTTGGCTGGGTAAATGTACTTTGTTCTCTTTAAACAAAAGATATATATGAGGTTTTCTCATTTAAAATATCAATGGGCTACTTAATTTTGTTAGCATTAATCATGTACATCTACATTTAGTTTCCATATTTACAAATTAATAATATTTTTCTTTTAATATTTTTCTTTGATATTATTTGTGTGATTTACAGTGTGTTAAACTTCTTATAAATTATAACTATGTAATGTTATTCAATTACCATAATTTTTTTCTATTCATTTTAAATTTTTTGTAAATTTAAGATTTTTTCTCTTATTTTCTTTTTGTAAATATAAAACTAGCACTATTTTCATCGTACTCATTTAAATAAGTATGCAGTTTTGCATGTTACTCTCTAAGAAAATAAATATTCGAACTAATTACAATAACCATTTCATGGAGGTTGCATATTTGATTTTTACACTCCACGCCATTATATTTCAACTCAACAAATTTTACACATTATTGAGAAAGGGCTATGGGCACCCAGCGTGGGGCGCAGCACAAAGAAGGCTAGCACCCAACTCTGGCAATGGCTTCTCGGGGAGACTCAGATGGCGCTAGGCCACCCACTTTGGGTTGTTTTTAAATATATTTATTTTTTAGTTTTAACTTATTATGAATATTTTCACAAAATACTGCTTTAATCAATAAATCTATTTTTTATTGCGTAATATATAGTTATAACTTTTCAAATCTTTTATTTTTTAAGTTAAATATGTTTTTGGTTTTTAAATATTTTTTAATAATTAGTAATTCATTTTTACCATTTGATAATAACTACATATTAAAAATTAATTATTATGAAAAGAATATTTAGTGAAATATAATATACAAAAATAATTCCCAATTAATAAAAATTATTTAAATTATCATTGTTTAAGAAAATAGTACACTAGCACCAGTTGTGGGCATTTTCAATTTCTTTTATTTTTTAAAAGTTTGTATTGTTTTATAGTATTTGGGTTGATTGCTAAGAGAAAATGTAAGATTTAACTATTTCTAAAAAGAAAACCACTCCAAGGAAAATAATTTTGCTTAACTCAGACAAACAAGCTAAAAAAGGAAAAAATATTTACCCAATTTAATGTTTGATCAATCTATTAGCAATCCTTGCAAGAATTTCTTGAGCCTTTAGAGTCCCTAATATAAATTTTCTAGAGCTATAGCTTTTAAATTTACATAGAAAATTTTGATTGGTCGGTAAAGTTTTATTTCTATTATGTAATTTAAAAACTTAAATATCTTTACTTCGAATTTGAACTGATAGGAGACCATTTTTTTTTCCAGAAAAAAGAATTTAAAAAATTTATAATAGTTTTTGTTTAAAGTTTAAAATCTGTTTATCAAAAAATGAAGATGCATATTCATATTCTATATCCATTTTTAGTAAGGATTAAAAAAAATAATAAAGATCTAACTATAAAGAAGTTTACAATACGAACTGGGATGTAAAAAAGAAATGTGAATAGTTACCAAGGCCACAAACTTCATTGTTTCTCATTAGAGATTCTATTTTGCAATTTTCTTTCCTTTTACTCTTTTGTGAATGCAATTTTCTCTTTCTTATAAGGATTTAAGCCAAATATAATTCCCACTTTGAGTTTATATCTGTACATATTAAAATCAATATCTTCATGTTATATATATAATAAAAGAAAATGTTTTCATAGTATTTATTATTTTTGTTGGTTTCAATAAACAATGATTTATTTTTTATGTTTTTATTGTAAATATTTTAATAAGAACTAAAATAAACCTGTGTAATACTAGGA
The DNA here is from genome assembly GCA_030512225.1 of Rauvolfia tetraphylla. Lineage (NCBI taxonomy): Eukaryota > Viridiplantae > Streptophyta > Magnoliopsida > Gentianales > Apocynaceae > Rauvolfia > Rauvolfia tetraphylla. Next base: position 1,123,508 of record JAJQKT010000050.1, read on the forward strand.
TATTAATACATCGTTTTTGTAGTATAAAATTTTTTCCTTATATTTATTTTAGGTATCGCGATAATATTCTGAAAATGATTAAAATATTTTTTAGATTTAAGATGATGTTATGAAAATAAAATTATTTTAGATCATACACTAGTAAAAGAAATTAATACCTGAGAAATGCATAGAGAAATTGCTAACTTGAATTGATAGTTAAGGGAGGAAATATAAGAACCATCTATTTCTAAAAGGAAAACCCCTCCAAGGAAACCTATTTTTATTAACTCAGACCAAAATAAAGAAAAGGAAAAACTATTTGCTCAACTGAGTCAACCCTGATGTTTGATCTATCTCTTAGCAAACCTTGCAAGAATTTCAATGGCGACATTTCAGAAGCTCATCTCTCCCTATTCGCACATCTTTGAATTCAAGAAATCAAAGAACCATCGATTCCACGTCTTCAACATCCCGTCTGGCTTGAAATTCTCTTCAAGTTATCGCTCTTTCAGAGCCTCTGCATCTCTGGAGACTCAGCCTTCTCCATACCGTGATCAAACTCAAGCATTAGTCCGTGAATTCAACCCAAAAATACCCATAGAAGAAGCACTAACCCCACCCAGCTCCTGGTATACCGACCCTTGTTTTTATGATCTTGAGCTTCAACAAATATTTTACAGAGGTTGGCAGGCTGTTGGTAAGAATTGGAATTTCCATTCTCTTTCTTTTTTTGTATTAGCTTTATTCAAGACCTCACAAGGCTTGTAGCAATTGAAGGGGAAACAAACTAAACTAGAATGATTGTGAATTTTCCTTTTCTTTCTCTTTCAATGAAACAAACCTGTACGCTTTAGTTCCCTTTAATTTTTCTTTTACATTTTTTTGGCAGAAACAGAAGTAAATAGTAAAGAATCATGGCAAAAATTTTCCGCTTTTATTCATATTTTGGTTGCCATTGATTTCCAGGATACACTGAACAAATAACAGAGGCCAGGCAATATTTCACGGGCAGGTAATGTCAGCTGTTGGTTATAATCGCCACCCATGTGCTGTAAAATGTCATGTACGGATGATAGCAATATGTAAAGCGGCATTTACAAAATGAGCAAAATCCTTGGAATATTCGGGGCTGGTTTCAAGAGAAAAGATAATTTTTGCTAACCCAAAAGTGAAGAATGCCTCATGAAGGGGTTGCTTTGGTTTAAAATTTAGCTAACTAGTGAATTATGGCAGATTGGGAAATGTTGAATATGTCGTATGCCGAGATGATAACGGTGAATTGCATGCATTTCACAATGTTTGTCGCCATCATGCCTCTCTTCTTGCCTCTGGAAGTGGCAAAAGATCATGTTTTGTTTGCCCCTATCACGTGAGTTTGTGGTTGTTTCTTTTACCATTTTCTTGGTAGCTATATTGTATTCCTCTATTACCGATTACTGATTCAAATTCACTTACGATCTGCTTCAAGTATTATGTTCTTCTCGTATAGTGCTGCTTTAAGATGTTGGTGCTTTAGTTTCAGCAGATTTTACTGGATTAAGTCATTAAGATCTAACATTGTTTCAGGGATGGACATATGGATTGGATGGGGCACTTCTAAAGGCAACTAGAATTTCAGGGATCCGGAACTTCAGAGAGAATGTATGCTGTAGATAATCGATGTTTAATATTAGTTCTCATCATCTCTCTTATTGTCTCACATAGAGGATAATTCTGATCAATTTTGTGGCTCTATTGAGAGTAGGAAATGGGACTTGTTCCACTCAGAGTAGCTATTTGGGGCCCATTTGTACTTCTTAACATGGAAAAGGAGAGTTCACCTCAACAAAGATCTGATAGCAATTTCTTTGTAGACGAATGGCTGGGTAGTTCATCAGAGATACTGAATTCTGGTGGAGTTGATTCTACACTGAGTTTCATTTGCCGACGTGAATATATCATCAATTGTAACTGGAAGGTTCGCACTTTTTTATTCGTTTCCAGATTTGCCCAAGGTTCTACATTCATCCTATCCAGATGTACTTGTATGTATACTGTTGATCATAGCAATATATATATATATATATATATATATATATATTATGAACACATATATGTCTCTCACCTTGGTCCCCTTCTCATTCTTATTTTTCATATCCCTCATCTTTAGCAGTGGTTGAAGTCCTCATCAAAATTAGCAAGAAGCCATTCACTATTTTATTTTCCATAATTATTGAACTCTCTAATGGATCTGTTGTTTCCCTGAAGGTTTTCTGCGACAACTACTTAGATGGTGGTTATCACGTACCATATGCACATAAAGGTCTTGCATCTGGTCTTAAGCTTGAATCTTATTCATACACAGTATGCTCACTACTTTATTGTTTATTAAGTTTTTGGTTCTATTTGGTCTCCTTTTATTCATAGACTCACATGAAGGCTCAAACAGTCCCCATATACTATCGTTGTTATACTATCATTGTGAATATAAGCAATGCCTGTGGCATCCTCATGAAATTTTCTGCACTCTATAATAACTCGCTCTTATATAAGGTATCATGCTGGCCCTTATACTGATATTATGTCTCTTACCGAATTATAAAGGTACATGAAAAGGTTAGCATCCAAACTTGCAGCAGTGGTGCTGCAGAAAACGAACTAGATTTTGGTCGCCTTGGATCAAAAGCTCTATATGCTTTTGTGTATCCAAACTTCATGATTAATAGGTCAGTTCTTACCTATGAATAACAGAGTGATATTTGAGTTGACCCGTTAGCTCCTGAGTGCTTGATGTATTGAGTGCTTTTATACAGGTATGGACCTTGGATGGACACCAATCTGGTACTGCCACTGGGGCCTCGCAAATGTCAAGTGATATTTGATTACTTTCTTGATTCTTCTCTCAAGGTAAAGCTAAATATTACAAATTTCATTGATGAATTGTGTTGTGAAGAAGAAACTATCAAAATAAGCAATAGAAAGGATGACTAAGAGAAACTCAAGTAACAAGTATTTTATTCTTTAGGCATACCAATAAAGAACAATGTATATGTCTACATATGTACCTTACAGGAAACTATCCAATAAATTGTATTAATGATAGCAAACAGAAAATACATGACTCAACTCTGTTTTTAAATGACACTAGTTATGCCTTAACTTCATAAAGAAGAGAAGGCTCTTTTAAGTGGCATGCTTTGGAAGAACATATCCAAAGTTCATAAACTCCCAGATACTATTCAGAGATACTTTGTAGTATAGCTTTTAGTCCTGAAAGTGTTTGTTTCTGTTTATATTTAAATCTTTTGTGCTGATTGTTGAAGGTTTGCTCCCCTCAAAAGGTTAATGTAGATGTTGAAAGATTTACGTTCCTGTATGCAAACATGTACATGAAGAAGTTTCTAAAAGAAATGAATGCCAAGTAAAATAAAATAAACTGAAAAGATTTAGAAAAAATTATGATCTATTTTTATTGAAATATTTACAATGTATAGATCTGCATTGCATCCTGGTATGTTTCTTGATATTCATATGCACATGCATTTCTTTTTTTATTTTTCTCTTTTTTTTCGGGGGGTGGAGTGAAGGGAAACTACTTGTTTGTTAGCGGTGGGGTTGTGGCTCGCCCAATTAGTTTTACTTGCAATTTTATTTTTTTTATTTTTTTAACTCATAGCAAATTGTTTCCTAGGATACTAACTGCTTTTCAAAGTCACAATGATGTCTCTAAAGTGACCTCCTGTTTTGACTTTTAAATAGACTGAGTTAACCTTCTCATGTTCACTTTGTGAAACAAAAAGTCCTGTTTATTATACTATTTCCATTAAACAAAAAGTCAACTTTAAAATGTTGAATTGAGGATCTACAAGACTATAATAGCTACTTTTGCATTTGTGTTTGGCAGGATGACAATGAGTTCATAGAAAGAAGCCTAAAGGACAGTGCGAGAGTGCAGGTACAGCATGCTAATTCATATCTAATTGATATTGTGGGGCTCTATTTGACATCATATGTGTAACTAGGGCTGCAGAGTTTTCAGATGTGCAGAATTCATGCTTATTGTTTTACTGAATGCTAATTCGCAGCTTGAAGATATTACACTAAGTGAAGCTGTTCAGAGAGGCCTTGAATCACCAGCATACTGCTATGGCCGATACGCTTCTACTGTTGAGAAACCCATGCATCATTTCCATTGCTTGCTGTATGAAAGTCTAATATCCTAAAACTTTTTCTTTTCCGCTTGCGTATGTTACGAAGGATTTGCTCTTCCCCAGTAAGTCAAACAAAGAACGAAATGAGATGTTCCACTCTATAGTAATGTACTTATGCTTACATCCATGTTTTCACTTACCTACAATGATAAACTTTTTTAAATCATCACGCTCTGAAATTCTGGCTTTAGTGCAACCTTGTAATGTGAATACTTTTTGCTTTATCATGTTTCATTGTAACGCCAAAAAAGTGATACTGATGGATGGTTTTTGTAGATACAGATTCTAATTCCAGTTATCTTTTGAAAAAAAATAATAATAAAGGAGGACTCGAGGTCTTCCTTGTTTGCTAGGAATTCCATATATTTCATACTCGTGGTCTCCCTTGTTTGCTAGGAGTTCCATATATTTCATCCTCTTCTGTTTATATACTTGTTAACGGAACTCAAGTTTTTCTACCCCTCTGAAGTTTTAGAGTCGTGGATCCTCACTCCCTCTACCTTTATATTCTCTGCGCTAAATGTATATCCATTGCTATAGCATAGAAAATGTTATATCTTCAAAATCCTCGACCATCAAGCATTTGAAAAAAGGTCCGCATATTTCCCACCTCATATGACATTGTCCTCTTCGCAAAAGCCAATCTTCCAAATACCCATAAAATCACTGAGCTTCTTTATGATTTCAGCCAAGTCGTTAATTGAGCACAGAATAAATTTCAGTAAGTCAGAGATGGAACTCTTTCCAACAACATTAATTGAGAATAATACTAGAGTAATTAGCCCAAAGAAGTTTTAAAAATATTAAATATGTTTTTCCAACTATTTTAGTCGCAAAATTATTTTCTTTGAAAATTAATAGTTTCAATCATTACTTTCACGATAAAATTTATTCAACCACGAGCGTCTGACATGGGCATCTTATGACTGGTAAAATCTTCATTTTATTATTCTTCATCTCTCTTTTTACGGCTTCAACCATGATCGCTTCTCCTCCCAAATTCCAGCACCATCACTGAACCTTCGCCTTCCCTTCCTCCCCCCGCCCCCCTCTCGACTGCATTATTTGCATTTCGATTATGCATCTCTTTTGCCAATGTTGCTTCTGCTTTTTAGTTTTAGCCCTGTTGGGAGATAGGACAAATAAATGGCATAGTAAAATAATAAAATAAATGACTCACACTAATAAGATTAAAAATAACTCTTCCAAAACTCTGATATTGATAAAATGATAATTTATCAATAATCATTAATAGAGATAATTATGTCAACAAAAATATAGAAGATGCAACAACACCAAACTAGGTGGGTAAAAACCCCAAGATGAATAAAAACCGCAAGTGAGACATTGAATAAAACTTTCACTATGAAAATGGAGTAGTAAATTCCTCTTCTAGATATATTTGAAGGTAATATAAATATCCTCATCAAATTAGGTGAATACTGAAAAGTGAGATATTACAATAACCTCACAAGAGAATAACAAATAAGAGTGGCTAAATAAAATCTGAAAGTGAAAATTAGACTCTCTATTTTTGTCACTATCTCACTCTGATTATTCTCAACTTTTTCGAACATTCCTTCCTCTCGTACTCTGCAATTTTTTCTCTTCTTCCTAGTGTAATTCACTCCTTCAGAGGCCTGTTATTTATAGGCATGATATGTAGACAACATTTGCTAAATGATACGCATGATAAGGCCAACCATGCTTTCTCAGATGAGTTTTTCAACCCTCTCATGCTATAGTCTACAAAATACTATTGCTCTATAGGAAGTTCTACAGGAAGACTTTTAATTTCCTACTTCTTGTATTTATTAAATGGGGTCATGAGTTAAACCCTAAATGTCTCTACTCAACTCATTGAGGAAGCTTCATCATACCAGCTTCTCTTCTGCAGAAGTTAAATTTTTCTTTGGACAATGGTCCATTCTGATCAGTATGCATCTTCTAAAGTACTAACTCCTTTGACTCTAAGACATTCCGAATCCAATGACATCGTACATCGTTGTGCTTAGATAAAGAATAGAAATTTGAATTTTACAAAGATGGATAACACTTTAACTATCACAATAAATTTTGTATCTTTCTTGCTTTATTCACAATTCATGTATGAACTTCTTCAAGCACATGTTTTCCTTGGATGCTTCACTATCTGCTATGTACTTTGCTTCTGTGATAGATAGGGCAACACATTTTTATAGTCTGCTTTACCAAGAGACTGTTGTGCCTCTAAACTTCATCAAGTATGCTTGGGTAGATCTTCTATTTTCAATGTCTCTAACAATATCTCCATTTGTATAATTTTCCAATACAATTTTTCCATTACTGAAACACAAACAGTATCTAGTTTTGCCTTTTAGATACTTGAGTATCCTCTTGACCACAATCCAGTGCTCTCTACCAAGATTAGAGAGAAATTGATTGACTACACTAACTGCATGAGTTATATCAGGACCGATGCACATCATGGAATATATTATGCTACCAATAGCTAAAGAAAAAGGAAACTTCTTCATAGCTTCCTTGCAAGTGGAGCAAAAACCACCTTGGTCTTGCTCGTGTTGAAACAGTCAAGAACTTTCTCAATATACTTCTCCTAGGAAAACCAAAGTTTATCACTTTGTTTGGCTCGAGTAATCCTTATTCTAGGATTTTTTTGCTTGCCTTAAGTCTTTCATTGCAAAAGACTTGCTTAATTCCTCAACCTGGCAATTTTGGCAGTATCAGGGCCAATAATTAACATGTTATCAATATATAGTAGGAAAATAATAAAATCACCATCAAAAAATTTTTTCCACAATAATTTGATGTAGTCCTACATTAGCTATGTTCTGTCATGAAGAAGTCAAATTTCTTGTACCATGGCCCTAGTGCTTGCTTCTACTTATATAAGCTTTTCTTGAGTCAACAAGGTGTTCCTTTCCTTCGACTTTGAACCCCTTCGGTTGCTCCATGTAAATCTCTTCTTTAAGATCACACCATGAAAAAAAGCTATTTTCATGTCAAGTTGTTGAATCTCTAAATTCAAGCTGGTCGGTAACCGGAGAATAACTCGAATAGAAGGCATTCTAACCATTAGAGAAAAAATTTCCTTAAAATCGATATCTTTCTTTTAACAAATGCCTTTCACAACCAATCTGGCCTTATACATTGGTTTGAAGCTATTTTCTTCAGTCTTCAACTTGCAAACCCATTTGTTCTTCATGGTTCTTTTCCTTTTAGGAAGTTTTATAAAATCATATGTGTGGATGTCATGCAAGGATTTCATCTCTTCTTTCATAACTTTCAACTACTCATTTTTTTCCTGGTTTATAGCTCCTATATAGGTCTCTAGTTGTACCCCATCTATCAGTAATGCCTACTCTAGAGAATTGTGTTTGGTAGGAGGCCTTCTCTCTCTGGTGGATCTCTTGAGTACAGGCTATGCTGGTGGAATTGGTGATACCACTGGTTCAGTTACAGGAACATCTTCATCATTGTCCTACTTTACCTCAACTTTCTCGTGCTACTCATAATTGATCTACTGAGATGCTAGATCTAGATTGATTAGAATTCTGAAGCCAGTGTTGGCTTATCATCTTTCTTCATGTCTTTAATGGGTTGATTTTCAAAAAAGATGATATCTTTGATTCTGTTCAATTTCTTGTCAACAAGATCCCATAGTTTGTACCAAAAGACTTTATGTCCATATCCTAAGAAAATGCATTGTTTGGTCTTGTTATCAAGTTTTGAACTTTCATCTTTGGGAATATGGACATATGTTCTGCAACAAAAAAAACTCTCAAATGCTTTTAGGAGACTTCTTTCCCTATACAAACCCTTTGTAGAATATCACTATCCAAAGGAACTGACGGAGAAAGGTTGATTAAGTGGACTGCAATTCTCATTGCCTCACCCCCAAAAAGGTTTTGGTTGTTCGGTATGAGAAGACATACATCTAATATGTTTTGTGATTGTCCTATTCATCTTTTCAGCTACGCATCATTGTGTTGTAGAGTTTTTGGTATACTCATCTCGAGTCTGATGCCATGATTCCTACAATATACTTTAAAGGGACCTTTGTATTTACCACCATTGTCCATCTTGAGATACTTCAATTTCTTCTTGTTTCTCTTTCCACCTTGACATAGAAGTCTTTGAAATCATCTAGGACTTGGTTCTTAGACTTCAAAGAGAAACACCACACCTTTCTAGAAAAATCATCAATAAAAGTCACAATATATAATGGTCCACCTAGTGTTCTTTCACTTGTATGATGTATATCATTATGACCTAACGCCAAGGAAATGATTTTATAGATGGAGAGAACTTTTGAAATGCAACTCTATGTTGTTTTCCAACCAAACAATGAGTGCAAGTTTTGAGACTTACACATTTTGCGTCAAGTAGGAGCCATTGTTTGAAAAACCTCTAGAGTCCTTTCTCACTCATGGCTAAGTCTTTTTTGCCAATGGTCAAAGGCGGATTCTACAACTATATTGACTTTGCATTCATAACATAAACAATACTTGTTTTTGTACATTTGGAAATGACAAGATTTCCCTTAGTCAGTTTCTATTTTCCATTGATGAAGTGATTTGCATAACTTTCATCATCAAGTTTGCCAGTGGAGATGAGTTTTAGGTGAACATCTCTTATGTGTATCACATTCTTTAGAATTAGTTGATAGTCGATATTAAAATTGAGATAAATGTCTCAAATGCCGATGATTTTGCAAGAGCCATCTTTTCCCATTTTTACATCAACAAGATCTCTTGCAGTGTAAGATGAGATGAATTCCCTATGAGAAGCAACATGATAAGAAGCTTCTGAGTCAATAACCCAATCATTGTTGTGGCTAATCAACTTAATACTGGAATTATCACAAACAAGTTTGATTTCATCATTGGCATTTGTAGCAGTTGCCTTTGAATCTCCCTCTATGTCTTCAATTTTTGTCTTAGCTTGATATTTCCTCTATTTTTGGCATTCATGCGTGTAATGCCCCTTCTTGTGACAATAGAAGCATTCAACATCTCTCTTGGACTTGGACTTTCCACTTGATCTATCATGTTTTCGCAGGGACCTCTGGTCTTGCTTCTCTCCCTTCTCTAATTTTTCCTTGCAACAAGTGCTTAAGCTAAGGATTTAATCCTTGATCTTTCGTTTTGGTTTCTTTATTAAACAAAACTTCTTTAATCATCTCCAAAGTAACAACACCATCTGAAGCAGAATTTATGATGGAAACAACAAGTGTTTCCCATATGTTTGGAAGTGAAGTGATAGTAAAAGTGCTTGCATTTCCTTAGCTAGGTTCAGGTTCAGGTTCATAGTGCCAGAGCGATTTATGATTCCCTAAAAATCATTCAAGTGCTCAGGCATATTTGCTCTTTCTTTGTATTGCTACCATGTGATATATTTAAACAAAGGAGCTTTGTTAAAATCGTATTTTCTCTCAAATATGGTTTCTAATTTTTTCCATATAACATCTGTCTTTGTTTCACCTGAAACATGATTGAACACACTTTAGTAAATCTAACTCCTAATATGACCAATAATTTTTCTATGAATTTTTGCCCATGCAAAACCAAATATAGCCTCCGGTTTTGTACCATCACCAATAATGAATTCGTACATATCTTTACAATATAACAAATCCTTCATTTTAGGCTTCTACATAGCATATTTACTAGAGTTCAATTTAATCATATTGCTAGAAGATGAGGTTGACTTTTCCATTTTTAAAAAATCTACAATGACCAAAGTTCTAATACCACTTTGTTGGGTGATGGGACAAATAAATGGCACAACAAAATAATAAAATAAATGACCCACACGATTAGAACTAAAAATAACTCTCTCAAAGATCTTGTAGTGATAAATTGAGAATTTATCAACAACCATTAACAAAGACAATTTTGATAACAAATATATAGAAAATGCAACGAAATTAGAATTTACGTGAAAAATTTCAAGATAGGTAACAACTACGAGTCAGATATTGACCAAACTTTCACTGTGGATAATAGCAAGAAATAAGAGGTTAGAACAATCTCACAAAAGAATAGCAAATTAGAGTGGCTAAACAAACTCTAAAAGTGAACTATTTTTCTCACTATCTTACTCTGATTACTCTCAAAATTTTCTACCCTTCTATCCTCTTTTACTTCCCCTCCTTCTTTTTTCTCTTATTCCTGGTAGTGTAATTCACTCCTTTAGATGCCTGGTATTTATAGGCCTGAAATGTAGATACCATTAGTGAAAAATAGTAGGGAAGATGAGGCCAACCATGCTTCTTCAAATGAGCTTTTCAACTCTCCCACACAATAGTCTACAAAATGCTGTTGTTCTAGAGGAAGACTTTTGATTTCTTGCTTATATTTATTATGTGGGGGTCAATGAGTTGAAACCCACAAGCCCTATTATATACCTTACAACCAAACTTATATAATCTTTCGCCCTAGTCAACTAAATTCAACCCTCCAAAGGCTAATCTCTCATATCTTTTTTGTCTAAGAGTAGAAGTGAGTTCAGATAGCTTATGATTTGTAGGACTGTCAATGAGCTCGGACTAGCCTGAACTCGACCTGCTTAAAAAGTTTTTAAGAATATAGTATCAACTTTTCTAAAAAATCAAACAAAATTTTATAGAGTGAAAATAAAAATATAAAAAAAATTATGCAAAAAAAGGGGTTAGGGCCGACCGGAGCCCAAATGAGCCGAACTCGAGCTTGACAAAGCCTGGCTCACTATGCCTGATTGAAACCCTTAATGATTCGATTATATGTTTAGATTAACGAGTTTAGTTCACAAGTCAAGATTTTTTGCTCAACAAAAATACGAGCCAAGTTTTAGCTTGTGAGCTAGCTCAATATAAATAAATAATTTATAAATATAAGTAAATAAATATTACTTGCAAGTCTATTATTCCTATTAAATATTTAATATAATTGAATTCAATAAAAATGTAATTTTAGTTTCAATTGCATTATTTGATACTTCAGTTAACAAATGAACTAGTAAAGTGCGCATAAGTTATGTTTGAGTTGAGCTATAGCTAAAAGAATTGATTATCATAAAATATTAGTTAAGTCATGAGTGCAAATTTAAGTGAATCGAGCTTGAGCTACCTCATGTAAACTTATCTCACTTTTCACCCCTAATTTCATCTTAGATGTTAGAAAGGATTTCTTCTAAAAATTCAGTATAATTCTATTTCTGGATCCCAAGCCAACCACCAGAAGGAAATCCTTCAAGAATGTCCTTTCCTTTCTTTTTGGGTCTCCTTAATCGCTTCTCAAATTTTAGATTTTTAGTTTTTTATATTTTCTTCCATTTTCCCTGATGTTGTTGTACAACTTTTATATCTATTTTCAATCTCCAAAACTCTAAAAACTTGATTCTTATAACTTATAGGCCTTCAAATTGACCATTTCGATCTGCAGTGGAAAATGGTGATAAAAAGAATATGATCGTGGTGTTGGAATTCAGGAAGAAGAGTGATATGGTAGAAAATGAGGGGTAGAAAATGAGGGTAAATGGTAGATGAGATGAAGGGAATAAAGAAGAATCATAAATGGCAATTTGTCCTTCATACGATATCCAAGTATGGTGCAGGATGGCTGAATACATCGAATTCAACGTCAAAGTGATAGTTAGGACTAGGGGTGTAAACGGGTCCTATTGGGTCCAAGACACCCTGTCCTGGCTCAAATACGACACAATTGGTACTAGATCTCACCTAATTACATGACGGGTTTATAAAGTGTAAACTCGTACCCAATCCTATAGAGTCTCAAGCCGAGTCCGGGTATGCCTGATTACAATAATGATTAAAAAAAAATTATACCATAACTTATTAAACTCATATCACAAATAAAAATCGAGTGTAATATGGTATCTCTTTAAGAAATTAGAACTTTAATATTTATAGGCTCCCAAGATTAACTACAAGAAAGTTTAAATACAATAGAAGAAAATAGAATATTTGCTATTTTTTACACAAAAGAAGATTCACTTTCAAATTAAGATTAATTGGCACCACCAAATGCCACTTGCCTTCTTCCAAAGAAAAAAGAAAACCCATGAGGAAATTCTTAATCTAAAATGTATATATAACTTTAGAAAATGTATGTATATATTAGCCATAGAACCTACATGTAATTCCAAATCAATTTGTCTTATCTAGTTCGGATCTAGGTCCAAGTAAACGGGTATACTTCTTTGTTCATACCCAACCTTACCAGGTTAGAATCGGGTAGTGTCTGGGTCCCTACCTATTCAGTTGACAACCCTAGTTAAGACTAATAACTTTGAAAGAAAATATTTTTGGAATTAAAAAAATATTTAGAATCATGTTAAATCAAACAAATAATTATGAGACTTTTGTGCCAATTATTGATAATACTGCTATTGAAATTCAACAAAACTTTAACAGTGAAAGAGTCGAATATTTTGATAAATATCTTGGTTTCCACATACAAAAAGGGAAAATTGGAAGATGGGACCTCACCATCCCCTCAAAATATTTTTCAAGGACCCCACTAATAGTGGCATCCCTAAGAAGGGCACAATGATGGCAATCGAGATGCAATTCAATAAGTCATCTATAGAGCATTGTTGACAAGTGCTCAAGCAAAGAAGCTTCATGACAAGATAAAAGTGTTTCTCCACGAATTCATGCATTTTGGAGACTTTGGGGAAGCTAAAAGAGAGACTTAGTGTATGAAAATTATTGTGGAAAGTTGTGGAAATGATTTGGAGTTGAAAGAACTCAATCCAAGGCAAAGAAAAACATAACAGCCACATGACGAACTAGGCAGCAGTTTCAAATTCAGTTTTTGGCATTTTTTCTTTTTTGGATTGATTTCTTAGGAATTTTTAAGTTGTCATTAAGTGGGTTTAATCCCAAAATACCCAAGATTAATGGGTTTAATTACTTTATAGTTTTACTTGTACATATACCCTATTCATGAGCGAAGCTCATTAGCTTATGAATTTTGATGAAATGATCCCTATGTTCTTGAGAGAGCTTGAGAGAGGAAACTCATCTTGCCTACTCCATCTAGACTAATCAAGAGTTTGATCCATCCTTGTGGCGTCTTTTAACTAGGATTCATGATTCCCAGATTCAAGGGTTTCTAATGGATCAACTTTTTCATCATTCTCAAATAAAGGTTCTAGTTGCTTTTTTCTTTTAGTGTTTTTGCTTGGATTGGGAAAAAAGGTATTCAATCACTCTAATTGAAGCTCTATCTCTTTAGGTAGGGTTTTAATTTGGTGCTTGGAAGAAACAATTATTGCAATCCTCTTTGGGTTTTAGAGCCTTAGTTTTCCTAGTTTTTTGGGAGCCTTGGATTGTGGGTTTTGGGGTTTCTTGTCCTGGGCATCTTGGGGTGCTTCTAGCTTCAATTTCACCATATTTCCATCATTTAAATTAGATTTCTATCAGTTGGTATCAAAACATTGGCTCTATTCTTGAGAAATCTTGAAACTCATCTCAACAAAGTTGAAGAACAAAGAAGACCAAAACAGGGGTCGATGAAAATCACCCAAAAAGTGCTGAAAAATCCAAAGTTTTGTAAGTTTCATGTTAGGGAAATCATCCTTACATGTTGTATTATCGATTGGCTGTGTTTCTTGCAAAAACATCTCAAAATGAATATGGGCTGAAACAGTGCAGAAATTTTTGGTGCAGAAGTTCAGAATTTTGATGCTTGAAAGTTGAATTTGCTTGATGTGTTTGTGTTATAAGTTGTTACTAATGATTACCCATTGCTCCTAGACAAATGCCTATGCCTTAAACGTCATCGTTTGCAGAGATGTTTTTGCAAGAAATGGTTAGTGCGACAAAATTTTCTGGTTTGTGTAGCTTTCTAGGGTTTAGTTTCCTTACTTGTTCTTGCTTTCATTTGAGCAAGTTTTTAAATTTTGTTTCCTCTGCCTGTTTCTAATTTCTTTTTGCTTGATTTTGATTTTGTTTGGTTCACTAATTTGATTGAACTCCTTCCTGGAATGTTATTTGAAAAATGGACTCCAGGTGTTCGACAAAATTTCTAAACTAATTCTTCTTCATTTGGGAATCCTTTTTAAGATTGTGTTGCTTTTGGATGAGCTTACCCTTGGCTTGAATTGATTGAGAGCCAAAGAAAAACGAAAGAGTTGGTGAGCCTATCTTTACAAAAGTCATAACAGAATCTAAACACGAGGGCGAGTGATTCTTAGTTGAAGGTAAACAAGAGAGGAAGAGCTGAGAGGTCCTATATTATTGCACTAACCATTTGTTGTAGGTTTAAACATCATGTTCAATACGTGAACACTACTAATGCTTCCATTAGTGCCGCTCAAACTCTCATGGACATTCCATTCCTAATACAATCTATGCAACAACAATTTGAGAGGTTTGACATCACAATGGCAAGGATGGAGGAGTCTATAGCTATACATGGTGAAGATCATAGCCAAATAAAAGGTCAAATAGCTACAAGAACTCCAAGTTGAAGGGGCCACGGTGGAAGGGCTAAGGAGCAAATGGGTATAGACCAAGATCCTTATTATGGGAGACCTTAGGAGTATTAAAATGAAGATACCACAATTCCAAGGGAAGAATGATGCCAAGGCTTACTTGGAATGGGAAAAGAGGCTTGAGCAAGTGTTTAATTGCCATGAGTACTTGGAAAGGAGGAAGGTGAAGCAAGCGGTGGTGGAGTTTAGTGATTATGCCATTGTTTGGTGTGAGCAAATAGTCACCAACCGAAGGAGGAATGGAGAACCACCCGTGGAAATTTGGGCGAAGCTTAAGAGGTTGATGAGAAAATGCTTCATCCCTTCTCACAATTACCGAGAATTATACCAACATCTTCAAACCCTCAAACAAGGGACACAGTGTTGATGAGCACTATAAGGAGATGGAGATAGCTATGATTGGGGCAAATATTGATGAAAATTGTGAAGTTACCATGTCTAGGTTTATGTGTGGGCATAATTGGGAAATAGGCAATGTAGTGGAGTTGCATCACTACGTGGAGGTGGAGGAACTAGTGCACGTGGCAATGAAAGTTCAAAGGCAACTCATGAAGAGAGATGTGGCTAGAACTTCATTCAACATTTCCAACATTACTAATTCGCAGGTGACATGGAGAAGAGAGGATCCACAAAAGACTACAACAACACTAGAGATTATAAAAGTTAAAGAAGAGGGTTCAAGGTCAAAGGAAAATGGGTAGTTGAAACTCCAAGAAATAGGGATATCAAGCATTTCTAATGCCAAGGAAGGAGACACTTAGACAATAATTGTCCAAATAGGAGGACCATGGTGAATGGTACACCAAAGATGAAAAAGAGGAAGTGGAGGACTCTCAAAAGGATGAAGAAGAAATGGAAGGAGGATATTCCAGAGAAGAACGAATGTAGGTTAATATGGTCATGAGGACCCTCAACATGCAACCAAAAGATGATGAAGAGCATTTGCAAAAGGAAAACATTTTCCATACTAGGTGCAAAATAAATGGCAAATATTATAGTCTCATCATTGATGGAGGAAGTTGTAATAGTATAGCTAGCGCTAATATAGTGGAACGAGTGCAGTTGCCAACTATCAAGCATCCAAACCAAACAAGCAAGTCTTGATTTCCTTCTCCATTGGAAGGTATGAAGATGAGGTGATGTGCAGCGTAGTTCCAATGCAAGTGTTTCATTTCTTACTTCGGAGGGCATGGCAATAGGACCGTAAGTTTGTTCATGATGGCTACAAGAATGCATATACCTTACACCTTCAAGAGAAGAAATATACGCTTAGACCTCTTACACCAAAGAAAGTCCACGATGATCAAGTAATTATGAGGCAAGAGAGAAAGGTGCTGGAGAAAAAAAGAAGGAAGAGGGAAAGAATGGAAAGAAAGAGGTGAAGATAAAAAGAAAGTGCAAGAAAAATGTGAGAGTTCAAAAAGCAAGAAGTTGAAAAAATAAGAGAGGAGTGGAAAGAATAGAGAGAACTTCTTGATAAAAGAGAAGGAAGTGATTGATGCTATAGAAACTAATGAGACCATTATCTTTCTTTTATACAAGAGTTCAATGTTATCCACTAATGAATTTTGTGCTTCTTTGCCTAGACCTATTTTAGAGGTGATCCAAGCTTATGAGGGTGTGTTTCTAGAGAAGTTCCCCGAAGGACTCCTGCCAATGAGAGGAATAGAGCACCGAATAGACTTCATCTTAGAAGCCACCCTACCAAACTTGTTGCCACGATTCCTAGTGGATCATCTTTTTCACCATTCTCAAGTAAAGGATCTAGTTGTATTGTTTTTCTAAGGTTTTTGCTTGGATTGATGGAAAGGGAATTCAATCACTCTAATTGAGGTTCTATCTCTTTAGTCAGGGTTTTAATTAGGTGTTTTGAGGAGTCAATTCTTGCTATCCTACTTAGGTTCTAGAGCCTTAGTTTCCCCAAGATTTTCAGGAGTCTTGAATTGTGGGTTTTGGAGTTTCCTATCTTGCGGTGCTTTCACTTTCAATTTCACCATATTTCAATCATTTCAATTCAATTTCTATTAGCATAATCATTATGAGGAGATGGTGGGTTGGGACCATTGGGCCCTTCCCACTTCCTAGTTCGTTAAAACTGGTAGATCAAACCACAAAGTTTGTCAGCCTCTCTTAGATAAAATATGACATAGATTTTCTACTAGAAAACTAAGTTCTCAACCCTTGTAGGGAGAATCATGCTTATAAAATCAACCATATCTACCTAATTTGGGTAATATGTTGATGGGTACTTTTTTTAGCACATGGGGAACCATTCACAGAGCCATTGGATTGTAACCGTTTGATCTAATGGTTGAGAGAGAGAGTAGGGATATTTTGGAGATTAAAAATATTTTGGATTCCCACCGAAAGAATATTTTCAATCCAAAAGCACCCAAACTCCTTATATCACAATTTGAATCCAACTCTGATATCTCTATTAGATTGTCTCTCTCTCTTTCTCCCACCTCCCTCTTTGCTATTATTCTTCCATAATCAAGGCCAACATTGACGAAAATGAAGGACGTTGTGTAAAAGATCTATTGGTCAATCTTCATGAATTCATAGATAGGTATTGCGGATAGGGTTTATAATTTTTCTAGAGGTTATCTTGTTAAGAAGAGTGGTGATTTACCAGATCTTAATGGTGACAACAAAAATAAAATATTTTTATATTAGATATTATATTTTCTTGGTCTCCTTTATTTAACCTCAAAAGGTGTATTCTTAATAAATAAAAACAATTATGGTGAGAAGAGTTTGTGTTCAATGTAAGCGTGGCATTATTTTGGGAAGAAAATTGAAAGGCAGTGATTGTGTTGATAATGGTGTGAGGAGGACAAAAGAATGGTAAAATACTTATTTAATTTTGCTAAAAATTGTATGTACATATTAGAGTTTTATGCAACAGAAACTATAGTTCAAATTTTTGTAACTAGTATATATCATTTCTCCCATTTGTCAATGCTTGAGTTTGTTTAATACAAATATTTATATAAACTTTAGTAGAATATCATTTATAAATGGATGAACAAATTGTGTCAAAAGTAAAAAAAAAGAAGGATGCAATAGAGGTGATTTCTACTTCAAATTATCAGGATAGAATCATTATTTGATTTGCGACGGCCACATCCATTGCAAATCCGTTGCGAACCATCTAATTGCAATAGATTTGCAATACATAATAGGCCATCACAAAGGTGAAAATTGCAAATATTTTGTGACAGCTGAGTCTATCTCAAAATTGCAACGAAACTGTCGTCGTAAAACTATTGCAAAAGAAAGAAAACTAAATTCTAAGACTTGATATTTTGCAACGGAATATAAACTAAAATTCTTAAAGATTAAAATTCTCTTTCCAACAAGTCATTGCAAATCTCTTGCAAATTTGCAAAGATTTTGCAACAGCTATGTGAAAATAATTTTTACAAAAATAAAACAAGTAGTCGTAAATCCCTCGTAGGTTAGCATGGGATTTGCAACCAGGATTTGAAAATAATTATCTTAATATAAAACATAGTCTATTGAAAATTCCTTACAAAATTGTGAGGGATTTGAGACAGCTTCAGAAAATAAATTGATTAAAATTAAAATACAAGCATAGATATGTAAGGAAAATAAAAGACTGATAAATCTAATATCCACATTCAGCTCCAAGGCCATTTAAGATTGCAAAGTCCATTATACAAACATACAAATCTTGAAAATGGCAAATACCATGGAAGAAATGGAAAAAGAATGTTAGCCCTAAGGGCAAATCATGAAGTTCTAATTAAGTTTTGAATAATGACAAACATTGATGTGGACTAATTTGTGTGTCAATTGTGTGATAGGATTGTTGGAAGAAGTATGAAGTCTTATTGCCCTTGAAGCTATAATGCAAGAACAACTTCAATGAGTCAAAGTGATGGAAAATTGAAGAATTTAGTTCAAAGATGATTTAAGGCATTAAAGACTTGAAGTGAAGGTCAAATATGCTAAATAGGTATATTCTTTTCTAAACCCTACACTTGTGTGTCTTGGAATCTATTGAATGCATAAGAGAGCAACAAAAACTTGTTTTGAATCTTATATGGCTTTGAATGAACTTTTGAATGACAAGAATGTTTTTGAACCACAAATGAACTTGAGTAAACTTTGCATGATCAAAGTGTTTTAGTAATGAGTTTTTGAGTTTGAAAATGTTTAAATGACTTATCTATTTATACAAAATGTTTTCAAAGTGTTTAAGGTTGATCTTCAAATGATTTGACAAAGTTTGATGAGTTCGGACGCAAGTTCGAACGTCTAAACTTTGTAATTGGTTACTGTGCATCCAGAAAAATTCAGACGCAAGTTCAGACGCATGGAGTAAAGTTCGAACGTCCAAACTTTCTCTGATAGCATGGTTACTATTTTCCAGAGAATTTCGGACGTCCGAACCTTTCCAGACAGCTTGGTACGGTAAAGTTCAGACGAAAGTTCAGACGCATAGCAGAAAGTTCGGACGTATGAACTTCTCTGAAACTAGCCGTTACTAGCCGTTTTATAGCTGTTGAAACTGATTTTTTGAAATCTATAAAAACTATAAACTAAAACTTTTTTGTAAGTTTTGAATCTTTAAGAACTCTAAACATTCCAAAGTCTTTAGCAAACATTAAAGCTCTCTTTTGTCTTGTACTTTCAATTGATCATTCAAGATTCCAAAGACAACAAAGTGTGAAGGTGCAACATTGTGTAATCATCTACCAACACAGTGGTAACATCTTACACATTCTTCTTTCTTCATTCAATTGTGTTTTCTACTAGCTTATTGCAAGGTTATCTTGAAAACATAAAATCCTTTAGATAAAGGTGATCCTTGAGACATTGACTCAAGGTTGTTAGTAGATATAAAATCCTTTGGTAGGGTGAACCTTGTTTGTAAAATTGCAAAAGAGGTTGTGAGTGTAAAACCATTATGTGGTGAGCCTCTTATGTAATTGTTGAACTTGAGCATTTAGTAGATTGTTTAAAATCCTTGAGTGTAGGCTCAAGGTAGTGGACATAGATCTTGAAGAGATCGAACCACTATAAATTGCTTGTGTTTATTGATCTTAAACTGTTTATTACTTTGACATTGATTGATATATTCTTTCATTGAAACAAACACACATAATCTGATCTAGCTTAAACATTGTGAAAGGAAATTATTTTTGAAAAATTAGCCAAAGACCTAATTCACCCCCCTCTTAGGTCTTTCAATTGGTATCAGAGCAAGGGCTTTTGTGTGGTTTTGCAACCTAGAAGTTAAGATCTTATGGCTAATATTTCAAACTTACCTTATCTAGAAGGATCTTCCACAAATAGACTACCTTTGTTTGATGGAACAAATTATACATTTTAGAAATCTAGAGTTAAGATATATATATGTTCTATCAATTTTGATTTGTGGAATATTGTTGAGAAAGGTCCTTACATATCTATGAAAATGAGAGCT
This sequence comes from Rauvolfia tetraphylla, assembly GCA_030512225.1. Lineage (NCBI taxonomy): Eukaryota > Viridiplantae > Streptophyta > Magnoliopsida > Gentianales > Apocynaceae > Rauvolfia > Rauvolfia tetraphylla. The sequence goes on from JAJQKT010000050.1 coordinate 1,143,638, forward strand.
GATGGAGTGACTTTAGAACCAAAGTCTACAGATGAAATTGATGAAAATGATTCAAAGAAAATGACATTAAATTATCAGGCCATGAACATTTTAAGTTGTGCATTAGATGTAAGTGAATACAATAGAGTTAGTGGATGTGACACTGCTCATGATATATGGAGATTACTTCAAATAACACATGAAGGTACAATCTAGGTTAAAGAGTCAAACCTTGCCATGTGAGTAAGGGACTCTGAGCTATTCACTATAAAGTAAGGTGAGAATGTCAGTGATATGTTTACAAGATTTACTAACATTTTCAATGGTTTAAAAGCTTATGGGAAGAGCTATACAATTGGAGAGAAAAACAGAAAGATATTGGATGCTCTGCCAAAATCTTGGCAACCAAAAACACTTGCAATTGAGGAATCAAAGGATTTAAAAACTCTCCCACTTGAAAAGCTCATTGGATCACTGCTTACTCATGAGATGAAGATGAAAAGACTAAATGACATAAAAGATGAGGAGAAGGGAAGAAAAGGAGTTGTACTCAAAACTTGAAATCACTTGAGTGAACAAGAAAAATCATCAAGTGAAGAAGATGGAAACAGTGGAAAAGAGGAGATAGTCATGGCTGTAAGAAAATTCAAAAAAGGAATCTCTAAAGAAAGGGAGAAAGCCAACCAAGAAGAGTGGACAATCATCATCTTTCAAACCTCAATGTTTTGAATGCAAAAGCACAGAACATGCTGATTGTCCTAAGGTTTTGGAAAGAGAAAGAGACAACAAATTGAAAAAGAAATCTGCCAAGAAGGGAAAAGGACTGGCTAGAACTTGGGATCAACAAGAAAGTGAAGATGATAGTGAAGGAAAGGCCAACATATGCTTTACAGCAATTGATGATGAGGTACAATCTACTCCTTCCATTTCTAATTACTATGATGATGATGTATATCCTAGTGAGTTACTTGTTGAAATGTATGAAGAACTGAAAAAGGCTTCTAAAAGGAATAAAGAAATGAAAACCAAAATCAATGAGTTGTTAAATGAGAATTCAAAGTTATGTGTTGAAAATGGAAAACTTCTTGAGACTATCAATTGCCTAAACATTGAAAAAGAAGTTTTAAATGTAACCATACAGAACATATCTTTTGAAAATGAAGAGTTTTGCACAAAAGTTATTTCTCTTGAAACAATGCTTAATGATCATGAGATATTGAAAAAGAAAGTTAATGATCTTATATTATGCATTGAAAAATTTACAAATGAAAGAGAAAATTTAAATAAATTACTTGGTTATCAAAGATCTTCATATGTAAAACATGGTCTTGGTTACACTCATGATAGTTATGCTCCAAAATATAAAAACTCCTTAGCTAAAGAAACTTTTAATTCTAGGGCTCATATCTGTTGTACATATTGTGGCAAGCATGGACACAAAGTGTCAAAATGTTATGTAAAAAGAAAAATGGAAAATGGTGTCAAGACTATTTGGAAAGTTAAAGGAACTTTTACTAACCCCTTTGGACCCAGAAAGTATGGGTACCAAAAATCACTCTCTCAAATTTGGTGTAGGTACGTTTTGCTTCAAGATCAAGTGCCACAAAATGGTTTCTTGACAGTGGCTGTTCAAGACACATGACAGGAAATGCCTCACTTGTTAGTGAGCTTCAAGCAACAAGTGAAGGTTTTGTCACATTTGGTGATAAGAAGAAAAGAAAAATACTTGGAATAGGTACCATTGGTAAAGGTTCTTTCCCTTTTATTAAGCAAGTATTACTTATTGATGGTTTGAAGTATAATTTACTTAGCATTAGTCAACTATGTGATAATGGATGTAAAGTAGAATTCAAATGTGACACTTGTAATATTCTTGATAGTGCAAGTAGCAAAACCATCTTTGTTGCTAATAGAGTTAGAAATGTATATGTATTATATCTTGATGAACTTATCACAAATGATATAAAGTGCCTCGCCATTCATGATAATGATGGATATTTATGGAATAGAAGATTAGGTCATGTGAGCATGGATTTATTAAATAAACTTTCCTCACAAGAGCTAGTTAGAGGATTACCTAAAATGCATTTTGATAAAACTCACCTTTGTGATTCTTGTCAATATGGAAAACAAACAAAAACATCTTTCAAACCAAAGAAAATGATATCTACATCAAAACCTCTTGAACTAGTTCATATGGACTTGTTTGGACCAATGAGGATCACTAGTCTTGATGGTAAGAGGTATGCGTATGTGATTGTTGATGATTTCTCAAGATTTACATGGGCAATCTTTCTAGCTCAAAAGGATGAAGTTTTTCATGAATTTGTAAAGCTTTTTAAAAAGGTCCAAATCTCCCTTGAGTGCAAATTTATTTCTATTAGGAGTGACAATGGAAGAGAATTTTGCAATCAAGACTTTACAAAATTTTGTGATGAATATGGTATAACTCATAATTTTTTCAGTTGCTAAAACACCCCAACAAAATGGTGTTGTTGAAAGAAAAAATAGAACCTTACAAGAGATGGCTAGATCAATACTTTGTAAAAATTCTTTGCCAAAATATTTTTGGGCTAAAGCTGTAAATACTGCTTGTTATGTAATGAATAGAGTTCTATTAAGATCTTCACAAGAAAAACACATTTTAAACTCCTATTTGATAAAACTCCTTCAATTGTTTATTTTAAGGTATTTGGTTGTAAGTGTTTTATCTTAAATACCAGTCTAGGAAAGTTTGATAGAAAATTAGATAAATGTGTATTTCTTGGGTATTCATCAAATAAAAAGGCCTATAGAGTTTATAACAAAAGAATATTATGTGTTGAAGAAACCATACATGTAACCTTTGATGAATCTAATATTTATCTTGAAAGAAGAAATGAAGATGATGTAGGATCTTCAATGATTGATAATCAAACACATCATCAAGCACCCACATTGGAAGAAAATGCCAAAGAAGAAGAAATAATAGGGCGAGAACAAGATGGTCAACCTAGCAATGATCAAGAGCTTTCAAAGGATCTAAGATATGCAAGAGGTCATCCTAAGGAGCAAATCATTGATGATGTCTCCCAAGGAGTTCAAACAAGGCAGTATTTTATTGACAACTTTGCTCTTTTATCTCATATTGAACCTAAAAACATTGATGACGCATTGTGTGATGATTTTTGGATTATTGCTATGGAAGAGGAGTTAAATCAATTTGAAAGAAATAAAGTTTGGACTCTTGTCCCAAGACCTCATGATCATTCTATTATTGGTACAAAATGGGTATTTAGGAATAAATTAAATGAACTAGGAGAAGTTGTTAGAAATAAGGCTAGGCTTGTTGCTCAAGGTTTCAACCAAGAAGAAGGCATTGATTATGATAAAACTTTTGCTCCGGTAGCTAGACTAGAATCCATAAGAATACTTTTGGCTTTTACTTGTTTTAAAGGTTTTAAACTATTTCAAATGGATGTTAAAAGTGCATTTCTAAATGGTTTTATTGAAGTAGAGGTTTATGTAGAATAACCACCTGGTTTTATTCATGAAAAGTTTCCTAATCATGTTTTCAAGTTAACCAAGGCTCTATATGGATTGAAACAAGCTCCAAGAGCTTGGTATGAAAGATTAAGTGGTTTTCTTCTTTCAAAAGGATTTGCAAAAGGAAAAGTGGTCACAACACTTTGTATAAAAACCTCTAGCAATAATGATATTTTACTTGTGCAAATCTATGTTGATGACATTATTTTTGGTGCTACTAACACATCCCTTTGTGAAGAATTTGCCAAATCAATACAAAATGAATTTGAAATGATTATGATGGGAGAACTAAATTTCTTTCTTGGGCTGCAAATTAAGCAAACTAAGGATGGAGTCTTCAGAAATCAAGCAAAGTATACCAAGGAGCTATTGAAAAGATTTGGAATGGATCAAGCAAAAGGGATAGGTACTCCAATGAGCTCATCAACTAAACTTGATAAAGATGAAAAATGTAAAAATGTTGATGAGAAGTCTTATAGAGGAATGACTGGAAGTTTACTCTATCTCACAGCAAGTAGACAAGATATTATGTTTGCTGTGTGCTTATGTCCTAGATTTCAATCTTGTCCTAAAGAATCTCATCTAATTTCTGTCAAACGTATTTTTCGTTATTTGATTGATATACATGACTATGGTCTTTGGTTTTCAAAATCTTCATCTTTTGATCTTATTGGATATTCAAATGCTGATTTTGCCGGATGTAAAGTTGAACGTAAGAGTACTAGTGGTCACTATCAATTTCTTGGTCGTTGTCTTGTGTCTTGGTACAGTAAAAAACAAGCATGCGTGTCTTTGTCTACTGCTGAAGCTGAATATATTGCTGCTAGTAGTTGTTGTGCTCAAATATTATGGATGCAGCATACTCTACTTGATTATGGTCTTAAGTTCAATTGTGTGCCTATACTATGTGATAATACTAGTGCTATCAATTTGAGCATAAATCCCATTAAACATTCTAGAACAAAGCATATAGAGATTAAGCATCATTTTATTCGTGATCATGTTGCTAAAAATGACATATGCTTGGATTATGTGCATACAAATGAACAAATTACTGATATATTTCCCAAGCCTTTGGCTGAGGAAAGGTTTAACTATTTAAGAAGACTCTTAGGAATTGCAAAATTCAATTACTAATGTGTTTATTTGAGTGTGACAAAAGTAGGGAAGATTCGAATGCATTGAGTGAAAATGGAACGTCCAAACTTTGTCAGAAAATTCTGAACAGAAAAGTTCGGACGCATGTTCGGAAGCATGACAGAAAGTTCAGACGTCCAAACTTTCTAAAACTGGAGAAAAAGAGAAGTTTGGACGTATGTTCGGACGCAGACCAAAAAGTTTGGTCGTCCGAACTTTGCGGTTACAGCGGTTTTAAAGAGACCAAAATAGCCGTTACTCACATTTTTATCATCTAAACTCTCTCTCTTTTCAAATTTCTCTCTACCCATTTGCGTCTAAACCTAAATCTATCTTAAATTTCATCATTTTCACATCAAACCACTTGGATTTTTGAATTCCTAACCCTAAACACTTCTCAGATTTCACTACTTTTCTATTAGAAATATATCATGGTGAGAACTAAGGGAGCAAATATTGAGAAAGGAAAAGGGAAAGCGAAGGACAGAGAAGGAGGACGAATTCTAAATGAACCAAGGAGAATTAGAGATCCTCAATCATCATCTGGAGCAGACAAATTTGTCTCTATCAAGGCTGCATCAGAATTCGAAGATTGGACCAAGAAACCAAGAAAAATCATCCTTGGAAACATAGTTGATTTTGACAAACTCACAAATATGGGTAATGTCCTATCTTTATTTGGTGATATTGGCTGGAGTAATTTATTGGTTATTGATGAAGAGTATTATCCCTCTCTCATATATGAATTCTATGTAAATCTTAAAGAAGAAAGAATTGAACATGAGGGGGACAATGTGTTAATCATTGGTATTCTTCTAGAGTGTCTCAAATAGACTTTAAATTCAATAATGCATTAGTGAATAGGATCTGTGGTGTGAGTGATAGTGGAGCAAAGTATTTCTTTATGGGACAATACTGCTATATTAGAGATTTATTTAGAATTGAAAGATTTGAAGAGGCTTTCACCAATGGTAGAGAGTTTAGGACCATTAGAGAAAGGGAAATTAAAGCTTTTGATGCTAGGGGAAGAGTTATGCATCATATGATAACTGAAATACCTAAGAGAGGGGGTGAATTAGGTATTTGTCTAATTTTTGCAAACAAAAACCTTTTATAAGTCTAAGCAAAGAACAGATTATATGAATACAGTTGAAGATGATTGATAGCGAAACAAAAAAAAAAAATGTAATGGCAAAGGAACTCAAGCAATTTATAGTGGTTCGATCATCAAGATCTACGTCCACAACCTTGAGCATATACTCAAGGATTTCAATCAATCTACTATATGCTCAAGGTCACAAATTACATGAGAGGCTCACCACACAATGATTTTACACTCACAACCTCTTCTAGTAACTTTTACAAACAAGGCTCACCACACAATGGTTTTATAACTATAAACAACCTTGAATCACAATTTCAAGATAACCTTGCAAGAGCTAGTAGAAAACACAATTTGATAAGAAGAGAAGAATGTGTAGAGGTTACCACTTGTTGGTAGATGTTTACACAATATTTGCTCCTTCACACTTTGATGTCTTTGGATTGATCAATTGAATGTACAAGACACAAGAGAGCTTTAAAATGTTTGCTAAAGGCTTTATAATGCTTAGAGTTTATACGAATTCAAAACTTACAAAAAATGTGAAGTTTATAACTTTTATAGATGTGAAAATTCAAATGCAACGGCTATAAAACAGCTAGTAACGGCTAGTTTCAGAGAAGTTCGGACGTCCGAATTTCATGCCATTCGTCTGAACTTGCGTCCGAACTTTACTGTGCCAAGCTGTCTGGAAAAGTTCGGACGTCCGAACTTTTCCTCAGGCGTTCGAACTTGCGTCCGAACTTCTCTAGAAAAACAGTGACCATGCTATCAGAGAAAGTTTGGACGTCCGAACTTGCGTTCGAACTTCTCTGGAAGCACAGTAACCATTACCAGAGTTTGGATGACCAAACTTGCATCCAAACTTATCAAATTTAGTCCAATCTTTTGAAAATCATTGTTAATAACATTGAAACTGTTTTGCATGAATGGACACATCATTTAGGCACATTTAAACACAAAAACCGTTACAAAAACATTTTGATCATACAAAATTTTCTTAAGATCATTTGAGATTTCAAAACACCTACTTGTTATCACAAAGTTTATTGAAAACCATTTTAAAAACAAGTTTTGTGCTCTCTCATGCATTCAATAGATTCCAAGACGTACAAGTGTAGAGTTTACAAAAAATTATACCTATTTAGTATAAGAACTCTACACTCTAAGTCTTCAATGCCTTCAATCATATTGAACATACTCTTCAATCTTCAATCCCCTTTGGCATAGTTGAGTTGTTCTTGCATTGTGACTCCAAGGCAATAAGACTTTATGCTTCTAAATCCATCAATCCTATCACTCAATCATACTAGTACATTAGTTCTCATCAATGTTTGCCATTATTCAAAACTAATCATAACTACATGATTTGCCCTTAGGGCTAACAATAACAACCATGATTATCCCTAACTTTGGCCATAAATCATTTGTTGGAAATATACATATGGTGATTATTCTTGCTTTGCATGAGCATAGGAGACTGAACTTTGGGTATATGACACTGAAACATATGTTTGGGGCTATGAAAAATGACAATAAAGCTTTACCATATGGAAGACTTTTGACAAGAATTTTCAAACATTTTCGAGTTAAACTTCCTGTTAGGGGACAATCTTTCAAAAGGGGACAAATCTATACCAATGAATCTCTAAAAAGAATGCAATTAACTCTTGATGATGAGGGAGTATGGAGAACTAGAAGAGAAACTCCTCCAAAAAGAATAGAAGCTGAGGAAAGTGAGGAAACTGAGAAAGAAGAAGATGAGGCAGAAATATTGGCAAGAGAGATGAAAACTAAGAGGAGGCATGATTCAACAAGTGAGGGGGAGCAACCTCCCTCCAAAAAAAAGACTCTTTGAAGAAGAGCCACCCCTCAACCACAACCTAATGTTGGAGAAAGGCCTAGTGATGAAGGGATTTCAAGAGAAGATACAATTCAAGAAGTATTAAACAACCACATCAAGGAGATGGAGAAAATGTACAAATTCTTTGAAACTTTTACTACTATGGTTCTTGGAAAACTGGACAGTTTAGAGAATAGAGACAAGCACATTGAGGAAATATTGATAAGAAATCCTCAAAATGGTGAAGGGCCTTCTAGAACTCAAGAAGAAACAGATGATGATGAGAATGGTGAAGATGACAAGAAAAATGAAGAAGACAGTGATGATGAAGATGATGATAATGATGGTGGCCAAGAGGATGGCAATGAGCAGGTCATGGAGTCACAAAGAGGAGATCAAGGAATGCAGCAAGCTGGAATTAGTCAAGAAGGAGGTTGAAAGACCTAAGAGGGGGTGGGGGGTGGGGTGGGGTGAATTAGGTCTTTGGCTAATTTTCAAAAATCTTTTCCCCTTTTGCAAATCCTTTGCCTTAATAAAAGTTCTTCTTCAAATTCATAAACTTCAAGTTTATATGTGATTTGATGGTTGAGACAAGGTGATTAAACAATAAGACTACAACCAATCAATCAACAACTAAGAACTAATAATAATAATAATACATTAATGTAAACAAGTAAAGCTATACGAAAATTGAACATAAGATTTATAGTGGTTTGATCTCTCCAAGATCTACATCCACTACCTTGAGTCCACACTCAAGGATTTTAACCAATTCACTAAATGGTCAATCCAAACAATTACACAAGAGGCCCACCCTTCAATGGGATTTTACCACAACAACCTCTATTCAATCTAATAAATAAGGTTCACTCTTGTCACTAAGAGTTTTGCAAAATCAAACCTTTTATGTGTATAGATCAATAACAGATTATATGGACAAGATAGAAACAATTTATGGCAAAGCAATATAAGAAATGTAGACCAAGGAACACAAGCAATTTATAGTGGTTCGATCCTCAAGATCTACCTCCACTACCTTAAGCCTACACTTAAGGATTTCAATTACTCTACTATGTGCTCAAGTTCACAGATTACAAGAGATGCTCACCACACTATGGTTTTACACTCACAACCTCCTTTAGTAACTTTTACAAACAAGGCTCACCACACACAATGGTTTTATATCTCAAACAACCTTGAATTACAACTTCAAGGATCACCCTTATCTAAAGGGTTTTATGTTATCAAGATAACCTTGCTAGAGCTAGTAGACCAACACAATTTAATAAGTAGAGATGAGTGTGTAGATGTTACCACTTGTTGGTAGATATTACACAAAGTTGCACCTTCACACTTTGATGTCTTTGGATTGATCAATTGAATGCACAAGACATAAGAGAGCTTGAGAAATGTTTGTAAAAGACTTTAGAAAGCTTAGAGTATTCAAGGATTCAAAACCTACAAAAGATTGCACGTTTATAGCTTTTATAGAATTTGAAAATCAGTTAGAACAGCTATAAAACGGCTAGTTAACGGCTAGTTTCAGGAAATTCGGACGACCAAATTCTGCGTCCGAATTTTTCGGACGACCGAATTCTTCCTGCTGCGTCCGAATCTTCGTTCGAATTTCTCTGGAAGAACAGTGACCATGCTGTGGGCCAAAATTCGGACGACTGAATTTTTCTTCATGCGTCCGAATCTTCTTCCGAATTTCTCTAGAAGAACAGTAGCAAACTTTTGCTACCAAATTTGGACGACCGAATTTCTTGGAATCATGTTCAAACTTTGTAAAATCATTTGAGATTTAACTTCCAAAGATTTGAAACACATTTGGTATATATAGAAAACTTATTTAGACATATATAAGTTTGAAAACCAAAATCAAATTCCTTTGATCATATAAAGTTTACTTAAAAACTTTTAGGACACAAAACCACATTCATTAAGAAATTTATTCAAAGCCTTTTAAAATTAAGAAACCTATTTTATGCTCTCTTATGCATTCAATAAACTCCAAGACATACAAGTGTAGAGTTTACATAGATATTACCTATCATCATACCTACTCTACACTTAAGTCTTCAATGCCTTGAGTTCATCTTTGAATAAACTTCAAAAGACTCATAGTTTATTGTGGTTGTTCTTGCTCTTTAGCTTGAAGGCAATGAGACTCCAAACTTCTTAGTTCACAAATCCTATCACACAATATAAACATATTAGTTCTCATCAATAGTTGTCATTAATCAAAATTACATGATTTGCCCTTAGGGCTAACAATCTCCCCCTTTTTGATGATGACAAACTTTGATGCAAGATGTGATGGATTTAAACAGAGTAGCTCAAAGAACTATTAATGTCAACGAAAGAAAATAACCAATTTAGCACATTGACATATAAAAAGGCTCAATATGAGCCTATGACCCAACCAACCTCTATTAACCTCCTTCCTTCCAACACAACTAGCATAGAAGATATTGTAATTGAGCATTTAGAAAACTTCTAAGAGAGGTTTTAAAGGTTAGAAAAGATTAACAACGCTCCCCCTTAGATTGTACTCATTTTTCAACATATTTGGACTTGAGATGTTGTGAATCCAAATTTTGACACATCAAGTCCGATTTGTAAAATAAGTGAAATGAAAGCTGTAATTTTTTAAAATAAGTTTTTCTAAGATTATTCAAACATATTTGAATCAGTTTGAACAACAAAGGAGCACATTTTGATAATTAAGCATGAATGCATCCGTATTTTAGAGCATGCATCCGAATTTTTAAACTCATGCGTCCGAATTTTTAAACTTATGTCCAAACTGCAATAGATTCAATATAATTGATGTTTAAAGTGAAATAAAGCTTTCATAATTTTGTTCAAACATAATGGAAGAGATTAAGACAAATTTGAATCAATTTGAACAACAAAAGAGTACATTTTGACCATAGATATGGATGCATCCGAATCTTTAAACCTTGCATCCGAATTTTAATGCATAAAGACTCATATTGCAGCATCATTAAATACTCAGTTCACATATTGCAGCATCATATTAAAGACTCAGTTCATTATTTTTCTCCCCTTTTTGTCATCATTAAAAAATAGAGGGATCAATGAAAATGAGACTTTCAATTAGCAGATAAAAGAAGCTCTCATCACTGGGATTTCATCATTGAGCTTCACTATTACATAAAATGCAGCAAAATACTTAACAAGTTCAGAATTACAAAACAAATAAAGATAAGCAAATAAACAAAATACAGTAAAGAGAATAGAAAAGAAAGCTTAGTCTTGTGATGTTGAGGTTGATGGGGAGGCTCGGCTCACTCCTTTCTTGATGGCCAAGTGCTTCACTCTTCCTTGACTGAAAGAGATTGTTGCTGGGGAGACTATTTCAGCTTGAGCTACTTGACTTCCTGCTACTGGTGGATCTTCATGAGCATGTTCTTCCTCTTCTTCTTCTTGTACAGTCTCTTCATCTCCACCCTGATCATCATCTTCATCACTGCTGTCCTTATTATCTCCTTTCTTTGCTTCTCTATCTCTTTCTTCCTCATTTCCATCTTGAGGCTTAAGGGTCCTTCACCACTTTGAGTGTTTCTCATAAGGATTTCTTCAATGTGCTTTACTCTATTCTCCAGTCCATCTAATTTTCCATGAACCATTGGAGCAAATGATTCAAAGAACTTATACATTTTCTCCATTTCCTTAACATGATTGTTCAAGGCTTCTTGGAATGCTTTGGCTACTATGGTGTCACCTCTAGTTACTCCTTTACCACTTGACCCAATTCCAGTTTCTTCTTCAAACAGTCTCCTTTTTGTCGGAGGTTGCTCCCCCTCACTTGAGGTGTCATGCTTCCTTTTTGTTTTCATTTCCCTAGCAAGGGTTTCCTCTTCATCCTCTTCTTCTTCCTCCTCTTCACTTTCTATTATTTTCTCTCTTTCTATTCTTTTTGGAGGGGTTTCTCTTTTTGTCCTCCATACATTATCCTCATCATGAACTAATTGCATTCTCCTAAGAGTTTCATTAGTGTAAATTTCACCACTCTTAAAGGCTTGCCCTCTTCTCGGAAGTTTGATCTTAAAATGCTTAAAGATTCTTGTCAATAATCTTCCAAATGTGAATGCCTTGGTTACTGTTTTTCTTGCAGTAATCATGTGTTTCAAGGCTATATACCCAAAGTTCATTCTCTTATGGTCATGCAAGGCTAACATGATTACCATATGCATATTCCCAACTGATGACTTATGTCCAAAATTAGGAACAATCATTGTAGTTACCATGTGATGCATCACTCTACCTCTAGCATCCAAGTTCTTGATTTCCCTCTCCTTTATAGATTTAAACTCTCTTCCATTGGTAAATGCTTCTTCATATCTGACATGTGTAAAGAGTTCACGATCATAGCAATGCATGGATGGTGAATAATATCTAGCTCCATTGTCACCCACTCCACAAATTCTGTTTATCAATCCTTCATTAAATTCAATGTCTACTTCGATACTCTAGATGAATACCATTGTATCACATTATCCCCTATCATCTCAATTCTTTCCTCTTTCAAGTTTGCATAGAATTCATATATCAAAGTAGGATAGTATTCTTCATCAACGAATAGCAAACAACTCCAACCAATATCATTGAAATAAGAAAGGACAATATCCATGCTTGACAGTTTATCAATATCCATCTTATATCCAGGAATGATCTTTCTACTATTCTTATTCCATTCATTAAATTCATGAGTAGCTTTAATTGAGACAAACCTGTCAACCCCAGATAGTGTTTGAGGAATTCGAATTCTTCTTGGTTGATTGAGGATTGAGTCTCCATCTCCTTCCTTAGCCTTTCCTTTTCCTTTCTCAATATTTGGCTTCTTTGTTCTCACCATGATGTTTTCTTTTGAGAAGTATTGGTTTTCTGTATGAAATTAGGGTTAGAAGTTTAAAAGTGAAAGAAAATCGGGATGAGAATGTGTGATTTTGAAGGGATTTCGATTCAGATGTGAATGGGTATGAGAGGCTTTAAAAAGGATGTGAAATTCGGAAGTTGAAGTGTTGAGAAGACTGTTTAATCTTCATTTAAATGGTCACGTTCGTAAAATTTGGACGACCGATTTTTCATGTCTGCGTCCGAATTTTCGATTGAAAGTTTCTGTTTCTTCAGTTCAGAAAATTCGGTCGACCAAATTTTCTGACCTGCGTCCGAATTCTTGACAAAAGTCTCTGTTTCTTGTCACTCTTTTCTGTAGTGCATCCGAATTTTGGATTGAAAATTTCCTGTTTTCATCAAAACTTCAATACACACATTAGTCATTGAATCTTGAAATTCCTAAGAGTCTTCTTAGGTGATTGAACCTTTCCTCAACCAAAGGCTTTGTAAATATGTCAGCAATTTGATCATTTGTATTTATATATTCTAAGCATATATCTTTCTTAATCACATGATCACGAATGAAATGATGTTTTATCTCTATATGCTTAGTCCTAGAATGTTGAATGGGATTTATGCTCAAGTTAATAGCACTAGTATTATCACATAGTATGGGCACACAATTGAATTTAAGACCATAATCAAGTAAGGTATGCCGCATCCATAGCAATTGTGCACAACAACTACCTGCAGCTATGTATTCAGCTTCTGCAGTGGATAAAGACACACAAGCTTGCTTTTTACTAAACCAAGATACAAGACAACTACCAAGAAATTGACAATGACCACTTGTGCTTTTACGTTCAACTTTACAACTAGCATAGTCAGCATCAGAATATCCAATAAGTTCAAAAGATGAAGTTTTTGAAAACCAAAGGCCATAGTCATGTGTATCAATCAAATAACGAAAAATTCGTTTGACAGAAATTAGATGAGATTCTTTAGGACATGATTGGAATCTAGCACATAAGCATACAACAAACATAATATCTGGTCTACTAGCTGTGAGATAGAGTAAGCTTCCGATCATACCTCTATATAATTTCTCATCAATACTTTTACCTTTCTCATCTTTGTCAAGTTTAGTTGATGAACTCATTGGAGTACCTATTCCTTTTGCTTGATCCATTCCAAATCTTTTCAGTAGCTCCTTGGTATACTTTGCTTAATTGATGAAGACTCCATCCTTGGTTTGCTTAATTTGCAGCCCAAGGAAGAAGCTTAGTTCTCCCATCATGCTCGTCTCAAATTCATTTTGCATGGTTTTAGCAAACTCTTCACAAAGGGAAGTATTAGTAGCACCAAAAATGATATCATCAACATAGATTTGCACAAGTAAAATATCATTTTTAGAAGATGTTTTTATAAAAAGAGTTGTATCTACTTTTCCTTTTGTAAAACCTTTTGAAAGAAGAAAACCACTTAATCTTTCATACCAAGATCTTGGAGCTTATTTCAGTCCATATAGAGCTTTAGTTAATTTGAAAACATGATTTGGAAATTTTTCATGAATAAAACCAGGAGGTTGTTCTACATAAACCTCTTCTTCAATAAAACCATTTAGAAAAGCACTTTTGACATCCATTTGAAATAGTTTAAAGTCTTTAAAACAAGCAAATGCCAAGAGTATTCTAGTAGACTCTAATCTGGCCACTGGAGCAAAAGTTTCATCATAATCAATGCCTTCTTCTTGGTTGAAGCCTTGAGCAACAAGTCTAGCTTTATTTCTAACAACTTCTCCTAGTTCATTTAACTTATTTCTAAATATCCATTTTGTACCAATAACAGAATGATCATGAGGTCTAGGAACAAGAGTCCAAACTTTATTTCTCTCAAACTGATTTAACTCTTCTTCTATAGCAATAATCCAGAAATTATCACACAATGCATCACCAATATTTTTCGGTTCAATATGAGATAAAAGGGCAAAATTATCAATAAAGTACCGTCTTGTTTTAACTCATTGGGAGACATCACCAATGATTTGCTCCTTAGGATGACTTTTTGCATATGTGAGATCCTTTGGAAGTTCTTGATTATTGCTTGAATGACCATCATGTTCTTGCTCCATTATTTCTTCTTTAGCATGATCTTCCAATGTAGGTACTAGATGTTGAGTTTGATTTTCAACCATTGAGGAACCTGCATCATCTTCATTTCTTCTTTGAAGGTAAATGTTAGATTCATCAAAAGTTACATGAATAGTTTCTTCAACACATAATGTCCTTTTGTTATATACTCTATATGCCTTTTTATTTGATGAATAGCCTAGAAATATGCCTTCATCTGATTTTCTATCAAACTTACCAAGATTGTCACTAGTGTTTAAAATAAAGCACTTACAACCAAAAACTTCAAAATAGACAATTGATGGAGTTTTATCAAATAGAAGTTCAAAAGGTGTTTTTCTTATAAAAGGTCTTAGTAAAACTCTATTCATTACATAGCATGCTGTATTTACAGCTTCAGCCCAAAAGTATTTAGGTAAAGAATTTTCACAAAGAATTGATCTAGCCATTTCTTGTAATGTTCTGTTTTTCCTCTCAACAACACCATTTTGTTGAGGTGTTTTGGCAGCTGAAAAATTATGAGTGATGCCATACTCATCACAGAATTTTGTAAAATCTTGGTTACAAAACTCTCTTCCATTATCACTTCTAATAGAGATCAGTTTGCAATCAAGAGAAATTTGAACCTTCTTGAAAAGTTTTGAAAATTCATAAAATGTTTCATATTTTTGTGATAAAAAGATTACCCATGTAAATCTTGAAAAATCATCAACAATCACATAAGCATATCTTTTACCACCAAGACTAGTAGTCCTCATAGGTCCAAATAAGTCCATGTGAACTAGTTCAAGAGGCTTCGAGGTAGAAACCATTTTCTTTGGTTTGAAAGATGTTTTCGATTGTTTTCCATATTGACAAGCATCACAAAGACGGGTTTTATCAATATGAATTTTTGGTAATCCTCTAACTAGTTCTTGAGTAGAAAGTTTGTTCAATAAATCCATGATCACATGTCCTAATCTTCTATGCCATAAAAATCCATCATTGTCATGAATGGCAAGACATTTAATATCATTAGTGATAAGCTCATCAAGATATAACACATATACATTACTAACTCTTTTAGCAACAAAAATAGTTTTATTATTTGCACTATCAAGAATAGTACAAGTATCACATTTAAACTCTACTTTGCAACCATTGTCACATAATTGACTAATGCTAAGTAAATCATACTTTAAACCATCAATAAGTAGAACTTGCCTGATAAGAGGGAAAGAACCTTTACCAATGTTACCTCCAAATGTGACAAAACCTCCACTTGTAGCTTGAAGCTCACTAACAAGTGATGCATTTCTAGTCATGTGCCTTGAGCAGCCACTGTCAAGAAACCATTTAGTGGCACTTGATCTTGAGGCAAATTGTACCTATACCAAATTGGAAAGAGTGATTTTTGGTACCCATATCTTCTTGGGTCTAAGGGGGTTAGTAATAGTTCCTTTGACTTTCCAAATGGTCTTCACCCCATTTTCTATCTTTCTTTTTATAAAGCACTTAGAAACTTTGTGTCCATGCTTACCACAATATGTACAACAAGTATGAGACCTATAATGAGAAGACTCTTTAACAAATAACCCTTTTTGTTTTGGATCAAAACAATCATGTGTAAAACCGAGACCATGCTTTACAAATGAGGATCTTTGATAACTAAGTAATTTATTTAAATTTTCTCTTCCATTTGTAAATCTCTCAATGCATAAAGTAAGATCATTTACTTTCCTTTTTAAAAACTCATGATCTTTTAGCATTGATTCAAGAGAAATAATTCTTGAACAAAGCTTTTTGTTTTCAAAAGATACATTTTGTATGGTAGTATTCAAAACTTCTTTTTCAATGGTAAGAGAATTAATGGTCTCAAGATGTTTATCATTTTCAACACATAATTTTGAATTTTCATTTGAAAAATCATTTATTTTGGATTTCATTTCTTTATTTCTTTTTGAAGCATTTTTCAATTCTTCATACAGTTCTACAATTAAATCACTAGAATCAATATCATCATCACAAAAATTTGAAATAGAGGGTGAAGATTGTACCTCATCATCAATGGCCATAAAGCATATGTTGGCCTTCCCTTCACTGTCATCCTCACTTTCTTGTTGATCCCACGTTCCAGCTAATCCTTTTCCTTTCTTGGCAGATTTCTTTCTGTTTTTGCTTTCTCTTTCCCTTTCTAACACTTTGGGACAGTCAGCAATAAGATGCTCTGTACTCTTGCATTCAAAACATTGAGGTTTATAGGATGAGGATTGTCCACTCTTCTTGACTGGCTTTCTTCCTTTCTTGAGAAACTCCTTTTTGTAGAATCTCTTGAACTTCTTCACTGCCATTGCAATCTCTTCTTCTCCACTGTTTCCTCCTTCTTCTTCACTTGAAGATTGTTCTTGTTCACTCAAGTTATTTGAAGCATTAAGTACTACTCCTTTTCTTCCCTTTTCTTCATCTTCCTTATCATTCAACCGTTTCATCTTCATTTCATGTGTGAGCAGTGATCCAATAAGCTCTTCAAGAGGAAGAATTTTTAGATCTTTGGACTCCTCAATAGCAAGCGTCTTTGGCTGCCAGAATTTTGGTAGAGCATCCAAAATCTTTCTGTTTTGCTCTCCCATAGTATAGCTTTTACCATAAGCTTTCAAGCCATTGAAAATATTAGTAAACCTTGTAAACATATCACTAATATTTTCACCTTATTTCATAGTAAACAGTTCATAATCTCTAACAAGCATAGCAGGTTTAGATTCTTTAACTTGATTAGAACCTTCATGTGTAATTTGGAGTAATCTCCACATATCATGAGCAGAATCACACCCACTAACTCTATTATATTCAGTAACATCTAATGCACAACTTAATATGTTCATGGCCTGATAATTTAATGTCATTTTCCTTGAATCATGCTAATCAAATTCATCAGTGGATTTGGGTTCTGAGGTTACTCCATCTGCTCTCATTTTCGTTGGGACATAGGGACCTTTCTCAATTATGTTTCATAAATCAAAATTGATAGAACAAATATATATTTTAACTCTAGACTTCCAAAAAGTGTAATTTGTTCCATCAAACAATGGAGGTCTGTTTGTAGATGAAATATTAGCCATAGGATCTTTGTCTTCTAGGTTGTAAAACCACACAAAGAAGTTCTAGCTCTGATACCAATTGAAATACCTAAGAGGGGGTGAATTAGGTATTTGGCTAATTTTTGCAAAATCAAACCTTTTATGTGTACAGATCAATAACAGATTATATGGACAAGATAGAAACAATTTATGGCAAAGCAATATAAGAAATGTAGACCAAGGAACACAAACAATTTATAGTGGTTCGATCCTCAAGATCTACCTCCACTACCTTAAGCCTACACTTAAGGATTTCAATTACTCTACTATGTGCTCAAGTTCACAGATTACAAGAGAGGCTCACCACACTATGGTTTTACACTCACAACCTCCTCTAGTAACTTTTACAAACAAGGCTCATCACACACAATGGTTTTATATCTCAAACAACCTTGAATTACAACTTCAAGGATCACCCTTATCTAAAGGGTTTTATGTTATCAAGATAACCTTGCTAGAGCTAGTAGACCAACACAATTTAATAAGTAAAGATGAGTGTGTAGATGTTACCACTTGTTGGTAGATATTACACAAAGTTGCACCTTCACACTTTGATGTCTTTGGATTGATCAATTGAATGCACAAGACATAAGAGAGCTTAAGAAATGTTTGTAAAAGACTTTAGAAAGTTTAGAGTATTCAAGGATTCAAAACTTACAAAAGATTGCACGTTTATAGCTTTTATAGAATTTGAAAATCAGTTAGAACAGCTATAAAACGGCTATTTTCAGGAAATTCAGACGACCGAATTCTGCGTCCAAATTTTTCGGACGACCGAATTCTTCCTGCTGCGTCCGAATCTTCGTCCGAATTTCTCTGGAAGAACAGTGACCATGCTGAGGGCCAAAATTCGGACGACCGAATTTTTCTTCATGCGTCCGAATCTTCTTCCGAATTTCTCTAGAAGAACAGTAGCAAACTTTTGCTACCAAATTTGGACGACCGAATTTCTTGGAATCATGTTCAAACTTTGTAAAATCATTTGAGATTTAACTTCCAAAGATTTGAAACACATTTGGTATATATAGAAAACTTATTTAGACATATATAAGTTTGAAAACCAAAATCAAATTCCTTTGATCATATAAAGTTTAGTTAAAAACTTTTAGGACACAAAACCACATTCATTAAGAAATTTATTCAAAGCCTTTTAAAATTAAGAAACCTATTTTATGCTCTCTTATGCATTCAATAAACTCCAAGACATACAAGTGTAGAGTTTACATAGATATTACCTATCATCATACCTACTCTACACTTCAAGTCTTCAATGCCTTGAGTTCATCTTTGAATAAACTTCAAAAGACTCATAGTTTATTGAGGTTGTTCTTGCTCTTCAGCTTGAAGGCAATGAGACTCCAAACTTCTTAGTTCACAAATCCTATCACACAATATAAACATATTAGTTCTCATCAATATTTGTCATTAATCAAAATTACATGATTTGCCCTTAGGGCTAACAATCTCCCCCTTTTTGATGATGACAAACTTTGATGCAAGATGTGATGGATTTAAACAGAGTAGCTCAAAGAAGTATTAATGTCAACGAAAGAAAATAACCAATTTAGCACATTGACATATAAAAAGGCTCAATATGAGCCTATGACCCAACCAACCTCCATTAACCTCCTTCCTTCCAACACAACTAGTATAGTAGATATTGTAATTGAGCATTTAGAAAACTTCTAAGAGAGGTTTTAAAGGTTAGAAAAGATTAACAACGCTCCCCCTTAGATTGTACTCATTTTTCAACATATTTGGACTTGAGATGTTGTGAATCCAAATTCTGACACATCAAGTCAGATGTCCAAACCTTCTCTGATACCATGGTTACTGTTTTTCTAGAGAATTTCGGACGCATAAGGAAAAGTTTGGACGAAAGTTTGGACGTCCGAACTTCTCTGAAACTAAGCCGTTACTAGCCGTTTTATAGCTGTGGAAACTGATTTTTTGAAATCTATAAAAGCTATAAACTCAAGAATTTTTGTAACTTTTGGTTCTTTAAGAACTCTACACATTCCAAAGTCTTTAGCAAACATTAAAGCTCTCTTTTGTCTTGTGCTTTCAATTGATCATTCAAGATTCCAAAGACAACAAAGTGTGAAGGTGCAACATTGTGTAATCATCTACCAACAAAGTGGTAACATCTTATACATTCTCCTTTCTTCATTCAATTGTGTTTTCTACTAGCTCATTGCAAGGTTATCTTGAAAAAATAAATCCTTTAGATAAGGGTGATCCTTGAGACATTGACTCAAGGTTGTTAGTAGATATAAAATCCTTTGGTAGGGTGAACCTTGTTTGTAAAATTGCAAAAGAGGTTGTGAGTGTAAAACCATTGTGTGGTGAGCCTCTTATGTAATTGTTGAACTTGAGCATTTAGTAGATAGTTTAAACTCCTTGAGTGTAGGCTCAAAGTAGTGGATGTAGATCTTGAAGAGATCGAACTACTTTAAATTGCTTATGTTTACTGATCTTAAACTGTTTATTACTTTGACATTGATTGATATATTCTTTCATTGAAACAAACACACATAATCTGATCTAGCTTAAACATTGTAAAAGGAAATTATTTTTGAAAAATTAGCCAAAGACCTAATTCACCCCCCTCTTAGGTCTTTCAAAGAATATGCATTTTTCATGCATTCAATTCAACACTTCATCTATAGAAAAAAGAATATACACATCGATATCAAATAAATTTAGATATGAATATATATATATATATATATCCAATTACATAGAGAAATTTAAATATGAATATATACATCAATGTCAACTCTAGAAAATGAAATTCATGATGCATATAACTCACCAAGAATCACACCAATATTGAACCATTCGTACTTGTTGCTTGCCGCAAGTGTATGCAGGAAATGCACCTTGAATGCCAAATCTGTCATGTATTACCATATTAGCCTGCAACCTAACAAAAATACAGATATAAGAGACTGCACAAAAGAAATTGGACATTTTGTATTAAAGGAGTTAAGGAAAGAAAGAGAAAGAAAGAGCATAAAGAGGACTGCCATTTCTCCTTGGTTTTAGGCAGATTCATTTGCCTTTTTACACAAGAAGATCGGTTCAGTAGAAATTTTTATATGGGTTGCTGTTGAATCCATGCTGAAATAGTGTTTCTTACAAGCTTTTATCTTGAAAAATAAAATTTTGGTTCGAGGATTCTATTAAATAGCTCATAAAAAACCTTGAGTGTGGTGATTTCTAGTTATTGTTAATGAAGAAATGACATGATAAATGGATGTAAAGAATAGTAAAAGAAAATGGTTCAACAGAAAGAGCCAAGGATCTGAAGAATCAGAATCGGTACTTAATCTGTTGAACTTGAAAAATGCTCGAATTAAGTCTATCTCACTAGAACATCCATTAAACCCTAAAGATAAAGGACTAGAATAGACATCTATGGTAACTACCTCGTTTTGGGGTTTAGGTTTCAAAATGAGGTAGTAAAGGCGAAAGAAAACAATTCAAAATAATTGGAATAGACATCAATTAACCTATAAAATTAGGAAGTAACTTCAATTCAAGCTAATCCTATCAATATTTTGAAAGCAGTTTAAGAAATTTTAGATGTAAAGTTGAGGTCAAGTCTCAATAGTCAACAACATAATCGTGCTTCCGATTAATAAAAAAAAATCAGAAAGCTTTGGGGGAGCAAACTTGATACTCCAAAACATTGATGACAAGTTTCCACTCCCTCAGAGAAACACTCTTTTCCAATATCTTGCTGATGCAAAAATATTTTCAAAATTTGATCTCAAAAAAGGATTTTGGCAGCGTGATATTGCCCACCACACTCCTCGCGTGTTATTTTCGGCGTTCAACCCCCACATTGAATAATTGGGTTTCAAACACGTGACTTGCCAAACAGCCTAGGGTTTTGATCGCACTTACACCCCAAAAGTTAGCTATCAGGGTGAGGGCACGAAATACCCTTAAGCCTCTGCACAGGTCAGAACGTGGTGGACATGTGTGGAGTGGACCTGTATAGAGGCTTAAGGTTATTTTGTGCCATCACCCTGATAGCTAGCTTTTGGTGTGTAAGTGGTATCAGAGTTGGTGGACCTGTGCGGAGGCTTAAGGGTATTCCATGCCCTCACCCTGATAGCCAGCTTTTGGGGCGTAAGATTAGTTTAATTTATTAGTTGTTAGTTTAGTTTATTGTTGTGTTAGTTTGTTAGTTTTGTGTTATTAGTTTGTTTGTTCCATTTGGATGGAGAAAGATCATCTAGGGTGAATTTACAGTGATGCTCTGTCTTGACAATAGCTTGAACTGTATTTTGCATTCCCAATCACCATTATCATTGGAATGTCATGCCTTTTGGACTAAAAGTTGCTCCATCTTATTTTCAAAAAGCTATGACACAAATTTTTGAACATGTCTCAAGCTAGTTAATCTTGTAATGTTAACTTTGACTAAAGTAGAAGATGATAGGACAATGCATAATTCAAACTCAGGAAATACTATTAGTAGCATTAAAGATAATTGAAAGACCTAAGAGGGGGGGGGGATGAATTAGGTCTTTGGCTAATTATAAAACATCTTTTCCCTTTTTTTTTTTTGATAGTCCTTTGCCTTAATAAAAGCTCTTCTTTAAATTCACAAACTTCAAGTTTATATGTGATTTGATGATTGAGACAAGATGATCAAACAATAAGAGCACAATCAATCAATCAACAACTAAGAACAAATAATAATAACACAAGTATGTAAACAAGTAAAGTTATAAGGAAATAAACACACGATTTATAGTGGTTCGATCTCTCCAAGATCTACATCCACTACCTTGAGTCCACACTCAAGGATTTTAACCAATTCACTAAATACTCAATCCAAGCAATTACACAAGAGGCTCACCCTTCAATGGGTTTTACCACAACAACCTCTATTCAATCTAATAAACAAGGTTCACTCTTATCACAAAGAGTTTTATGTCACTAGACAACCTAGACCAATCTAATCCAAGACTCACCCTCTTGAATGGGTTTTACTCAACAACCTTGATTAATCTAGTCAATGGCTCACCCTCCACAACGGTTTTAAGTCTCTTAACAACCTTGTATCAATCACAACAATAATATAAAGATAGAGTTTGGGTGTTACCAACATTTCTTGCTGGATGAATACAATATCTAGCACCACTTCACTTCTTGCCTTTGGAATCTTGAATTGTAACCTTTGAGCACAAGGCAATTTGAGAGCTTTTCAAATAATTTTGATGTAAAACAAGTTAGAGCTTGAAGGATTTTTAAATTTCAAAAGTTCTCCTAAAATTCTGGAGTTTTTGGCTTTTATAGATTTGAAAAATCAGCTTTAACAGTCATAAAACGGCTTGTAATGGCTAGTTTCTGATAAGTTCGGACGTCCGAATTTTGTCCTTCGCGTGAAAAATGTTATTGTTCACTGTTACTGGTCACATTCGGACGACCAAATTTTACCATTTGCGTCCAAACTTGTATCCGAATTTTTCTGAAAAAATAGTCGGTACTGTTCACTAAAAATAGTGTTAATGTTCACTATTACTATTCACATTCGGACGACCGAACTTGACTATCTGCGTCTGAACTTGCGTCCGAATTTGTCTGAAAAAATAGTCGGTATTGTTCACTGAACAGTAGTTACTGTTCACAATGCAGGAAAAATTCGGACGACCGAATTTTCTCTTATGCGTCCGAATTTTGCATCCGAATTTTTCAAACTTTGTCAAAACATATTCAAATCAATTCAAACAAGTTGGAAAACCTTCTAGCCTAAAAGATAAGTTATTAAAGACCTTTTAAGTGCAAAAACCATTGATAAAAACTTGATAATTAAGGTAAGTTCAAAACCATTGAAACCATTTAAATCAAGTTTTGTGCTCTCAATTGCAACTCATAGATTCCAAGACTTAAGAGTGTAGGGTTTACAAAGTTTACCTATTAAGCACATATAACCTACACTTTATGTCTTCAAAGCCTTCAATTATCTTGACCAAACTCTTCAATCTTCAATCACTTTGACATATTTGAGTTGTTCTTGCATTGTGGCTTCAAGGCAATGAGACTTCATACTTCTTAATCCAACAATTCTATCACACAAATGATATAAAGATTAGTCCTCATCAATGTTTGTCATTAATCAAAACTAATCATAACCTCATGATTTGCCCTTAGGGCTAACAATAATGGTTTGAAACTTGAGAACAAGTGAATAACATAATAGCTGGTTAATTGTGTTCTAGTGTCCATATTACTAAAATATAACTATTGACCTCAAACACCATAAATGTGGCCAATCAAATGGCTCTGAATCTTTGTTTTGTTGGCTTTAGGTGCATCAGTTTGGCTAAATTTGCACACTAAATCTTAATTATAGCGTAAGAATAGAACACCACATTGTCTTAATTTGTGGAAACATGAGGAAAAAGCTAACAAAAGTTTGACGCCACATTGTCGAACAAACAATTTCTCAAGCTTACATTAGAATAATTACCTAAATGAGGCAGCAAGGATGGACAAGCTTGGAGATTCACCGCAATAAAAAGAGAAGTTTGAAAATTCACCAGCAATCAACAGAGAAACTTCATTCATTTGCGAAGGACAATGGAATTGTCAGAAATTCAAAAGTGACTTCTTGTGAAGGGGGGAGGGGGGATGGGGTTTCGACCAGACTTGGTGATTTTATGAGAGGAGGGTTCTACTAGGCTTAGGGATTTCAGCATTGGTCAAATACAAACTTTTCCCCCTTTTAGTCGAAGGAAGAAGTTGAAGACAAAAAATTTTCTAATCAACAATATTCAACCACGTTTTTTTTTGGTTAAAGTTCTATTATTAAAAATAATATTGTTTACGTACAAAAAATTAATCAATTTCTACTACATATATTTGGTTCACTTTATTAGAATAAATGTCTACTTTCGAAAATCAAAACAAAAATTTACTTTAGACCGAATTTTTTCTCTTACAAATAATTTACTTTTATAAAAATAAAGAAAACATCTTTTCCCAAAACAGAAATATAATCCAAATATATCATTTATTATAAATTTAAGCATCGGTAACACAAAACTAAAGTGAACGCAACACTAATATCTTTGGAGAATAATAATATGAAACTAAAGAATAAAAGAAAAGAGAACATAGAGAGAGAAAGTAGAACTAAAAAATCAAAACTCATTAATTTCTTAGTAATGTCATCATATGGTCTCCATATATAAGCTCACAATATAAGAGTTTAAGGAAATCTAAATTTTATTAGAGAAAGGAAATCAATTCTAATCAAGAGTAATATTTTGGGACTTTACTTTTCTCCAGGAAACTAAGTAATATAAATATCCAGATATTATGAATTATTTTATAACATTCCCCCTTGAATGTTCATAACATAAAGAATATTTCTCGATCAACCATTAATATTAATCACACATATTCCAATCAACAACGTGAATTACTATTTCTTCAATAGAAATTGAAGAGTAGTTGCTATAATAAATATCATAGTATCACATAGTATGCATAACTTGCATGGATAAATGAATAATTAACACTTTAGATATCCATCTCAATAGGAGTTGGATATTTCTAAATGATCCAAGATAAATTATCCACAAAGATATCGAAAGACAAGTATATATCATCCCAAAGCTGTTGGATTATAAAGGACACAAAAAAATATAACTACTTATGTGCACCAATTGTGCAGAAATATAGTTCTTCAGGACTAAATACTCTTCATTATCCTATAATATATAAAGAAGATATTTATCAATATTTAATGACTATTGAAATATTTAGCAACGTGCAATGTGATATGTCAAAAGAATCTTTTTCGAATTGATGAATAAATTCAATCTTCTAGATGGTCTATTTGTAAATCAAGATATGAAATTCTTGATTATAATTCTTACTTCTAATAAATACTTTCCTATAGAAACTCTTCAGGAGGAATAATTCAATCATGTGATCCTCTTTATTTTGATAATCTTTATTTCAGAACTAAGAGGTTGCAAGGCTTCAAGCGTACTTCAAAATAATTAGTTACAAAACTTATATTTGTCATATTGGGACATTTAACGAATATGAATATTTAAAAATAGAATATTCAATTTGATAACTCTTTAAGAGCTAGCAAAAGTATCAAATAATTGATTTCTAGTTCACTAGTGTGTGCATGGACTATAAGATGCTTCAATGATGATGTTTACATAGAAAAAATTTCTTTTATTGTCAATTTTATTTCCCTAATTTGGAGAACACTAATAATAGAAGAGAATCATTTAAGACAAATATAATCAAGTCTAATAAAAATTTCATGGACATATTCAATATTTCAATATCATGCTTTTAACAAATATTCACTATGACAATGATGTTATATTCTTCAAGAACAATTCATTTATATACTCTAGCTAATTTTTGAAAACTTTTTTCTTTTTGAGAAAGTTGATTTGGAAGATGTTTGAAGTCAAACACTTAACAAGTTTTGAAAGCAAACACAATAAGATTCCAAATTTGAAGATAGATGAGAAGATACAATACAAGCAATTTATAGTGGTTCGATCACTCAAGATCTATATCCACTACCTTGAGCCCTAACTCAAGGATTTCAACCAAACTCAACTATAACACAAGTTGATCAAGAATACAATATAGGCTTACCCTACAAGGGTTTTACTATAAAACCTCTTCACACTTACAAATAATCAAAGCTTACCCTATCACAAGGGTTTTATATCCTCAAGATGATCTTGAAAACAAGAAGC
Source organism: Rauvolfia tetraphylla (assembly GCA_030512225.1). Classification (NCBI taxonomy): domain Eukaryota; kingdom Viridiplantae; phylum Streptophyta; class Magnoliopsida; order Gentianales; family Apocynaceae; genus Rauvolfia; species Rauvolfia tetraphylla. The sequence continues at coordinate 1,170,094 of JAJQKT010000050.1, forward strand.
AGATGAAGTAAGAGATAAGAAAGTTACCAACAACTCGATAGATGATGATAAATTAGCACACCTTTACCTTTTTTGTCTAAGGAATCTTGAATTTAAACTTTTTAGCATAAGACAAAAGAGAGCTTTTTGATAAAAAATGATTGGGAAGAGTAAAGATTCTTAAAGGCTCAAAAACTTTCCAAAAAATATGGAGTTTATGTCTTTTATAGGGTTTAAAAATTAGTTACAACGTTCAACTAACGGCTAGTAACAGTAAAATTTAGTTGATTGAACATAAACCTCTACGTCCTAATAATTGTCCGAATTTTTTTATTTTCAGGCTACCAGGATAAATTCGATTGATTGAAATTGGACACCAACGTCTGAATGGTCCTTCTAATTTCTTTGGAAATTAAGTAGCCATGAAATATAGTTCAAAAGTTCGAATTGGAGTCCGAACTTTTCAAACTTAGTCAAAATGATTAGAAATCAAGCACAATAAGTTAAGACAAATCATTTGAGATTGAAAATCAAGATTTAAGCTCTCTTGAATACTTTAGATTCCAAAGACAAACAAGTGCAAGGTTTACAAGGATATACTTATAAAGCATTTTTAAACCTACACTAAGGTCTTCAAAGCCTTCAATCCTTAGGACAAGCTCTTAACTTTAAAACTCTTTGACCACAAATTGAGTTGTCCTGAACACTTCAATCTTCAAGGAAATTAGACTTCTTAGCTTCCATAATCCAATAATCCTATCACACAATGAGCATTCAAGTTAGCTCATATCAATGTTTGTCTAATCAAAACTCTAAGATTTTCCCTTAAGGCCTACACTGCTTAAATGTGAACATACTTGCATCTGACACCAAAAAATTTATTTCTTCGGAATTTGTACCAGGTCTTTTACACAAAATCTCAAATCATAAGTAATGAAAAATACTTATTTCATAGTTTGTATTGTAATTTCAAACAAATATCAATTTTTATTATTTTGGGATTATACTTCAAGTGTATAAATCATTTGGGATTATACATACACTTCTGGTTACTTGTTAATTGTCTAGACTTCTCACATTTTCTATGCAAACTCTATTTCTATTTTGATCAATACCTCTAAATTTTGAATCTTGAGTCTACAGACTTTCTATTCATGATCCTCATTCTAATTTATAATACTATGCACATAAGTATCATTGTGTCGATGTCTATCGGTTCCATTCATGACATGAATATTGAAATCTCATAATTTATCACAACTTTCAGGTACTTGATTTTTCTGAAAATAATAAAATGATCATGTCTAGGAGAACTCTGTTAAACTTTCACCTCATCGATCTAACTATGACCATCTTTATTCTTTGCTTCTTTTTATATGTGAGGATTTATTACTATTAGAACCGATTAATCTATCACATTTCCCTTGTGTCTCAAATTTATAGTGGTAGTTTATCCTTTAGCAACATCAAATATAATAGGAGCATTTAGTTGGATTTTTAGTCATTATAATGCTTGAATATTCACCTTTTGAACTTTTGGTTCAAACTATCTTGAGGGTCAAATGAGACACAAATGAGTAAATTCTCTTTCTAGCTATATCTTTTCTCCTCTTCTGAATACCCATCTTAATACTTTGTGGTGGAATAATATATAGTGCACATTCAATTCTTAGATGAGAAAACATTTGGTTTTTGACAATAAATCCAAGAACCAAAGAGATGAAGCAAAATATTATGCTGGAGAAATACAAACAAGTATTGCTTCATACAAAATAATTCATATAAACCAATTTAACACATTTATGGTTCTACAAGATCATAAGCTATGAACATTTTCTACAAGATGTTCAATGTGAATTGACATAAAATACGACCTTTATTACCAGGACAAATTGTGCACATGAGAGAATCTTAAATATGATCTCACTATGAAAGAATTGTGAAACCAGTCAACAATATATATGACTATATTGTCGATGTATCGATTATTCATCCCGAAAAACATTTAACCCCAAAATTCTATTGGTGATATCAATTTGCCATAAAAATAGATAGCACAAAAGAATTTATTAGATTAGGAAACATAAAGAATATTTTACTAGTTCCTGATAAAAACTTTGTATTTAATATATACGGGATGATCAAGTAAGTCATGCCAACAAACTATTATTTGAATTAGTAAACTTTGAGTTTACTCAATAATGCATATCAATTGCATACACTTCGCCACAATATAAGTTCAAAGAGAGAAATATTAGTTTCTCAAATACTATAAATTTGTTCCATAAAATAATTGTAGTAATGCATAGAGATCAAATTTTCTTTCATCTATTATCTCTACATTGATCTTGAAGAAGACCATCGAAACTCTAAACAATATGTCATGAAATTTTATGAAGAATAAAGCATTACATAATTGATGTGTGTCATTTCAGGTCACTAACTCTTCCAAAGTTTTTAATCAATTAGCTCTTATAGAGCTTTTAGTCAATTAACTCTTCTAGAGCTTTGTACTACCATTTATATTCTCAATTTTTATTTCTTGCATGATGATATGACATAGTTCATCTTTGCTACTTTCAAATCAAAAATGAACTAAAGTAACTTGATGATATTAGAATCTACACACACACACACACACACAGATATATATATATATATATATATATATATATATATATATATATATATATAATATTACAATTTTGATCACAAATAAATATTTCAAGGTTTTATCTATGGATATTCTAAGAAATTGGCTACAGTTACATATATAATATCAAACATTGACTATCATTAACATTGAGTAGTATAGTAAACTATCAGTACCATATCATTGGGAAGTTAAATTTATCTCAAAGAGCCATTCTAATATTTAATCAAAGAGCCATTCTTTTATTCAGTCGCAAGATGACATGAGATCAACAATTTTGACATTTTTTCTCAATATTGCTATTATAGGAGCATATTCGATACATAAGAAAAGAGAATATATTCTCTAAATAATTTCTATTAAGAAGAAATTCTAAACATAATAAGATTTTGCATATTGACAGGTTTGAGATTTTGTAGCTACAAGTATATTTGATCATAAGAGGCTTTTAATAGACAACTATCTTCTAGTAGTTGTACATTTCTTTTAGATTTTTCTCAAAAATAAATAATTCTTTCATGATAAGAAATGTAGCCTTCAGGGCTTCATAAAGATAAGTATGAAGGAAAACAAAATATTCTTTTTAATAGTGTCTTTAGGACTAATTATATAAAGATGAATTTCATCATGAATCCATGATAAAAAGTTCTTCTCATGATATCAAGAGTCACATATTCAAGTTTAATAATACTTCATATAATGACCAAGAAAAGGAAAAATTTTACCTTAAGGAGCTTCAAAGAAACTTTTTACCACAAACAGGTGCTTCAAATAATCTTCTTCAAAGAACAGTACTTGAGCAAATCATGCTATGCTTTAGCAAAATCATTCTGATAATGTGTAATAAATTTAAGCATCAGCAAGACAGAATAAAATCGAAAGCGACACTCAATATCTTTAGATAATAACAATATAAAACTGAAGAATAAAGGGAATGAAAGACCTAAGAAGGGGGTGAATTAGGTCTTTGAATAATTTTCAAAATCTTTTTCTTTTGGAAAGCTTAGTATGAAAAGAATAAAGCTTCAAGTATTAATAAGGCCTTGAGAAGTAGATGAAAGAAGATGTAAGTATTTTGAGAGTAGCCATGGATGCTAAAAGCTTATCAAAGAAAATATAAAGAACACAATAGATGAACAAGTAAACCAAGAATTATTAGCACTAAGGGCAAATCATGTCGTTTTGATTAGTTTTGACTAATGACAAACATTGATAAGGACTAATTCATATGCTATTTGTGTGATAGGATTTTTGGATTGAGAAGTAAAGAGTTCTTATTGCCTTGGAGCTAAAAGTGCTAAGGACAACTCAAGTATGCTCAAGGATCAAGAATATAGAACATGTCCTATGAATTGAAGGCTTTGAAAACTCTAGTGTAGGTTTACACTTGCTTAATAGGTATATTTCTGCAAACCCTACACTTTTTGTCCTTGGAATCTATTGAATGCATAAGAGAGCACAAAAGTTGTTTTTGAATCTTAAATGGCATTGAATAATCTTTGAATTACCAAGTGCTTTGATAACAGTCATTGAGTTCAAAAGATTTTAAATAACTTATCTTTTAGTACAAAATGGTTTCAAACTTATTGAGGTTGATTTTCAAATATTTTGACAAAGTTTGAACAGTTTGGAAGCAAGTTCGGACTTCTAAACAGTGAACATGACTGCTGAATTTCTGGAGAAATTCGGATGCAAGTTCAGATGTAAGGGTCAAAGTTCGGTCGTCCGAACTTTCTCTGACAGCATATCACATTAATGTTCAGACAATAATTCGGACGCAGAGGATCAAGTTTGGTCATCCGAACTCCTCAAAAACTAGCCGTTACTAGCCGTTTTATAACCGTTGGAATTGATTTTCAAAATCTATAAAAGCCATAAACTCCAGATTTTAAACTGGTGCTGAACACTTGAAGAATCCTAACATTCCAAAACATTTGAAATCATTAGAGCTCTCTTTTGTCTTGTGCTTTCATGTGATTATTCAAGATTTTAAAGACAACAAGGTGAAGTGGTGCTAACTTGTGTAATCATCTACCAAGCAGTGGTAATATCTCATTAAATCTCTATTTATCTTTTTAACTATTTGCTCAATACAAGGTTATCTTGTGACATAAAACCCATTTGGTAAGGGTGATCCTTAAGACATTGATTCAAGGTTGTCTTTAGATATAAAATCCTTGTGGTTGGGTGAACCTTGTTTGTAGCAATGCAAAAGAGGTTGTTGGTGTAAAACCCTTCTAGGATGAGCCTCTTGTGTAATTGATTGAATTTGAGCATTGAAAAGATTGGTTGAAATTCTTGAGTGTGGACTCAAGGTAGTGGATGCAGATCTTGAAGAGATCGAACCACTAAAAATTGCTTGTGATCTTTGCTCTTCCATGTGTATTGCTTTATCATTGTGTTCATTACATTCTCATTGAAACAATTCATTATAATCTTTCCAAACCAAGTTCATAAAAATGAAATAGTTTTCGAAAATTAGCCAAAGACCTAATTCACCCCTTCTTAAGTCTTTCAATTCGTATCAAAACAAGGACTTCTTTGTGTGGTTTTACAACCTAGAAATTAAGATCTTATGGCTATGTTTTAAACTTACCTTATTTGGAAGGATCTTCCACAAATAGACCTCCTTTGTTTGATAGAATAAATTACACATTTTGAAAATCTAGAGTTAAGATATATATTTGTTCTATTAACTTTGATTTGTGGAATATTGTTGAGAAAGGTCCTTACATACCAATGAAAATGAAAGTTGATGGAGTTACTAAAGAACCAAAGTCTATGGATGAATTTGATGAGGGTGACTCTAAGAAGATGACATTAAATTACCAAGCCATGAACATATTGAGTTGTGCACTAGATGTGAATGAGTACAATCGAGTTAGTGGATGCGACACCACTCATGATAAATGGAGACTTCTTCAAGTAACCACGTGAAGGAACAAATCAAGTAAAGGAGTCAAAGCTTGCAATGCTAGTAAGAGATTATGCGCTATTCACCATGAAGCAAGGTGGGAATATTAGTGATATGTTCACAAGATTTACCAACATCTCCTGTGGTCTAAAAGCCTATGGGAAGAATTACACAATTGGAGAACAAAATAGAAAGATATTGGATACTCTACCAAAGTCTTGGCAATTGAAGACTCTTTCTATTAAGGAATCAAAAGACTTGAAAATTCTTCCACTTGGAGAGCTCATCGAATCACTACTTACACATGAGATGAAAGTCAAGAGATTAAATGATATTGAAGATGAATAGAAGGGAAGAAAGTGAGCCATACTTAAAACCTCCAATCATCTTAGTGAACAAGAGAAATCATCAAGTGACGAAGATGGAAATAGTGAAGATGAGGAGATGGCTATGGCAGTAAGAAAATTCAAGAAATTCTATAAAAAGGATTTTCTCAAGAAAGGAAAAAGGCCACTCAAGAAAAGTGGACACAAGAAAAGTGGACAGTCATCATCATTGTTCAAACCTCAATGCTTTGAATGCAAGAGCACCGAACATCTTGTTGCCGATTGTCCTGGAGCTTTGGAAAATGAAAGAGATATCAAACTCAAAAAGAAATCTCTCAAGAAGGGAAAAGGACTTACTGGCACTTGGGACCAAAAAGAAAGTGAAGATGGCAATGAAGGAAGAGCCAACATATGCTTCATGGCAATAAATGATGAGGTACAATCTACTCCTTCGATTTCCACTTGTTGTGATGATGATATTGATCCTAGGGAATTACTTGTTGAGATGTATGGAGAATTAAAAAAGGCCTCAAAAAGGAATAAGAAAATGAAAGCCAAAATTAATGAGTTATTGAATGAAAATTCAAAATTATGTTGTGAAAATGGAAAACTTCTTGAATCTATTAATTGCTTAAACATTAAAAAGGAAATTTTAAATGTAGCTTTACAAAACATATCTCTTGAAAATAAAGATCTTTGCACAAAAACTTTTTCTCTAGAAACAATGCTTAGTAATCATGAAATGTTGAGAAAGAAAGTTGATGACCTTACATTATGCATTGAAAAATTTACAAATGGAAAAGATAATCTTGACAAACTACTTGGATCTCAAATATCCTCTCTTGTGAAAAATAGTCTTGGCTACAATCATGAAAACAATGTTCCAAAATATGAAACATTATTTATTAGAGCTACTTCTACTTCAATGCTTCATACATGTTGCACTTATTGTGGTAGACATGGACACAAAGTCAGCAAATGTTATGTGAAAAAAAAAAATAGAGAACAGTGTTAAAACCATTTGGAGAGTTAAAGAAATTATCACTAACCCCTTTGGACCCAAGAAAATGGGTACCAAAAGTCACTTTCTCTAATTTGGTGTAGGTTCGATTTGTCCCAAGATCAAGAACCACTAAGTGGTTTCTTGACAGTGGTTGCTCAAGACACATGAAGGGAAATGCTTCACTTATTAGTGAACTTCAAGAAACAAGTGAAGGTTTTGTCACATTTGGTGATAAAAAGAAGGAAAGAATACTTGGAATTGGTAATATTGATAAAGGTTCTTTTCCTCTCATTAAACGAGTATTGCTTATTGATGGATTGAAATATAATTTACTTAGTATTAGCAAATTATGTGACAATGGTTGTAAAGTTGAATTTAAATGTGACACTTGTACTATTCTTGATAGTGTGAGTGGCAAAACTACTTTCGTTGCAAATAGAATTGGAATGGTATATGTACTTTATCTTGATGAACTTGTTGCAAATGATATTTGTTAGCCCTAAGGGCAAATCATGAAATTCTAATTAAGTTTTGAATAGTGACAAACATTGATCTGGACTAATTTATGTGTCAATTGTGTGATAGGATTGTTGGAAGAAGTATGAAGTCTTATTGCCCTTGAAGCTACAATGCAAGAACAACTTCAATGAGTCAAAGTGATTGAAGATTGAAGAATTTCATTCAAAGATGATTTAAGGCATTAAAGACTTGAAGTGTAGGCCAAATATGCTAAATAGGTATATTTTTTTGTAAACCCTACACTTGTGTGTCTTGGAATCTATTGAATGCATAAGAGAGCAACAAAAACTTGTTTTGAATCTTATATGGCTTTGAATGAACTTTTGAATGACAAGTATGTTTTTTAACCTCAAATGATCTTGAGTAAACTTTACATGATCAAAGTGTTTTAGTAACGATTTTTGAGTTTGAAAATGTTTAAATGAATTATCTATTTATACAAAATGTTTTCAAAGTTATTAAGGTTGATCTTCAAATGATTTGACAAAGTTTGATGAGTTCGGACACAAGTTCGAATGTCCAAACTTTGAAAATGGTTACTGTACTTCCAGAGAAATTCAAACGCAAGTTCGGACGCATGGAGTAAAGTTCGGACATCCAAACTTTCTCTGATAGCATGGTTACTGTTTTTCCAAAGAATTTTGGACGAATGTTCAGACGCATAAGGAAACGTTCGGACGAAAGTTTGGACGCATAGCAGAAAGTTCGGACGTCTGAACTTCTCTGAAACTAGCCGTTTTATAGCTGTTGAAACTGATTTTTTGAAATCTATAAAATCTATAAACTCAAAAATTTTTGTAAGTTTTGAATCTTTAAGAACTCTAAACAATCCAAAGTCTTTAGCAAATATTAAAGCTCTCTTTTGTCTTGTGCTTTCAATTGATCATTCAAGATTCCAAAGACAACAAAGTGTGAATGTGCAACATTGTGTAATCATCTACCAACAAAGTGGTAACATCTTACACATTCTCCTTTCGTCATTCAATTATGTTTTCTACTAGCTCATTGCAAGGTTATCTTGAAAACATAAAATCCTTTAGATAAGGGTGATCCTTGAGACATTGACTCAAGGTTGTTAGTAGATATAAAATCCTTTGGTAGGGTGAACCTTGTTTGTAAAATTGCAAAAGAGGTTGTGAGTGTAAAACCATTGTGTGGTGAGCCTCTTATGTAATTGTTGAACTTGAGCATTTAGTAGATAGTTTAAAATCCTTGAGTGTAGGCTCAAGATAGTGGACGTAGATCTTGAAGAGATCAAACCACTATAAATTGCTTGTGTTTATTGATCTTAAACTCTTTATTGCTTTAACATTGATTGATATATTCTTTCGTTGAAACAAACACACATAATCTGATCTAGCTTAAACATTGTGAAAGGAAATGATTTTTGAAAAATTAGCCAAAGACCTAATTCACTCCCTTCTTAGGTCTTTCAATTGGTATCAGAGCAAGGGTTTCTTTGTGTGGTTTTGCAACCTAGAGGTTAAGATCTTATGGCTAATATTTCAAACTTACCTTATCTAGAAGGATCTTCCACAAATAGACCACCTTTGTTTGATGGAACAAACTATACATTTTGGAAATCTAGAGTTAAGATATATATATGTTCTATCAATTTTGATTTATGGAATATTGTTGAGAAAGGTCCTTACATACCAATGAAAATGAGAGCTGATGGAGTGACTTTACAACCAAAGTCTATAGACGAATTTGATGAAAATGATTCAAAGAAAATGACATTAAATTATCAGGCCATGAACATTTTAAGTTGTGCATTATATGTAACTAAATACAATAGAGTTAGTGGATGTGACACTGCTCATGATATGTGGAGATTACTTCAAATAACATATGAAGGTACAAACCAGGTTAAAGAGTCAAAGCTTGCCATGCTAGTAAGGGACTATGAGCTATTCACTATGAAGCAAGGTGAGAATATCAGTGATATATGTTTACAAGATTTACTAACATTTTCAATGGTTTAAAAGCTTATGGGAAGAGCTATACAATTGGAGAGCAAAATAGAAAGATATTGGATGCTCTGCCAAAATCTTGGCAACCAAAAACACTTGCAATTGAGGAATCAAAGGATTTAAAAACTCTCCCACTTGAAGAGCTCATTGGATCACTCCTTACGCATAAGATGAAGATGAAAAGACTAAATGACATAGAAGATGAGGAGAAGGGAAGAAAAGGAGTTGTACTCAAAACTTCAAATCACTTGAGTGAATAAGAAAAATTATCAAGTGAAGAAGATAGAAACAGTGGAGAAGATGAGATAACCATGGCTGTAAGAAAATTCAAAAAATGAGAAAGGGAGAAAGCCAACCAAGAAGAGTGGACAGTCATCATCTTTCAAACCTTAATGTTTTGAATGCAAAAGCACAGAACATCTTGTTGCTGATTGTCCTATGGTTTTGGAAAGGGAAAGAGACAACAAATTGAAAAAGAAATCTGCCAAGAAGGGAAAAGGACTGGCTGGAACTTGGGATCAACAAGAAAGTGAAGATGACAGTGAAGGAAAGGCCAACATATGCTTTACAGCAATTGATGATGAGGTACAATCTACTCCTTCCATTTCTAATTACTATGATGATGATGTTGATCCTAGTGAGTTACTTGTTGAAATGTATGAAGAACTGAAAAAGGCTTCTAAAAGGAATAAAGAAATGAAAACCAAAATCAATGAGTTGTTAAATGAGAATTCAAAGTTATGTGTTGAAAATGGGAAACTTCTTGAGACTATTAATTGCCTAAACATTGAAAAAGAAGTTTTAAATGTAACCATACAAAACATATCTTTTGAAAATAAAGAGCTTTACACAAAAGTTATTTCTCTTGAAACAATGCTTAATGATCATGAGATATTGAAAATGAAAGTTAATGATCTTACATTATGCATTGAAAAATTTACAAATAGAAGAGAAAATTTAAATAAATTACTTGGTTATCAAAGATCTTCATATGTAAAACATGGTCTTGGTTACACTCATGATAGTTATGCTCCAAAATATAAAAACTCCTAAGCTGAAGAAACTTTTAATTCTAGGCCTCATATTGTTGTACATACTGTGGCAAGTATGGACACAAAATGTCAAAATGTTATGTAAAAAGAAAAATAGAAAATGGTGTCAAGACTATTTAGAAAGTTAAAGGAACTTTCACTAACACCCTTGGACCCAAGAAAATATGGGTACGAAAAATCACTCTCTCAAATTTTGTGTAGGTACGTTTTGCTTCAAGATCAAGTGCCACAAAATGGTTTCTTGACATTGGCTGTTCAAGACACATGACAGGAAATGCCTCACTTGTTAGTGAGCTTCAAGCAACAACTGAAAGTTTTGTCACATTTGGTGATAAGAAGAAAGGAAAAATACTTGGAATAGGTAATATTGGTAAAAGTTCTTTCCCTTTTTTAAGCAAGTATTACTTATTGATGGTTTGAAGTATAATTTACTTAGCATTAGTCAACTATGTGATAATGGATGTAAAGTAGAATTTAAATGTGACACTTGTACTATTCTTGATAGTGCAAGTAGCAAAACCATCTTTGTTGCTAATAGAGTTGGAAATGTATATGTATTATATCTTGATGAACTTATCACAAATGATATAAAGTGCCTTGCCAGTCATAATAATGATGGATATTTATGGCATAGAAGATTAGGTCATGTGAGCATGGATTTATTAAATAAACTTTCCTCACAAGAACCTGGAAAAATTTGATGGAAAATATGATGAATGTATATTTCTTGGTTATTCATCAAATAAAAAGGCCTATAGAGTTTATAACAAAACATCATTATGTGTTGAGGAAACCATCCATGTGACCTTTGATGAATCTAACATTTACCTTGAAAGAAGAAATGAAGATGATGTAGATACCTCCATGATTGATAATCAAACTCATTCTCAAGTACCAACTTTGGAAGAACATGCCAATGAAGAAGAAATAATAGAGCAAGAACAAGATGGCCAACCTAGTAGTGACCAAGAGCTTCCAAAAGATCTAAGATATGCAAGAGGCCACCCTAAGGAGTAAATCATTGGTGATGTCTCCCAATGAGTTAAAACAAGGCGGTACTTTATTGACAACTTTGTTCTTTTATCTCATATTGAGCCTAAAAACATTGATGATGCCTTGTGTGATAATTTTTGGATTATTGTTATGCAAGAGAAGCTAAATCAATTTGAAAGAAACAAAGTTTGGACTCTTGTCGCAAGACCTCATGATCATTCCGTCATCGGTACAAAATGGATTTTTAGAAACAAATTAAATGAATTAGGAGAAGTTGTTAGAAATAAGGCTAGACTTGTTGCCCAATGATTCAATCAAGAAGAAGGCATTGATTATGATGAAACTTTTGCTCCGGTAGCTAGACTTGAATCCATAAGAATACTTTTAGCTTTTACCTATTTTAAAGGTTTTAAACTATTTCAAATGGATGTCAAAAGTGCATTCCTAAATGGTTTTATTGAGGAAGAAGTTTATGTGGAACAACCACCCAATTTTACTCATGAAAAGTTTCTAACTATGTTTTCAAACTAACCAAGGCTTTATATGGATTGATACAAGCTCCTAGAGCTTGGTATGAAAGATTAATTGGCTTTCTTCTCTCAAAAGGATTTTCAAAAGGAAAAGTTACACAACACTATTCATAAAAATCTCTTGCAATAATAATCTCTTACTTGTGCAAATTTATGTGGATGACATCATATTTGGTACTACTAATACATCTTTTTATGATGAGTTTGCCAAATTAATGCAAAATGAATTCAAAATAAGCATGATGGGAGAACTCAATTTCTTTCTTTGGCTACAAATTAAGCAAACTAAGGATGGAGTCTTCATAAATCAAGCAAAGTACACCAAAGAGCTCTTGAAAAGATTTGGAATGGATCAAGAAAAAAGAATAAGCACTCCAATGAGTTCATCAACCAAATTTGATAAATATGAGAAAGGTAAAAATGTTGATGAAAAGGTATATAGAAGTATGATTGGGAGTTTACTTTATCTTACCACAAGTAGACCGAATATTATATTTGTTGTACGCTTATGTGCTAGATTTCAATCTTGTCCTAAAGAATCTCATATAATTTCTGTCAAACGTATTTTTTGTTATTTGATTGATACACATGACTATGGTCTTTGGTTTTCAAAATCTTCATCTTTTGATCTTATTGGATATTCAGATGCTGATTTTGCCGGATGCAAAGTTGAACGTAAGAGTACTAATGGTCAATGTCAATTTCTTGGTAGTTGTCTTGTGTCTTGGTACAGTAAATTGCTTGTGCTCTTTGCTCTTCCTTGTGTGTTGCTTTATCATTGTGTTCATTACATTCTCATTGAAGCAATTGATTATAATCTTTCCAATCCAAGTTCATAAAAAGGAAATAGTTTTCAAAAATTAGCCAAAAACCTAATTCACCCCCCTCTTAGGTCTTTCAAGAAGGACAAGGAATACAATCAATTTATAACGATTCGATCTTTTCAATATCTACATCTATTTCTTTGAGCCCACAATGAAGGATTTCAACCTGCTCAACTATAGAAATAGTTAATTCAAGTACACTAGAGGTTCACCCAACAAGGGTTTTACACCACAACCCCTTTCAAACACTAGAATAAAGGTTCATCCTATCAAAAAATGTTTAACATCTTCAAGAAAACGTTAAATAAAGCAAGTAGATGAAGGAATAAAGAAATATATTACCAATAAATTGGTAGATCATAACAAATGCTAGCACCACTTTACTTTTTTACCTTTGGAATCTTGAACAGTTACATGAAGCACAAGACAAAAGAGATTTTTTTCATATTCAAATGATTTTGGAGTACAAAAATTCTTAAAGTGTTCAAAAATACTCAAAAATCTAAAATTTATGGCTTTTACAATTTTTTAAATTAAGTTCCAACTTTCAAATAACGGCTAGCAATAGTGTAATTCGGTCGACTAAACTTAGACCTCTGCATCTGAATTGGTCGTTCGAACTTGCTGTGTACTAGACTGCTAGTATAAATTTAGTCAACTGAACTTGGATGCTTTCCTATGAATGGTCGTTAATTTTACTGGAAATTCTATAGCCAATGTCATAGTTTGGAGAATCGAATTGGAGTTTGAACATTTCAAACTTTGTCAAAATATGAAGAAATTAATGACAACAAGTTTGAAATCATTTTAGACTTAAGGATATGTCATTTAAGACCTTTTGAATACTAAGGTGTCAACAAATGCTTGGTAAATCAAGAGTGATCAAAGCCTTTTAATGTTCCAAACAGGGTTAAATAAAGAGTTTTGTACTTCCCCATGTATTCCATAGATTCCAAATGCAAGAAGTGTTAGGTTTATAAGAAAATACCTATTAAGCAAAGGCAAACCTACTCTAATGTCTTAAAAGCCTTCAATCTTCTAAGACATGCTTTACATTCTTCAATTACTTGAGCTCATTTGAGTTGTCCTTAGTATTATAGCTCCTAGGCAATGAGAACACTAGGGTACTCAATCCAAAAATTCTATCACATAATTAGCATATGAATTAGTTCTTATCAATGTTTGTCATTAATTAAAACTACTAGATTTACCCCTAGGGCTTACAAGAAAAAATATAGAGATAGAAAGTAGAACTCAAGAATCAAGACTTATCAATTTCTTATTAATGTCATCATATGCTCTCTATATAGGTTCACAATACAAGAGTTTATGGAAATCCAAACTATATTAGGGAAAAGAAATCAAATCCAATCAAGAGTAATATTTTGGGAGTATAGTTCACTTCAGGAATTATTTCCTAACAATTTGATGACTCTTTTCGAATGTCATATGTTCTATTTTCTTTCATGGAAAAGGTTTAGCATTGAGTTTATTTAATTTTTTACTCCTTTTTTGAAACAATTTTTATTTGCATAGGTGATAATTATGAAAAAATTAATTAATACTCATAAAATTTTGGCATCTAAATTGTATTTATATTTTTCCCTTCAAAAACAAGATCTCACTTATTTCATACAATTATTAAGTAAATATTTAAAAATTTAAGAGATGGTTGCATTAGATTTTTTGCTAATTTTTTTTAAAAAAAACTTTTCTTTAATGAAATCGCATATTGAATATTATGTCCTCCAAGGCGTAGTGTATATCAAAGAGAGTAGTTTGAAGAAGAAAAACAATTAATGAAGCAACAATTAATGGTAACCACTAAAAGATGAAATAAGGCAAGTACAAATCAATGCAAGCAATAAATACAAAGTAAAACACACTATTTATAGTGGTTCAATCTCTTTAGGATATACATCCACTATCTTGAGCCCCACACGCAAGGATTTCAACAAATTCACTAAATTTTCAATTCACACAATTACAAAAAAGGCTCACCCACTAAGGTTTTTACACCAATAACCTCATTATCTCAATATATCAAGGCTCACCCTTACAAAAGAGTTTTATGTCTAAAGACAACCTTGAATAAATAAAGAGAAGATAAGATAAGAATAGAAATTACCACATCAATTTTTGCCCTAAGAATCTTTTGATGATCACTTGAAGCACACACACAATTGAAGTTTTTTCTTTAATCTTTGTTGATATCAAGATAATGGGAAGTAAAGTTCATCAATCTATATGAAATCTGAGATTCTAGCCTTTTATATAGTTTAAAAACCAAATTCCAACATTAAAAAATGTCTAATAACATCTAGTTCTTGAAATAGAACAGTACTATTCGGTCGATCGAATCGGGCGCACTGTGTCTGAATTGGTCATTCAAATTTCTCTATTGAGTATGCTATACAGATCAATTCGGTCGACGAAATTTGGACCTCTAAGCCTGAATTTCTCTAGAATTTTAACCATGCGTATCAATTTTGGATGTCCAAATTACTTCTACAAAATCTAAACTTTCTAGATTTTGTAAATCCAATTCAAACTCAACCAAAAAAAGTTTTAAAACATTTGAAAGATTAAGATAAAAACGTTAAAGAGCTATTTTACTAAAAAGTTCGTTACCAAAAACTTAGTTCTTTAAGAATCATGAAATTACTTTGAACTCAAAAAAATAAGTTTAGGCTAGAATTATATGATTTGTGCTTCAAAGTATAATGCGTAGATTCAAAATACAAAAGATGCATGATTTACAAAATATAACTATAGAATATAAAATAGCCTGTACTGTTGGATCTTCAAAGCCTTCAAAGACTTGGCATCCTCTTCAATCTTGAAGCTTGAAGCTCTCAGCCTTACTTGGAATGTCTTTGTTTCTCTTTAGCTGCAACGCAATATGATCACGTTTCTTCCATGATCCAAAAATCCTATCACACAACAATTACTCAAATTGGTTCATATCAATGTTTGTTACTAATCAAAACTACAAGATTTACCCTTAGGATCAACAATCTCCTCTTTTTCTATGATGGCAAATTTTGATGCAAAATAAGAAGGATTAAAAAAAAGTTGCACGAAGAAACTATAAACATTAAGGGTAAATCTTATAGTTTTGATTATGAAAAACATTGATATGAGGTAACTTGAGTATTTGTTGTGTCGTAGTATTATTGGACTGTGGAAGTTAAGATGTCTCATTGCCTTGAAGATAAGATGCCAAGGACAACTCAAATGTGCTCAACTATTAAAGTGTATAGAGTATGTTCTAAGGATTGAAGGCTTTAAAGACTTTAGTATAAGTTTACACTTGCTTAATAGGTATATCCCTGTAAACTCAACACTTGATTGTCTTTAAAATCTAAAGAATTTTCAAGAGAGCTCAAAACTTGGTTTTCAATTTTAAAAAGTTTTCATTACACATGTTTTACCAAGTTTTTATCAACGGCTTCTGGATTAAAATCTCTTAAAAAGATCTATGTTATAATTCAAAATGATTTCAAACTTGTTGTACTTGATTTCTAAATATTTGACAAAGTTTGAATAGTTGGACTCCAATTTGAATGTCCGAACTGAAAATCTTGGCGGCTGAGTTTCTAAAAAATTCGAACGACCATTCGGACGCTTATGTCTAAATTCAGTGGATCGAATTTATCCTAGTAGTTTGAAAATAGAAATATTAGGATGAATATTGGAACGCAAGAATCCATGTTAAGTCGACCGATAACCGTTATTTGAACGCTGCAATTGATTTTTAAGCCCTATAAAATCACATGAACTTCAGATTTTTGGGTATTTCTTGAGTCCTTAAGAATCTTTACTCTTCCCAATCATTCTTTATCAAAAATTTCTCTTTTGTCTTGTGTTAAAAAATTCAAATTTAAGATTCCTTAGGCAGAAAAGATGAAGGTGTGCTAATTTATTATTATCTACCGAGTTGTTAGTAACTTTGTTATCTCTTACTTCATTTATTTATTTTATTCAAGATTATCTTAAGGATATAAAACCCTTTTAGAAGGGTGAACCTTGATTGTTGTAAGTAAAAAGAATTTATGGAGTAAAACCCTTGTTTGGGTGAGCCTCTCTTGTATCTTGTATAACTTTTGTTATAGTGGTATTTGGTTAAAATCCTTGAGTTAGGGCTCAAGGCAGTGGATGTCGATCTTGTGTGATCGAGCCTCTATAAATTGCTTGTGTGATCTTCTCTCCCTTCTTTTTTTATTTGAGAACTCATTGTGCTATCTTGTATATCTTATTGTGAATTTGATTTCAAAACTCTTCCAAGATATATTCTCAAAAAGAAAAAGATTTCAAAAATTAGCCAAAGACCAAATTCACCCCCTCCCCAGGTCTTTTAGAAGCATTGATGTCACAAAAGACAAAGAACAAATAATCATAGTGACAATCACATGGCTCATGAGGAGCCTATGGCCTAACTAATCTCCGTGCCTCCTTCCTTCTAATGTACTAAAAGATTTGGCATCAAGGAATCAAGAATACTTCTAAGGAAGGTTTTAAAAGATAGGAAAATGCTTACAAAGCTCCTCTTTAGATTGATCTTAGTTTTGAACAAGTTCGGACTTGAAGGAAGATAAGTTCGAATCTAAGTTTCCAAGTCCAAGTTGTAAAATATAATAGATAATGCCTAAATTTTGAGTAAATAAGATTTCTAAGAGTTGTCCAATCAAGGTTAGAAAGATTTTAAAAGTAGTTTACAAGGTTTGGATAACAAAAGAGCTGATTTTGGCAAAAGATTGTACCAGTCTGAATTGGACTGTACAAGTCTGAATTGAACTGTGTCAAGTCCGAATTACCAAATCAAGCAACAACAACTTCCATCTTCAAATTTAATAGCCAAAAGATCTCCAACACTAATTTTACACATTCAGTTCCACAATATCTATATCAAACATTCATGCAAATATCAACTTGAATTTGCAAATGCACAATATCACGAAAATTGCATACTTACTTCCCATACTCCGCATAGTTTACAAAATCACTTATATTGCACAATAGAACCTCATATAACACACCTTCAACACAATATAACCTCATTTCACAATGTATAAGCCATATTTTGCAAAAAACTACTCCCAATATAACTTCACTTATAAGCCACATTTTGGAACAAATTGCAACAAACTCCTCAGTCCCTCTTCTCTCATCAATAAAATAAGGTGGGCGTAGTGAGATAGTCAACAAAAAAGGAAGCTCTCAATACTAAGAGATCATCATTGAGCTTTAAATATCACAAATTCATTTCATAAGGCTCATAAAATACATATATGTCAAGTAAGTCCATATGAGCACTAATCAACATAAACTAATGAAACCTGACTAAACCAATGAAAATAAGCTAAGCTAAATATCAAGTCATAAGCTTAAACTAATTAAATCATCAGAAAAAGTCATAAATGATTAAAAATGTAAGAGATAGAGGACTTAGCCCTTTTTATTGGTATCATCATCAGGAATTCTTCCCACAGTCTTCACTCCAGATTTATTGGTGGTAACTACCCTGTCCTCTTTGAGCTCAATGTGGAGTGGATTTTCACTTGCATGTTCCTTTTCAGTGTAGTTTGGTTTTGGTGTGATTTCCAACCTTAATGATCATCTAGTGCCCTTCTTCAAAGCCACATGCTTTTGATATTTTCCCTTATCCCTTCTTCCATAGGGGATAGATGATGATTTTGTGATCTCGGCCTTTTCAATTAAGCTTGCCTCTTCACTTGCTTGCTTTTGAGCGCCTCTTCTTTTTTCACTAGTTTGTTCTTCACCATATCCTTTGCTTTCCTCTCATTCTCTACCTTCATCACTATCCTTTTCTTCTTCACCTCTTCTATCATCTTTCGCAATCAATTCAAAGTCATCTTCATTATCATCACTACTACCATTCTCCATCATCTCCATTGTCATCATCACTATTTTTATCTTCTTGATCTTCTTCTTCATCTTTCTGTCCATCTTCTTTATCCTTTCTCATTTCATTATCGTAATCATCTTTAAATTTTTAGGTGCCTTCACCATCTCGTAGATTCTTCTTCAAGTTTCTTAATGTTCTTCACTCTTTTCTCCAAGCCATCGGACTTGTTAAGTACCACAGGAGCAAATTGCTTAAAGAATTTATACATTTCCTCCACCTCCCTAGCATGACTATTTAAGGCTTCTTGGAAGGCTTAGCAATAATGGGGTCTCATTGGATAATCTTCTCTTCTTCAAGGCCTTGAGAGTGAGATCCTCCCTAAATAATCTCCTTAGAGAGAGATTGCTCCCCCTCAAATGGTGACTCATTTCTCCTTTTGGATTTGATTTCTCTCAAGTTATTTCTTCCTCATCTTCCTCATCTTCCTCATCTTCTTCATCTTCATCCTCCGTCTCTTCTATTTCTCCTTCAACTTCCTCCTCCCCTTCATCTTTTTCTTTCGTCAATAGGGTCTCCTTTTTTGTCCTCCAAATGCCTCTGTCACCGAGGCTGAGCTTCATTCTCTTGAGTGACTAGTCAGAATAAACGGTCCCACTCTTGATGCTAAGACCACGTCCGAGTAATAGAATTCAAAAGTACTTGAATAACTTGGTTAGGAGTCTTCCATAAAGAAATTGTTTGTTCTTCTTTCTTGCACATATCATGTGCTTCAATGCAGCGTCTCTAATGTTCATCCTTGTTCCTTCATGGAGAGCCAACATCACAACCATGTGCATATTACCCACAGAGGATATATATGTTCAAAATTATGAATGATTATGGTGGTTAGTATGTGATGCAATACTCTTCCTCTTGCATTAGAGGCATTGATTTCCCTCTCTTGTACACTTCTAAACCTCCTACCATTTGTAAAGGCTTCTTCAAATCTATCTTTTGTAAATAACTCCAACGTAAAACATTGTTGACTGGAGGTGTAGTATCTATATCCACTATAATCCACTTCATAAATGCAATTAAAGACTTGATCATCAAATTAAAAATCAATTTGTGAAACCCACTTCATAAATGCAATTAAAGAGTTGATCATGAAATTAAAAATCAATTTGTGAAACTCTAGAGGAGTACCATTGGAATTCTTTACTTTCAATTTTCTCTATGAAAGACCTAAGAGGGGGGTGAATTATGCCTTTAGGTCTTTGGCTAATTTTCAAAAACTGTTTCTTTTTTGCAAATTTAGTTCGGAATATATTTGAATTGAAGTTCACAAGAAGATATTCAAGTCAACACAATGTATAACCAAGCAAGAGAAGGGGAGTAAAAATCACACAAGTGATTTATAGTGATTCAATCTCCTCAAAATCTACATCCACTACCTTGAGTTCTCATTCAAGGATTTCAAACAATTCAACTATAAAAATAGTTAACCAAGATACAATAGAGGCTCACCCAACGAGGGTTTTACTCCACAATATCTTTTCAATACAACAATCAAAGTTCACTATCTCAAAAGGGTTTTATATCCTTAAGAAAATCTTAAATAAAACAAGTAAATGAAGAAAGAGAATAAGATATTACCAAAAACTTGGTCGATGAAGACAAACCTAGCACCACTTCACCTTTTTGTCTATGAAATCTTGAAAAGTTACTTTGAAGCACAAGACAAAAGAGAGCTTTTTGATGAACAAATGATTTGAAAGTATGAAAATTCTTAAACTGCTCAACAACTACTAAAGAATTTAAAGTTTTTGGATTTTGTAGAGTCTGAAATTCAATTTTAATGTTCAAATAACGGCTAATAACAGTAAAGTTCAGTAGACCAAACATGAACCACTGAGTCTCTAAATGATCATCCGAACTTCTCTGTTTACCAAGCTGCTAGGGTAAGTTCAGTTGACCGAACTTGGACATATGCAACAAAATGGTAGTCCGAATTTTTCTGAAAATTCAGCAGCCAAGATTCCAATTCAGACATCCGAACTAGAGTCCGAACTATTGAAACTTTGTCAAAATATTTGGAAACCAACTACAACAAGTTTGAAATTATTTTAGACTAAAAGATAGATCATTTAAAAGCTTTTGAGCAACAAGCCATTATCAAATACTTGGCATATCAAGAATAATGAAAACCTTTTAAGATTGAAAATCAAGTTTACTACTCTCTTATGAATTCTTTAGATTCCAAGGACAACACGTGTAGGGTTTACAAGAAAATACCTATTGAGCAAAGGAAAACCTACACTAGTAATTTCAAAGCCTTCAATCTCCTAGGACAATCTCCATATTCTTCAACTTCTTGAGTACATTTGAGATGTTCTGTTATATTAGCTTCAAGCCAATGAAATCACTTTATTTCTGCAATCCAAGAATCCTATAATACAACAATTACTCAAATTAGGATATATCAATATTTGTTATAATCAAAACTATAAGATTAGCTTACAGTCTACTCTTTCTTCTTTCAAATTGCCACAAAACTCATAAATTGGTGATGGATAATAATCATTATCAACAACAAGCAAATTACTCCAACCAACTCTTCCAAATAGAGTGAGAACATTTTTTTCATACCATTGAATTTTTGTAAATCAACTTTGTGGCCCGGAATATGAAATCTCCCCATAGAAAGCATCTGAAATCTGAAATAAAGCTTCAAAAAACTTAGGAGAACATCAAATAGGTGGCACAGATTGACGCACATTGAAGATGAAAATGAGTGCTGCTTCGATGCTGCAGGGAGTTGGGGTAGGCGGTACGCTTAGCGATCATGCAAGAGAAGTCTTGTTAGCCATGACAAAGAACGATCATGCAGGAGAAGTCTTGTTAGCCATGACAAAGAAGCTTTTCCACTCATGCAAAGATAGTAGCACTAATTGAAGGACTACGTCTGGCTCGCATATTTAGTTACAGCAAATTTAAGCTCGAAAGTGATTGCAAAATTGCTATTGACAGCCTCAAGTTTGAAGATGACTCTTCAGCTGAATTGGTTCATTTCAGTCACCTTATTTGATCTCTCATTACTCAGCTAGGAGTTAAAAGTCTTCATTTCACTAAACATGTGGGCAATAAGCACGCACGCATTCTGTCCAAGTGTGCTTTATCAACTTATCTCTCCATCATTTGGGCAGAGGGATTCCTGTTATAATTGCTTGTACTGTTTTAGTGTATATTTCTCAGTGAAATACTTCATTTTCTTTCCAGAAAAAAGCAGTCAAACTTTTGCCTGAGCAAGTGTTTGCACAGTTCAAAACAAGCATAACATTGTGAATATTTCTTTTGTAGATGGTTCAAAAATTTAGTCAGGTATACCACTTCACATCTTTCACTGGTGAGGTTTCATGTTTTCACAAAAATACTTGAATGAAAAGATCTAATCCTAATGAAACTAGACTTCCTCCAAAAGATATAAACTCTTTACTTTTCCGAGACAACAAGAACTCCAAATAAAACTCATTTACTGATAAGTAATAAAACTCTAAAAGAAATCACAGCAAATTCCATCAATTAAAACTGAATGACCAAAATACAGCAACACCTAAGAACACAATCATCAATGAAAATCCCATGAATAAAGAATTTAAAAACGTATCTAAGACCATAAACTGATGTAAGACATTCTCATGGAATGCTTGAGCTACATCCATCTTCAGGAGCTTTGCATTCTCCATCCATCATGCAGATATTTTCGCACATCAGATTCATGCATTTAAGATTCGAGAGATGATATTGATACTCCTTAAGGCAGTGGGTGATTTGCTTATGGCTCCTGTTTGATACGCATGTTATTTGCTCGTGAATCCTATTTGACACTGGATAAAGCAGATCTTGGATTTCTCGTTTTCCTTGTGATGGACAGAGGGGAGGGGTGGATGCAAAAGTTGGATTGGGATCATATTTTCTCAGAACAATTCTGGATGAATGGGAGCATGTTCTCTTAGGACTTTCTGGATGCACAATGCAATTTCTATGGTAATATACCAAATTGCAGTTGGACAATGCAAACAAATATATGGGGTAGTATAACCCGCCGAGGGTTGTAACCATTGGCTAAATATCTAATACATAATATATTTGATTCTATACAAGGCATGAACATTCAGAAAACAAGAAGGAAGCAATCATATTCAAAGTTGTTATTAGCTATATATTCAAGTATGCAAGCCTAGAGAAATTTGTATAGTAAATAGCCAATGCCTTTTCTTCAGGCATAACATTTGTGCATCAATTCATCATGGCTCCATCTCCTTCTGAATGCTTCCTCTTAGGTAGTATGCCCACAAAAAAGCAACAATTATATCTGAATCAACTCCCTCCACCCAGCTTTCCCCCTTTTTTTTCTAGATTCTGCTAAGCTTTTGTACTTTCCTATTCTCCTCACACAGCTTCAAAAAGAGCAGAAGAATAAAATGCTACATAAAAGATAAAACCAGGCTAACTTCACGAAATCTCAAAAAAAAAAAAAACTAAAAACAAAAAGAGCAACTCTTATTCAAAGAAATTTTCTTCGCACAAGACAACAAATTAGTTGTACAAAGTACCATGAATATGGAAACCAATAAAAATGATTCCAAATAAAACATAATTAAAGGAAACAAGTACACCCTAACCTCATGGGCGGCAACATGTACCTCAGCAGCAGTAAAAGCAAGCACAGAAGAGCAGCTCAAATCCACGCAAAACAGGAGCTGAAGAAAAAAGCAGAAATTAATATCAGATCCGGTCTAAAAGAATAAACAGAACAGAAAAATGGAGGAGAAAGCAAAGGTTGAATAAAATTAACTACCATGAAACAACAAATAATAAAAATTAATTGCTTTTAATAGCTCCAACCATTACCCATAAGGCTGTATGGTTGTGAAAGGTTGAATACTTTGAAACATATAAACAAATATCTTATCATGGGGAATAACCTTCCTAAGTGAAGGAGAGATTAAATACTAAAATATGGCACAAGAAAAGAAACAGACCCAGATTTCAATCATACAATTTGGGAAGCTGATGATTTTGAACTTGCAAAGGCTGACCAAAGCAGAATACAACTCCAAACATTAAAACTGAAGAAGGAAACAGAAACGCAATATAGGAATGAAAAACAAAAAATCATTCCTTGTGGCAACTGCCCTCCACTAGCTTGGCCAGAGTTGGAGCTGGTGGGGCTCTGAAACACCCAAAATCAATCATCAACAAACTAATCAATCCCAAGATTGAAGGAAAAGTGCAGAAAGAAGCAAACCTGGAGAACAGCAGGGCACACGCAAAGACTTAGTGTAGAAAAGCACCACAAAAGAAATTCACAGTCCAATGAATTGGAAAGAACAGTTCACTAACAGCTCCCCCCATATAATATGTAATAAAAGATGGGCATAATTGTACAAAAACCAAAAATAAATGTCCACTCATTTGACCATCCAATTAAATGTAAAATAATTTAGTAGACCAAAACTATGGATGTAGTAATATCTGCTTCAATAAAGAGAATTTTACATATAAATTCAAGATAAGTAGTCCAAGTATTCAACATTATCTATGGCTTTCTAGCTCTTTAGGTTCCATTTCCCTAACATTGTTTACAATGTCCTGGATCTTCTTTGACAGGGATTGATTGTGCTCCTCAATGTGCTCAAAAATCATTTCCAATTGCCTCTTGTATGTTGCAGCTCGCTTTTTCTCAACAGCCAACTGTTGCGTGAGTTCCCGGATTTTATCATGTTCATTCTACGGAAAAAGGACGCAGAAGATAGCTTGTATGAGAAACAGTAGCTTATGAAAAATCAAAGATCAACAATATTAAACACTGACTTAAACTAAAAACTAGAACATGAGGAATGCAAAGGTTCAAAAGTTAAACCATGCACTTCTAGACAACACAAGAAATACTTGACCACAGTCCTTTCATGGTTGGAGTAGGTTATTTTGAAAAGATTTAGTAGTTTCATATCCCATTAATACCTTGAAACATACTATAACAACCACAATGAACTTAAAAAGAACCAAACCACTAAAAAGTAAATAGTGCATGAAAAAAAGACTGTTAAGGAATAACATATGCATTTTCTTCTACTATATATTACACCTCCTAAATAAGACACCAAACACTTAGGTGAAACATCCACAACCCAAAATAGATCAACCGAATGAGAATTACATTATAGAACATAGCCAATTATTCCCACACAAAAAAAAAAAAAAAAAGTCTTTTTGTAAAGTATAGTGCCCTGCAGCAGATTTGTAGCTTTGAGATGTAGAAGAAGTAGAATTGAAATGATAACTTGTTATTAGGAAAAGCATGAGAAACATAATCAAAACAATGAGAAAAATCCAGAATTAACATTTAACTACAATGCAATGAGAAAGGAAAAAGGATGGTATGAAGAAAACTCGCTGAACTGCACCTAGCTACTGTCTATGAAATATTATTATTAATGCCAAAGCTGCATCAAGAATGTTGAACTATAATCATCCTCCTCCATTCTCCAAAAAAAATTTCTCCTAATGGTTATTTTCAAGATAAAATAAGAACTAAACATGAATGACATCCTGCACAATTAAGTTTAGCGAGGGCCATAAAGAGGAGAAGAGGCCTTTTTTCAGCATTTTGAGAGCATTTGAGCGCCAAAAACTGAATTAAAAACAGAATCACACCCGTCTAGCAGCTTCATGGGAATAAAATTCCTGACTATTCTTGACCAGAAGACAATGAAAACCAACTTCTCAAAATTTGAATCATCCAAAATCTAACACCTGAAGGAAAAAGTGTAAACGATGCATCGAATTGGTCTTTATAGCAAATAAGAATTTGAAAGACCCAGATATTTCATTGGTTGGTACTTAGCCAAAAAATTTTAAACTACATTTCCACAAATCAAGTCATTAAGTTAGGGTAGTTTGCTGTATAATTTTCAAAAATTTACTCGTGCAAACACCAAAAAGAATATTCTAACAGAAAGTTTTCTTACCTTGCAATTTGATTCTAGACGAGAAGGTAAGGCACCGAAATGCACAGAATTTAGAAATGAAAATCTTTCCACAGCAAAATACACATCTGTAATGCTAACTTGAAGATTCAGACACTGCAAAGGAAGAAGAGTAAATGACTAACCGGATACTGATCATATATCAAATCCTTCCGGCCTTTTCCGGGAGTCAATGGATGTGTATGGTCCTTTACAAATTTTGTAACTACCCATTTACCAGAGCTTACTTTTCTAACTAAAATCATAGCTCTACAACCAACTCTTGTTTCCGCCCTTTGCCTGACAATCTTTTCTCGCTTGTCGGGCATTCTATAACCCTCCTTATTGCAAACAAGTGCCCGACCAATAGCAGATCCATCGCGCCTTGATCTAGAGAGCTTACTCACACGGATGATGAAGCCTACTTTTGTTGCATATGCATTATAAAATGCATGTGCTGCTGCTTCAGATTCAAATTCCTGGCCTACATAGGGTTCATCAGCTTGAGCTGAATTATTTACAGCTTGTGCTTCATCTAACAGAACCATTTGCGTTCTTGAAAGGTCTTCATCCACCTTTATGTGCAAGCCGTGTTTAAGTGCCCCATCAACAGAAGTTCCTGCAATTGCATCCTCATCATCCGTCCTACCTTCCATATCAATGGAACTCCCAACCACCTCACCATTGACATCACCATCAATATCAAAATCCACTGTGAGATAAAATGTATTTCAGTTACCTCAACTATAGAAATTAAACTATCACAATTGCAAGATCTCAACAAACAAATGAGGAGAAACTATTCATAAATAACCAATAATAAACAATAAAATTTGGAAGACGTCAAAAGAATCCCCTTTAGTGAGAACCAGGCTCCACAAATCACATAAAAATACTGTCGGATAGTGCAGACAGATCAAGTCCATGAAAAAAATCCACTGGTTGTAAGAACAGCAAAATACATCTATGTTGTTGCTTTAGATATCTCCATAGCCATAATAAGGTATATTGCAGTGAATTTTCCTTTTACTGAGAAAACCTAGTTAGCTAACTAAGCTACAGTTTTTGTAAACTGAACACTTACAAATGAATCAAATTCACAGAAGATTTTTTCCAACTGACAGAACAAAAAAGACTCCAGAATCATAAATAAAAGCAGAAAGTGCTGTGCATTTGATCTTTCCCTTGGTTTCTAATTAAACTGTTATAGACAAATCCTACCTAGTTTAAAGCCATTCACCCTTTTCTGTCACTAAAACCAATGGAGATACGGCACATAGAGAGCAGAAATCAGAAATGACCAAATTGAATCCCCTCTTTTTGTAACTTGATGAAAGCTCCCACAACTTCAATAATCTCAATATTACCAGTCCTCTAAATCCCCCATTGGTGAGAAGGATATCTGTTGTGAATCAATGACCATGTATCAATATCTGTGATTTTCACATTATTAACTAAATGTAGCCTAATATTGATTCAGAAAATTGAGAATGAAGAAAGAAAAGGCCGGATTATCGGGGAGAAAAGAAATTTAAAGGAAAAAAATTATACAGACTGCTGTCCATCCAATTCAGCAACCAAATCCAAATAATTCTTTGAAGACATAGTAATTTATGTATGTTTTCCTTAACCAGAAAAAAAGGTTCTCTTTTCATTTCCTCTCAAGGACTATTCTCCTAGTGGACAAGACAAGTAAAAGTCAGTTTTCTACTGAAATCCCAAGAACAATCACAGAAGGGCAGAAAAGGAGAGGCTTACTCAATATGTGAAGTTCTTTTAACAACCCTCGTCTATAAGACACTCTAGTGGAGATACTGAAAGAGAGTGGTGCAGCTTCAGCCTGTAAGTAGATAAATTCTAGCATCAAAACAAATGCTTATGTACCTTAAGAGATAATTGGCTAAGGGCATATTAAAAGTCAACTATTTTTATATGATTCCAAACATATAGGAGAAGGTAATTAATCTAGAATTTACTTACCTGCTGCTGGCTCTTTGCTCAACAGCTAACTCTTGTAAGAGTTCGCAGATTCTATAATTCTTATTCTACACAAGAGAAAGATGGAGAAAATTAATATTAAGATAATAGTATCAACTTCTATCAAAAAATAACTGATTCGAGGCATTGCCTAATAACATGTCCATTTCTATTATAAGGTCGGTGCAAGATAATAACAAGGAATTAAGGAAAGTACTTGCAGAGGGGAAGGGCAGCTGCCATGCCTCATACCCACTCCCTAGGTTCAACTGGGTGAACAAAAGATTTGCCTGCCTCTTGACAGTGAAGGTAGAAGATAATAAACCACTCTTTGTGATAACACTTGTAAACCATAAGTGTATACAACTGAGATTAAAACTTATATAAATAAAAAATTGTTGCCTCAAACTTAACTTATATAATATGAAAGGCTAAATAATAACCATGTAACACAAATGACTCAGAACAATTAGTAAACATGCCCAAAAAAGGTCGATCAAAATCAAGAAATACAGCCAGCACCAATTCCCAAAGCCCTTCGAACCTCATAATCAACTTCACATACCAGGAAGCCTCCCAATTAATTTACACGTGCAGCATTTCTAAAATCTTAGAAGCTCACCTAGTCCTCCACACAAAACGTTCACAATCGTTCACCCTATTCAAATGAGCGAACCTTAACTCATAGCCTGTCTGGAACGTAAAGCAATTAAGCTCTATTCCCTATATTCTCCAGAGCATAAAGCTTGCATTGAAACAAGAAGACACATGGCTGTTAAAGTTTACAAATATACGAAAGCTAATCCTTTGAATCCTTTAGGTTAAACTAAGGGCATACTTGGATTGGATTCCTATTTGAAAATTTAGGGTATGAGAATGCGAAAGGTGAGCATTTTATTAGGAAGAGGTAAGACCAAAGTGAAAAAAGTAGAACATTTAGCATTGGTTTCCTTCAAAATGCGCCCAAGCTCTTGACAATAAACAATACATAAAGATCCATTTAAGTGGACAAATTTCGAGATAGCACTTACTGCAAACAACATGGGACACCTTCAAAGAATGTCTATAACTATGAACTGTTTTGCTAACATGCTACATCTCTTTGATGGGAGAAAAAAGAAATATAAAAGAAAATTCATCCCCTTGCCGTTGACAAAAGCATAGATCTTTTTCTACATTTAGAATATTAAAGAATTAAATTTAAAAACTGAACAAAATCTCATCAAATCATGCCTGGTGTCTATCTTATTTTCTTTCCTCATTTACCAAGATAAGCTAACAGATTTCTTCCATCAAAGCTCAATGTAGTCTCATCTTTATCATTCACAAAGGCAGAGGAAGTCATAAGCAATTGTATATGCACCATCTAATTGGTGACTATTATTAGATTCTGGTTTGATGGGAGCTTTCCTAACTTAGCCCCAGATTTGTTACTCCTCCAGCTTATGCTTCACAAATTTTTGCAAGAACTTCTCATAACTACTCTTCCCTGTTTACTATAGTCGATAACTTAAGGTGCTTTTCCATATCTAACGAAAAAATAATGGAAGGATTCACTGGTACATGTAGCAAGGTTGGAGACTATGAGAAATAGCTTCACTAACCAAATTTCAAGGTGGATTCATTTTTTTATCAAATCA
Source organism: Rauvolfia tetraphylla (assembly GCA_030512225.1). Lineage (NCBI taxonomy): Eukaryota > Viridiplantae > Streptophyta > Magnoliopsida > Gentianales > Apocynaceae > Rauvolfia > Rauvolfia tetraphylla. The sequence continues at coordinate 1,199,356 of JAJQKT010000050.1, forward strand.
GATGCTCTTATCTCTAGTCCAATGCTCTTTTACACCTTTTCAAAATTTTTATTCTTTCATCAAAGTCAGATTCTTGGGAAGAAAATGATGAGAAAGGCATCCATTGAGACAGCATGTATGCTTATATGATGTTTTATAAGACTGATTTTCACAGATCAAATCCACTAGCTTATCTTAGTAAATGGGAAAAGTAAAGTACAGAGTTATGAAAAGCACAAAAGTCTAAGCTTCTTTGATGAGATTTTCTCTGTCTTAAATTCTATTATTCGATACTCTAAAGATTCAAAACTATTCTAGATTTTAGTGAGGAGGCAATGGGATGATTTGGAACTTTTATCCCGTAGAAATGCACACAATGCTAAGGAAAAACTAAATTATAAATAGATAGAATGATCCAAATTGCACATGCTAGAGACATTTGGAACTAGGCAATGATAGCTTTCAATCAGGACCCAATTTACATATTAGAGATAGAAATTTTGATTGTTAACAATCAGTAAATATGTTTCCTTAATATTGTAAATATTCATATAACTTGTTAGGAAATTAGCCATGAAATTCTACAAAAAAATCCAAATTGAGCACCAGTTAAGGCATTAAAACAAGTCATTTGAAGTTTCAATTTAATTCTAGTTTGCTTAGAAA